>CM064510.1:5475648-6075648 GCA_032716605.1 Paralithodes platypus | reverse complement strand
GCTTCACCTTACCCTTTCTTTTAATGGATTTAGTATTTAATTCTTTTGTCTAGTTAGATCATTTCCTTTCGATAGTTTATATTAAGGGGGATGTAAGTACTATGTAATTCTTAAGTAATGGGGGTTTGCCGCTGTTGATTCCTAAGCGATTAACGGTTTGTAGTCTGACCTCATTGTAGTTTAAGTTGCTTAAAATTAAACCTTAACGATGACAGATTTGAAGAAACTTAAGATTCTTAAGGGAGGGATGAAGGGAAGTTTAAATAGAGGTTTAAGAGATCTTGATGAATTTTTAATAAGTGCCACGGCTGATCAGATAAAAGGTAAAATTGCTACTGTTACTAAATCGCTAGCTACTTATGATAGTTATTCTCAGCAGGTATATGGTTTATTGACAGTTACTGACGATGTGGAAGAAGAAATGTCGGCAGATTTTGAGTACTTTGAGGACGTTAATACAGCCTTAGCCAGACTATCTTCCACCCAAGAATCAACCTCTGTTAAGGATACCGGTACACCAAAGGCGACTGGTTTTAACCTGCTGAAGCTTACTTTGCCTACCTTTTCCGGGGATTCGGCTACCTGGACTGGATTTTGGGATATTTTTGAGTGTTCCATCCATCATCATATCCATCCAAAGGTTCACATATCTCCGTGGTCAATTGAAAGGGGAGGCATTGAAGTTAGTCGATGGGTACAAGCTAGAAGCTACCAGCTACGAGTCTGCAGTGGAGTTGCTGAAGAGAACTTACGGGAGAGTGGAAGTCATCAAGACCGCGTTAATTACTAAGTTCTTCACGCTAGATCCTCCATCCTATGATGTGACGGCCCTAAAGGAGTACTATGCCTCCTTTGAGAGCCTCCTCCGATCTATGGAGACAATGGCCGTCACCAAGGAGGAGATATTTAGTGTGAATATCTTGAATAAGATACCTAAGGGAAATCTTACGACGACAACTAAGCGACTCTCCACTAAACTTGGAAGCGTTGGTGCAGGTGTACCAGACTGAAGTCTTCAATATGGAGAGTACTGGACACTACCGACAAGTGGAGATGTCGCCATCTACTGCAGCTTTCCCGGTACAGACTTCTCCTAAACAGAAAAGGCCAATTTCATTGGGTTGTAAGTTGTGCAGTGTCCACGGTCATCTGTGGTATCAGTGTCCTAAGTATCCTAAGGCTACACAGAAGATTAGCAAGGCTAAATCGCTTAAGTTATGTACCAGCTGTCTGGCAAGAGACCACTTCAACAGTACCTGCACCAATTCCTACATCAAACCTTGTAAGTATTGCAAGGGGAAACATTGGTTTTCCCTTTGCACCCAGTCTGATCGGCACGACGGCAAAGAAAAGGGGAGAACCCCCAAAGAGTCACATGAGAAAAGTAAGAGCGAGGGTGATAAAGTATCTGCCATGTCCATTGCTTCTCGAGAATGTCAATTGCTTCCTACTATGATGCTGCCAGTAGTGGGGAGTAATAATAATACTATAATGAAGCGCACCTTACTTGACCAGTGCTCACAGAGGTCATTCGTTCTGCGGTCATCATTACCCCAGCTCAAGTGTACCAGCAAGGGTCAAGAGAATTTGCGTCTCCATGGTTTCACTGGTGAAATAGATTCCAGTGACTATGATATTGTGGAGATTTCATATGTTTATAGAAAAAAGGTATGTCCCATCAAGGCTGTTGTGGTCGACACACTACCCAGTTTCTATATAGCATCAGAGATTCAACCACATTTGAAATATCTCAGAAGCAAGGGGTATAAACTGGCTGATGATCAACTCTCTGCTAACAATGGTATTATGCTACTGGTCGGAGCTGATTATTACTACGACCTGGTTCACCCTGGATATCGGCGGGTAGATAAGCTTATCATGCTCCCCACGATCCAAGGGTATGCCATTTCTGGATCCTATGCTACTTCCTCTAAAGACACACAGGTGGAGGTGGTTACGGTCCTCAAGGTAGCAGTAAGCCCCATAGATAAATATATTCGGCCAAATGTGCCTGATAATACATGTACTGATATAGATAAGCTATGGGACTTGGACAATATTGGAATTGACCCACATGAACTTGATCGGGAGTCCAAGCTAGCGTTAAGCTCGTATGAAGAGACTGTAACGTATGACTCTGGCAGAGGTCAGTATGTGGTAGGGCTCCCTTGGAATGATAACAAGAGTAAATTACCTACTAATTTCCATCTAGCACTTGGTAGGTTACGTGGCCTTCAGAAGCAGTTTGTCAAGGATCCAAGTTATTGCGAGACTTATGCGGCAGTTTTAGCCAAGCAGGTACAACGTGGATTTGTGGAGAGAGTAGATCTCAGTGAGTATGGGGATAACATCCATTACCTTGCTCACCATGGGATTAAAAGGGACAGTTCCACCACTCCTGTTCGTATTGTGTATGACTGCTCTGCTAAATCCAGTGTTCGCTCCTATAGCCTGAATGATTGTCTGTACACGGGTCCGTCCCTGGTCTCTGATCTAGCGCAAATTATGTTGCGCTTCAGATGTCATAAGTTTGCATGGGTCGCCGATATTGAGAAGGCCTTCCTGATGCTTCAACTCCATCGTGAAGACAGGGACTCGACAAGATTTTTATGGCCACGGGACCCAATGGATCTAGATTCAGAGTATCTGGTCTACAGGTTCAGAGTCGTCTTATTCGGGGCGACCTGTTCCCAGTTCCTTCTCAACGCTACTATCTTGCGTCATCTTGAGGAGGCTGGACTAGATCCTGACTTCAAGAATGAGATCAAGCAGGGGATCTATGTGGACAATCTTCAAGGCACCGGAGACAATGAAGATTTATTGCTCAAGAGATGCTGGGAGATCCGCGATATATTTGCCAAGGCTCATTTATACTTAAGAGAATGGGCCACTAATAGTGATCTTTTGAAAGGTCAATTTACTTCTGACGGTGTAGCTACTGAGAATAGTGAGGTGAAGTTTTTAGGCCACAAATGGGACACTACCACAGATTGTATATCCTTCTGTCACACCCCATGCGGCAGTGAGCTTATGACCAAGCGAAACTGCTTAAGCTTGTCAGCGAGGTTGTTTGATCCCCTAGGTTTTTTGCTGCCTGTTACAATCCGTGCTCGTATGTTTTTACAGCAACTGTGGCGGCTAAAACTAGATTGGGACACGCCCCTCCCGATTGAGTTACAGGATACTTGGCGGTTGATTCGGTCGGACCTTTCCGCATGTTGCAAGGTCCAACTTCCTCGTCAGGTTATTAGTGGTCACCAGGTGGATCTACATGCCTTTTCTGATGCTAGTAATAGTGCGTACGGTACTGCCATATACATATGTAATGGTAGTGAAGCGACACTGGCTATAGCGAAGGCTAAAGTAGCCCCTATAAAGAAGATTACAGTTCCTAAATTAGAACTTACTGCATTGCTTCTGTCTGCTCGTCTAATAAAGTTTACACTGGATGCCTATGCAGACATACTACAGTTTAATAAAGTCTATGTCTGGAGCGACAGTCAAATAGCGCTTTCATGGGTACACAGCCAGAAAGTGTTACCTGTTTATGTTTCTAATCGCACTGATGAGATTCATGACTTAGTTCCTACAGCTACATTTCGCTATGTGAGCACCAGGGATAACCCCAGTGACATAATTTCTCGGGGGATCTCGGCACAGCAGTTTATGTCTTCCTCTATTTGGTGGCATGGACCTCCATGGCTTACATCTCCAACTGAATGGCCTCAGGATTTCAGGGAATACATATCTGATCCTTCAAGTCGGCCCCAAGATGATGTGTTAAGTAGTTCGAATGTGAGTACTACACATCAGGATAACAAGTTGGTAGAGTGGGAACGTTACGGCAGCTATGATCAAGTAATACGGGTATTTGCATGGATATACCGGTTCATTAACAACATGAGAAGTCGGGCTCACGGGTCTTTCCTTAGTGAAGATTCGAAGCATATCAGACTCCATGAATTGAGATAAGCAGAAGCAAAACTAATATGTTTAGTACAAAAGGAATCTTATCCTACTGAACATCAAATCCTGAGCAAGGAGTCAAAGGCCAAACCCTCAAACTTAATGAGGCAGCTAGGATTATATATGGAAGGAGGCATAATTAAGTGTAGAGGCAGGATACAAAAGGCGGACATTATTGATTCTGCAAAATATCCTGTCCTCCTTAGCTCCTCTCATTTGATTACCAAAATGTTGATTCGCCAATGCCATCGGACCTGCCTACATTTTGGCGTAAATTATGTTCTGGCGTATATGCGACAACGTTGGTGGATCCCTAAGATGCGACAAGCAATTAAAGGGATCCACAATAGCTGTACTATCTGTAAAAGATTACAGGGTAAGCCTTACTCCCCAGTAGATCTACCTCCCTTGCCTGAGTTCAGGGTACAAAAGACTGAACCATTTCAGGTAACCGGGGTAGACTACACCGGAGCGATTCATGTTAGAGAATCGCCCGGTAATATCATAAAGGTATATGCCGTCCTATTCACATGTGCGGTAACCAGAGCGATTCATATTGAATTGATTGACGACCTATCCAGTGAGGGGTTTTTGCATACTCTAAGACGCTTTGCAGGCCGCAATGGTTTCCCTCAAATTATTATGAGCGATAATGCGACTTGTTTTGTCGGGACCTCTAAATATCTCCAGAGTTTAATGGATGACCCGCAGGTTGTGGCTACCCTCACTGGAAAGGGTTGTCAATGGAGATTTATACCAGCACGTGCACCATGGTTCGGGGCGATTTGGGAGAGAACAATCGGTATCGTCAAATCTGCCTTGAAGAAGGTATTAGGAAGGGCACTGGTGACCAGACGGGAGTTGCAAACCATCTTAATAGAGATTGAGATGTTAGTCAACGACAGGCCCTTGACCTATACCTCGGCAGATGTTGATGACCTCTTACCCATTTCGCCTTCCATGATGACACGTGGACGAACCCTTAATACCTTTCCTAGATCGTCCGTCAATGACGAAGATCTGCATGACCCTACGTTCGGCAATGCTGACGCCACACGTCGTCGCTTCCAGTATGTAAACAAGGTGTCCGACGATCTATGGAAACGGTGGACCCAAGAATATTTGCTGTCTCTTCGCGAGCGTCACTCTCATAAGATCAAAGGGACGAATCAACGATGGCCTCGTATCGGGGATATCGTCCTGATTCATGATGAGCGTCCTAGGTTATTTTGGAAGCTTGGGAGGATTATCGATTTGTTCCAGGGCATTGATGGTCTTATAAGGGTTGCTAAAATACGAACTTCGACTGGGGTTACTACTCGCCCAGTCGTAAGGTTATATCCCTTGGAGCAGGATGTAGAACTGCCGGATGATCCTGGCGTCTCTACTGATACCCCTCCGCGGGAGAGTGCTGGTGACAGTGCTCCTCGAGGTGGGGCAGCTGATGATGAGAAGGATGATCCTCCTCAGGCTTCAGGTGGCGCTCGTCCCAAAAGGAGGACGGCTATGAGTTCCGTGGATCTTTGGAGATCAAAGATCCAACAAGGTGATCTTTGACTTCGATGTCCTTTTTTTTTGTTCCTGTATATCATTTTTGGTGGCGGGCAATATGTCGGGAATAGGGTAATGATACCGACAGGTTTTGGTCCAATAGGACATTTGAATTTGGCGGTATCGTATCGCTTGTACGATTTCGGCTGGTTCTTTGTGTATTGTAGTTTATTCTTAAGTTAGGTTAAATATTAACTGTAATGTATAAATATCTACATCAGCTCTAGATGTATTATGAAACCAAGTTATGGGTTATAATTATTATGAGCCGGCAGCCATATGTAATTTCGCGAAGCGATCGGAGGCCGGCCCTTTAGTCTCTCAATCAACACCAAACAGTCAACATCTCCTCCCCCGGCTCTGACTCAACCCACAGTTCACCATGTACTACAAATATTAATTTATAACAACAGTCCTACATCACCAGTCCTCTAAGCTAAGTTCATTGTATCGATATTGTATTATGTGAACATTCCTACATGTCATGCAATTGAACTAGCCGTGTGTGGGGGACTGGATTACACCCATCGACGAATACCTTGTTGGTAAATATATTATAACTATTTGTTGGGATATTTCATGTACCAGTGATATATAATTTAACAGTTATCTAAATTCCCGATACTGCCCATACGGTCATCGCCTCCCATTTTTTATGATAACGGCAGCTATATTTATTTGAGAGAGGCCAGAGGGGGGATACTGGTTGGAACAAGAGTAACTAGCAAAAGACCTCTGACTTCAGTCAGTATTACTAACACAATATTCCTCAATTTATTATCAATTACTTTGGCAGCTTATGAAATACTCTTTTAACCCTTTGGCACACCTATAGTTTCCAATCAAAGTTTTTCCCACTCCCAAAGTATATCTCAGCTCACTCAGAGCCAGTTTTGTGCCCGGCGATAATTTGTTTCTGTGACGTTTTTATCCACCAAAAAATCCTTGTACAGTATTTGGATTAATGAGGTACCATCAGCTTCGTTATTGATTGAACTTGAAGATAAGCGAATAAAAACATAGAATAAATACAAAATAACCACATTGGGGCACTCCGAAATAAGAATTGTAAAAAAAAAGTAAATACCTTATCTCCAACTCGCGCTAGCTCAAAATTTTGCCCGCACCATTTTTGATTTGCATACATATATGGAAGCGGAATTTAATGAGGATTCCACTGGTAACTTCAGAATTACTATAAACCAAATAGTTACTGAGATACACGAATAAACGTGAAAGTATCGAAACACAGACTGAGCTGTACTCTGCTCGCTTCCCAGCCAGCCGTGAGTAAACGGTTAAACTGAGGGAGTTGCCAATTGTACCCATTGAACTAGATGCAATACTTAATATCTATGCCAAATATGACACGCGTCAGACGAAAACTTAATTTTTGGCGAATATTTTTAAGTTTAATGACTCTTAAACGAGTCATCGTGCGCCTAGGAAAAAAATACCTAATGACTCTGAACGAGTCATCGTGCGCCAAAGGGTTAATATAATTATGTCACCTAAATTAATTATCTTCAATCTAGTTCTCAATACCAGTACAATATACTGTACTGTACCCCAAAGATTTCTCCAGAAAATTGTTGGCCATTGAAAATTGACAATAAAAGTATGATACCTCCTTTATAATTGTGGTCTTTATCTTGGTCAGGTGTCTCGGTTACTCGATACGCCTGACCACCGGATTTATACATAGAGGTTCAGCCTGTGAGGGGCCAATAACAAGGAACAGTGGGTCCTCCTACTCCTGTTCCTTGTAACGGTTCTTTAGTAGTGTTCAAAGGGCGAGTGCAGCTATTCACCACTGCAATGTAATCCCAGTTTGATTAATTAATTGATTGGGTATCTTAATCTTAATGATGTGGTTCCAATTGCTGCAAAGATCAGTCATGATGGGAATTATTTTTTTAAATATGGTTAACTCTGCACTTTATTTCTAATACAGTACTCATGCACAACAATTATCATCTCCAATGTGTTGTTTCTTCTTGGGAAGCACCTGTCATAGGATGGCCATGGCAGAAACAGGAGAGGTCCAATCACTTGTTGGCCCTCCCTCCCTTCCATATGAAAGTGTATGCGCAGTTCACGGTTCCACAGTCATTCACTTAAAAAATAAAGAATTTTTCCCTTCCAAATACAATCAAGCTCTCTAAACACCTTCTTCTTATGCATTGTATTCTACTTTACTTCACTCTCCATTATTTTGCATTTGCATTTGAGACTGAACTCTGTCTCGAGTCGGCCACCCCAGCTATGGGGCATGTGCCTGTGTTTATACATACATACAATATGAAACTGAACAAAATAATGATAAGTATTAAAAACTTTCAATCATTTTAATATTGTCATATCTTTGTTTAGTTTTGTACATTTTCTTATGTGCCTTCTTTACTGCATATGAAAACAAGCCTTGTGTTCTATGCTATCAAAGCTTATTACTGTAACTTACTTTTTATTGCCTATATTTATATTAAACTTTCTCCTTCCACACAACCCTACACTCCACATATTCTGACAACAGGATATCACTATCAGCGGATAGACATGTCAACATCTTCCATTCCTTACTTCACTCTCCTACCTAGCCTCCTGCTCTCCATTCTCCGATTACCTTGTCTATGTACTGTATACTGTATTTAACCCCTCGAGTACCAGCGACGCACATCATGCGTCGGCAATGTATGTAATGCTAAACCCCAGCGCCGCATAGGATGTGTCGCGGTTAATTACTCTGGTCCTATGGCACCTAGAGGGCTCAGATTTGTATGGCAACTGCGTAAGTATCCCACACAACAATGCCGATGGTTGAAGACCCTTAAAGTCCAGCCACATGCGCATAATAACATGTTTTTGCATATTTTTGCCTACCCATTTCCCCATGTTAATTCCGACTTTCGGGTTCCCCGTAGGACCCCTTAATGACCTTGGGGATAGTTTTTTTATGTGGTTTTTCCTTCACTTCTAACCCCTTCCAGGTGTTTTTTGGAAGAACATTTTTTTTACAACCTGCCGGGCCTGGAGTGTACATTTATATTATATTGCCTGGTGCTCAGTGGGTTAAATAACCAAGGTGACATGACAACTCCTTGCTAAACGATATTTACCTAGGGTGAGGGCTGGTCTTATCTAGAGGAAGGTTTGGCATCCTCTACCCAACCTTAGCCGTTTCTGTCGCAAAAAACAACAACACATTTTTACAACCGTAAAGTTTCAAATCCACACCAAATACACTCTGCAACTTAAACAAAACCACCAGATGTCATATATCTTTACAATGTCCATAAATATAGCATATAACATGTAGTTTCCCATCATTACTCTATATTCTGTATGTACTGCCTCACCTAGCTCCTCTATTCTATACAATACAAAAGTGAATGCTCAAAATTCAACTCAACCTGTATGCAGTTTTAATCTAACAAAATCCTAAATTATTATCTTCTCTCAATAAACCTAATACAAAATTACACAGAAGGTAAATTAAAGCATTACTCTAAGAAATTGTTTATATGCTTAGAAATTTGTATATAAATTCACAACTAGCTTAGATTAACTATACATTATATACATAACTTTCAACCTTAAACTTAAGTTCAATGGAAAAATATACACATAAACAACACAAGTTATGAAAAGTTCTTTGTGAAGTGAAGATCGAGGGGTAAGCTATCACGGCATATTGAATGGAAAGTTAAGCTTAGAATAACGCCTTCCATACGAACACATCCTTTCTTCCTTTATCTGGCTATCATTAGGTAATTTGACTCAGTTTAGGAGAGACCTGTACGAGTCTAAGGTTTAACCGAGACAGTTTTTATCTTTTTGATTTTGGTCCTTGTTAAGTTGAATACTAATGGGGTTTGTAACAGACCTCCAACAATCATCCAATGCTTTTGCCTCATATAACAAACCTGTGCTTCACTTAACCCATAAATGGCAGAAAAGCTCTTAAGAGGTTTTACTGGGCGACGGCGGCAAAGCTCTTAAGAGGGAGGCCTAAAAATACCATTGAAACAGCACTAAACAATTTTTGTTTTCCCCTATACCTCATATCACTCCTCCACATCCCCTCCTTCCTCCCTTTCCCCTCCCCCTTCAATTATCACCTATTTTCCCTGTTATCCCCTAATTTGTTGGTATATTTTTGTGCTAACATTAGCAACCTGTGTGGGGGATGTGCTCACGTACCTAGCAGGTGTGTTACACAAGCGAGTGTGTGTATGAGTAGGCTCAGTGTGGCTTGAGGCCTCGTGGAGGGAGGGGTTGCCTCAATTTTCTCCAAAATTCATGAATGGGCTGGTTTATCTATATTCGCAATTTTGACCAGAAAAATTATATTTTCACTGGTTTGATTGTTGTTACAGGTTACTATCTTCATAGTGAAGGTAAAATAGGCTCATATGAATAGGTAATAACGATATTTATCGTAAAATGACGATTATAGGCCTCTATGGAGCCCATATGCTCGCCCATGGGGAGCTAGTTCATTACCCCCCCCCCCTCGCCGTTCCCGGGTTAAATTAGTGTGCAACAGAAATTACTTCACGAATGCCTAAATTTTTTTTTTTGTTTTTTCTATGTGAGTGACGGAGACAAAAGGCAGAAGTGCATGTAGTAAGTGCCTCCCCCAGAGTTGAAAGAGTGACAGGGCCAAAATCTAGGGACGTTCGAGCCAAAATGCCTGGACACACAGAGTTTGAAGCAATTTAAGTAATAGGAAGAGGGAAATACTGATTCTGGGAGAGAGTTCCAGAGCTCAGCTGTTTAATAGAAGAAAGATTGAGAATAACGTTTCACTCTTGAGTTGGAGAGTTGCACAGAGTAGGGGTGGGATTGTGTTGCAAGACAGGTGCTACATGCTCTACGATGAGGGGGTGGTATACACTGAGAGAGCTCTGAGGAATACTGATTATTGTAATAGCGGTAGAAAAGTGAGAGAGATGCAACATTGCAGCGAAGAGAGAGACTGCAAAGAGTTTTTTTTTTCAATATTAGTTTAACCAGACCACTGAGCTCCACAAAAGAACTCTCATAGGGCTGGCCCGAAGGATTCGATCATGATCTATAACTAAACAAGTCAAGATAGATAGGGAAGGGCAGGAGGGGAACAAATCAAGGAAGGTGAAGACACGCAGACATTTCTCGCCATTTCACCAGTTCAGCCGGACCACATGAGCTCCACATGAGAGCTCTTATAGGGCAGGGCCGAAGGATGAGGCAAGAACTGCTACACCGCAACACCAACCAATAAGTGATCAGGGCGAAGAATGAGAGATCAGGTCGAAGGTAGAAAAAATTACAGCGAGATGCAAAATACAAACGCACTACTGAGGGGAATCGAGTGAGCTCGGTCGCAGCAGCGACCGCAGAGACAAAGCAGGTCAGGAGCCTAATACCTAGCCAAGCCAGGGAGGCATGTGATATAGGCTGCCTGAGGACAACCGAATGGGACAGAATAAGAATAGAAGGGGAAAAACATAGAAAGAGGAATGAAAAACTACTAAAAATTAGTCAAGCATACGACAAAAGCTCGAGGGGTGAGGGAGGGAAATTACCACAACCATACCCCATCAAGCTCCAGTCGCCGGCCCCGAAGCCCCCCAACCGCAACAAGGAGAGTAGTACCAGGGGGACAAAGAGTTGTTGAGTGGACGGGAGTTAATGAGACGGAAGGCTTTCTTTTCTACTTTGTCTAGATGTGCTGTGTGAGAGGATCCTCCCCACATGTGTGAACAATACTCAATCCATCTATCGCCTGACGCCTCAATCCCGAGGGGATGGCCACGAATGAATTGCCGTTAATGTTGTGAACCCGAAAAAAAAACATCTGTGAGACTGATGCGTCCACTGTATTACAATGTACTTGTGCATGTATACGGTAAGGATGTTCAGAACTGGGAGAAGAAATGCCGGACTGTGAACATGGGGGAGCTGCGAGTAGGGGTAGATCTAGAAAGACATGGGATCAGGTATTTGGCTCATTATTACTTTCAATTGAGGGGCATTAACACTGGGCAAAGGTACCATAAGATAGAGCTGGATAGCAAAGTTCTGTATTGTTATTATTACGACCGTTATATTTTATACATTTATTTCATAGACTCCTTTAAAGAAGACTGGAACGTCACGACCTCGGGGTTTTTAACTTGAGTCTGAAGGATTAACTTGAGTCCTGACCTAAAATGACTTCTACAAGGGCTAGAGACACGATCTCGGGGTCCAAATAGGGGTTTTTGAGGACGGCGAGTTCACTAGCGACATTTTCAACACCACCTTGGGTCATCTTCAAGGTCAAAAGATCATATTTCAAGGTCAAACTAGTTAATTTTGGTAATTTTTGCCCGTTTTTAGTGTCTAACTCATAACCGGTGAGAGATGGCTGATTGTAATAAGAGGCAAGTTTGTAGAGCTGTCCAAATTTGATATTTATTATCCATAGACTCCTTTAAAGAAGGATTGAAACCTCCCATGCTCGGGGTTTGTAACTTGAGTATGAAAGATTAACTTGAGTCCTGGGCTAAAATGACTTCTAGAAGGGCGAGACACGATCTCGGGGTCCAAATAGGGGTTTTTGAGGATGGCGAGTTCAATAGCGACATTTTCAACACCACCTGGGGTCATCTTCAAGGTCAAAAGGTCATATTTCAAGGTCAAATTAGTGAACTTTGCTAATTTTTGCGTCTAACTCATAAACGGTGAGAGATGGCTGATTGTAATACGAGGCAAGTTTGTAGAGCTGTCAAAATTTGATATTTATTATCATATATCGTATTACATAAACATTATATGCATATCACAACACTGTCTATTACAACTATGTCTATGTCTATCACTAGTTGGAGAGCTATCGCTAGTTGGAGAGCTTTTCTTGCCTCCTGAGGTATCCCACAGCCTTTTCTTTGTCACTTACATTGAGGACATGAGCTTTCAATAGAATGTTAGCTAAAGTAGTACATGCAGCATTACTACTAGATACAGGTGCATCTACAAAGGATAACAGCTCAGCAAAATGAAAGCGGCAACGCATTTTAGTCTTGTCATGCAAATTATAGGCATTATGTACAAATAGACGATTGACATAGTCGGCACACTCAGTCCACCTCTACTCAAATTATCTAGGAACTCAGATGACACCTCGTTACCATCATCATCAATGATCTCCTCCATACTAGTGCTATCACCATATTTATGAACAAGGTGTCCGGCCAAATAAACAACTTTATGCTTAAGGGTATCATCAGACCTCAAGAGTTCCTGAGTGTCTTGAGGAGTGATCTCGTCAATGAGTTCACTTCGCTCATCTGGATTTATGGAAGTAGTACAATTCTTGTCGCAATCAAGCACACGAGAACTAGATTCTGGCATATTGTCATGCTTAATGAATGTCTGCAAATTTGCAATTTTAGCTGCAGCCATAATGTCAACTACGTCAATGTAGAAGTTTCCACCGCTTCTTTGCCTGGCTTGGCCGAAAAACTTTTCCAAGGCTTCATCCGCGAATATAGCAGGAAGAACGTAGTCAAAGTCTTTCTCTGCCAGAAGCAATTTGGCAGCATCCACATTATTACGTGTGGACACAGTGAAGGCTTCAGCAGTTTGCCGAGTTAGATTCAGCTTACGACCAATACCTCATTGCCATGCGCAGGTAGATATAATTTGGCAGGCCTCCTCCAGCCTAGTGAAACTTGTACAGTCTGCTGTCCAAGGCTGTCCGGATTCGTCGCGCAGATGGATACCAAAATTCACTAATTTGACCTTGAAATATGACCTTTTGACAAAAGATGACCCCAGGTGGTGTTGAAAATGTCGCTAGTGAACTCGCCGTCCTTAAAAACCCCTATTTGGACCCCGAGATCGTGTCTCTAGCCCTTCTAGAAGTCATTTTAGCCCAGGACTCTAGTTAATCCTTCATACTCAAGTTACAAACCCCGAGCATGAGAGGTTTCAGTCCTTCTTTAAACCTTAAATATCAAATTGCTCTACAATTAAGTCGTGCCCAACTTCAGCAATCAGCCATCTCTCACCGTTTATGAGTGCAAAAAACGGGCAAAAAAATTACCCAAATTCACTCAGACCTTGACTTCACGATACATACTCAGATGGTGTTGAAAATGTGTCGCTAGTGAACTCGCCGTCCTCAAAACCTCTAGTTGGACCCGTGATCGTGTCTCTAGCCCTTCTAGAAGTTTTAGCCCAGGACTCAAGTTAATCCTTCAGAACTCAAACACAAAACACCCCGCAGCATGGTGTTAAAGGAGTCTGTGATTTGTTTTCAAACTGATTAGATTAGATTAGGTTGGCTCCTTGTGGTAATCCCGAGACTGACTTACGGAAGCGAAGCATGGACGTTGGTGGAGAGACTCTGACCAAGAGTGAGAGGGGTGGAAATGAGTTACTTGAGAAGTGCGTGCAGAGTTACATGGAGGGATAGACAGACATATGAGGAAGTAAGAGGGATGTGTGGTGTAGAGGTAGATGTGCTGGAAAGTGTGAAAAGGAACACCTTGAGATGGTTCGGCCATATGGAAGTATGTGAAGCGAGAGAATGACTAAGAGGGTGTATGAGAGCGAGGTGGAAGGACAGAGAGGGAGAGGTAAACCGAGAGAGAGGTGGAAGGATGGAGTGAAGAAGTATATGGATGAAGGTGGTGCTGGTTGGGAGGAGGAGCGTCGATTGACTTGGGACAGAGGTGCATGGGGGGGGTTTCGTTCGTGGCCACCCTTTCGGGGATCAAGGCATCAGGCAATAGATAGATAGATAGGCTCCTTGCAAAAAAATAAAAAATAAAAAATAAAACAAAATAAATAAATAAATAAATAATTAATTATAATAATAATGATGATAGTTATAATATTAATAGCATGAAACATACCTGGCCCTTCAGAGTAAACCCTCAAACTCACACGCTAACAATGGTGACTGGACAACTGGACTGACAAATACTTGCCGTATATAGCCTAACACCCACACACTTACCTATGTCACCTATGTGGAGTTCGCCACTCTTGCTATTGGCACCGAGAAGCGCACCGCCCTTCGTTGTTGTTTGATAATTGGTGCAGCAGACTGTTCGAAGGGGCGGAGCGCTCCCCTGCGAAGATGGGCTCGTCTGGCACTTTTTGTAGTTCAACATCGAGGGCTCCCTTGAAGCTGTCTAACGAGATGCCTCTCATGTCTCTTACTCACCGCGGGAGTTTGTTGAAGAGACGTGCTCCTCTATGTGATAACCAGCCCTCTCGCAGAGAGCCAATAGCACCCCGATTTTTCATCTTGGGGATATCGAATTCCCAGCCTCTCCTATCACTGAACTTCGTTGCTATTGGGGTATGTAGATTTGGTACAAAACCCTCTGCGATTTTCCACGTACTGTATATATTATTAAGTACCGTTCCCTTCTACGTTCCAACGAATACAGCTTTAGTGATTTTAAACGCTCCCAATAGTGTAACTGTTTTACTGAGTTTATATGTGAGGTGAAGTTCCTTTGTACACTTTCTAAGTAATTATTTTCACCTGCTTTGTATGGGGATGTTAATACGTTACAGTATTCTAGCCGCGGTAGCACCAGGGATTTGAAGAGTGTTATCATAGACAATTCACCGCAAGTTTTAAATGTACAGTAAGTAGAATCCAACCTGTTAGCCTTTTCGCAGCTGCAACTTTGACCTGGTTATGTTCTTTGAATCCCATATTTTCAGATATTATCACCCCAAGGTCTTTCACATTGTCTTTACATTCTATTATGTGATTGGATTCTGTTATGTAACTTGTGTTCTCTTTAACAAAATCATCACGCTGCCATACATAAGTCAATATCCTTGCGACTCCTTTTCCTCATCACCTATGATGTTTAAAAAAAAAAAAAAAAAAAATCTATGTGGATAAGGGAGGCACAGGCAGAGCTGCCTGTGTCTCCCCCAGAGTTGAAAGTTATTTGTGTTTGTTTTTGTGGCAGAAAGAAGTGTGGTGTGCTTGGTTAGTGTAGTGAAGTAGATAGCAGGAGGAGGTGTTTGTGAGAGCTAGCTGGGTCACTCTGTGTAGATGAAGCACAAACAGAAACAGTAAGGGAAGCCAGACAAATGAAACAGGAAAAACTGTACCTGTAGCATGACTCCTCCCTTTCATGGTCTCTTCAAATCTGTGCACATTGACCATTTTCACCACAAAGAGGGGCATTATAAATCACTCGTGCTATACACTCAGTAACATAAAGTCCTCCTAGTCCATAACAGCAAACCCTCAAACCGACAGATTGACGAGCACTTATAAAGCCTCAAAAACCGTGCACCTACTCTACCAAATAAAGGGACACCTCTCTCTTAGGACCTTGACCCCGAGTTTGAGCCACTCTGCCTGTTGGATCCATAACTCCCCACTGCCTTCCAGACAGGTCATGAGCGCCGCACCCTTCCACGCTGTCATGCACGGGTCCATGTCCTTGGCGCGCGTGATTACCTCCATGGTCTCTGTAGGGGTAGATAAATTATAATGTAAAACTTGCAAAATAAACAAACCAAAATGTATACGAACACAGTAAAAAGACAAAATGACTAATCAAAATCGCTATGTGGAAACAACGCTTAAGTAAAATAATAATGAGTTAGGAGGCTTAGGCTACACACCAGGGTATCATACCGGACCAATTTTGGTTGAAGACTTGAATGATTATGAGAAGATATTTTTATATTTGTTTTCACCGACTCACCAATTAATTTAACTAATGAAATCAATGAAAGTAATGAATACATGTGGTACTCCAAGGACTCGAACCTAGAATACTCACACCGAGATTCCGCACACTAAGCACTAGGCTATCAAGATATACAAGAAAACTAACATGAAATAACATTGTTTTGGCCATGTTATCACTTCCTAAGACAAAATTTGAACAATAGATCTTAATTTTAGCTATACTGTACATATACAATGATCTATCTACTGTATTTCTATTTACTCAGGCCCAATCCCCACTTTTCCCATTTTTATTTGATTATTATTATTATTTTTTTTTAAGGGGGAGGGGGGGGGGGGGCTCCCGACTCAAGACAGAGCAAGAACAGGGACAACACAAAACACAACCGAAAACAACGAACACACAAAAACAAAACACAAATTCACACTCATTGATGATAAATACTATAAAGAATGAACTCGGCTTTCGTTTAACACCCTGTTACACACACCTGTACTTTGCCACAGCACTCAACTTTATGTGTTTGTACCTTGGAGCCTGTGGTGGATGACTTACACTGCCTGGTATACAGAACCTGCTGCATAGTATCCACTTTACCATAGTCCACTGTTCACCTGTCTATCTAGATGGGGTATCACATATGTTCACTTATTCCAGGTTCCTATTAACCCCTTCACTACCGGGGATGTTTTCTTCTCTTATTTCAGCTATACTAGCAGGGGTACCCGGCATTGCCCGGGTTTAAATTCTACTACCAAAATCACCATCATCAATCACTACTACCAATGGTGATGGGCTGGTCTATCAGAGTGAGAACTAAGCGATCTCTGCCATACCCATAGCTTACTCTGACTGTTCCTTTTACTTATATATTTTCTAGATCTCAAGTGATGGCGTCTCTTCCGTGGATTGACCTCCCAATCTATCAAGATTGGAAACCAAAGCGTCACATTTTTCCTTTGCCCCTCAACTTTCTCTTCATAATTGCTGAGGGGCACAGGGCCCTGGGTGGGGCTTTGGTTTCCCGGGCGTTTCTGCACCCTCCTCAGCTCCCCGCCATGGAGTGGCTTCGGTCACCCAGGCTTTATTGTGGTCGGCATGGAGGGTTCTGTGGGGGCACTCGGTTATGGCTTTGGCCTTGCTCGGGGCCTTGGGGCTGTTCGGCCCGGCAGCTTGGGGAACAACAATAACAACAACAACCACAATCATCACAATACTACTACAGTACTGTACTACCATAATCACCGGCCTCGACCTCCCTGTGCCTCATTAAACGGCGACCTCGATTTCGGCCGCTAAATGACCTCCGATTTTGGATCTGACCTCATCCGTACTCCCATTTTGGGGGGCTGCGAACAACTTTTGTTCCATACACCTTTTCGATCGGAGGCCTCCTTCTGCCACAAACGGCCATTTTTTTTTTTTTTTTTTTTTTTTCAATTTCGGCCTCGAAACAACCTCCGATCGTGGCCTCGCCCCCTCTATGACCTGATCCAGGTCAATTGACACCCACATATAAAGTTTCAGCTCCCCAGGTCCAAAACTGCGGCCGCCTATTAAGAACACACAGACAGACAAACAGACACACAAACTGATTTAATAATATAGATTTAGACGATTTTATACAACTATGGAATGACGTGTGTTAGTTAAAATAATGAAATGGGATACTTGGAAGCCTTAACATTTGTGCATGCCCTTCCTAAGCTAAATAAAATTGTCTAATAATTGCTAGAAAATAATGAAAATACAACCTCGGTAATGAAGGGGTTAACTGCTACGTTAGGTGAACAGAGGCATCGGCTATGAGGAGACTGTCCTTCTGTCTCGTCCTGCTCAGGAATCAAGTTCAAGTACTTGCGGGTGTGAGCCAAGCTCCAAGGAGCAAATTGAAGATGATGATGATGATGTGGTTTAAGGTAATGTATAAGGACCACTGCATTACATGATACAGTAGAGAGACTGCAAAAGATAAGAGTAGTGTGGCTTGATGACTGCCACCTTGGCAATCTGTCTGAGGCCTCTTTCCAAAGCTCCTTTGATTCACTCACCAGTTGCTGAGTAGCTTATCTGAAGGGTTTTTCGTACCATAAATTACTTGGTTCCAAAGGTCGGTGAATGATAGTTGGGCATGCAGGTTATTAACAATAAAATTCACCTTTTCCAATTGTGTATGCAAAGATACAGTATGACTATTTAAATTTGGAAGTGCAAAAGTGGCATCACACAGTTATTGTTGTTGTTCTTTAGAACAAATTGATTTTAACAAAAGCTACAGTATTTTACAAAAAAGACAAACAAGAGAAGAAAAAAAACACTCATACAGGGCACATTATTTAAATGTGTGAATTTGTGTTTTGTCTGTGTGTGTTCGTTGTTTTATGTTGTGTTTTGTGTTTTCCCTGTTCTTGCTCTGTCTTGAGTCGGCCCCCCCCCCCCCCAAAACAAAAAGGGAAAAGAGGGAAAAAGAAAAGAAATAAAAATAGGAAAAGTGGGAATGGGGCCTGAGTAAATAGATAGATAGATAGATAGTAATGAGTTAATGTTCATATATAAATCCAATACTGTAATTGAAAGCAAAAAACTAGAATTTAGTAAAATGTAATAGCCAGTTCTAGTAAAATTGACCAGAAGTATTTTTATATTTTGCCACCTTAAGCTACTCACCTAGCTTGTAATTATAATGTAAAACTCCAAAAACAAAAAAAACAAAACCTGGACGAACACAGTAAAACGAAAAACAAATCATCAAAATCGGGGATCTGTAAGGCCAGTCTGTTCTGTAGCCACTGGCCGATACTCTTGAACTTCACCTCGTCATTCATGATCAGGCTTTCCTCTGTTAAACACCTTGACACAATTTATGTTATATTCTAGCTAACATAAAAAAATTACATTTAAATTAGAAAATATGTTTATGAGGTGAAAGACTATGGGCAAACTTATGAAAAAAGTGAAGCCCAGCCAACCCCTCACCTGGTCTGTAAGCTACGGGGATTTGTAGGGCCAGTCTGCTCTGTAGCCACTTGCCGATACTCTTGAACTTTGCCCCACCACCCACGATCAGGATACTGCTGTACATCTTGCGCTTCATCTCATCACTCTCTGGAAATGCAAGGGAGATATTATTGGTTAGCTTGGTAGGTATTATAAAGTAAAACTTGCAAAGTAAACTAACCAAAACTTAGACGAATACAGTAAAAAGACGAAATCGCTATGTGGAAACAAGCCCTTATTCCTGCCAATAAAGTAAACCCTCTCTATTTTGGATCTCTCATTGTTGGAACTGTGTACTTCTTAGACTAATTCAGATTGGCTATCAAAATCCAGGTTACAAGGGGAATACCTTACCTTTGGATACCTTTGGATGTGTTCGCCGCTCCTCTAGCGGCACCAAGGAGCGCGACGCCCCTCGTTATGGGTGGTGATTTGGTGCAGTAGACTGTTTGAAGCGACAGCTCGCTCCCTTGCGAGGATGGGCTCGTCTGGCACTTTTTGCAGTTCGACATCTAGGGCTCTCTTGAAGTTGTCTAACGAGATGTCCCTCATGTCTCTTACTCGCCGTGGGAGTTTGTTGAAGAGACGTGGGCCTCTGTGTGATAACCAGCCCTCTCGCAGAGAGCCCATAGCACCCCTGTTATTCATCCGGGGGATTTCGCATTCCCAGCCTCTCCTATCGCTGAATTTCATGACTATCGGAGTATGTAGGTTTGGTACTAAACCCTCTGCGATTTTCCACGTGTATATTATTAGGTAACGTTCTCTTCTACGTTCCAGTGAGTACAGATTCAGTGCTCTTAAACGCTCCCAATAGTGTAGATGTTTTATCGAACTTATATGCGAAGTGAAATTTCTTTGTACACTCTCTACGTCATTCATTTCACCTGCTTTGTATGGGGATGTTAATACGCTACAGTATTCTAGCCGCGGTAGCACTAGAGATTTGAAGAGCGTTATCATAGGCAATTCACCGCGTGTTTTAAAAGTACGCAGAATCCAACCCGCTAGACGTTTCGCAGCCGCCACTTTGACCTGGTTATGTACTTTGAAACCCATATTTGGTGTCGAATCTTGGACCTCTCGGAAAATTAACTTCTCGGACACACAAGTTCCTAAATTGGTTTGAGTTAGAGAGAGTTTACTATACTAAATATCATCAATAGTATCTTTCAAAACTACAAGCCCATTCTTATGTTACACACTTACATATTTTTTAAAGTTAATTTCCATGTTTGCATGAGGAAACTATTTTCTACTTGATAGGCCTAGTCTCTTTAGACCAGGGGTTCCCAAAGTGGTCGATATCGACCATCCAAGGGGTCAATGAATCGCCAGGGGTCGAAAGGGGGTCGATAAATGACTAGGGGGTCTATGAATGGCTAGGTGAGGAACGTTTCAGAAGATGTAGACCCATCTCTATGTGAAAAGGTGTAAGAATGCTCTGTTCCATTTTGCAGACCTATATTCAAAGTTTAATAAGGTACCATACAGAAACGTCTGCAGGGTAAAGATGTTACCATTATTCAGGCCAGGACAATTCTACTGGGCTTCCAAGACAAACTAGGCTTGTTTAAAGCGTCAATGGC
Source organism: Paralithodes platypus (assembly GCA_032716605.1). NCBI lineage: Eukaryota > Metazoa > Arthropoda > Malacostraca > Decapoda > Lithodidae > Paralithodes > Paralithodes platypus. The sequence continues at coordinate 6,054,839 of CM064510.1, read as the reverse complement.
ACATAGAGATTTTCAGTAATTTTCGAACTCACATCAGTTGGGAGAAAGTGAAAGCATTTCAGATGGTGACATAGAAACATACATAGCACACCTGGACAAATTGATTGAAGACTTTAAACTGCGCTTTGAAGACCTGGAGAAAATGCAAGTGCCTGAATGGATTCTTACACCATTTGACTTGGAAATACAAAATGAAGACATTGACTCTATTACTACTAATATTAAGGTACTGTACTACTATAATTCCACATATTTACTTTATCATAATATGCATGTAATACGTTTCTTTTTTCATAACATATTATATTATTCTTATTTTTAAATGTTTGGGGGTCGATGAATAATTTGAAACTTCATTAAGGGGTCAATGACCTGAAGAGTTTGGGAATCCCTGCTTTAGACGCACTGATCTGGGTAAACTATCTTATTGGTACTACTCTACTTGATAGTGGTTTTAAATGATTAATGATGTAACACCTCAGTGGACAGCTTCAAGAAGGCTCTCGGATAAGTTCCTCACGAGAATGCCCTATCAATTTATCTATTTAAATTTCCTCTATCGAGGCATTTTGTTCAATTCTTTCCCTTGTTTCGGGGAAAGGTTACTAATGCCCAACTAGTCAATTTTTGTGGGGCAAGAGCTGCCACTTTGAACAGCCTGCTGGACCTGGTCTTACACAAAACAAACTTATTTGCTCTTATAATGATGTACATTTTTATGTGGTGGCTTTGTGTTTTTGTATTTCAAAATTATATTTTGCTAAATCGTTATTTCCACACAGTGATTTTGACAAGTTCTTTTGTATACAGTATAGAGATATTGTGCCGTTCCTGTTTTGGTTTGTTTGTTTTGCAAGTTTTACATTTTAATTTATCAATACACATGTGAGGCAGCTCGATCAGCAGCATCAGTAGAGTAGTAGTAATAAAACAGTTAAACCCGATCATGGAGACTGAAAAGGCCCTCACAAGGCTAGCCAGCATCAATAGAGGAGACATAAATTACCTATAATAAATAACCTAAGATATTCATATAAAAAATATAAGGCCTTACGACATCTGTCAATAGAGGTGAGGATGGCTTGCTCCAAAGATAAGAGCTTCTCCATGGAGGCAAACGTGGAAGATGAGGAAGTGGTGGTAGCGGAGGGGAGGACCTGTGAGGGGGGAGGGAGGGGCTGGTCGTCCACTACAATATCCTCGTCCGCCCCCTCCACCCCTTCTCCGCCACCCACCTCCATAGCTTCCGTGGCTTCTCTGCCGCCTCTTCTCTGGAGAGAAATGGAAATTATTAATCTTTATTGTACGTAGGATATCTAGTGAAGAGCTGAGAAGACTGTTAGTTATCAAGAGTATCAATGAGAGAATATATATCAGTTTTCAATAATAAGTATGACCCTCATATTGTAATAAATTATAAAAGTATCTATCTGTTTTCAATGATAAGAATGACCGTCTTTCATCACAATACACATTTCTATTGCCATATAGGTATACTTTTCCCGTCAATATCTTTCATTGCTATATATGACACCAAAATGTTCCTCACACTGGTTTCCCTCAAGTAGCTTTCGTCAAATGGGTCGTCCGGGTCGCCAGGGTTGAGTTTCTGAGTGATAACAGCCTTGGGGCCTGTTAGTCGCAGCAGGTCAGGGTAGAACATACTGAGGGGTGCTAGCAGAGCCTCATCCCCCATCTGAACGGTGTAGCAGGATGGGACTTCGCCAGGAGTATGTACGCTGAACGTCTTTTCTTGTGGGCCACACTCATTCTGGTGAGATAATAAAATGGTATTAAGAGCATTAGTGAAAAGCTTATGGCTAGATTTACATGGTACAGTCATATGAACAGGATGTACCATACAAGGTTAAGTAATTACAAACAAGGCATGTCTATGAATGAAGAAGGAGTTAAAAATACAGGACATGGGTTCCGTAAGTGACCATAAGTTGGGGTAGAAAAGATTGAGGGGGGCTAGCAGGGCCTTATCTCCCATCCGAACAGTGTAGCAGGATGGTACTTTGCCTGGAGTGTGTGCGCTGAACGTTTTCCCTTACAGCTCACAATCATTCTGGAAAAACACTGTAGCCTTTTAATTTATATACAGGTAGCATCTGAAGCCATCGTATAATTATGTAGACGGAACAAAATGATATAAGAAAGGATTTTGAAAGAGAGAGAGAGAGAGGGTAGATAAAAAGAGACACAGAAAGAGCTGCAGTAGGCCAGGGTAGAAGAGACTGAGGGGTGCTAGCAGGGCCTTGTCTCCCATCTACTGTACTGTACATGTAAACTGTGTAGCAAGACGGTACTTCACCTGGAGTACAGGTATGTACGATGAACTTCTTCTCTTGCAGTTTACATTCATTCTTATGTTTATAATATATTAGTGATGTATCATTAGTTTAACCAGACCACTGAGTCACAATATGAAAATCTCACAGGACTGGTCTAGATGAGAAAACTAAGAAGCTTAAAGTACAAATCTATTTACATGGACCTGGTATGATATTATGAAGGGATAGATAGGAATGAATACTGTACAGTACTTAAAACAAGGCATGTATTTGATTGACAGAGTTGGATAGAAAAAGGCATGATTCCAGTTGCAGGAGGTATTGTTGTAGGTGGCCTGTTGCTTGTTGTACTTCGGAGTGTTGTGATGTGATGCTGAGGTAGTTTGCATATGCGGCCCCAGGCAAAGCTATAGTAATTACCACTGACAATTATGTGGTCTGTCAAAAAATGCAGGATTTAGTCAGAAAGAGAGAGGTAAATGTTTGGACTAAATATAATTGTTCCTGAAGACATCTAGCTCCGAGTTTATCACTTTACCTGTCTGAAAAAGAGAGGTAGAGTCCGGATGGAATACCTAGACTGAAAGCCCTGGGTTTCTACATCCTCAAGGGTCTAAAGAGAGAGGTTTTTACTTAAGGGTAGATGGGCGTATATATTTGTTAATTTATGGATCTATTAACTCTTTCACGCTCATATGACGAAGAGGTTGCCAGATTAGCAATAAGAAATAGAGTTCTCTCTCTTATAATTACCTCTCCAAAATTAGTTTTCTGCCCACAGCTAACTCAAAGATAACTGCAGAGGTTGAAGTAACTAAACTAAAGGTTTCTAAATACCCCTGATGGTAACAAAGGCTTTAAAGTATCCCTAATAGGCTCAAAATTGTGTCATATGTCGGAGAGGGTTAATTATTCTTTCAGTTTCCTTCCTAGACCTCAATCAAGCTTTCCCTAAAAACATGAGGAAGAAAGGGGACCAGAAAAACTAATGATCTCCCTTTAAGCCAGTATCACACGAGCGCTTTCTCCCTCATCTTTTATTGTCAACAATGGTCAGGCAGCTTATGAGGTCAACTTTTAACAATAATTCTGTCACAGTACCCAAATTAAACTATCACTAGTTTTTATACCAGTGAAACAATTACCAGAAATGTTACAGGAAAAATGTTGACTATCGAAAATGGACAGTAAATGCTCTTGTATGATACTCCCTTTACAGTAATATAAGCTATATACTGTACTGCAATATACAGGTCTCCCTCGATTTACGATTGGGTTACGTTCCTGAAAACCCGATCTTAAATAGAAAAATCATATAGCGAACCCTAAAACTAATGGGGTAAATGGGGATGCATTCTCGGACCAACCAAAACCCAAACCCAAACACCTAAAAACTTATAAAAATATCCTAAATTAAGGCATCGGATAGTGAGGGAGACCTGTTTATATATTTTTTGGCATGAACATAAATCTCAAACCAAGAACACAGGCCAGGAAAGGACTTACAAGGTTAACGTGACAGAACTGGTGCTTGAGTTTGGTGAGGAGCATGGCATCTAACTTCCTGGATGGCTGTACAGGGTGAGGGAACCCACACTTACGCAGCAGCCACCACAAAACCTGCGTCACATCACCACCACCGTACTCCAGACGTAGCTGTGGAAGGAAGGGGCTATGAGATGATGTGTTCAGAGTGTCCCATCGTCATCAACACTAAAGGCAACACTGCATTAAAGTCATCATCAGTCCTAAAAATCACAATAAAAAACACTGTAACCAACTCAGCAATACTAATAAAACTGGGGACATAAAACCTGAGTGCAATATCCCGGATAGTGTTGTCTTTATATGTATACTGGTGACGTATGGGAATGGTGATGACTTTAGTATTGTCCAAACTCTGATATGGACAGTCTTACTTTAAGTATTACATTGGGTATTTAGTATTAAGTTTGTGGGATCAATGGTTATATAGAATAATTAAGAAGTTAATAATTATGTTCTATATTGGCTATTGGATAGTCTATCATTCCTATGAACTTAGGTAATTATAGTTGGGTGGGAAAATATATACCTACCCATTTGCGCATGCGTGATATTGGCGGACCTCTCGCGAATATTGTGAGGGTCCCGCACTCTCTCCCGTCGCCACAACTACCAGATCGTCTGCCTACGCTCTTGTGTTTTCACCTCATATTTCGCCCCATTAGTGATAGTACTTATCTCATCAATTCTCCATCTATCCATACTAATCCATAGATCATTAATCATCATTCCCATCAATCATTAAGTATAGTGGCCCCCTTCTTTATTCATCAACTCTATCTCTTTAGACTCACCCTCTCGCTTCTGTGACGCCATCATTCGATCATAGCCTTGGCTCTTAGGCTCTACAACACTAGTTACAGTAATAAGGTAATATATTTTATTGTATGGTATTCTAATACAGTCCACTGAACCATCTAACTAACGAATATCCATATAATATATGGTCACCTAAGTTCATAGGAATGATAGACTATCCAATAGCCAATATAGAACATAATTATTAACTTCTTAATTATTCTATATAACCATTGATCCCACAAACTTAATACTAAATACCCAATGTAATACTTAAAGTAAGACTGTCCATATCAGAGTTTGGACAAGTATTACAGTATTTATGGTAGGGTAAAAGAAGAAAAAGAGACGCAGCTGAAAAAGATAATACAAAATGACAGTTATAGAAATACAGGACTGGTGCTTGCGTTTAGTGAGCAACATTGCATCTAACTTCCTACAGTAGATGGCTGTACTGGGTGAGGGATTCCACACTTATGCTGCAGCCACAATAGCACCTGCATCACATCACCTCCACCGTACTCCAGATACCCCTATGGAATGGAGTTATGAAGATGATGTCGAGTTGGCTGTGTAGCATCATATTAAATAATAAGGGCAAATTCTGCAAAGCGAGGGGAACTTATGCTAGGTTGTACATTGCCGAAGAGCTTATCTACGTGTGTTTTCCCTGTGTAGCCTCTGGTGAGTGAGTTACCTCGCCTTGTACATAGGAGCTACTACTTATCATACAGGTTACCATAGTTTACCTCCCTAGATAGAACATAATAGTCAACTTACTTCACGTTCCTTTTTACAGCTAAGTAAACAGAGGCTTTGGTTTTGAAGGAACTGCCCATCCATCTCTTCCAGTACACAAATCAAACCCAGAAATTTTCGGTTATGAGTGGAACACGCAAGTCATTGAACCACAGCCCACCATACATGGCTCGTATTCTTAAACATGAGGGAAGGGTGTTGTTCATCGCATATTGACCAAAGACTTATAAAATAAATTAAGTGTTTATTTATGAACTTAACCCTTTCACGCTTTTATGACGCAGAGGTTGCCAGATTAGCAATAATAAATAGTTCTCTCACTCTTATAATTACCTCTCCAAAATGAATTACGGCTGAATTGTGTTGGACCCCGAGTGACCTACCCTAGTGGCGGGGTGAGAGATGGCATCCTCCACACACGACACCGAGGTCTTCTGGTCTCCCACGTCCACCACACAGGCATACCCTAGCCCGGCTCCGAACGTCGCTGCTACGTGGTCCTGCAGAAGAAAAAATTGTAAGTAGGATTGCTTGTATTAATCGTTTGAGATGATTTATGTGTTTAATTTTCATTATAAATGTGTACAGATTTGTGTGGATGACTGGGCTGGCAATAGGAGTTCTCCGATACTCCAACTGCTGAAAGGCAACCCCGTCTGACCCGTTACAATGTATGTAAAGGAAAATTATGCTAAACCATTGCATGTATGTATGTATGAAACTCCTCTCCACCTCCCTGAGACCTCTTTGACCTTTAATACGGACCAATACCAGGAGTGAGCGGAGTGGTATCCGACACTGTACCACTCCACAATAGAGGATGAAAACGTAATAGGGTGTGGTGATGGACTGGTCTATCAGAGTGAGAGCTGAGCCTTCTCTGCCATACCCATAGCTTACTCTGACTGTTCCTTTTACTTATATATATTCTAGATCTCAAGTGATGGCGTCTCTTCCGTGGATTGACCTCCCTACTGCCAACCTAGAGGTTGGCAGACTGGGAGCCAAAGCGTCACATTTTTCCTTTGCCCCTCAACTTTCCCTTCATAATTGCTGAGGGGCACAGGGTCTTGGATGAAGCTTTGGTTTTCCAGGCGTTTCCGCACCCTCCTCAGCTCCTCTCCTTGAGTGGCTTCGGTCACCTGGGCTTTATTAATGCTAAGCATGGAGGGTTCTGTGGGGGTACATTTCTAGTTTTGCACCAGGGATGATTTTTACAACTATTTTATATTTTTTGTCCTTGTGTGTTTTTTTTTAGTTTATTTTTGGCTGTGTTATTTTATGAACTCCGTTGGAAATTGCAACAAAAAAACATTATCCATCAATCTTAACCCGGCCAGCCCCAGCGACGCATCTGACGAGTCACCTGTAGAGTATGTAACGCTAAACCCCAGCGACTCGTCTGACGAGTCACCCTTTTAGCTCAGTCGTCAGGCTCAGAGTGGCTCTACCTAGAGGGCTCAGATTTGTATGGGAACTGTGTAAGTATTCCACGCACCCATGCCGATGGTTGAAAACTCTCAAAGTCCAACCGCGTGCGCGTGAGCGCGCAAAAACATGTTTTTTGGGGGAAATTGCCTTCAATTTTTTACTCTTGTAAAATCCATTTTCGGGGGCTCTGTAGGACCATTTTTTGAGCTTTTTGATAGTTTTTTCGTGGTTTTTCCTTCATTCCTAACCCATTCGCTATTGTTTCTGGAAAAAAAAACTTTTTCAAAACCGGCCGGGTTCTGGTGGTACATTTATTAATAACTAGCCGGGGCTCGACGGAAGACACCAAAGCAACACCAAATATTTGAACGCTCGTGATCACGTTCCCGGCTATTTTGACTGAAGTGGGATACAATAATAGGGTGCTCACTCACCCCAATGACTTATTGTCATCATCATATATATTGCCAGCAGGGGGCAAATAAGAGAGAGAAAAAAAACGAAAACGTGAGCATACGACCTATGTAAACATGATGACCGTATGGTAAACATGTCGACCATACGGCCAGATACTACATCCTTCCCAATTTTTTGTTAGTGATTTAGGGAGTATATTATAATGAATTACCGATGGTGTGGACATATGCTATATGCAAATGAAGTACAGTACATGATATAATAAATATATAAACCTAAATAATAGATCATAACTTCGACCCGGTGTAAAACTAGAAATAAACCACATACTGTTTCCACTAACTAATACTTTTTTCTTTTTTTTTAAAGGGGCTGTCATTCAGAAGGCCTATCGCATTCGCCTAGCAGACACTTCCTGAAGGCGTATCACGCTAACCAAAACAGGAACGCCAAAATATAGAGAAAAGGAACTTATAAAAATCATTATGTGGAAATAACGCATCAAAGATTTAGCAAGAAAAACAATGAATACAAGTGATATTGTTGAAAGGGTTAAAACAAAGCAATGATCACACAGGCCATACAGGATGTAAACAAACGAGGGGGATGTCCACGTCCGTAAAGTTCAGTACAGCCAAGGACGAGGGCTGGATGGTGGGGGAAGTACAGTCATGTGTGCATGTGCGTGTGTATATACACTTACACTAGTTGTACTTACACTAGTTGTATTTGCGGGAGTGAGCATGCTCGTTAATTCCCGCCTCCTAAGATATGTTTGTCATACCGTGCTTTGAAACTATGCACTGATGGTGCAGACACTACTTCGGCTGGCAATTTGTTCCACCCACTAATCGAGTTGGTAGGAAATCTTTTACTTTTCAGATCAGATTTACTATTAAGCACTTTTAGTTTGTAGCTGTGACCTCTTGTTCTCCCACCTCCATCCCTCTCTATGAAGTTTTCTTGGTCGATTTTGTCAATACCTCTAACACATTTGTATATCTGAATTTGCTGTCCTCGTTTCCTTCTCTGTTCCAGTGTAGGTAGATTCAATCTCTCGAGCCTCTCTTGGTACTCCAAATTTTCCAAACCTGGGATCATCCTCGTAGCTGCTTTCTGTACCCTCTCAATTTTGTGGATATGTTTCTTCATGTGAGGGGACCACACTACAGATGCATATTCCATCCTGGGTCTTATTATTGCCGTTGTTAGTAGTAGTAGTAGTAGTAGTAGTAGCAGTAGTAGTAGTAGTAGTAGTAGTAGTAGTGTGTGTGTGTGTGTGTGTGTGTGTGTGTGTGTGTGTGTGTGTGTGTGTGTGTGTGTGTGTGTGTAATAATAATAATCTTACTTGAAGTCGTCTAGAGGTCCCGTCCTCACAGTCGTGGTCCGCCACCGCTGCGTGGTAATAATAATAAACGGTTTATTAAAGAATGGCAGCCTCATGAGCTGAAAATACACATTTTACAATTTAGTGGATGAACATGAGATGTACAGATATGAGGATGGTAAGCTTAGTTTACAAACAAAATAAATACAATAATGATGCATGTGCAGAATACAAATTATCATAAAATAACCATGAGAGTAAGTGATATACAGTACATATACACATTTATTTACTTACTCATATACAGAACATACGTATATACACGTACGTGCGCGCATACATATACATACATATATAGGAACATAAGAACATGCAGTAAGTGTGCACATGTCCGTATACACAAACGCTCACGTATGGACACAAACATACATACATACAGAAACTGTTTTGGTAAGGTCAGGTAAAGAGGGTGCAGGTACTACAATGGGAGGTTAATCCTCGGTAGTGTAGGTGTGTGTGTGTGTGTGTGTGTGTGTGTGTGTGTGACAGAAGGCGAAATATGGAAGAGCTGGGCGTTCTATTGTTAAGGGTGGAAATACATGGATGAAGATACGCGAACACTTAATAATAGATAATGCTTATGCATAGATTTATAATCAGAAGTTGCGCTAGTGAGCAATATGTTCTCGCTCATATGTACGTATATTTACATACATATGTGCATATGACCATATAAATATAAATACACGTACAGTACATATATATATTATATACCTTATATTCTCAACCGGGCTCGAACCATTGACAGCACATACACACAGACATACATATACATAAATATATGCACATTACATGCATACGTGCTCTTCTCTTATCCTACCTGATACTCTCAGCCGGGCTCGAACCACAAACAGTATACACTATACACATATATATATACATAAATAACGCATACATACATACACATATACGCACACATACATACACATATACTGCACATACATAGATACATATATACACATATACATAAACAAACTCAAGCAAATACATACATAAGTATATTCTAATACACACACGCATGCATATATTATTAAAGGTGGGCGCGTATATATGGTGTGACTGGCCGTTATTACACATTATTAATAATATTAACAATGGTTGGGATAGGACTATTTTTATATCTGTCAGTTCTTGCTCTTATTGGTTGGAGTGTGTTGAAATGACGAGCTGCACGTGTGGGTCTAGGGGCGTCTGGTGGAAGTAAGTTTCTGTGTCGTGGGTGAACAAGCAGCTTAGATGCAAACTGTTTGAGTGTGTTGTAGTGGGGGGTTGAGAGTGCAGGTATGCTAAGGGTGGTGAGAGCTTCCTCGTACCCTGGATATGTGCCACCCAGGATGATCCTGCATGCCCTCCTCTGAACTCTCTCCAGTTGACGTTGTTGTGTTAGGGTTAGAGAGGAGGACCAGGGGGGTGAGGCGTAGGTGAGCTTAGGGAGTATGAAGGTGTTATATATACTCTTCAGCTCATTCTCCGGCGCCCCCAAGGATCTCAACCGCCTTAGCATAAACAACTTGTAAGTGGCGGTCCTGACTGTGGTAGTTACATGTTTCTTCCAGTTCAGTTTGTTGTCCACAGTGATTCCGAGGAGTTTGGTGGACTCAACAAGCTGAAGGGGATGAGGACCCATTGTGACAGTGGGTGGAGGAAGGTCGGTAATGGAAGTGTTGATGTGCATGACCACTATCTTGTCATGATTGATAGTCACATGATTGTCTGTGGTCCAGGCTTGAAGACGGTCGAGGATGTCTTGTAGGGGGTCATAGTTAGGGGAGGTGTTATCGACAGTAATGCCGACTGTCGAGTCGTCCACGTACTTCCAGTGGAATGGGGTGTCCTTTAGGGCATCATTAATCAAGATGAGGAACAATAGAGGCCCCATCTTTGTGCCCTGTGGGACTCCACATGTGATGTCTAGGAAGGTGGAGATGAAGCCTTGGAATCGCACTGCTTGTCGTCTGTCACTAAGGAAGTCGGTCAACCACGCAACCAGGGTAGGATGTAGCCCCAACTTTATGGCTTTGTTGTTGTTGTTGTTGTTGTTGTTGTTCCCCAAGCTGCCTGGCCGAACAGCCTCAAGGCCCCGAGCAAGGCCAAGGCCATAACCGAGCGCCCCCACAGAACCCTCCCCGCCGACCATAATAAAGCCTGGGTGACCGAAGCTACTCCATGGCGGGGAGCTTGAGGAGGGTGCAGAAACGCCCGGGAAACCAAAGCCCCACCCAGGGCCCTGTGCCCCTCAGCAATTATGAAGAGAAAGTTGAGGGGCAAGGGAAAAATGTGACGCTTTGGCTTCCAATCTTGGTAGATTGGGAGGTCAATCCACGTTAGAGACGCCGTCACTTGAGATCTAGAAAATATATAAGTAAAAGGAACAGTCAGAGTAAGCTATGGGTATGGCAGAGATTGCTCAGTTCTCACTCTGATAGACCAGCCCATCACCACATTATGGCTTTGTTGATGATGATGGTGTGGTCAACAAGGTCAAATGCTTTCCTGAAGTCAATAAAGGCAAGGGCGAGGGAAGTCTTTCTCTTCTCAAGATTTGTGTAAATATAATCTAGGAAGCTAATAAGACAGTGTGTGGTGGAGGAGGTTTTTACGTTGCCAAACTGTTGGGGATCTATAAAGTGACGGATTTGTGAGTAAGCCCAGGTGAATACAAAGTCCTCACAGATTAGACTAGGGATGGGCGTAATGGCAATTGGTCTGAGTTCATTAAGAGAATGTGGGGAGGGCGTTTTGGGGATTGGAGTGACGTATGAAGTTTTCCAGTCTGCAGGGCATTTACTTTGCCTTAAGGAGGCATTAATTATCGAGCAAAGGGGGTGGCAAATTCCACCGAAAATTCTTTGTATATTTTCATGTGTAGGTCTACTGGGGTTGTTGATCTTTTTTATTTGAAACTGGAAAGCTTTTTGGCCACTTCAAATTCTTGAACAGTTACTGGGGGGGAAGGGGATGGGAGGAAGGCAGGGAGGTTGGTGCGGTCTAGTTTAGGGAGGGTTTGGCAGATGGTAGAGAAGTGATTATTTATCAGTTCAGGTGCATCTACACGAGGGACATGGGAAACACAGGGGATCGAAGGGTGTGTGTGTGTGTGTGTGTGTGTGTGTGTGTGTGTGTGTGTGTGTGTGTGTGTGTGTGTACTCTTTGCGGGAGTGAGCATGCTCGTTATTTCCCGCCTCCTATATGTGTAGGTGTTATATGTATCGTTGGAATGGCTGTGGATGTGTGTGTAGTCTGTATTTTTAGCCAATTGGCGACATAGGAAACGAAGGCTTAGGGTGGATCTGTATGGTACCATTCTCACTATAGACGGTACCGTCTCGCCCGAAGGCTTAGGTAGCCATCAGCTTAGGTGAACCATATGATACCCATCTCGCCTTGTACCATTTTTGCCAACCCCAGATGGGACGTCACAACGTCGTCCACTTATTCCAGGTACCTATTTACAGCTAGGTGAACTGAGGCTAACACATGAAAGGAGACAAGCCAATTTGTCTCCGCCCGGCCGGGATTGAACCCCCGACCCCTCGTGTGTGAGACGAGAGCTCTACCTACTAGGCTACGGGCTGTGTGTGTGTGTGTGTGTGTGTGTGTGTGTGTGTGTGTGTGTGTGTGTGTAATAATAATAATAATAATAATAATAAACGGTTTATTAAAGAATGGCAGCCTCATGAGCTGAAAATACACATTTTACAATTTAGTGGATGAACATGAGATGTACAGATATGAGGATGGTTTACAAACAAAATAAATAAATACAATAATGATGCATGTGCAGAATACAAATTATCATAAAATAACCATGAGAGTAAGTGATATACAGTACATATACACATTTATTTACTTACAGTACTCATATACAGAACATACGTATATACACGTACGTGTGCACATACATATACATACATATATAGGAACATAAGAACATGCAGTAAGTGTGCACATGTCCGTATACACAAACGTATACAAAACGTGTGTGTGTGTGTGTGTGTGTGTGTGTGTGTGTGTGTGTGTGTGTGTGTGTGTGCGCGCGCGCGCGCGCCGTCCACTGTTTTTACTACTCGTTTTACTTGTTAATAAAAGTATGAGAGATCACATTTACGTCGTAACTTCATCCGGAGAAGTTGGAGAACCAAACTAGTTTCTCATTATATTCTGGTTATGAGTAGGCGATTTTATGCAGTCTAGGGAGAATCTCAAGGGACCAGAAGGGTAAAAACTATCTAAATTGATCCTAAAATTGCCACAACGTCTTCCTAAACTGAACAAAATGGTCTATTGATAGTAGACTAACTATTATGAATGGCGTTACTCGCTGTATAATGAGAGTCAACACATTCCGTACTATTCTGGCAACTAGTCAATGATTTCATGCAGCTTAGGAAGGACCTCTAGCAATATTAAGGCTTCAAACTATCACATCCGACCCTTTCAACTACCACAGATCCTTCCTAAGCTGTCTAATATCATCTAAATATAGCTAGAATAGGCTATATATAACACTTAGGAAGGACCTCAGCAATATTAAGGCTTCAAACGATCTCATCCGACCCTTTTAACTACCACAGATCCTTCCTAAGCTGCCTAATATCGTCTAAATATAGCTAGAATATAAATAACACACGTCGCTGGTACTCATAAAGGGTTAAATGGTGGGCTAAAAAACAGTAAGATTAAGGGGGCCCCACCTCACTTTTTGTCTCTTTCTCTCCCTCTCTCTTTGGCTTGTATCCATTCGGCCCCATTCAGCCTACTATTTTAAGACGTTTAACCCCATACAGGTGTCAATATTTTCCTGGCGAGCGGTAGCGAGCCATCATATATATATTTCTGTTTTGACAGCAAGCTAAATGTATACATTTTTCGATAGAAAAATGTCTCCGGCGAAGCCGCATTTCTCCATACAATGCTGGCTCGCTATCGCTCGCCAGGAAGAAATCGACACCTGGATGGGGGATAAACGTCTTAAAACAGTTGGCTGAATGGGGCCGAATGGATACAAGCCAGAGAAAGAGAGAAAAGGAGAGAAATAGAAAAAAAACAGCTTTTTCTTTAGTAATATAAGGGGACTTCACTCTAACATCAATTCTGTACACCAATTTCTTCAAGCAGAATCCCCTACTCTCCTTTTTTTGACAGAGACTCAAGTAACATCCACATCTGACACGTCTAGATTTAATTTTCCAGGTTATCAACTGCTCCAAAATTTCAGACCTAAAGGAGGTGTATGTTGCTTCGCAAAATCTGAAATTGCCCTGGAGGAGGTTACTGGTTTCAATTGTCCCTATTTTGATTATTCTATATACAAATTAATTTCTGCTGGTAAATTTAAATACATATGTTGCATCTACCGTTCCCCAAATACTCCTCCTACCAGAGCAAAGTCTTTTTGATTCTCTGTCCTCACAACTCAGTGTCCTCAACTTAAATGCTTCTTCTGAAATCACTGTGTTGGGTGATTTTAATGTCCATAATGTTGAATGGCTCACTCATTCAGCCAGGACTGATGATGCTGGTCTTGAATGTGAGCTATTTGCAGACTAATTTAATCTCACTCAACTAGTCAACCAACCCACCCGTGTACCAGATAATCCTAATCATAATTCCCACCCACTGGACTTATTTTTAACAACCAATTCAGAAAATTATGATGTTACAGTGAGGTCCCCGCTTGGATCTTCTGATCACTGTCTGATACAGGCCACCTGTCTATCACCTACCACACCTTCCCACTCTGAACCTGTGTTGGTGACTAAATGGCATTACGATAGGGCAGACTGGGAGGGTCTTCAAGGTTTCTTTATTGATATTCCCTGGACCTCTTTCTTTTCTAATGATGCACACTCCACCTTGAGCCACATACAAGATTTCGTAAAAATTGGAATGGAAACTTTTATTCCTCATCAAAAGTACAGTAAAAGATCTAATTCACCTAAATGGTTTGACCATAATTGTGATAGAGTAACTGAACAAAAAGCAATAGCCTACAATGCATACACAAGATCAAAAACACATGAAGCCTTTAATTACTTTAGAAACATCAGAAATCATGCCAAAACTGTATTAAACCTAACTAAATCAAACTTTCTTCACAAGCAGGCAAATAAACTTCTAAATAATCCAAATGATAACAAAATATTTTGGTCTACTCTTAACTCATTCAAATCCAACTTCACTACTGCTTCATCCATTCCACCATTAAAATCTCCGACTGGCAATCTTGTAAGTGACCCACGAGGTAAAGCTAACCTTCTTGCGGATATTTTCTCCACCAACTCAACCTTAGATGAAATAAATCAAGATGTTCCTGTACTTAATTTTAATTTGCCTGAAATTCCCTCACTTAAGATCCACACCAGACATGTCAAAACTATTTTGCAGAATCTCTCAGTAGATAAGGCTCCTGGTCCAGATGAAATTCCTCCAATAGTACTTAAGAATTGCTCCTTGGTGCTCGCTCCTGTATTGGCAAAAAAAATCCGTCTGTATACTCATACCTCATGCTTCCCAGTACCCTGGAAAGAAGCAAACATCCATCCAGTTCCTAAAAAAGGTGCCTCTTCAGATCCATCAAACTACAGACCAATAGCTATAACTTCCACTCTTGGTAAAGTCTTTGAAATTATATTAAATAATCACATAATTAAGCATCTTGAGAATAATAAATTAATCAGTGATAGGCAATATGGTTTTAGACGATGTCGATCAACTGCAGACATGCTTTGCCTTCTTACGCATCAAATCAACCAAGCTACAGACCAACATGGTGAAACACATACAATAGCACTGGATATATCAAAGGCATTTGATAGAGTCTGGCATCAATCCTTATTGTCGAAGATGTCACACTACGGCCTTGCATCATTAGTTCCACTAATTTCTTCTTATCTTCATAACAGAAAAATACGTGTAATGGTAGATGGCCTTTATTCTCAATTTCACTCAATAAATGCTGGTGTTCCCCAGGGATCAGTTTTGGCCCCAACTCTTTTCCTCATTCATATCAATGATCTCATATCTACCACTCATAATCCAATACATTCCTACGCAGATAACTCAACACTCCACAGTTCCTTCACATTTACCAATTCTTTCACCCAACCCGATCTTATAAATTCAAAAATAAACACTGCAATTTCTCTGAACCAGGACCTTTCTAGAATTAATGAATGGGGACAAAAGAATCTAGTTTCCTTTAATGCACAGAAAACCAAGTACATTCAATTTTCTAACCGACAGAATCTCACTGACTCCCATATATTTTTTAATGATGTAAATATTCCCACTTCCCCTAGTATTGACATTCTCGGTGTTGTTGTTGTTGTTGTTCCCCAAGCTGCCTGGCCGAACAGCCCCAAGGCCCCGAGTAAGGCCAAGGCCATAAACGAGCGCCCCCACAGAACCCTCCCTGCCGACCACAATAAAGCCTGGGTGACCGAAGCCACTCCATGGCGGGGAGCTGAGAGGGTGCGTAAACGCCCGGGAAACCCAGGGCCCTGTGCCCCTCAGCAATTATGAAGAGAAAGTTGAGGGGCAAAGGAATAATGTGACGCTTTAGCTTCCAATCTCGGTAGATTGGGAGGTCAATCCACGGAAGAGACGCCGTCAATGGAGATCTAGAAAATATATAAGTAAAAGGAACAGTCAGAGTAAGCTATGGGTATGGCAGAGATCACTCAGGTCTCACTCTGATAGACCAGCCCATCACCATACATTCTCGGTGTAACATTAACTACTAACTTGAGCTGGACACATTATGTTAGAGGCATTGCTAAGAATGCCTCTAAAAAACTGGGACTCCTGTACAGAGTTCGAGAATTCTTCACTGACGAGCAGTTGGCCGTAATATATAAAAGTCATGTGCGTTTTCAGATGGATTACTGTTCACCTCTGTGGGGTGGAAGTGGAGTGGTTGCATTGAGGCAGTTGGACAAAATTCAAAATAAAGCTATTAGATTAATCAATAACCCTGCTATCACACAGGACCTTCCTACATTATCCATACGAAGAAACGTTGCATCCCTTGCATTATTCTACAGATATTTTCACAGCAATTGTTCCGAGGAACTTGCTTCAATTGTGCCGCCTCTCCACATCTTTCCCCGTAGAACTAGGGCAGCTGAGAGCACCCATGAATTTACACTTTCTCCTCCACAATGCAGAACTTTTGCTTATCAGAATTCATTTATCCCCAGAGCTACTACTCTTTGGAATTCACTTCCCTCGAATTGCTTTCCACAAACTTACAATCTACAAATGTTTAAATCCAGTTGTTACAAACATTTTATGAATGGAGGATGCCTTTAGGCACATGGACCTTTTTGTTTTGTCTGTGTTTTTCCTTCCTCCGTTCATTGTCTCTTTAAAAAAAAAAAAAAAAAACAAAAAAAAACAATACGCGGTGGCTTGTGAGCTTGTGAATAGCAAAGTAAAATTGGTTTTGGGTTGCCGGGGATCTGGCTACTATTAGACGATTTTATTCAGCTTAAAAAAGGGTCTCCAGCAATTAACAGGCTTCGAACGAGCTTACTTAACCAGTTTGTAGCCAGATCCCCGGCAACCCAAAACCAATTTTACTTTGCTATGCACGATGCAAAAAAAAAAACAAAAAAAAACACGCAGCTGCATGCACGACCTCCCGAGGTCCATCCTTCCGAATCCTCCCTTCCTCGCGAGGACAGAGTCCACCTGGCCAGGCTAAGATGCGGACACCGTCCAGCTCTCCTGAGCTATCAGAGACTGGATGACTCCGTTGTCGACGCCTGCCTGGGATGTAACACAGCACCCCATACCATTAAACACATCATAGAAGACTGCATTTCACACAACCACTTACGCCAACAACACAATCTACACTCAATGAGAGCTCTGTGGGAAAGCCCGATCGTGGCCATGGCCTTCCTCAGGGACTCTGGGCTGTTCGGCCACGCAGCTTAGGGAACAGCAACAACAACAACAACAACACACACACACACACATATATCCACACACCTATGAACAGCAACATGTATAACACTCACATATACACACACACACACACACACACCTTTGAACAGCAACATGTATAACACTCACATACAGGCACACACACACACACACCTTTGAACAGCAACATGTATAACACTCACATACAGGCACACACACACACACACACCTTTGAACATGTATAACACACACACACACACACACACACACACACACTTTTTTTAAGGTGACAGTTACAAAGTGGTGTACAATCTATCTTATTCTAGTTACATTGTAGTTTATCTTATTGTACCAGTACCTCCCTACAATCAACCTAGTTGTTCCCCAATTCGTCCCTCCGCCACGACCATTTCAAAGTCCAAGTCTCTCACTCTTGTCCTCTGTAGCGGGGAGGACCTTGTACCCCTGAGACATAGGAGTGCAGACCTGAGAAGAGAGAAAGAGAGCCGGCATCTCATCCAAGTTATGACTTGGCTTCTATGCTGGCGCTTTTTCTCCGATATTTGTTCAGCTAATCTGGCATAGAAGACACTTGCAGAAGGTCCCATACCTCCCGACGATGAGAAGACCAGAGGAGTAAAGCTTCCTTGATCCCTGTTCAAAATTCTTTCTTCATAAGCGCGTTTTTTCTCACTTTCGTTTCTCAAGTATGCCGCCTTGTGTCCTCGCTCACGATATGTTTGTGCTCTTGGGTTGAAGATTCTGATGTCGAAAAAAGCCCGTTGTCCCCTCGTCCAAAAACCTCGAGCACTTACGTCCACTCTTGCTTCATTTGAAGTATTTGCAGTATTGTGGGCCAAGCGCTGTCCGTCCATAGGCAGAAGTTCCGGTTCGATTCTGACATCATGGCACACCTCGTCCAGCATTTGTGCAGTGATGTCTCGTACTTCATCATGCCGGATACAGATGAATCCTCCTTTCTTACAAGTCATACAGTGGTCTGAGTTGTTTATTTCACCACATGCACATTTCAGCGGCAGGTTCAAAACTGGCCACCCATACCTCAAGGCTACGGCATCATTGAATTCTTGTTTATTTAAGCTGAAGCCTTTCTCCTTTATTGGTAATGATGTGAGCCAATTTGAAGCCCCCGTGTCTTGTGCCATCTCAACTCTCATTTTCAGTTCTTCCCTACATCTGGTCTTAATTTGTTCTAGGCTATGTTTCTGTCTCTCTTCTCTGCTCTTTGTAATTTCCTGTCTTGCATTTCGTTGTTCCTCTTCGTCCACCTCATCATTTTCATTTTGCTCCCGTATTTTTTCTGTCAGAGACGTAGTAAGTTTAAGGGAATTTTGGTTCTCATGTAGTGCCGCCTCCACTGGGTTTATGATCCCCATACCTCCGAACCTTGGCGGAAGAGCTAATAGATCTCTTAGCTCTTGCGTGACGCCTTCCATCTCTGTTAGGGCCGGTATGAATGTTCCTCTGATTGCTTCTTCAAGCGGTTGGAGCATCTGTCTAATGCCTGGCACTGTTCTCATAAGAAAGGTCCATCTGTGCTTAACACCATATGTGAAGGCAGTATATGCAGCATGTGGTTCAGATTTCGCAATGTCTGCCAGGGTTTTCACTTCCTTTACCCACTCTGCTACCTTTTTTCGCACATAGTCTCTCTTGCATTCTTCTGTGCCTATTACTGCTCCCAAATGGCGTTGACCCTCCTTTGTAATCTTCACTCCTGTCCCATCAAAAGTCCGCACCGCTTCTTCATACTTGTTTTCTTTCACTATTAGTACAGATTTACTAGCATTCGGATGGTACCCAATGACTTCGCCTACCGATTGTACTCTCCGCCACCATTCTTTGAGATCCCCTATTTTTCCTGCACCTGTGAGGTCATCTGCATACGCCACTTGTTTCACTCGGGTTACCTCATGTTTTATTTTCTGCTGCAGAATTGATAGTGCCAGTGCGTACATTGCCATTGCCACTGGATCTCCTTGCGTTGTTCCTTCATTTGATTTGAGAATTTTCATTTCTTCCTTCTTTGTGCTTCCAACTATATACAGGTTAGCTGGCTCCTTATAAGTATTTTCTATGTACTTTGCGATGCTCGGGCATTTGATCTTGATGTTGTGAATAGCTGCCTCCCTATTAATGGTGTTAATGGCATTTGTTGCATCCACTAGCAGTACCGCTTCACAATCTTCCTCATGATACACCTTCCCCATTGCATGTATTGCTGCTTCTCCTCCGGCTTGCTGTCCTGCACATACTTGTAAGTTGCCCACTGCTCTTTGTACATCTTTTCCAAATACAGACATGATTGCTTTTCCAATAATCCTTCTAAGAACTTCCCCAACGCCTACTGGTCTAACTCCTGGATTCTTATTTAAAGGTATCAGGCGACATGCTGTCAGAGCTTCTATGTTCACGCATGGTGACGATGCAAGTTTCTTTGCCAGCATTGCTATTGCTTCACAAAGGTCACCCGCGGCTGAACCAAACTTGTTTTGACTTAGGAAGATCCTCCAAGTCTTAGCATCTACTCCTGATGGACCTGCTCCTCCCTGTGTTTTCAGCGCCTTTCTCCATATGAGGTCTCCAGTTATATTCTCATATATCACCGGGTCTGGAGGAACATATTCCCCGTCTAGTTTGGCCTCATCACTTGCTGGTTTTGCTTCTGTGTGTTTCTCCTTCAGCTGGTCCATGATGCGTCGATTCACTTCGTGCACCCCACTTGAGGCTTCCCCAGTGACCATTCTGACTGCCTGTGCCACTTTACCAATCCTCATGCTATTTCCCACTGATCGTGCCATATCATCTGGCTTCCTCTTTCTTCGTTGTTTTGTTTTCAGTCTTTGCTGGATTGCTCGTACTTGGCTAAGAATTTTGTCTAACTCCCCATTTTTCCACCACTCCATTCTCTGTTTCAGCGCTTTAATGTTCTCATTCAGTTTTCCCTTTGGTCTTTTTCTTTGAAGGAACAACTGAGGAATGAAAGAAGCTATCTTGATTGCCACGTGCGCCAAAGGGGCATCCTGAACATACTTTAGGATCATACGTCTGAGTTCCCCCAGCATGTCTTTTGCGGCTTCACAAATCGGTAGTTCAAACTTATTATGTTGCCATTGTATCACTTCTGTATAGATTTCATTCACTAATGTTGTGAGTCCGTCACCAGAATGTCCCATCCATTCTCCACCATTCATGTTTACGTTACGAGGTCGTTCGTTCTGTTCACGATTTTTGATTATTTCTCTCTCATTATCTTCGTTTAGGCCTACACTATTTTCATTATTTTGTTCCACACCTCTGTTGTCTTGCGAATTATTGATTCCTGCGTTTTCTTCTGCGGGCTGCAGTTGTTGATTGTTATTTTCTGCATTTTCTCTAACAGGGTTTGCTTGTACATCTCCATTAACTTCATTGTCTGTTTCACGGTTCATTTGTACTGCATCTCTCACTGCGTTTTGTCTGTCATCAGGATTATTCCTCGACTGGGACCGAGTTAATATCATCTTGTCTTATTATCATAATTTCCTACCTATTCCCTAATACTGAGTCTATCTATCATTTCTTCCTAAGGGACGAGCCTCTGCCCGATAAAGGTGAAAATGTAAACATCCTATGAGTAGCGTTAGAGATAGAAAGAGTAAGATAAGTTATTTAACTCACCTAGCAAGGCTACAGAAGATCAGGCTATATTACAAGACAGTGGGTGCAAAAGAAAATAGAAAAATAAAGTAAAATAAAAGTAGTGTTTAAAAATACGCACAAAGAATAAACACGGAAAAAACAAAAAAAAAATATATATAAAAAAAAAATACAAAAAAAAAAAAAAAAAATATATATATATATATACGGTATAATATATATACCGGGTATATATATATATATATATATATATATATATATATATATAATACAAAACGATTATTGTAGTGAGAAAGGAAATACACTAATTAAGAGAGTAAAATGATTAAAAAGACAAGTGTCACAATAGTGCTAAGGATTAAAGAAGGATGTTAGAAATCTACTATTAGTTTGAGAAAAAGGTCCTGGTTATCAGTATGCACATAATATATCAGCGAATTATACCTTATTTTAAATAGTATACTTAGTTACTAGTTCGTTAGAGATAACTCTCACATGAAATATACCACTTCAAGTCTGATTTCCTGACTCGGCCATAAATCATATATAACCTTACCTAATATAATCGGCCTGTTTCCTCAAAGCTAAATGACTCTATACAAAGCTAAAGAAACCTTGGCAATTTGAGCCGCTTTACATTCTAAATATGCCTAACTTTAAATGGAAACTAGCCAATTATGTCCTAAGATTTAATTATTTTCAATTCAAAAATATGTACAAAATATTACATCATGTTACTCATGTAAATTATTAGCATGAAGGACATTCACACACACACACACACACACACACTAGAGCTAGGACAAACATGGCACTCAAATTTCCCTGTGACGTCATTATGTTTTCCCGTATTATATTTCCCTATTTCACAGCCCCCACCTTTCATCCTCAACTGAATCCTATAGCCACCCTCCCTTCCTTTCCCCCACCGCCTGTGAATCCTATAGCCACCCTCCCCTCCTTTCCCCCACCGCCTGTGAATCCTATTATATCCACCCGGTCCCACCTCCTTTCCCCACCGCCTGTCAGTTTGTTACAAGACACTGGAGAGTACGCACGCACCATTCTTTACTCTCCATTCACTTACTCGTGATCCAGTGAGAACAGTGCACATAGTATTTGTGATATCAAGGACACGCATTTACACTCATAATTACAAAAAAAAAAAAAAAAAAAAAAAAAATGGGGAAGGTGCCAGAGTATAATAACATATATATATATTTTGTAATTCGCTTTCCTTATATATTTTCAATTATAGGAAACTATCATAGTGTTTTCAATCGTTATATTTCCATAATGAATAGACATAAGGTACACACACACACACACATAACAATCATAATGTTGCCATAATACCAAAGGAAAATATACGTAACCCCACATAATCAGCATTTATGGCCAAAGTATGCAAATGAACACTATGGAATTTAATAAACAAAAATCAAATAATAATAAAGAAAAACAAAACAAAGTGGCATATATACAACCACGAGAAAGCATACACAATTAAAACGAAGAAAACAATTTATAAACAAGTGTGTGAAAGTGAAACGAAATTACAGTTCTATGGACAGTGTATAAAGCCAAGCGTCAACGTTGATTAGTCAGGTTAAAAAATGAAACGTTCTTATTAACCCTTTCTGTACCGCGACGTTTTTTGTATTATATTCTAGCTATATCTAGACGATTTTGTGCAGTTTAAGAAGGATCAGTGGTAGTAAAAGGGGTTAAGTGAGTTAGTTCGAAGCCTGTTAATTGCTGGAGGCCCTTTTTAAACTGAATAATATCGTCTAAAAGTAGCTCGAATAAATAAAAAGACGTCGCCGGTACAGAAGGGGTTAATAAATATATGTGGATGAAAAAGACCCCGCCGCTATTGATAAACATGTAGTGTAATTAATAACAACACTATAAACAAAACACCGACATTCAATGACAAATTTAAGAGGTTTTTCTTAACCCTATTAGGTGCAGGGCGGGCCAATTTGGAGCCACCCAGGTTTACTCCATTAGCTTGGAGATGTTAAGACGTTTCATCGCATTAATTTGGCGATTATATGATGCTTCAACCCAATAAGGTGTCGATTATTCCTGGGCGAGCGATTGTGAGCCCGCAATTTGGGAGCAACCGGCCTTAGGCCACGAAATTTTTCTACAGAAAAATTTACACATTTAGCTTGAAGGGGGTCTGGGGGACGTTTTTTTTAGTTTGAAGGGGGTTTGGAGAGGCGTTTTTCCAAGTCTAGCGGGTGAACTAAAAACACATTGTTCGAAAATGGCCAAAACAAATAAAAACCTCAATAATAATTAAACAAAATACCATAATAACCCCCGAGACGTTGCACCAGATAGTGTTAACCCATTCAGTACCGGTGACCTCCTTTTTCATTATATTCTGGCAACTATACAAGACGATGATATTCAGGTTAGGAAGAACGTTTACTACAAGACAATGATATTCAGGTTAGGAAGAACGGTTACCCATTCAAAGGTTACCGACCAGCACGTTCAATTAATCCTTTTAGCTTCCACACATCTTTCCTAAGCTTCATAAAATCACATAAATGAAGCTGAAATCAAATTAAAAATACGTGTTAACCCGGTGACGTCCTTTTGTTTAGAGTGTGGCAACAATTAGAAGATTTTATTCAGATTAGGAAGGTGCTCTACCAATAATAAAGTGTTTAAACTATCTCAACCAAACCCTTTTATTAACTACCGCAGATCCTTCCTAAGCTGCATCAGATCAGATCAGATGAAGGTATTGAGGGATAAGCTTTTACAACGGCACCTCGTATCTACATTCTACTTTTCCTATTTTTCTGAAGAGTGTAGAGAGGGGGAGAAGGGGTGTTGGAGAGAGAGGAAGCTGTTGGAGTGGCTTTGTATAACATCGTGTAAATGTAGCTAGAATAGAAGATAAACACAACGTCGCCGGAACAGAAGGGGTTACAAAGAAAAGTCAAGAACACAGAGTGGGGGGGGGGGGGACAAAAATAGGCTGATTCCTTATTAGCATCCTTTAAGGGGGAGGCAGACCGTTTTGTCTGGACCCCCTTCTCCCTAATGTTTAGCCCCACTAGTTTTGAGATTATAAGACGTTCGGCCTATTAGTTTGGCGATTTTAAGACCTTTCGCCCCATTTGTTGT
The DNA here is from genome assembly GCA_032716605.1 of Paralithodes platypus. NCBI lineage: Eukaryota > Metazoa > Arthropoda > Malacostraca > Decapoda > Lithodidae > Paralithodes > Paralithodes platypus. The sequence continues at coordinate 6,030,464 of CM064510.1, read as the reverse complement.
CAATTTTAAGACCTTTCGTGCCATTTAAGTGTCGATTATTTCCTGGCGAGCGATAGCGAGCCTGCAATTTTAAGAGGAAGCGGCCTTCGGCCTGGAAATGTTTCTACCGAAAAATGTAAAAATGTATCTTGAAGGGGGAAGGGGGGGGGGGGGGGGGGTTAAAGCCTGATGGAGGTCTAGGGAGGAAACTAAAAATAATATATATGAATAAATGAATTAATAGACCAAACAAACGGACAGTTTCCCCTTGTTTTTTTAGCTATATGTTTATCTATTAATATATATATTGTTTAGCTTCCTTGCTAGACCCCCATCAACATTTAAAAAAAAAATACTCCTTTTCAAGATACATTTGTACCAGTTTTGGTAGAAAAATGTCCCGGCCGAATGCCGATTCTTTCTAAAATTACAGGCTCGACATCTAAATGGCACGAAAGGTCTTAATATTGACAAAGAAATGGGGCGAAAGCTCTAAAAATCGCCAAACTAATGGAACAAACGTCTTAAAATCTAAAAACTAATATGCTTAACATGAGGGAGAAGGGGGTCCAGAAAAAGCGACTACTCCCCCCTCAACCAGATAACGAACTTAACATTATATTCCTACTAACCATCCCACTACAAGTGACCAAATTGTATAGCTAACCTAGCACTCGTTTTCCACTAACCACTAACCTCTATATAAAAAAAAAAAAAAAAAAAAAAAAAAAAAAGGGCTAGAGCAAATGGGCTGTACATTTCCACACCGATTCCCTGGCTGATCCTTCCTAAATGGTAAACATATTAGCGAGATTACTCTGGTCGTTTGTGAGTTACGAGGGTTAGTGGTGAAGATTATTGGCCTGCCTATAATGAATATTTTTTACCATTTAGGAAGAGTCAGCCAGGGAACAGCAGTGGAAAATTATAGTTCATTTAATAACTTGGTAATTAATCTAGAATCGAAACTTGTCCACCAAATTGACCACTTCCGACTTTCGAGCTATAAGGAAGTTGAAGCCGTAAACATCGATATACAACAGAAATACAATAATAATGTATGTTGCTGATGGATAGAAAGTATGATGAATTTAGGTTTTTATTTATGAATGTACTACAACTGTATTCTACCACATGGTAATTCTGCTAATGATCGATGTCTACAGCTCCAACTTCCTTATAGCCCAAATCGCAAATGGTCAATTTAAGTTAACCCTTTCAAGCTTCAATACGCGTTTTTGTTCTGTTTCTGGCTATTATTAGACGATTTTATTCAGATTAGTAACGGTATATGGAAGTTGATTGAGATAGTATTTACCCTTTTTAATACCCACAGATACTTCCTAAGCTGCATAAAATCGTCTAATGATAGGCAAAATAAACTGCTAAAACGCGTCAGAGCCTCAAAGGGTTAACATAAAGCCTACAAAGAATACACAAACAATAACAACGGTACTTTGACCTTATTGTCTATTGTAATTGTGAAACTGACTTGGACAACTACTAAATAAAAGGTTTTGTGTGTGTGTGTACTGAGAGAGAGAGAGAGAGAGAGAGAGAGAGAGAGAGAGAGAGAGAGAGAGATAATAATAATAATATAGCCAGTCTCTCAGGAATAGTAGACCCCCTGAGGGTTGGTGTGTGTGTATACTTACTCTAGTTGTACTTACTCTAGTTGTATTGCGGGAGTGAGCATGGTCGTGATTTCCCGCCTCCTATATGTGTAGGTGTTATATGTATCGTTGGAATGGCTGCGGATGTGTGTGTAGTCTGTATTTTAGCCAATTGGCGACATCGGAAACGAAGGCTTAGGGTGGATCTGTATGGTACCATTCTCACTATAGACGGTACCGTCTCGCCCGAAGGCTTAGGTAGCCATCAGCTTAGGTGAACCATATGATACCCATCTCGCCTTGTACCATTTTTGCCAACCCCAGATGGGACGTCACAACGTCGTCCACTTATTCCAGGTACCTATTTACAGCTAGGTGAACTGAGGCTAACACATGAAAGGAGACAAGCCCAATTTGTCTCCGCCCGGCCGGGGATTGAACCCCCGACCCCTCGTGTGTGAGACGAGAGCTCTACCTACAGGCTACGGGCTGTGTGTGTGTGTGTGTGGGGGGGGGGGGGGTTATGTGGTGTGTGTGTGTGTGTGTGTGTGTCCTGACCTTATATACCACAAGTTAAACACAACAACACTAAGTACATTAACAACAACAATAATAGCTACTGCACTAATATCATCATTACCAATATTATTATAACACACACATTATGTGTATATATATACGTATTGTAGGCCTACATATAGCTGAGCATGTTTTTCAATAGTGTGTCTCTCTCTCTCTCTCTCTCCCCCGACGTTAGTTCCCAGGAAATACCAAGTGTTCAAGAGTAGGAAAATACCCAGCATCGACTAAACCCCTTCAGCACGATGACGTAATTTGCTTCTTTTTCTGGTGACCATTAACAGATTTTCTTTAGCTTATAATCTACCTCTACGACTCAAAGGGGTAAATACGATTTCAATAAACCCTCTAAATAACATAGGTCCTGCTTAAACTGCATAAAACCGTCTAATATTAACCAGAAACAAAGGTAAAATAGGCGTCATCGTGCTGAAGGGGTTAAACAGGAGTCACACAAACATTGTATACGGCCGTTTTCTGTCACCAATTTTTCCCTCGCAACATTGTAAATTAAGTCCTTATCCATTGGTATCGTTAACTGTAGTCCATTCATTATAGGTAGGCCAGAAATAGATATTCCTAACCTCTGTAACTAAAAAAGGGCAGGAGCAAATGGGCTGTAAATTTCCACACCTATTCCCTAGCTGACCGTTCCCATATGGTAGAAATATTAACTCGATTACTCCGATCGTTTAGGAGTTTTAGAGGCTAGTGGTCAGGATTACTGGCCTACCTATAATGAACAAGGTATAGACTCAAGGAAGATAATGTTATGAAGTAAATAGGAGGATATTTGAGAGTATATTTGCATTTGAATAGGTGAACTAAAGGTAGGGTATTTTGTATGTGGTTGAGTACGTACATACAGTAACTGTAAGGAGGTGTTTTATTATGTGCCCCCCTCTCCCTCATGCTTAGCCCCATTAGTTTTGAGTTTTTAAGATATTCGCCCTATTAGATTTGGCTATTTTAAGAACGTTCACCCCATTTCTTTAGCAATTTTAAGACCTATCGTGCCATTTAGGTGTCAATTTTTGTCCTGACCAGCGATAGCAAGCCTGCAAATTTGATACTTTCCACAAACTTTCTCTATCAACTCTGTCTTAACCTCGAAAGAGCGATAGGGCTCACAGAAGTATCTGTATAGCGTATGCGATAGGCCAAACAGAAGACAGCCCATGAAAATATACTCAAAAAATGCCCCACAGGCACTCAAATGGAAGCAATATGTGATTAGGTAGTACATTCACTCTCCAGTACCTCCTTTATCTCCCCTATATGTATCCTCCCCACCCCACCCCCACCCCTCCCTCTCCTTCCACCCCTTTCTCCTAACACTTCCCCCCTCCTCAATTGTTGGCTATTTTTCCTCTTATTTTTCTGATTCCTCCCTTTCCGTGCACAAAATATGGTGAGTAACACTCCCTTACACTCCATTCTCTCCTTCACATGTGCAAGAGAAAGCTAGAGCCTTAGTGTCTCAAGCAGGCTCAGGAAGCAGAATTAAGCTCTCTCTCTCTCTCTCTCTCTCTCTCTCTCTCTCTCTCTCTCTCTCTCTCTCTCTCTCTCTCTCTCTCTCTCTCTCTCTCTCTCTCTCTCTCTCTCTCTCTCTCTCTCTCTCTCTCTCTCTCTCTCTCTCTCTCTCCCCCCCCCCTCCATCCTTATCTTATTTTACAAACTCATGGTCATCAACTTTCGGGACTTCGGTGAGACTTTTTCTATTGCCTTCGATAGAGTGGCACAAATCTTTAATTTCTAAACTACCCTCCTTCGGTTTCTATCCCTCCATCTGTGCCTTTGTCTCTAATTTCCTTTCCGGCCATTCCATAGCTGCGGTTGTGGACGGCCATCGCTCACTTCCTCATCCTATCAACTCCGGTGTTCCTCAGGGCTCTGTCCTATCTCCTATTCTCTTTCGAATTTTCATAAATGATCTCAACTGTACCTCCAGTCCCATCCATTCATACGCAGACGACTCTACCTTACACTACTCAATTAGTTTTCCTGAACGCCCCAGCCAGCAATCTCTCAAAAACAAACGTAATGAAGCCATACAACACTTATCTTCTGATCTAACTACTATTTCCAATTGGAGCAGAGAAAACCTTGTTGCCTTTAATGCTTCCTAAACCCAATTTCTCCATCTATCTACCCGTCCGGAACTCCCAGCGGACTACCCCTTATTCTTCAACAATACAAAACTCAATCCTTCATCTTCTCTCAATATTCTTGGTGTCTCTTTTTCTTCTGCTCTCACTTGGAAGGACCATATTACCAGTCTTGCTAAAGCAGCCTCCCAGAAGCTGGGTGTGTTCAACTGCCTCAAGGGGTTCTTGGAAATATCAGCATTAGAAATATCAGCATTACTGAGGCAGAGGTACTGAGATGTTTAGATAACCTCAATGAAAGAAAATCACCTGGACCCGATATGATTTCTCCTAGAGTTCTTAAAGAGGCTAAATGGGAGCTCTCCAAACACCTGACGCTGATCTTTAACAAATCCTTGGAAACCGGCGAAATACCTGATGAGTGGAAGCTTGCGAAAGTAACACCAATTTTTAAAAAAGTAGCAAATCTTTACCTAGCAATTATCATCCAATCTGCTTGACCTCAGTAGTATGCAAAACACTAGAAACAATAATAAGAAACAGGCTCGTTAATCACTTGGAAGAAAATAATATACTTAAAGACACACAACATGGTTTTCGCAAAAAACGTTCCTGCTTAACCCGGGAACTGCGGGGAGACTCTTAAGAGTTCCCCCGGCGGACTGCGGGGAGACTCTTATGAGTGAGTGAGAAAAAAAAAATCAACTTTTGACATCGAAAAAAAAAAAAAAAAAAAAAATTGGCCCCTGGGCCATGCAAAATCTCAGTCCTCTACCTCCCCTCCTTCCCCACTTTCCTCCTCTCCTTCAGTTATCACCTATTTTCCCTGTTATTTCCTTATTCTGAGGTATATTTTCGTGCTAACATTAGCGAGTTGCAAGCAGGGTGTTGTCATCACTGATGGCAAGCGAGTGCAAGAGAGAGAGAGAGAGAGAGAGAGTATCGATCGACTGTGTCTCAGTGGCCTTGGGGGAAATTGGCGGGAAAGCAGCTTGCCTCACCCATACATTATACAACTCGCGGGCTATATCTCCGATTTTGACCATCCAAACGCTGTTTTCACTCGTTTTATTGTTGTTTCAGGTTACTACCTTTATAATCAACCCATAATAGGCGCATATGGATAAGTATTAATGCTATTAATGGCACAATGAATATTTTAGTGACGGAAACACCTCAAATACGTCAGCACAGGGGGACGTTTCCAATTACCCCCATGCGCACTTCAGAGGTTAACAAACCTTTTAGACTTCTTCCATGACATCCTAAATGTATATGACGAAAGTAAAGCTGTAGATATTATATACTTATATTTCCAGAAAGCCTTTGATAAAGTTCCACACAAACGGTTATTGATGAAATTAAAAGCACATGGTATACAAGGTGGCGTTCTCCAGTGGATAGAAAATTGGCTTAGTGAAAGGAAACAAAGAGTAGTTATTAATGGGGAAGCATCAACGTGGACCAATGTAACTAATGGTGTACATACATACATACATACATAACATTTTAAGACTGAGTGTTCCACACATAAGTGCAGTTTCAGTCTCTTGTCCTAATGGCGGCGTTCCAGGCAACCCTGTCAAGGGCTGCTTCACTTGTCAAGTTCTTGGATTTGAGATCGGCGCGTATAGTCCGATCCCAGGTCTTCCTCGGTCCACCCCTTGGTGCAGCTCCCTCCACAATCACAGACCTGCATTTTGTCACCCAATTTTGTACCTCAAGGATCAGTGCTGAGGCCAGTCCTTTTCCTAATTTACATTAATGACATAGATGAGGGTCTCACCTGTACAATCTCAAAGTTTGCAGATGACACAAAAATCGCAAATACCGTACTGACAAATGAACGTGTTGAAGATATGCAAAACAATCTAAACAAGCTTTCACAATGGGCTAAAATCTGGCAAATGTGCATCAATGAAGATAAGTGTAATAATAATAATAATAAAAACTATTTGTCTACAGCCTACTGGGCGAAGATAAGTGTAAAGTACTTCATATCGGATACCGCAATAAAAAGCAGACTACTCGATGAATGGCACCCAGCTAAAGAGTGTAGACAGAGAAACTGATTTAGGAGTAACAATATCCAGTAACATAAAACCAAGTCAACATTGTGCTGAAGTTATTAAGAAGGAAAACAAAATTATAGGTTTCATAGGTAGATCATTTTAACATAAATCAAAAGACATTATCCTCACCCTTTACAATTCATTAGTCTGCCCACTTTTGGAATACTGCGTTCAGTTCTGGTGCCCTTAATATAAAAAAGATATAGACAAATTGAAACGAGTTCAACATAGAGTTCCCAAGATGATACCTTGTCTTCGGAACAAACCATACGAGGAACGTCTTAAAGAACTAAATTTATATCCATTAACCAAGCGCAGATTGAGAGGTGACCTTATTCAAGTTTTCAAGATCATTAAAGGTATCGACAACATGAACTGTAATAAACATTTTACAATTGACCGATCAAACTACACGCGGGGAAATGGCTGCAAAATCATTGGTAAATTATTCAACTGTAACGAATCCAAGAATTTCTTCTTCAATCGAGTCGTCAACTTGTGGAATGGGCTTCCCCGAGATGTCATAGATTGCAACACCGTTGATTCCTTCAAAGTTCGCCTAGACAATCACCTTGCCCTGAACCCAAGGTTGACTGCATTTGTAATTGAATAAATATTATCTTTAGTAGTGTTTGTTCAATAACCTAATAGATCTTAATATAATTTTCCCTGCCATTAACTAAGCCCCAGGGCAGCACTTCCTTCTCACATCTTTCCCACATTCTCTCCGAAATACTGTTGCAACACTTGGAACAGCAGTGTTTTGGAGGGCAAGTAACCTTGAGGGGTCGCATGACCTGTTGTTGCTTCTTTTTCCTGGCACTCCTTTACCCAATGCACAGCTTCTTGCTCTGTACAGGGGCACAGTGTATCCTTGTATTGAGTATTGTTCACATGTGTGGGGAGGATCCTCTCACACCGCACTCCTAGACAAAGTAGAAAGGAAGGACTTTCGTATCATTAATTCCCGCCCACTCACCAACTCTCTGCAAACTCTCTCTCTTCGCCGCAATGTTGCATCTCTCTCGCTATTCTATCGCTACTACAATAATCAGTGCTCGTCAGAGCTCTCCCAGTGTATACCCCCTCCTCTACGTAGGGTACATGGTACCTGTGTCTTGCAACACAATCCCACCCCTACTCTGTGCAACTCTCCAGCCCAAGAGTGAAACGTTACTCTCAGACTTTCTTCTATTCAACAGCTGAGCTCTGGAACTCTCTCCCAGAATCAGTCTTTCCCTCCTCCTATGACTTAAATTGCTTCAAACCCCGTGTGTCCAGGCATATTAGCTCGAACGTCCCTTGATTTTGGCCCTGTCACTCTTTCAACTATGGGGGAGGCACTCGCTACAGGCAGTTCTGCCTTTTGTATCTCTCACTCACATAGAAAACAAAAAATCCACCCCCTCCCGCCACAAATATACGTTTTTCACTAAATATTTGCTGTTTACACATATTTTCTGGTCTTCACTGTTCATATGTTCATCATATAAGTAAAAAAATCGCACTTGGAGAAGAAACAATGCTTTATATGGTAAATATAACAAATTCTGTCAGAATTGAATATTTTTTTTTTGCATACGCGGCACTTTTAACCAGGGAACGGCGAGGGGGGGGGTATTGAACTCAATGCCCATGGGCGAGCATATAGGCTCCATTCAGGCCTATAATCGTAATTTTACGATAAATATCGTTATTACTTATTCATACGAGCCTATTTTACCTTCACTATGAAGATAGTAACCTGTAACAACAATAAAACAACTGAAAATATAATTTTTCTGGTCAAAATCGCGAATATACATGGAGCAGCCCATTCATGAATTATGGAGCAAATTGAGGCAACCCCTCCCTCCACGAGGCCTCAAGCCACACTGAAGCTACTCATTCACACTCTCGGTTGTGTAACACACTCGCTAGGCACGTAAGCACATCCTCCACACATTTTGCTAATGTTAGCACAAAAATATACCAACGAATTAGGGAATAACAGGGAAAATAGGTGATAATTGAAGGGGGGGGGAAGGAGGGGATGTAGAGGAGTGATATGAGATATAGAAAAAAAAAATATATATATATATATATATATATTGTTTAGTGCTACTGGGGCCGTTTAAATGTTTTTTTTTAGGCCTCCCTCTTAAGAGCTTTGATGCCCTCGCCCAGTAAAACTTCTTATGAGCGGTGCCCCCGTATATGGGTTAAACACCTGCATTGAGCGCTCCTCAGGTAAATAAAAATTATGGTAAGAATTTTGGATGGTGCTGATAGCCTCTGGCTAGGATTTTGGGTAGTCATGATGTCTCGTTTCTATCCATTAATCACACACTTCTCACAAAAATGTCAGACAAGGAAAGCATCCCTATATAACTCATAGTACTGTATAACCATACAGTATTGCTATCACCGAGTGTGGGGTGCTATCCTAATAACTATTCACTATGATGACTCTAAGAATTGTGACACATAAGCCTGTATTCTAAAACAATTCTCTCCCTTCGCAGCGTGTGATACCAAGCGAATACTGTGGGAATGAGCCACTTTACGACAATTATTACCTAATGCTATCACGGCCATTAATATCCATTGCTTAAATTAGGCCAGTTTGATAATACATTTATATACCCTGTATTATTAGAAGATCAGACTTACTTCCAATTTAGCTGATACAGCAAGATATTTTCTACAGTTCAATCGTGTAAAGGTTAAATGAAGAGGTACCGGTACACAAAGTTCCAAATAGCTGTATATCTCACCATCCTCGGAACAGTGCTATCAACACACCAATATAATGGTATGTATCATTTTCTTTCCAGCTTAATTGATGGGATACTGTAAATTACATGCTGAAATAATATGAAGGTTTACAATATGATACACAAGACGATTAATTAATTTCCGAACGCTGTAATCACTATCTATCTATCTATTGCCCGACGCCGTGATCCCTGTAATCACTAGGTCAATATAAAATTTAAAAATTAAAAAGAAATCACAATCAATTTATCTTATACAAAAAAGATAATGTAGTAAAACTTAACTCAACATACAGTATTCCTAAAACATTCCCTTTAAACTCTATGGCCCAAATTCAGAACAGTGGTTTAAACCGAATGCTAGACTACTTGGCCCACGGGACAGCTCGGCTCGGACAGCTCGGCCCAGCAAAACCGAGACAGCTCGGCCCAGTGTTAATTGCGAGACAACACGGCCTTTCACAACCCTTATTTGCTTCGACAACATAAAAACGATATAGATGGCTATATTGATCATTTTGGAATCACTACGTCCCTATCTATTTATGTATCTATCTTTTCGTTTCATCAAACACGTGACAATTCATTAACTTTTATTTCTCGTATTGATCATTTTGGAATCACTATGTCCCTATCTAACCTAACCTAACCTAACCTAACCTAACCTAACCTAATCTAACCTAACCTAACCTAACCTAACCTAACCATAGCATACCTTGGGGCCGAGTTGTCTCAAATAATGGGCCGAGCTGTCTCGCCGTCGTGGCCGAGTTGTCCAAAAGTGGGCCGAGCTGTCCGAGCCGCGTTGTCCCATGGGCCGAGTCGTCCAGTCACCTTTAAACCTCGGATTTCGGGGCAGGTTTAAACCCGGGATTGAGATTGAGATTACATTTTTCTACCGAAAAATGTACAAAATTATCTTGAAAGGGGCTCAAGGGGGGGTAATTTTAAGCTTGATGGAGGTTTATGGAGGAAACTAAAACAAAAATGATAAAAACATACAGTACTGTACTTAAATGAGCAAATAAATACACCCATCTTAAGTGCACATAAATATTATCACATAAATCAAAACCAACATATGAGCTAAACAGTAACCCCTGCCCCCCTCTGTGTCAATATAGATGTGTCCCCCTGGTGGTGTAAGGTTAATGTGAGTACTGTTGGTGTCAGGGGCCAGGGATCGAGAGGAGGCAGCACGGACATGGGCGCCCATAGTATGGCTACATCCTCAGGAACACTTTTTCCCAGATGATGTCACCAACTTCCTACATCATGTCACTCCCAGGTATAGTACTAATTATATCCATCATTAGTGCGATATTAAAACATTCTTGGATTAGTAAGCTTATGCAAAGATTTGTATACAAATTTAGCACTACAATAAGCATTTACAAAATATGGAGGCGATTCATACTTAGCCACCTTCTCTGGGATCAAGGCTTCTGCCATAAGATAGATAGATCATCAGTGTAATTTCTAAAGGTCTTGGGATAGATTTGCATGTGTAAGCCCTAATTTATCATAAGGTGATATTCCATGTGTCATGATAGAAGTGCAACATCTTTATTCAAACAGAGTCGATTGACCTAGGAACACCTAGGATTGGGTCCTGAGGAATGACCTCAGGATTAAGATTACTTTATTACGGTACATACTGTAGTTCGGGCATGTGGAACGTATGTGAAGCGAGACAATGATTAAGAGAATGTATGAGAGTGAGGTGGAAAGATGGAGTTGAGAGGTATACGAGTGAAAGCGGTGTTGATTGGGAGGAGGGGCGTCGATTGTCAGGGGGCAGAGGTACATGGGGGCGATTCATTCGTGGCCCCTTTGGGGATCATTGCATCTGGCAATAGTTAGAGAGATGCAGAAAATTGTGCAGCATGGACAAAGGTAATCAGGTGACCAAGGCATGCCTGTACAAAACATGGAACATACTTTCACACAAAAGATTCAAGTATTAAATTTTATTGAGGTCCTATCGCAATACCCTTATTCGGTGTCAGTACAGTACAGTATATTGTTTAACCAATTACTGGATGCCCAACTCACCTAATTTACATACATGCTCTCCTTCACCCTTGCCCAAATCCATGATGAAACCACCTCAACTTTTCTTTAGACAATGAACTGAAGGGCTCTCCTTCACCCTTGCCCAAATCCATGATGAAACCACCTCAACTTTTCTTTAGACAATGAACTGAAGGGAGTCAACATAAGGTTAACCAGGATTTAAACAAAATAAATTCTTCACTCTTTTAATACCTTTAATAGTGAGCATAGGTGCAAGTCAACCATTAAATATTGTCCTACTATCAATTCCCTGAGCAATGTGTACGGTAACTATCGCATTAAATCTAGTGGAATGTGGCTTAATAGTACAGTATTACATACAGGTAAGTACTGTATATACTGTACTGTATATGCATATCTGTGAAGTACCAAATAAGTTCAGCACATAAGTACCAATAATAATGCCTATTGTTATTGGGGGATGAGGGGGGGTCCATATTGATCCTAGCTTCACTGAATGGCTTAATAACCATAACTAGAATATAATGTAAATACTGTATATGTATTTTGGGTACACAGTACATTATACTATTATGTTGTAATAGACCCGGTATGTGAGTCTGACAGACAACCAACACTATGGACTATTTTGTTTAACTTGCTGAATTTGCACTTGCTCTTTTTATGCAAGAGAATTCTATTACAAACTGTTTGTAATGTGTAATGTATTTCTTGTGTTTGTTATTATACTTGAAAGATGTTATTCAGGCACAGTACCATCAGCCATTCAAACCAAAGTAGAGTTCACAAGCCCAAAGGGACCAAGTGTTAATTCGCCAGGTAAAACAAAATAGACTATACACACTATAGGTAGCACCAGCAAACTTGACAATAATTATGATCCCTTAACTTCTTATAACTCGAAATGAATGAAAGCAATCGGGATGACGTTTCTATCATTTGGGAACCACCAGGAAATAGGTGTGGATATTTACGGCCAGTTTGCTTCAGGCCCTTTTGAGTTACAGAGAGGTCAGGGATCAAGATTATTGTCAAGTTCGTTGGCACTACCTATACCTGTCTATCAATTGCCAGATGCCCTAATCCCCGAGTAGGTAGCCACGCATGAATCTCCACCATGCATCTTTGTCCTCTGTCAGTCGACATCCCTCCTCCCACCCGACATCCCCTTTCACTTATATACTTCTCCCTCTCAATTCCATTCTTCCACTTCACTCAGTCTGCTTCTTCCGCTCTGCCCTTCCACCACACTCTCATACACAACACCATATTTTAAATAATGTACAGTACTGTAAAATAAACTCTAATTTCAGTAGACAGAGAGGAAATGCGACACGGGACGACGGATCGGACAGAAGTATCCCTCTCCTGCCAGAAGGGCCAAACAGCCAAGATTACTTCCTCATCACAGATTACGATTTTGGTAGGTTAGAGTTTGACGTTAACATTACCTAATAGATCACCACTTTGGTAGGTTAGTCGAGGATTATGCTGTTAAGGGGAGATTTTGAAGAAGTTCGACGGATTAGTTTGGCAATTTTAAGACCTTTTACCCCATTTCTTCGTCAATATTAAGACCTTTCGTGCCATTTAGGTGTTGATTTTTTCCTGGCGAGCCTGTAATTGTAGGAGGAATCAGCCTTCGGCCGGGACATTTTTCTACCAAAAAATTTACAAATTTATCTCGAAGGGGGGTCTAGGGGATGTTTTTTTAAACTTGATGGAGGTCTGGGGAGAAAACTAAAGAAAAATAATAAACGATAAATATATTATTCTTAAAATTTGCTAATACTAATATTTGCTAATATTTGCTAATAATGGGATATATTAGAGCTAATTCTAAGAAATCCAAAGATAACCGAATTAAAGATAAAGTCATGTCCACTTTAAATTATTCCTCTAAAATTTTAGACAAAATTAATGTTAACAGTCTTATTAATTCAAAGAAAGTTAAGTCCATGTTACCAGATGGTTGTAAAGATTTCAAACCATTAATAGTTTATTCATATGAACGACCTGTTGGGTCTATTATTTGTAATTATAATAAAGTTTTAGGAAATCTTTCAGATAATGATATTTTCAATAATAATAAATGTGTGTGTGAAAGAGTCATGGATATGCCAGCTAGCAGACGTGATGCACTAGCAAAGTTCATTTATAGTCCGATATGTCACATATTAACAGGTGATGTAGAACTAGTTAAACATTTTGCAAACAACAAATTAGCGGAGCTATGTCGTAAAGGGTTTAAATTTAGAATAGGGAGTAATAAAGTAACATGGGACATAATTTTAAAAGATATTATTTTTTCAGTCAATAAATTAAAAGATAAATTGTTAAAAATTGTGTGCTGCGATGCGAGAGAACTAGAAGCATGGTCTAAATTATTAATTAAGTTAATTAGAAATAAAATGTTCTCGCTTAAAAATGAATTTAATCTTTCAGATTTTATAGACTATAATTATAATAAGCTTAAAGCTGATTTAATAAATTTACATAAACATTTTGTAATCACTACAGTAGATAAAGCCAGCAATAATTATAGCTTCACATGTAAGAAATTTTATCTTGAAAACATGAAAAAAGAATTAGGCATTAAGGGTAACATATTACGTAAAAATATTTGCGGTAATTCGGTTTATGAAATTCAAAATAATCTGAATATTGATAACTTAATCGATGAACATACCAAGAAAAATATAACATTTGATATTAAACTTTCTGATAAGAACAAGTGCATTGCAAAATTATACATGTTACCTAAATTTCATAAAAGACCTTATAAATATCGCTTTATTGCCGGAGCAAAATTTGCTACCACTAAAAACTCTATCAGAACAAGTCGTAAATTGCTTAAAATACATTAAAAGTACTCATAAAAGATATTGTAATACCATCATGAGAAGAACTGGCATTAACTATTATTGGAGTGTTGACAATTCGTTAGAAGTTATTGATAAAATAAATACCATGCCGAAAGCTACCTCGGTACATAGCTTCGACTTTTCAACTTTGTATACCAATTTGCCTTTAGATTTAGTATATTCAGAGCTTTGCTTTATTATAGATTTGCACTTTGACAGGTTCGTTAGGAGTGGTAATTATTTCATAAATGTTTATACATATTTTAATAATATATCACTTAGCTCTACTCCCACTAGTTCTGTATATTTTGATAGAACTAAACTTAAAGATGCCCTTAAATTCCTCCTTTTCAATACTTATGTTAGATTCGGGCCTTACATTTTCAAACAAATATTAGGAATTCCTATGGGTGGAAATGCTAGCCCTTTAATTGCAGACTTATTCTTGCTTGCTTTAGAATTTAAATATATAAAAGACTTAGTTGACAGTAGCAAGAAAAATAAAATCCCAGAAAAATTAGCACTTGCTAAATTGTTAAGTAATAATAGTAGATATATTGATGATATTCTCGTTTGCAATTTGTTAAATTTTAATCAAGTTGCTAAACTTATTTACCCTAATTCTATTCCCCTCACACAATGTAAAACGTAAATTATAAAGTTGAAAATTTTCTTGATATAAATATAGAGATTGTTAATGAACAGTGCATACTTAAAGTATATCACAAAGTTGATGATTTTAATTTTAACGTAATAAACTTCCTTTCCCTAGTAGTAATATCGATAGTAAAATAACTTATAATTGTTTTTATTCCCAGTTAACCTCTGAAGTGCGCATGGGGGTAATTGGAAACGTCCCCCTGTGCTGACGTATTTGAGGTGTTTCCGTCACTAAAATATTCATTGTGCCATTAATAGCATTAATACTTATCCATATGCGCCTATTATGCGTTGATTATAAAGGTATTAACCTGAAACAACAATAAAACGAGTGAAAACAGCGTTTGGATGGTCAAAATCGTAGATATAGCCCGCGAGTTGTATAATGTATGGGTGAGGCAATCTGCTTTCCCGCCAATTTCCCCCAAGGCCACTGAGACACAGTCGATCGATACTCTCTCTCTCTCTCTTGCACTCGCTTGCCATCAGTGATGACAACACCCTGCTTGCAACTCGCTAATGTTAGCACGAAAATATACCTCAGAATAAGGGAATAACAGGGAAAATAGGTGATAACTGAAGGAGAGGAGGAAAGTGGGGAAGGAGGGGAGGTAGAGGACTGAGATTTTGCATGGCCCAGGGGCCAAAAAAAAAAAAATAAATAAAAAAATAAAAAAATAAAAATACAAAAAAAAAAAAAATTTCGATGTCAAAAGTTGATTTTTTTTTTCACTCATTCATAAGAGTCTCCCCGCAGTGCGCCGGGGGAACTCTTATGAGTCTCCCCGCAGCTCCCGGGTTAATAAGATTTTGTAAAATCTGCACTAAAGTAGAGGACTTTTGGGCTAGAGCTAGGTTACTATACAGACTCTTAGTGGACAGAGGTTTTGAGGCAAGTAAATTGTTCCATAAATTTAATCTTTTTAGGGTCAATTATTGTGACTGTATTCTAAAATTTGACATCAATAATTTTAATCAAGCATTTTTAACTTGAAGTTTCTTGTACAACCTCTGCTTACTTTTTGTCTGTATTTATTGTTTATCTTTTTCTTTTTCTATTATTAATATTAATATTGATGATTTTTTAAATTGATTGTTCTTGTTAAAAGAGTACTCTTTGTTTAAATCTGTTGTTACTTCATATTTTGCAATTATTTGTCTTTATATTATATGTATTCATTGTCGATAGTATCAATTGCTTGCTTTTGCGATTTCCTTAGTTTATTTGTGCGATAAATGTAGGTTATTTGTAGGGTAGTTATTGATAGGGGTCACTTGATGCATGCTATGCTTACAGGTACCTACCCGATAGCACTATCGTTAGTGAGTGCTGTACTGTATTTTATATTATTTTGTAATAGTATAGATATCTTATCAATATTTGTATTTTGTACTATTGTTAATGTCTTGTCATGTTGCAAATTTGATTTTAAATAATATTTTGACATTGAACATGTAGTTTCTTTATTCATGCAGAGTTTAGTAAAATTTACCAGAACGTCCCGGACTTCCCAAACTTGACTAATTCCTTCAACGTGACGATAGTGCGTTGTTATATGTGCGATTAGTTTGCTTGGGAAACAGATTAACTTGCTCATGTAGTAATGTACACCCTATGTGGTTGATTGTGTTCTTTTATTTAATAATTTTCATTTTAGTAAGCGTTGTTTCCACATAGCGATTTTGATAATTTAATTTGACTTTATATTGTCCTTGTCCCAATTTTGGTTTGTTTAGTTTGCAAGTTTTACATTTTAATTAATATATTTATCGTTTATTATTTTTCTTTAGTTTTCTTCCCAGACCTCCATCAAGTTTAAAAAAACATCCCCTAGACCCCCCTTCGAGATAAATTTGTAAATTTTTTGGTAGAAAAATGTCCCGGCCGAAGGCTGATTCCTCCTACAATTACAGGCTCGCCAGGAAAAAATCAACACCTAAATGGCACGAAAGGTCTTAATATTGACGAAGAAATGGGGTAAAAGGTCTTAAAATTGCCAAACTAATCCGTCGAACTTCTTAAAATCTGAAAACTAATGAGACTAAACACGAGGGAGAAGGGGGACCAGAAAACCGGCCCATCTCCCCTTAACTAAACATGAGGGAGAAGGGGGATCAGAAAACCGGCCCATCTCCCCTTAACTGTCTGGTCCCAGGGTAGTCATTTTGGGATCCCACCCCCAGTTTGCACCATTAGTTTGGAGATTCTAAAATGGTTTGCCATTTAAACCATTAAAATGGTTTCGTAGAAACCGATCTTTGACCAGAACATTTTTCTACTGAGAAGTACAAATTGAAAGGGGATCTGTAGGTAATTTTCTAGCTTAGAGAAAGTCTAGGGAGGCAATTTTTTAGTCTGGGAGGCATACCAAAAATATATTGCTTGCATATGGCAAAAACAATCAAAACCATCAATTGTGAAAACAACAAACTCAAAACCACCCACCACAATGTCGGATCAGCTAATGTTAACCCCTTCTGTACCAGCTACATCTTTTTAACTATATTCTGACTACTAATAGATGATTTTTGTGCAGAATAAAAAGGGCCCCCAACAATTAACAGGTTCGAAGTATCTCTCTTACCCCTTTTTGCTATCACACATCCTTCTTAAATTGCACAAAATCGTCTAAACATAGCTACAATAAAATCGAAAATACGTCGCTGGTAAAGAAGGGTTTAAAGGCGTTAAACATATAATTACAACCCATGCTGCTGTTGTTAGAGAAGGCGTCTTTAATTATAATCCACATAAGGGGACAACTTTATGACAAAGCTAAAATTTCCACACACTTTGAAATGGCTAAAATTCTAGCCTTGGATAGAGCATGGATGATGATGCAGTTTTTAACACCATGCTAGTGTGTGTCCTTGTTACAAGGACTTAACTGGACATTTACCACGAATCGCTAGACCGAGCTGCCCAAACTCTTGCCGTCTACCAATGGCATGGTGTGGGATTGAACTGCAGACCCTTTGATCAGCAGTCAGACGCGCTACTGACCATGCAACTGCCCGTGGCGTGGATAGAGCATGGATGTTTTCCTATTTTCTTAAGGGAGCCCACCTTGCTTTTTTTTCTCTTTCTCTCCCTCTCTTTTTGGCCTGTATCCATTCGGCCCCATTCAGCCTACTGTTTTAAGACGTTTACCCCCATCCAGGTGTCGATATTTTCCTGGCGAGCGGTAGCGAGCCAGCATATATATATTTTTGTTTTGACAGCAAGCTAAATTTGTACATTTTTTGATAGAAAAATTTGTCTACGGCGAAGCCGGATTTCTCAATACAATGCTGGCTCGCTATCGCTCGCCAGGAACAAATTGACACCTGGATGGGGATAAACGTCTTAAAACAGTTGGCTGAATGGGGCCGACTGGATATAAGCCAGGGAAAGAGGGAAAAGGAGAGAAAGATAAAAAAAAAGCCGGTGACCCCCCTTAACATTATCTCCTGGGCTTATAACTTGATTCTGTGTGAATGAGATGGTGTATCGCCATTTCTGGCATTGAGCGCCATCTATAGGAAACTACATTTGTCGATGATGGGACTACAGTACAAGCAGATCCTGTTGTCGGTTGTCCTACAGATTTAGCTCCACTCAAGGCATCAAATCCAGGGGCTGGGACCTATATCTATCCATCTTTTTATCGATTGCCAGACCCTTTGATCCCCGAGGAGGTGGCCACGAATGAATCACCTCCGTATTCCGGTGCAATTTATTTGATTCTCTAGCTTGTTTCGGGGGAGGGTCGCAGTATACAGTATAGTGTATGAGGTGCATGTGGAATGTTATCGTACTGTTGCAATGGCTGTGAATGTAATCTTTAACTAGTGTATTTAGCTCCCCGCATGTCTAAAGAGATAAAACAAAGAATAACATGTGAAGCTGCCGGGCACTGATCTGGCTCTGGGTTCACTTACTGGCTATAACCGTCTGCTTGGAGCCAATAAAAGTCTTACCGGGTATAAAAAAGTCTGTCAGACAGTCAATCCTTAGATAGACCAGCCCTGGTCACCTGACGGCTATTATTTAAGCTACATAGTCACCTGTAAATTTATCTTCAAATTGTTTATACCTGACGGCTATTATTTAAGCTACATAGTCACCTGTAAATTTATCTTCAAATTGTTTATACCTGACGGCCATTATTTAAGCTACATAGTCACCTGTAAATTTATCTTCAAATTGTTTATACCTGACGGCCATTATTTAAGCTACATAGTCACCTGTAAATTTATCTTCAAAATGTTTATACCTGACGGCCATTATTTAAGCTACATAGTCTCCTGTAAATTTATCTTCATATTGTTTAGCTGAAAAAACAATATTATTTGGAAATGCATTGGAAATAATTTTCTTGCAATGCAAGTTTATTATTCCTTATCTTAACACTATTAATCACAAAAATGTCAATACACTCTAGCACCTCCTTCTTGTATCATGCTTACATCAATTCTTTCAAATTTTCGGACATTATTTCTTATTAACCATTTACTTCCACAGGCTGTCCTAACTGCCCGCTGCCGGAGTTCCTTCACGGCAGAAAACCCAGGCAGTACGACAACCCTCCCGTGTACGCTGTCATCCACACATGCACCCCACCCACACCCATATCATCACCCAGCTATCCCTACAGTTACTCCACTGGACGAGATGGGAGGAGTGTTACAAGCTCCCCGGCAGATGGGCCTGATGTTAATAATGTAGTGTGGGGGGATCAGGATTCAGGAAGCGCAAACGAGACTTACAATACTGATTCAATTTCACACAATAACCAAAACAATACTGATAATAATAACATAAACCAAACTAGTCTCAAGACCAATGCACTGCCAAACGAACTAGTCAACGGCAACCAAACCAGCCCCAACCTTAGCCAACCTCCAAGCTATCTCGACGTTGAAAACCGAACAAGACGCGAGATCAGCAGCACATTAGAAGAGGCAAAATCAGAAGGACACAGATCCGAGGAAAAAGCGACAAGCCAGCAAATATTCACAGTGACCTACTGGATGTTCTACCCATTTAACCAAGGCAAGAACGTCTGCACGGTCAATTTTTTTTTTTTTTTTTTTTTTTCTATGTGATTGAGGGAGGCAAAAGGCATAACTGCCTATAGCGAGTGCCTCCCCCATAGTTGAAAGAGTGACAGGGCCAAAATCAAGGGACGTTCGAGCCAAAATGCCTGGACACACGGAGTTTGAAGCAATTTAAGTCATAGGAAGAGGGAAAGACTGATTCTGGGAGAGAGTTCCAGAGCTCAGCTGTTGAGTAGAAGAAAGTTTGAGAGTAACGTTTCACTCTTGGGTTGGAGAATTGCACAGAGTAGGGGTGGGATTGAGTTGCAAGACGGGTACCATGTGCCCTACGTAAAGGAGGTGGTATGCACTGGGATAGCTCTGAGGAACACTGATTATTATAGTAGCGATAGAATAGCGAGAGAGATGCA
Source organism: Paralithodes platypus (assembly GCA_032716605.1). Lineage (NCBI taxonomy): Eukaryota > Metazoa > Arthropoda > Malacostraca > Decapoda > Lithodidae > Paralithodes > Paralithodes platypus. The sequence continues at coordinate 6,010,346 of CM064510.1, read as the reverse complement.
ACATTGCGGCGGAGAGAGAGAGATTGCAGAGAGTTGGTGAGTGGACGGGAGTTAATGATACGAAAGGCCTTCCTTTCAACTTTGTCTAGGAGAGCGGTGTGAGAGGAACCTCCCCACACATGTGAACAATACTCAATACAAGGGCGCACTATGCCCCTGTACAGAGCAAGAAGCTGTGCAGGGGAAAAGAACCCCCTAAGGTGGTTGAGCACACCCAGCTTCTGGGAGGCTGCCTTAGCAAGACTGGTAATATGGTCCTTCCAAATGAGAGCAGAAGAAAAAGAGACACCAAGAATATTGAGAGAAGATGAAGGGTTGATTTTTGTATTGTTGAAGAATAAGGGATAGTCCGCTGGGAGATCCTGACGGGTAGATAGATGGAGAAATTGGGTTTTGGAAGCATTAAAGTTAACAAGGTTTTCTCTGCCCCAATTGGAAATAGTATTTAGATCAGAATTTAAGAGTTCTATGGCTTCATTACGTTTGTCGTTGAGGGATTGCTGGCTTGGGCGTTCTGAAAAACTAATGGAGTAGTGTAAGGTTGAGTCGTCTGCGTATGAATGGATGGGAATTAAGGTACAGTTAAGGAGATAATTTATAAAAATTAGAAAGAGAATAGGAGATAGGGCAGAGCCCTGAGGAACACCGGAGTTTATAGGGTGAGGAAGTGAACAATGGCCGTCCACAACCGCGGCTATGGAACGGCCGGAAAGGAAATTAGAGACAAAGGCACAGATGGAGGGATAGAAACCGAAGGAGGGTAGTTTAGAAATTAAAGATTTATGCCAGACTCTATCGAAGGCTTTCGATATGTCTAGTGCAATAGAAAAAGTCTCACCGAAGTCCCGAAAGGAGGATGACCAAGAGTTAGTAAGATATGAAAGAAGATCACCAGTAGAGCGACCCTTAAGGAAGCCATACTGGCGATCTGAGAGCAGATTATGAGAAGAGAAATGCTTAAGAAATTTGGAAGCAAGAATAGTTTCAAAAACTTTAGAAAGACAAGAGATAAGAGCAATTGGACGATAGTTGGAGGGTTGAGAGCGGTCACCCTTCTTTGGGACAGGTTGAATGTGAGCAAACTTCCAGCATGAAGGGAAGACGTTAGAGGATAGACAGAGACGAAAGAGTTTGCCTAGGCAGGGAGTCAGCACGGAAGCACAGTTTTTGAGAACAACAGGTGGAACACCGTCCGGACCGTACGCCTTATTAGTGTTAAGCCCAGAGAGGGTAGAAAGTACATCTTTAGAAGAGATTAGGATATTAGGCATAAGTAAGAGAGAGGAGGGCGGAGAGGGAGGAATAGCACCGGAATCATCCAAGGTGGAGTTTCTAGCAAAAGTTTGAGCGAAGAGTTTAGCTTTGTCAGAGGAAGAAGTGATGGTTGTGCCATCAGAGTGGGAAAGGGGAGGGAAAGACGAGGAAGAGAAATTGTTGGAGAGGTTTTTGGCTAGATGCCAGAAAGCTTGGGAAGAGCTAGAGTTGGATAGTTCAGTGCATTTATTATTGATGAAAGAGTGTTTGGCAAGTCGAAGAACAGATTTGGCTTGATTCCTCCGGGCAGAAACATATGAAGAATGAGAGTCTTGAGTTTTAAGGCGTCGGTACCGTTTGAATGCTTCCTCCTTATTGCGGACAGCAGTAGAACAGGCGTGAGTAAACCAAGATTTTTTAGCATTAGTCTGAGAGAAAGAGAATGGAATGTATGCTTCCATGCCCGATAGGATTAACTCGGTAATGCGTTCAGCACTCTCCGAGGGTCCTCGGCCATGGAAGCAGAAATCATTCCATGGGAAATCAAAGAAGTACTGCCGAAGAGCCTCCCAGTCGGCAGCGCCAAAGTGCCACAAGCGCCGCCGGCTAGGAGGATCGGGTGGCTGTACTGGAGAGATAGGACAGGTGACAGAGATAAGTTTATGGTCGGAGGAGCCCAAAGGAGAGAAAAGATCGACAGTATAAGAAGAAGGGTTAGAAGTTAGAAACAGGTCAAGAAAGTTGGGCCGATCTCCGAATCTGGGGTACTACCTGGGCCGCACGCTGAAGCCCCGGGTCGGGGGGCACTGCCACGGGGAGGAGGTATCCATGGGGGACCATGTGGGAGATTGGGAACATGTCTCCATTCAGTTCCAGGTTAGAGCACCAGTCATTATTGTTTCAAGCATTTTTAATGTGAAGTTTCTTGTATAACCTCTGCTTACTTTGTGTCTGTTTGTATTTATTGTTTATCTTTTTCTATTATTAATATTGATGTTTTTTTGTTTTTTGTATTGTTCTTGTTAAAAGAGTACTCTTTGTTTAAATCTGTTTTTACTATTTGATATTTTGTAATTATTTATCTTTATATTATATCTATTCATTGTCGATAGTATCAATTGCTTGCTTTTGCGATTTCCATAGTTTATTTGTACGATAAATGTAGGTTATTTGTAGGGTAGTTATTGATAGGGGTCACTTGAGGAATGCTATGCTTACAGATACCTACCTGATAGCACTATCGTTAGTGAGTGCTATACAGTATACAGGTATGTATTTTTTGTAATATTATATATATCTTATTAATTTTTATTCTGTACTATTGTTAATGTCTTGTCAAGTTTCAAATTTGATTTTAATATAACATTTTAACACTAATTGTAGATTATTTTATTCATGCAGAGTTTAGTAATATTTGCCAGAACGTCCCGGACTTCCCAAATTGACTAATTCCCTGAACGTGACGATAGTGCGTTGTTATGTGTGCAATTAGTTTGCTTGGGAACCAGATTAACTTGCTCATGTAGTAATGTACACCCTATGTGGTGGATTGTGTTCTTTCATTTCATAAATTTTATTTTAGTAAGCGTTGTTTCCACATAGCGATTTTGATATGTTGTTTTGACTTTATATTGTCTTTGTCCCAGTTTTGGTTTGACTTTGTTTGCAAGTTTTACATTTCAATTTGTATATATTGATTTTAGTAGTTATTATTAATCTAGATATATCCCACCTTTACTCATTTCAATCAGAAGACAACTATTTTTATATTTTTTCTTATTATAATGTAAACAACAATAAAGTTGCTCTTACAGAATTTAACACCCGCACGGCTTTCTAGGGCCTTTCCTAGCTAATGCTGAGAGGATTGGGTTCTAGTCATGTGGTGATGGGCTCGTCAATCAGAGTTAGAGTTGAGCGTTCTCTGCCTTATCCATAGCTTACTCTGACGTTTCCTTTTATACTGTACAGTATATATATTTTCTAGATCTTAAGTGGCAACGTCTCTTCCGTGGATTGACCTCTCTACTGCCAACATAGAGGTTGGCAGACTGGGAGCCAAAGTGTAAAAATGTTCCGTTGCCCTCAACTTTCCCTTCATAATTGTTAAGGGGCACAGGGCCTTGAGTGGGGCTTTGATGTCCCGGGCGTTTCCGCACCCTCCTCAGCCCCTCGCCTAGGAGCGGCTTCGGTCACCTGGGCTTTCTTAGTGGTAAAGCAGGGACGGTTCTGTGGGGGAGCTTGGTTATGGCCTTCGCCTTGCTCGGGACCTTGGGGCTGTTCGGGCAGACAGCCTGGGGAACAACAACAACAACAATTTATTCTTTATCAATAACACTACTCAAGTTTTCGTTAAGTCTCGGGTATCTAATAATAGTACAGTACTGTATTAGTAGGATTCGTATGACTATTAACAAAGCTGAATCCATGAACTCAAAACATTTAATGCACCATATTTCCCTCTAATCATCATATCCTAAATGCCAACGTCTAGCGCCATTAATACTCAAAATTAAATTATAACTGGGTGCTAAAACTTACAATGGCTTACCTTATCTGAGTATGATAAAGGAAGGGTGTTGTGGACAAGGAGTAAGTTATTAATTCATTGGTTTGTTTTGCCTCTCACCTCGCCTTTATTTATGTCATATTAAATCCCTTCACCACTATTACGTAATTTTCAAAATATTCTGGTTGCCATTAGACGATTTTCTTTATTTTGTAATCTAACTATGCGACTCAAATAGGTAAATACAATCTCAATAAACCCTCTTAGAAACATAGGTTCTTCTTAAACTGCATAAAATCATCTAATTATAGCCAGAAATTCAGAATCAAAGGTAAAAAGGCATCATGGTGCTGAATGGCTTCTTAAGTATCTTCTTAAGATGCAGGAAGGGCCATCAATCAGTGTTTGGGGGTGGACAGTGCCTTCAGTGTCTCCGAACCAAAGAAGATGATGCCAAAAATGACTCTGGTAGGCATTGCTAATGACGCTGAGGATAATGAGATCATTCCCAGCATCCTCAACAAGAACCCAAGAATAAAGTCCCTGGTCGACGATGGCTTAGCTATGAATTTGCTATTCACCAAGCAAAAGAGTGATGCACACACAAAGACTGCGGTAGTAAAAATGTCACCTGAAATACGCTCTTCCATTGTGGATGATGGCAATTCTGTGTATGTTGGACTTGTGAGATGTCGTGCATACGATCGCTTCTGGGTAACACAATGTTACCATTGCCAGGGCTTTGGCCATACCAGTGACAGGTGTTATCGGAAAAATGAGGATCCAAAATGCAACTTCTGTGCCGGTGCTCATAACTCAAAAGACTGCACCAACAAGACTTCCCCCAAATGTATAAATTGTATGAGCTCCACATCAGTTACGGAGCCGCCAAAGTAGAAATTGACCTCTAATGACAGCTCAGAGAAATAAAGTTATTGAAAACACCAATTTTGTAGGTTCAAAAAACTGAAAAATGCACATGGGAGCCTGTTGAAACTGGGTCTGTTGAATGTTCGTTCCTTGCGTAACAAAATGGATCATATTTGCGAGACCTTGGATGAACGTAACCTTGATGTATTATGTCTCACTGAGACCTGGTTGTTCGAGTCAGATCTGAATATTATCCAGGCGGCATTACTTAAAACCCATTCCATAATATATGTTCCTAGGCCTAGGGGAGATCATCCGGGTGGTGGAGTGGCAGTTGTCTACTCCACATCTCTGGTGAATATCTTGCAAATAAGCCATAACCCAGCCCCTCTTTATTATGAACTGTTGGAAGTGGAAATAAAACTCCATCAACAAATTCTAAGAATGGCAGTTGTCTATAGGCCTGGCCATCGTGGCACAGATAGGGGTTTTATGGAAGAGTTTGGGCAGTTTCTCGAGGAATTTTCTGCTAAAACCGGAAGACTTTTGATATGTGGAGATTTTAATTACTGGGTTGACAGCCCTCATCTGAAGCCATTCTCTCCTGAGTTCCTTGAGTTGACTGATCAGAACAATTTTGTAAACCATGTGTCCCACCCAACTCATATCTTAGGACACACCCTTGACTTGGTTTTCTCTCCTGTGGGTTGTGGTGGTGTTCTGGATGTTGATGTTGAGAATGCTGACCCTAATACCTCTGATCATGCTTTGATTACTTTCAGCTTTGATTTCCCTAAGCCACTCACACATGAAAAAGTAATCAGATTTAGAAATTATAAAAATGCAGACCAAAATTTGGCTAGCAGTGAAGTAAAACAGTACTTGGGAAGTATTGATACTTCCAACCTTTCTTCAGATGAGCTGGTGGAGGTACATGGAAATGCACTTAAATTAGTGTTCGATCATCACTGTCCAGAAGTAGAGAAGAAAATCATAGTACGAGATGATTCACCCTGGTATAGCACTCGAGTTAAATTTCTTAGAAGAGCGCGTAGAAGAGCTGAACGTGAATGGCGGAAAAATAAAACAGACTCTACATGGTTGCAATATCTGTCAGCCAGAAGAGCTGTGGTCCACACAATCAAAGATGAAAAGAAAGTGTATCAGGGAAAAGTTGACTCATGTGGTAACGACCAGAGGAGGTTGGCTTCAATTGTAAACAGTTTACTTGGAAAAACAAGAGTCAGCTTAAGACCTTCTGTACCCGATGCCGAGTTGGCTGCCAACTTTGTGGCATTTTTTGCTGGCAAGATAACTCGCATAAGACAGGAACTGGATGATGCATCTGTTGGTGAAGAACTTTCAGTTGTACTCCAACCCCGACACATTCCTAATAATGTCCTCTCATCCTTTCACTCAGTAGAGGTGGACATGATCTCGTCCTACATAAGAAACCTCAATAAAACATTTTGCCCGTTGGATCCCATAAATGTTTCCAAGCTACCAAGAGTCTATGATCACACAGTTGAGTTTATTTCAAAAATAATTAATAAGTGCTTCTCTGAAGGTATCTTCCCACATTCTGAAAAGCATGCACTACTCCGGCCTACTCTAAAGAAACCTGGACTTGATGTTGAGAACATGTTGAGCTATCGTCCTGTCTCCAACCTGTCCTTCATATCAAAGATATTAGAGCGTGCAATACTTGACCAATTACAACCACTACTTCAGCAGAATGAAACTATCCCAATTTTTCAGTCTGCTTACCGACAGCATCATTCAACTGAAACAGCATTGATTAGAGTACATAATGATCTAGTTGAAAACATTTGCAATGGTGTGGCCTCACTATTGGTCTTGCTTGATCTCTCTGCGGCCTTTGACACAGTGGGTCACGAGTTGTTATTGAGTGATCTTTATGATTGTGGTGTGCGTGACTCCGCTCTCTTGCTTCTTGGGTCGTACTTGTCAGGTAGATCCCAGAGTGTGATGGTAAATCAAGTGGTCTCGGACTCGACACCCCTGCAGTATGGTGTTCCGCAGGGATCAGTTTTAGGTCCTATCCTATTTATAATTTATATTAGCAGTTTGTCTCTTCTGCTTCGTGCACATAATGTCACCTTTCACTTTTATGCAGATGACACCCAGATTTATGTGAGAATCACAAATATAGTTGATGTACGGAGTAAGATGGAATTGTTGATGTCTGATATCAAGAAGTGGATGAGAGCGAGAAAACTTAAACTAAATGATGTTCTCATCATTTATCACTGATATCACTGATATTCTCATCATCCGAGAAAATAGAAGAGCTGATGATATAGTAGGTGCCCTCTCCATCAATGTGGGTGGATCTCAGCTGCGACCGGCCAACTCTGTTCGAAATCTGGGTGTATATGTGAACTCCCGATTAGATTTCAAAGAGCATGTAAACCAGATAGTTAAAAGTTGTTACTTGCACATCAGAAATCTCTATTTGGTGAAGCCGTTTATAACCAGACGTTGCCTCCTGACATTGGTTCACTCATTGGTCTTCTCTCGTGTTGATTATTGCAATGCCCTGTTGGTGGGTCTTCCAAATTATATTTTGAAGAAAGTTCAGTCTGTTCTTAACAGGGCCGCAAGACTAATTTTTGGTGTTCCACCTAGAACTCCTACTACATCTCTTCACATAGAACTGCACTGGCTGCCAGTAAGAGCAAGAATAGAATTTAAGTTGTGTTTGGTGACTTTTAAGGTTCTCAAATTTGGTGAGCCTAGGTACCTTGCGGAGCTGCTCAGGCGCCCACCGGTACACCATGGTGTAGTTGTGCGTCATGACAATGACCCATTTCGTCTTGATGAACCAAGGGCTTTCCAGCAGTCTTCTTTCTTTGAGAGGTCATTCTCCTACATGGCTCCGAGGTTGTATAACAGGTTGCCGCTGTCCATGAGACAACTGAGTTCTGTTGAATGCTTCAAGAGACAGCTTAAGACTTTTCTCTTTGAGAGAAGCTATGATCTTGAGAGAGGTGTCATGACAGATGGCTATAGAGTTTAGGCTATTTTGCCACTGCTAGTGATTGTTAAATGTGTGTTGTATATAAGCCTTCTTTTGATGCATTGATTTTGTTCTTTTTTCTTTCTCTTTTCGAGCGCTAGTGAATTCTTCGGAAAAATTGGCGCTTATGAGAAATAAGTAACATGCTTATTATTATTATTATTATCCAGGTCCTGATTTTTACTTTATCTACATCTATATACGGCTTTCCCGTACCCCAGGACAGCACACCACTGCAGATGTACGTATCCACCCATAATTTTGGAGCTTATTACACCTACCACCGCAGCCGTCGCCAGTTTCTATACTCCAGACAAGACACCAGGGAGGGCCTACCACTGTCACCCTCGTACCCCCGAACCATAGACCTCGTGGGTTCCAGAATGCATCTCTTTTCTACTAAGGGATCGCACGGACTCTGGGCTGCTCCAGGTAATTATAATGTAAAACTTGCAAAATAAACAAACCAAAACAGGGACGATACAATATAAAGACAAAAGAACTTATCAAAATCACTATGTGGAAATAACAATTTAGCAAGTTACAATTTTGAAATAAAAGAACACAAAACCACCACATAGAAAGTTTTGATTGTGATTGCTGATAAATTATAGAAGACAAAAAATTATCCTGTTCTGTCTTTGCTGCCATGGAAATAATTATTACAATATATTCAATTTAAAAGGCCTTGGGATATTACAGCATGATTAACCTTTGTTTATGCAAATGTGACATTGCAGATTGGTTATTTTAAAAGTTCTCATCCCATATCTTATTTGATCTACCATTAGATGCCTCATCCACCATTCTTCTTCAACCAAATGTCTGCATCCATTTTCATCACGACAAAAACCACCTCTTCTTGTGCATCTTGTTACTGACACACATAACGCCTAATCGCCCTCTCAACTCTGAGCTCGCTTCTATCTTTCAAGGAAACACTACATATCCATTTCATAATTTTATCTCGGTATAAAAGATAAGGGGAATAAAGTGTTTATGTGGTGTGAACAAAGTGGATGGACTGAATAATAAAGATGTGTATGAGTCTTCTGAAATGGAAAAGCAAGCTCTGGGCATTGAGTGTGGAGTAGTTGAGTGGATAAAAAGAAGTACCGGTACTAAAAAGTGGTTTGGCAACATACAAAATAAGAATGCCAAGAAAGATACATGAAAGTCAAGTAAGTGGAACAGCTGGTAGTGGTAAACTACCACTGGTATGGGAGACGAAAAGTGGAAACATTTATTGAAGGAATACTTCCACATAATGCAAGGAGCATTGTGACATGGGCAAAGGAAGCATGTCTTGACAAAGTAGCCTGGAGGCATTTTTGCTATGGCCATCCTTTAGCAGGGGTTTCACCAGGGGGAAGATGGTGTCAGAGATGATGGTGATTTTATGAATTATATGAAGAGAGGGAAGGGGAATTCAGTGAATTGCATGAATATTGAGATGAGAGGAAAAGGAATTTAAATTAAGGGGAGATGGGTCGTTTTTCTGGTCCCCCTTCTTTCCTCATGTTTAGCCGCATTCATTTTCAGATTATATGAAATTCGGCTCATTAGTTGGCAATTTTAAGACCTTTAGCCCCATTTCTTTGTCAATATTAAGACTTTATGTGTCATTCCTGTAATTTAAGAGGAACCGGCCTTTCAGCCGGGACATTTTTCTATCGATAAAATGTACAAAATTATCTTGAAGGAGGGTCTTGTGTGTGTGTGTGTGTGGGGGGGGGGGGGAGGGGGGGGGAGTGAGAGAGAGAGAGGAGTTAAGCTTGATGGAAGTCTAGGGAGGAAACTAGAAACTTGATAAAAAGATATATAATTGAGCAAATACACATGCCCATCCCCCTTTTGTAGGTAGTAGGGGTAGGCAGGGTTGGGTCAGTACTTGGGTAGGCAGGGTTGGGTCAGTACTTGGGTCAGTACTTCCCTGGGCCCAGGGAAGTACTACCACCAAGGTTTCGGGAGACTCAGGGAATAGCCTAGAATTCCATTTTCTCTCCCAGGCCTTGGTAGCTGGATACATATCTATCTGCCTCACACATCAGGGGTATCAGGAAAACCCTCTTTATATAACATACACATCCAACTTCACGACATTGCCCTACATTGCTATCCTCTATCCATAAAACACTACTCTTCCCACTACATATCATACATGTAACACCAAACACCTTACCCAATAAATATGGCAGTACAATTGTTAAGAGCAAACCTGGTGGTCCCTCGGATATCCACCCCCGGCAGGGTTGGGTCATTGACACAGGGCCCTCCCGGTCGTCATCATGCGACTGTGTCAAGAGCATTGCAACGTCCCAAAGCTGCTCGTCGGTGCAGCTTTTTCTTTAGCAATATAAGGGGACTTCACTCTAACATCAATTCTGTACACCAATTTCTTCAAGCAGAATCCCCTACTCTCCTTTTTTTGACAGAGACTCAAGTAACATCCACATCTGACACGTCTAGATTTAATTTTCCAGGTTATCAACTGCTCCAAAATTTCAGACCTAAAGGAGGTGTATATTGCTTCGCAAAATCTGAAATTGCCCTGGAGGAGGTTACTAGTTTCAATTGTCCCTATTTTGATTGTTCTATATACAAATTAATTTCTGCTGGTAAATTTAAATACATATGTTGCATCTACCGTTCCCCAAATACTCCTCCAGAGCAAAGTCTTTTTGATTCTCTGTCCTCACAACTCAGTGTCCTCAACTTAAATGCTTCTTCTGAAATCACTGTGTTGGGTGATATTAATGTCCATAATGTTGAATGGCTCACTCATTCAGCCAGGACTGATGATGCTGGTCTTGAATGTGAGCTATTTGCAGACTCATTTAATCTCACTCAACTAGTCAACCAACCCACCCGTGTACCAGATAATCCTAATCATAATTCCCACCTACTGGACTTATTTTTAACAACCAATTCAGAAAATTATGATGTTACAGTGAGGTCCCCGCTTGGATCTTCTGATCACTGTCTGATACAGGCCACCTGTCTATCACCTACCACACCTTCCCACTCTGAACCTGTTTTGGTGACTAAATGGCATTACGATAGGGCAGACTGGGAGGGTCTTCAAGGTTTCTTTATTGATATTCCCTGGACCTCTTTCTTTTCTAATGATGCACACTCCACCTTGAGCCACATACAAGATTTTGTAAAAATTGGAATGGAAACTTTTATTCCTCATCAAAAGTACAGTAAAAGATCTAATTCACCTAAATGGTTTGACCATAATTGTGCTAGAGTAACTGAACAAAAAGCAATAGCCTACAATGCATTCACAAGATCAAAAACACATGAAGCCTTTAATTACTTTAGAAACATCAGAAATCATGCCAAAACTGTATTAAACCTAACTAAATCAAACTTTCTCCACAAGCAGGCAAATAAACTTCTAAATAATCCAAATGATAACAAAATATTTTGGTCTACTCTTAACTCATTTAAATCCAACTTCACTACTGCTTCATCCATTCCACCATTAAAATCTCCGACTGGCAATCTTGTAAGTGACCCACGAGGTAAAGCTAACCTTCTTGAGGATATTTTCTCCACCAACTCAACATTAGATGAAATAAATCAAGATGTCCCTGTACTTAATTTTAATTCGCCTGAAATTCCCTCACTTAAGATCCACACCAGACATGTCAAAACTATTTTGCAGAATCTCTCGGTAGATAAGGCTCCTGGTCCAGATGAAATTCCTCCAATAGTACTTAAGAATTGCTCCTTGGTGCTCGCTCCTGTATTGGCAAAATGTTTCCGTCTGTGTACTCATACCTCATGCTTCCCAGTACCCTGGAAAGAAGCAAACATCCATCCAGTTCCTAAAAAAGGTGCCTCTTCAGATCCATCAAACTACAGACCAATAGCTATAACTTCCACTCTTGGTAAAGTCTTTGAAATTATATTAAATAATCACATAATTAAGCATCTTGAGAATAATAAATTAATCAGTGATAGGCAATATGGTTTTAGACGATGTCGATCAACTGCAGACATGCTTTGCCTTCTTACGCATCAAATCAACCAAGCTACAGACCAACATGGTGAAACACATACAATAGCACTGGATATATCAAAGGCATTTGATAGAGTCTGGCATCAATCCTTATTGTCGAAGATGTCACACTACGGCCTTGCATCATTAGTTCCACTAATTTCTTCTTATCTTCATAACAGAAAAATATGTGTAATGGTAGATGGCCTTTATTCTCAATTTCACTCAATAAATGCTGGTGTTCCCCAGGGATCAGTTTTGGCCCCAATTCTGTTCCTCATTCATATCAATGATCTCATATCTACCACTCATAATCCAATACATTCCTACGCAGATGACTCAACACTCCACAGTTCCTTCACATTTACCAATTCTTTCACCCAACCCGATCTTATAAATTCAAAAATAAACACTGCAATTTCTCTGAACCAGGACCTTTCTAGAATTAATGGATGGGGACAAAAGAATCTAGTTTCCTTTAATGCACAGAAAACCAAGTACATTCAATTTTCTAACCGACAGAATCTCACTGACTCCCATATATTTTTTAATGATGTAAATATTCCCACTTCCCCTAGTATTGACATTCTCGGTGTAACATTAACTACTAACTTGAGCTGGACACATTATGTTAGAAGCATTGCTAAGAATGCCTCTAAAAAACTGGGACTCCTGTACAGAATTTGAGAATTCTTCACTGACGAGCAGTTGGCCGTGATATATAAAAGTCATGTGCGTTCTCAGATGGATTACTGTTCACCTCTGTGGGGTGGAAGTGGAGTGGTTGCATTGAGGCAGTTGGACAAAATTCAAAATAAAGCTATTAGATTAATCAATAACCCTGCAATCACACAGGACCTTCCTACATTATCCATACGAAGAAACGTTGCATCCCTTGCATTATTCTACAGATATTTTCACAGCAATTGTTCCGAGGAACTTGCTTCAATTGTGCCGCCTCTCCACATCTTTCCCCGTAGAACTAGGGCAGCTGAGAGCGCCCATGAATTTACACTTTCTCCTCCACAATGCAGAACTTCTGCTTATCAGAATTCATTTATCCCCAGAGCTACTACTCTTTGGAATTCACTTCCCTCGAATTGCTTTCCACAAACTTACAATCTACAAATGTTTAAATCCAGTTGTTACAAACATTTTATGAATGGAGGATGCCTTTAGGCACATGGACCCTTTTGTTTTATCTGTGTTTTTCCTTCCTCCGTTCATTGTCTCTTTTAAAAAAAAAAAAAAAAAAAAAATTTACAGTATGATTATCTTTGTGTGTGTTTTAGGGATCCACCGGTACAACTACCTGCCAGTACTGGATGATGAGGCTGCCAACGGTACACCCTGGAGGACTTGGACCAACTTAACTGTGGTGGACCTCGCACAACCTCACACCGCACAGCCTCACAGGTAACATTTACTCTTCCTACCTATCAGCTTCGGACAAGTATGGTATATTAACTACAGTATTGGCTATGAGTTATTATGTTTTTCACACCAACCAACTTCACATCTAAACTCAATTAATGAAATCAACAAATACATGTGGCAGTCCGAAGACTCGAATCCAGGATACTCGCATCGAAATTCCGCACACTATGCTTAACCCGCTGAGCCCCGGCTAGTTGTTGTTGTTGTTGTTGTTGTTCCCCAAGCTGCCTGGCTGAACAGCCCCAAGGCCCCGAGCAAGGCCAAGGCCATAACCGAGCGCCCCCACAGAACCCTCCCTGCCGACCACAATAACCTGGGTAACCGAAGCCACTCCATGGCGGGGAGCTGAGGAGGGTGCGGAAACGCCCGGGAAACCAAAGACCCACCCAGGGCCCTGTGCCCCTCAGCAATTATGAAGAGAAAGTTGAGGGGCAAAGGAAAAATGTGACGCTTTGGCTTCCAATCTTGGTAGATTGGGAGGTCAATCCACGGAAGAGACGCCGTCACTTGAGATCTAGAAAACATATAAGTAAAAGGAACAGTCAGAGTAAGCTATGGGTATGGCAGAGATCGCTCAGTTCTCACTCTGATAGACCAGCCCATCACCACATGACTAGAACCCAATCCTCTCGCATCAGCTAGGAAAGGCCCTAGAAAGCCGCCTTTGGCGGGGGGATAGCTCCCCTATTTCAACCCCTTTCGGGGTTGGGCACGCACCCCGGCTAGTTATAATATTTTGTTCACCCCAGTCCCAAGCCATTTTCACTTTGTGTTTTTGTTTGCTAAAATGGAAGACAAGGGTGAAGAAAAAAAAAATAATAAAAAAAAAAAAAAAAAAAAAAAACTCACCTCGGAAAAAAAAATTGGGGGGGGGCAGTGGGGAGCCTCAACAAAATTTGTTGAGCCAAAATGGAAGAGAATGGCGAGAAATGAAGAAAATAAACAAAAATCACCTCGGTCATTTGGGGGGCGGGGGGGGGGGGGGGTCGAAAGTTCGTCTCCCCCGCTTGACCACCCGCCCGGGAGCACTAGGGTGAAAACTGAGTATGGCATTGTACGGCATACATCCTAAGGAGTGTCTCACATAAATCTCAAGCCTCTAGCTCCCATACGACCGGAGTAATGAAGGTTCAAAGTGGCGGTGAACTAAGGGTGTAAAGTATCCCCACTAAGCCCACCACCACCGGCCGCGCGGCTGTCTTGGCCCGCTCACACCTACCGGCCCGGCTCGCACACACACTACGGTACCTCCCCCTCCTATTCTCCCGCCATTTCCTACCTTACGAGCCATTTTAATATGCCGGACGCATGTGATGCGTCGCTGGGAGCTGGTGATCAAACACTGCCAACGCATCACGTGCGACGCTGGGATCCAGTGGGTTAACGGGTAACAGCACCGCAGGGGAACTTGGACTAACTTGAACTGTGGTGGATCACATATAACCTCACACCACATAGCCTCACAGGTAACATTTATTCTTGTTAATGAACGTCCAAAAACCTGCCACCTGATCAAATAATCACTATAAAAATCACCATATCCAGTACTGTAATACACTCCACATGTTATTTAAGTGACAGAGCCAAATAGATATTCCATGAATATTATTGTTAAATTAATATATACTGGTAATTTATTGGGTTAGAGATGAGACTTTAGTGCTGTTGACTAATGCCACAAATAGAGGGTGATAAGTTGGTTCAACCAGATTGGAAGTTAAGTACCCCTACATCCAAAATTGTGTGCTTTATGTCTACTCCTTGAATGTCTCTTTCATATTGTGATAATGAGCATGCACTTGTGACACCACATGTGAAAGAATCCTCTGAAGGCATCCTCCTGACATAATTCCTAATGTATCTCTGCTCTGACCCCCCCCCCCCCCAAAAAAAAACCACCCCCCCCTTTCCAATATGAGATGCAGCCCAATGACGACTTCCAGTTCCTGAATCGAGCCTAGAGGTTTTCTCAACGTTACCTCCCAGAAGCTGGGCATTTAGATTATCCATGCACAACTTCTTGAGAGTTTACAACTTCCAATAAAGGATTTTTTTGGATTACAAAATTAGGAATATATGTTTCTTACATAATTCTATATTACATAAGCTACTAAACTCTCACTTGTGTGTGCTGTACTTATAACTGTCTTGATGGTGTAATGGTTAGAGCGTGTAATGAGATATCCTAGGTTCAAATCCTATGAGAATCACATGCTTTCATTAATTTCATTTGGGAGTTATTGGTGTTAAGAACGATGTTAAAAATAAAATTAAAATAATTACAATTCTATTAAAATGTAAAACTTGCAAACTAAACAAACCAAAACTAGGACAAAGACAATAAAAAGGCAAAATAACTTATCAAAATCGCCACGTCGAAACAATGCTTACTAAAACACACCCACAGACACCAAGAAATATCAAAACAACACCCAGCACACGGTATCACACACAATTATTGTCCTCTCTCCCTCCCTGCCCACCCCGAACCAACTTCCAGAAGCACATCCATACTCATATCTCTCGCCAATCCATCCACTCACTCACAGACAACACGCAGCTGCATGCACAACCTCCCGAAATCCATCCTTCCGAATCCTCCCTTCCTCGCGAGGACAGAGTCCACCTGGCCAGGCTGAGATGCGGACACCATCCAGCTCTCCTGAGCTATCAGAAGAGACTGGATGACTCCGTTGTCGACGCCTGCCCGGGATGTAACACAGCACCCCATACCATTAAACACATCATAGAAGACTGCATTTCACACAACCACTTACGCCAACAACATAATCTACACTCAATGAGAGCTCTGTGGGAAAGCCCGATCGTGGCCATGGCCTTCCTCAGGGACTCGGGGCTGTTCGGCCAGGCAGCTTAGGGAACAACAACAACAACAACAACCTAGTAAACTCTTTCCACAGGTCCTGATGGGATTATCATGGTCGTTGGGGCAACCCAGGAGTGCGGTGTCACATATTGATGGCCGGCATGTGCGAGGTGGGCAGAGGACCCACCGGCATACCTTCCAAAAGAATTAACTTCCCATGTGCTTCTTAATAAGGGAAGATGAGAAGATTGTACTGTATATTATTTTGTAAAACTTGCAAAATAAACAAACCAAAACTGGGACGACACAAGATAAATGTCTCATATGTAAAAATGCTATGTACAGTCGCGCTAATAAGTTATGTCTCGGCACCAAGTATGTTTTGATTAATAATTATAATTGGTATCATGTAATATCTAAGCTTCATTTCTTCCTATCGAGGTAAATATACAAACATGTTCCTACACTTACCCACCCTATTCAACATCTGACAGACATTAATACAGCACAGAGCAAGCCAGACGCAATGACAGCTGGGGCATGACTTATTAGCGCGACCGTACAGTACAGTACTGTCTATTTATTATTATCTGACAAATTTGCAATGTCTCTTTGATCTGGAGAATGCTATTTATTAAAATGTAAAACTTGCAAACAAAGTCAAACCAAAACTGGGACAAAGACAATGTAAAGTCAAAACAACATATTAAAATCGCTATGTGGAAACAACGCTTACTAAAATAAAATTTATGAAATGAAAGAACACAATCCACCACATAGGGTGTACATTACTACATGAGCAAGTTAATCTGGTTCCCAAGTTAATCTGGTTCCCAAGCAAACTAATTGCACACATAACGCATTATCGTCACATTCAGGGAATTAGTAAATTTGGGAAGTTCGGGACGTTCTGGCTGATTGGCTGATGGCAATGTGTACTATAGTTCTTATGTTTGATTTGCAACTGAATGATGCTCTTCAGACACAGTAACATCAGAAAATTAGATCCAATTAGAGTTCTATGACTCAAAACAAACAAGAACAAATTCACGAGGTTAACAAAATGGTTAACGGTATGTCAGTGAAAAATGTCCTGTAAAGATGCAGGATGTTTGTAGGCTGGAATATACAAAACTCAATTGTTTTCAACTTGGCAAAGTTTTTTGTTTCTCAGCAGCTGATTATTCGATAACATGCCAATTCTGACCATGAAGAGAATGCCTCTCCCCCTGAAAGATAAGGTGTATGCCTTATGAGTTAGAAGTGCAATGACGTATGCCTCAGAAACATGGGCCGTTAAAGTAGAGGATGTCAACAGAATGGAACGTAATAAGATGAAAATGGTGATATAGATGTGTGGGGCCAGGCTGCAGGATAGAATAACAAATGATTAGCTGAGGAGACGTTTAGGTATAAAGAGTACAGGTATTAGCGAGGTGATGTGTACAAGTAGACTGGGATGGTATGGACATGTGGAGAGAATGGATGAACAAAATTGGGTGAAAAATTGCAGGTCTGTTATTATGTAGAGCAGATTAACCAGACCACTGAGCTCCATACGGAACTCTCATAGGTCTGTGATTGTGGAGGGAGCTGCACCAAGGGGTGGACCGAGGAAGACATGGGATCGGACTATACGTGCCGATCTCAAATCCAAAAACTTGACAAGTGAAGCAGCCCTTAACAGGGTTGCCTGGAATGCTGCCATTAGGACAAGAAACTGAAACTGCATGTATGTGTGGAGCACTCAGTCTTAAAATGGTATGTATGTATGTATGTATGTATGTAATTAAAGGACACATAACAAACTACTGTATAATATCTCTACATCAAATGATTGCCAATTTTTATAGTGTACACTCAACCCTCCGTTATCACGGGTTTGGTTATAGCGTTTCACCGTTATCACGCATACCTAAAAAACCCAACTATTCTGTTACCACGGGTCCTAGAGCCGTTATCGCGGCCCCTCTCTGACGGGAAAACTCGAAAATCACTTGCACAGTGTTGCCACAGCTTGGGTTTTTATACAAGATCTTGGGTTTCCGACACCTGCCTTGGAGTCTTGGATATTTATATATATATCTTGGGTTTTTATACGTGATCTTGGAGATTTTAGGTCAGGTTCCTTGGACTTTTCTATTTTATCCAGTGGCAATACTGCACTTGCGCATTTTCCATCCGCCATCTTTGTTGTCGTCAACATAAGCCAGACGCTTCTGAGTCCACCCGCCTTTTACTTGCTTATTTGTGCCTAAACCTCTTATCTCTCGCGTTAATGATGTAGGAATTGAAAGCCCGAAACCATCAAAACACAGTCAAGTGACGAAAGCCACGGAATCGACGATCATACGATGGAATAGGCTAGGCCTAGGCTATGCTAAATATGATTATGTTTTCAAATAAAGTCTATGTGGTAAGTAATATCCTCATAATATGTATTTTTATATATTTTCAATAGATATTTATTGGATGTAGGCTTATTTAAGGGGAGAAATGGGTACTTGGACGAATCTGGGGGTCGAAAAGTTGGGACCTGGGAACCAACATATTTTTCCCCATAAGTTATTAAGTTCCATTATCGCAGTTCTCGTTATAGCGGCACTAATTAGGCACCAATTAGGCGCGATAACAGAGGGTTGAGTGTAATTAACAACATATTTGGATGTAAATACATTGTAATAGCCGAAAAATTAGAATGAAGATGAGAAATTTTTCCCACAGTTTAACCTATAAACAGCGAGCTGTGTGTATTGAACACCACTGTTCTGGGCGACGATATTAGGCTCCATTCATGCCTATAATCGTCATTTTACGATAAATATCGTTATTACTTATTCATATCAGCCTATTTTACCTTCACTATGAAGATAGTAACCTGTAACAACAATAAAACAAGTGGAAATATAATTTTTCTGGTCAAAATCGCGAATAAACATGGAGCAGCCCATTCATGAAATGTGGAGCAATGTACAAAGGAAATCAAGCAACAACAGATCTAGTTACCCTTCTAGGCTGCTTGTCCTCCAAAACACTGAGGATCGTGTCCAAACAGTGGTTTAGAGTGGGTAAGGGAACATTGGAAAGGGAACTAATGTTTGTGGCAGGATTAGGAAGTTAGTAGGGGACAGATGGGTTAGTAACTGATGGGAGGATAAAATAAAGTTATTCATTTACAAACGCAGTCAGTCGCGGGTTTGATGCGAGATATTTGTCTAGGCGAAGTTTAAATGAATCAACGGTGCTGCAGTCTATGACATCTCGGTGAAGCCCATTCCATAAGTTGACAACTCGATTGAAGAAGAAATTCTTAGCTTCGTGTGAGTTAAAAGATTTACCAATAATTTTGCAACCGTTTCCCCGCGTGCAATTAGATTGGTCGATAGTGAAGTACTTACTACAGTTCATATTGTCGATGCCTTTGATGATTTTGAACACTTGAATTAAGTCGCCTCTTAATCTGCGCTGGGTTAAAGGAAATAGATTTAATTCTCTAAGACGCTCCTCGTATGGTTTGTTCTTTAGGCTAGGTATCATTTAGGTAACTCTACGTTGAACTCGTTCTAGCTTGTCTATATCTTTTTGGTAATAAGGGCACCAGGATTGAACACAGTATTCGGACTAAGGAATTGTAAAGGGTTAGGATAACGTCTTTGGATTTATGCTCAAATGACCTGCTATAAAGCCAATTATTTTGTTTGCCTTCTTAACAACTTCTGAACATTGTTGGCTCGGTTTTAGGTTACTCGATATTGTTACTCCCAGATCGGTTTCTCTGTTTACATTCTTAAGCTGAGTGCCATTCATCAAATAGTTTGCTTTCTCATTTTGGTATCCGATATGTAGTACTTTACATTTATCCGCATTGAAACTCATTTGCCAAATTTGGGCCCAACATGACAACTTATCTAGATTGTGTTGCATATCGTCAACTTGTTCTTTTGAGAGTACGCTATTTGCAATTTTTGTATCGTCAGCAAATTTTGAGATTGTACAGGTGAGACCCTCATCTGTGAGGCAACTCCTCCCCTTGTAAGGCCTCAAGCTTGACTGACTCATTCACCCCATCATCTAGCTCTGCCAACACACTCGCAAGGCACATAAGCACATCCTCCAAACAGTTTGCTAATGTTAGCACAAAAATATACCAACGAATTAGGGAATAACAGGGAAAATAGGTGATCATTTAAGGGGGGAATGTGGAGGAATGATATGAGGTATAAGGGAGGTAAGAAATAAAAAAATAAAAATTTAAGTGCTACTGGGGCCTTTTAACCCTTAATTAGCGGCGAGCAACATAAGTCGAGTTAAAAAAAGCTGGACTATGTGGCGGCGCTCGACATAACTCGAGTGGCAATTTCAGCACGTAATGTGGCTGAGAGAGAGAGACAAGTGGTGGCAGGAGACTAGCGAGCGTATGACTGCTCCAGACCACCGCGGCGAACCTACTGACACAAATCTCAGCTCCCTCCTCCCTCTCTCACTCGCTACATACTCAATTATGTACTGAAAGTACCGAATTACCTGCTTTTTGCACTCGCGTTGCACGGTTATTGCAAGAAAACTATCCATCATACAAGGATCGTTATGGTGTCATTCGAAAGCTCTGTTTATGCCCTTTCAGGGATAGGTACTTGTTTTACGTTCTGGGTCTTATTTAGGCATGAAAATGATCACGTAAACAGCCCTATTTTGGCTAAAAACACCCCGCTGTGCGGTACACATAAATAAACCGCATAGGCCGCTCGTAAGGTGTTAAAATGTTTTTTTTAGGCCTTCCCTCTTAACCTAAGACGTGCACATGGGGGGTATGAGACACCACACGCCTGTGCGCACGTATTTGAGCTGTTCCCATCACTAACATCGTTATTTTACCATAAATAGCATTAATACTTATCCATATGCGCCTATTTTACGTTGATTATAAAGGTATTAACCTGTTACAGCAATAAAACAAGTGGAAACAGCGTTTGGATGGTCAAAATCGGCGATACAGGCCGGGAGTTACATAACCAAAGGCTGAGGCAACCTCCCTCCCCTCCACTCCTCCCCACGTCTGGAGAGAGATTGTTGATCGATACTCTCTCTCTCTCTCTCTCTTGCACTCGCTTGGTAACAGTGATGACAACGCCCTACTTGCAACTCGCTAAGTTAGCACGAAAATAGACCACAGAATAAGGGAATAAAGGTGATAACTGAAGGAGGGGATGTGGAGGCGTGATATTTGGCATGGCCCAGGGAAAAAAAAAAAAAAAAATTGGGGTTAAGAGCTTTGCCGCCGTTGCCCAGTAAAACTTCTTAAGAGCTTTTCCGCCGTTCCCGGGTTAAAACAAATACAGTACTGTACAGTATATGACATTATAATGGATGTGCACTTCTTTCCTGAAAGATAGAATTAACCCCTTATCTACCGGTGACGTCTTTTTAATTTAATTTTGGTTACTATTAAAAAGTATTAGACGATTTTATTCAGTATACAAGGTTCCTCCAGCAATTAACAGGCTTGGAACTATCTCACTTAACCCTTTTTACTACCATAGATCCTTCTTAAACTGCACAAAATCGTCTAAATACAGCTACAGTAAAAGTAAAAAGACGTCGCCGGTACAGTAGGAATTAACAGTAAGACTTTGAAGGGGCAACTTGGTATTTAAAGCCTAGTGGTTGTGATACAAACAGGAAGGTTAATATGTGGCATGGGTATATGAAGTATAGGTCAGCCCATTGTGTCTCATTTTGTGAGAAAATTGTACTAAAAGTGTGCCAACCAAATACATTTATATAAAGTTACAAAGAATATATTATATTGTACTGTATATTAATTACTCCTATACTACAATACTACCAAATGAAACCAAAATCCTCAAAGTCAAAGACCATCTGGACATGAGAGGCACTCAATTCCTGGCAGCAGCCTCCACGAACCAAGACCACCCACTAAACTACATGGCAACACACCCACAGACACCAAGAAATATCAAAACAACACCCAGCACACGGTATCACACACAATTATTGTCCTCTCTCCCTCCCTGCCCACCCCGAACCAACTTCCAGAAGCACATCCATACTCATATCTCTCGCCAATCCATCCACTCACTCACAGACAACACGCAGCTGCATGCACGACCTCCCGAAATCCATCCTTCCGAATCCTCCCTCCCTCGCGAGGACAGAGTCCACCTGGCCAGGCTGAGATGCGGACACCATCCAGCTCTCCTGAGCTATCAGAAGAGACTGGATGACTCCGTTGTCGACGCCTACCCGGGATGTAACACAGCACCCCATACCATTAAACACATCATAGAAGACTGCATTTCACACAACCACTTACGCCAACAACACAACCTACACTCAATGAGAGCTCTGTGGGAAAGCCCGATCGTGGCCATGGCCTTCCTCAGGGACTCGGGGCTGTTCGGCCAGGCAGCTTAGGGAACAACAACAACAACAACAACCAAATGAAAAAACCAATATCTCAAATGCTTATTAAATAATCTGTGTTTAAAATGGATTACAGGCTAATGAAAAGCCTTGGAAGGGACAGACCTCCAAAAACATGAGAAAGGGAGGGTGAAGGTATAGAATGTAAACGTGAGATGTAGAAGATAAAGATACAGTTGAGAGAATAAGAGATTTGTTCATATTCAGTCCCAAAACTAAGTCCCTGGTAGCGGGTTTCCTTTTATTTTATATTTTTAATACTTGTCAATATATTTTATTTTTGTTTTCGCTTCCTGCCTGGGTTTTGTGGAACTCATAAGAAAGATGTATTGTATGTACTGTATGTATATACTCAGTCACATAGCCCATTGCTGAGGGTGGCTGACTCGAGACAGAGACAAAGATGAGAAAATATATACTGTACAGTACAGTATAAAAATTATCAAAACAATGCAATTTCATACAAATATTCCTGTACTCCATCTCACATTCAGCCCAGTCCCTAAATAACATTGCCCTGGTTCACTGCCCTGAAGGAGATACATCAGAGAGAATAAGAGAGATGTGGAAGGAAAATATAGCCTAGACATTTCTTCCATATCTAGTCTTTGTCAATTAAAGTGTAAAACTTGCAAACAAAGTCAAACCAAAACTGGGACAAAGACAATATAAAGTCAAAACAACATATCAAAATCGCTATGTGGAAACAACGCTTACTAAAATAGTTAAATAAGTTACTGAACCAAGCCCTGTGAGAGTCTTGTTCTAGACTCAGTGGTCTGGTTAAACAAACTTTTAATTAATTAATTACTGAACCAAGCAAGCATATGCAATTAGTAAAATATACAAAGAGACAGACTGATATTGCATATAATAAATATTTTTTGTGATATGACCCAGCCAGTAGTGCAGCACTCAAACACCTTAACCATTGATGCCATACACACATACATCTCACACACAAACACTAGCAGCTAAGTACTAGAGAAAGATACTTGTAATTTGGAGCACATTAAAGATATTAGTACTGTAGGTAGATACACTAACATACAGACAGGTATGTCGGTATATAAATACAGTAGATACATAAGTAGAGTATGGTAAAGTATTTAATATGGTACACCACATCAAATAGAAAGGCAAATAGAAATAAGCATAATATTTCTTAACACTAATTGGGTCTTCCTGCCTGGGCAAGGTGACACAAAAAACACACACAAGAAAATAAGAAAATTTAAATTCTAAACTTGCAAAACAAAGCAAAACCAATAACAGCACAACATAAAAACGAACAAAAATATATAAATCACTGTGGAAATAATGTACAGTATTGAAGATATAGCAATACTGTACAATATTATGAAATGATATAGTCAAATTCTTTTAATCGGAAGGCAGAGGAACGCGGGACTTCCGGATTAGCAGATTTTCCGAGGTATCAAATTTATACATAAAAATGGCCCTAAAACACATACAAATTTATAATTAATTAGAATAGAGGCAGTGCGGTGAAGTTCCGGTGGTGTAGAGGTGTAAATCCAAAACACTCGATTAATTGACTTAAGATAGACATGAATCTTATTTTATAATCTTATTTTGGGGGAAAAATAATATATTTTGTGGGAAAAAACCTTCCGAGGTATCGGGCATTCCGTGGTTTCAGCCTCCGGATTAGCGGAATTTGACTGTAACATAAAACCACCACATAGAAGGTACAGTAGCCCAACTAAGTTTTGCGACAAAATTAGGTATGTGGAACCTGTCTAGCTTGCACTCCCGTCCCAAGCCCGTGTGGTCGTGTCTAGTAGAGACCCGTGGTGTCTACGGCAGGCGCCACCGCCTGCAATACCACAGCCAGGACACACAGACACAGTACTCGCATATGCTGGGCGCTACATATGACAATATTGCTATCATTATTTGTTTGTATCATATTAGAAGTCTCTCTCTCTCTCTCTCTCTCTCTCTCTCTGAGGTTAATATCAATCGATTTTCACGCTACACTATTTGTAGATTAATTAGCACACACACACATTGGAAGAAATCATGAAGAAGCAGGTGGAAGAGAGAGAAAAAGAGAAAAGAGAGTTTGAGAAGAATGTAGTGCAGGTTTTGAAGAGCAAGGAGAAGGTAGTGAGGGAAACAGTAGATAGAGGTAAAAGTATAATAATTTTTGGAGACATTGAAGAACATTTAGCAGATATGAGGGAAAGAAGGGGAAGGGATGAGGACCAAGTAAAGAAAATATTGGAGTGTCTAGACGAAGGCTGTGATTGGGGGAAAGAACTGGACGAAGTAAGACGGCTAGGAAGATATAAAAAGGGTGAGATGAGACCGATAAAAGCAGAGATTAAATCTAGGTCAGTGGTTGAAGCATTAACCAATGTAAGCTGGAGGCTAAATAGTTGTGCTGAAATGAAACATATTAGGGTGAAAAAGGACTTACGCATAGAAGAAAGGGAAAAGTTAAGAGAAGTTCAGGCGAGGGCTGATGATGAAAATCGAAAATTGTCAGATGAGGAGAAAAGGATTTTTTTTTGGAGAGTAAAGGAAGGGAAACTAAACAAGTGGTACACTCAGAGTCAGAAAGAACGGAAAATACGAGGAGAAATGAACAAGGAGAAAGTGAGTCAGGTAGTG
Source organism: Paralithodes platypus (assembly GCA_032716605.1). Classification (NCBI taxonomy): domain Eukaryota; kingdom Metazoa; phylum Arthropoda; class Malacostraca; order Decapoda; family Lithodidae; genus Paralithodes; species Paralithodes platypus. Next base: position 5,985,316 of record CM064510.1, on the reverse strand, counting down.
GAACAAATCGAGGACAAAGAGATAGTGAGGGAGGAGCAGGAGATAGAGACAGTGAGTCAGGTAGTGGATCAAACCGAAGACAGAGAGATGGTGAGGGAGGAGCAGGAGATTGTGGAGGGGGGGGGGGGAGGAGAATAGAACTAGCAGGGAGTGTGGAGGTAGGTCAGGGAAGGGATGGAGGAGGAGGTGAACCTAATAGGAGGCAGAGAGGGAAGAGAAACAAGGAGGAGGATTCCAATATACTGTGCTACTACACTAATATAGATGGAATAAACAGTAAAAAGGTAGAGTTAGATGATATATTAAGAAAGGATCAACCACAGATAGTCTGTTTAACGGAGACAAAGCTGAACCAGGACTTTGACAGAAATATAGCGTTTAGTGAAAGATATAATATATGGAGATATGATAGAAAGGGAAAAAGGGGAGGTGGAGTGGCAGTGTTAGTTAAGAACCCTATGACAGCAAAGCAAGTGGAGTTAAATAATGACAAGGCAGAAATAATGGCAGTTGAACTCAATGATATAGAAGGAAAAAAGCTAGACATAGCAGTAGTTTACATGCCACCACAGACCAGAGTATGGAGGGAGTTAGAGTTTGAGGAGATGGTCGAGGATATGATTCAGTCGTTGAAAAGATTGCTTTTAAGAAAGAATAGATTGATCTTGGTGGGAGATTTCAACTGTGGTGAGGTTAATTGGGAATCGGGAGATGCAGGGCCAAATCAGAGATCTTGGGGAAGTCGGCTATTAGAGTTGGTTACGGATAATGTACTTGCACAACATGTGAAGGAGAATACTAGAATGAGAGGTAATAACGAACCTTCTAAACTCGATCTGATTTTTACAAAAGATCCTTACAAAATTAGTGATATAAACTATCTATGCCCTGTAGGCAAAAGTGATCACCTATTATTGAAATGGAAGTTGATCTCGAGTAATGCCAATAGATTAGACAATAGCTATATAAATAACAGACTAAATTATAGTAAAGCTGATTATGTATCCTTGAAAAGATATTTAGAGGGAGTAGATTGGGATCTTATTTTGAAGGAACAAGATGTACAAGGTAAATATGGTAGGTTCCTCGAAATTTATAGAGAAGGAACCAATCTGTTTGTCCCAAGATACAAAACTGGAAATTTTACTAAGCAGAAAGAATGGTTTAATTTGAAATGCAAAAGAGCTCTGGGTAGGCGTGATGCAGCTTGGGCTAGATTAAGAAGAAGGAACACTGAGAGTAATCGGAATAAATATAAACAGGAGAGGAATAGATATGTTAACATAATTAGGCAAGTTAAAATGAACTATGAGAAGCACATAGTAAATAAATGTGAAAGTGACCCTAAATTGTTTTTATAAATATATAAACAATAAGTTGAAGGTAAAGAAACAAATTACTAAATTAAGAGTGCTAGGACGTATGAAAATGTATCGGACATGTGCGAGGTAATGAATAAGAAATTGGGGTCGGTTTTTACTAGAGAGGAAAGTTTTGACGAACCACAGGCGGGAGTACTGGAGAGTGGTCTTAGCAAGATTGAAATAACTAGAGATGAGCTGTTATCTGCGATGAGAGGACTTGAAGTAAGGAAAGCTATGGGACCGGATGAAGTGTCTGCCTGGGTTTTAAAGGAGTGTGCAGAGCAATTAGTGGAGCCAGTGAGGGACATAATTGAAGCTTCCTTGGATAAAGGACAGGTTCCTGTTGAATGGAAAAGAGCTAATATCATTCCGATATACAAGAATGGAAACCCTGACGACCCTTTAAACTATAGACCAGTTTCACTTACTAGTACACGTATTGTATGCAAGATTTGTGAAAAGCTAATTAGGAAGAGATGGCTGAAAATGTTGGAGAGAAAGAAGATAATAATGTCAAAGCAATTTGGATTCAGAGAAGGGACATCTTGTGTTACCAGTCTGCTATGTTACTACAGTAGGGTGATAGATGTACTGCAAGAAAGAGGCGGATGGGTGGACTGCGTCTACTTAGACCTTTCCAAAGCATTCGATAAGAACATAAGAACATAAGAACATAAGAAAATGGGAGTCTGCAGAAAGCCGATTGGCCTAAGCAAGGCAGATCCCTGTCCCACACAACCCCAATTACAAAGCCCAATTATAGGCTCAACACTCTAATACCCTGAGGATCATCTTACCAAACCGGTTAGAGATTAACGCAGGATTACGGGGGTCTGCAGAGCGCTGATTGGCCCAACCCGGCTGATCCCCCTTCACACCCAACCCTTCTCGTCCATATGCTTATCCAATTTTTTCTTAAAGCTCCCTATCGTTCTTGATCCCACTATATCACTTGGTAGCCTATTCCACCCATCTACAACTCAGTTACCAAACCAATATTTGCCTATATCTTTTCTGAAACGAAATTTATCTAATTTGAAACCATTGGTACGAGTTCTTTCGCTATCACTGAGCTTTAGTACATTTGTCATGTCCCCTTTGTTAATCCCACTAACCCACTTGAACACCTCTATCATATCCCCTCTAACTCTGCGTCTCTCTAACGAATGTAAACCTAATTTCTTCAACCTTTCTTCATACGGAAAATTTCTAATATTATGGATCATTTTTGTCATTCTACGCTGAATTCTCTCCAATGAATCTATGTCCATTCTGTAATAAGGACACCAAAATTGGACAGCATAATCCATATGGGGTCTCACTAATGACAAGTAAAGTTTTAAGATAACATCAGCAGTTCTGTTACTCACACTCCTAGAGATGAACCCGAGAATCCTGTTTGCTTTATTACGAACGCTTATACACTGTTTTCTAGGCTTCAAATCATTGCTAACAAACACACCTAGATCTTTCTCGCAGTCTGAATTTTCTAATTCTAAATTAGCTAGTTTATATTTAACATTTGTTTGCATCTTCCCTATCTTTAATACCTTGCATTTGTCAATGTTAAACTTCATCTGCCAATTTACTGACCATTCATGTAAGGTATCTAGATCCCTTTGGAGGCACTCTATATCGCTATCTGAATCAATTGATCTCCCCATTTTAGTATCGTCTGCGAATTTACTTATCCTACTAGTTATACCTAAATCTAGGTCATTTATGTATATAAGAAACAACAGGGGACCTAATACCGATCCCTGGGGGACACCACTTTTGACTGCTCCCCACTCTGACTTAGTACCATTTATGCTGACTCTCTGTTTCCTACCAATTAGCCATGACCTAATCCATCCCAACAACGACCCTCCTATTCCATGTGCCTCAACCTTTCTCATCAATCTCTCATGAGGGACTCTGTCGAAAGCTTTACTGAAATCTAAATATATAATATCATATGACTTGTCACTATCTACTGCTTCATATACCTCTGAGAAAAAGCTAAGCAAATTAGTAAGGCAAGAACGTCCCTGAGTGAATCCATGCTGAGAAGAATTTATAAAGTTAAATTTTACTAAGTGGCTTCTAATTTTCCTAGCAATAATGGACTCTAGCAACTTTCCTATGATTGATGTGAGACTAATGGGACGGTAATTGGATGCTATCGATTTATCACCTTTTTTGAAGATCGGAACTACATTTGCAAGCTTCCAAGCTTCTGGAACTAAACCTGTTTCTAATGACTTGTTAAATATAAATGCTAATGGACTACTTAACTCATCTCTGCATTCTTTTAATACTCTAGCATATACCTCGTCAGGACCAGGCGATTAGGTACCACATAAGAGATTGTTATCTAAGCTTGAGACGATAGGATGTGTCAGGGGTAGTTTGCTGAAATGGATGGAGAGCTATTTAACACTATCATAGAGAAATGAGGACCAGCATTAGAGGAACTTACTCATCGTGGCGGAAAGTTGAGAGTGGTGTGCCACAGGGATCTGTGTTGGCACCTCTTATGTTCCTTATGTACGTGAATGACCTGCCGATAGGCATAAACTCATACATGTCAATGTTTGCAGATGACGTAAAAATTATGAGACAAATAACAAATATAAGTAGTTGTGAGGAGCTGCAAGGGGATTTAGATAAAATATACGAATGGAGCACCAAGTGGAAAATGAAATTTAATATAAGTAAATGTCATGTGTTAAATATGGGAAGAAGTGTGAATAGACCAAATTGGGAATACAGGATGGGAGATAATATAATTGGCAAGGCCGAAAAAGAAAAGGATTTAAGGACAAGATAACTTGTCGCCAGAGAAACATATTAACAAGCTCTTTAGCGGAATGTATGCAATGGCCGGGAATATGAAAGTTGCTCTGAACTACTTGGATGAGAACATGTTAGCGAAGATTATAAAAAGTATGATTAGACCAAGATTGGAGTATGCAGCAGTGGTGTGGTCCCCGCATCTTAAGAAGCATATTCACAAGTTAGAAAGAATCCAGAGAGCAGTTACTAGATTGGTTCGAAGTCTTAGAGAACTGCCATATGAAAGGAGGCTAGACAAATTAAATTTACCGAGTCTAAGGGAGAGGAGAGAGAGGGGAGACATGATAATGATGTACAAATGCACCCGAGGGCTGGAGAGGCTGGATAGGGAGGATATATTAATTATGGATACAGGAATAACTAGAGGCCACAGCTACAAAGTAAAAAGACCTACCTGCAAGAACGATATCAGGAAGTTTAGCTTCCCCTATAGATGTACAGTATTGACAAATGGAATGGGCTGGAGGAGGAGGTGGTAGGGGCAAGGAACATCCATATTTTTAAGAAAAAATTGGATGAAAGTAGACTGAGAGACGGGACAACACGAGCTTAGCTCACTCCTGTAAACTACAATTAGGTAAATACACACACACACACACACACACACACACACACACACACACACACACACACACACACACACAGAAACGGAAGGCAAAGTTCAGTGTTATAAACCCACATTCTACGCTGATTTCCCTGATAAAACAATGAGGTGTAAATAATTGTGTTCTTTGATCTAATTAACACTCTTTAGATAATACAGGTACTGTATGTTATAATCTGCATCATCTTGCAGTGCTGGGTTATACGAGTAGTTCTATTTGCAACATCTGCATCAGGTAATATTATTAATGATAAGAACGTGTATTAATATACAGCTAAAGTTCTTACTGTTTCTATGAGATACTAGTAGAATATAGAAAATTATCGTTACCGTATCATGATTTTAGAATCTAACTTCGATGAAATTCTGCCTACTGTACTATGAAAATATATGGGAGTATAACTAAACATTATTTAGTTTACCGGGTATATAATTTAAGTTCTATATTACAGAATCACACACACACACACACACACAAACACACACACAGCGGTCCGTTTCATATTGGTTAGCGCACTTAGTTCACAGCCAAAAGGACACAGGTTCCATTCCCAAGCGGGAAAGAAATTTTTTGGCAATTCTTCTTACACAATGCGCCTCTCTTGACCTAGCAGTATTAATAGGCCTCTGGAATAAGAGGCCACTTACGACGTCTTTTTTATATATTACTAGCTAGACGGGTACTGTACAGGTCAACCAAACACTCAAAATCCAGATATCGGCAATTGGCTGATTACAGATTACACGCATATCTACAGCCACTCCAACCATGCATTAACACTTCACGCAATATATATTCAGGTCGAACTTTTTTCGGTAAATACATAAATATAGTAAATCAATAAATAAAAAAGCGTGAAGCTGCAATTATTTGAAACTGAGGTGATCAAAAAATCCTCAATACTCTCTTGCCAACATCACACCTAGTATCCATTCAGCAAGGTTGCTGAACGCGGTAGTAAAATTGGGATGAGCGAGAGTGGGGTGTCGGAACGTTTACCGGTGGCAAAAAAAAGGTGGGAAGAAGGACAAATGACAGATCGACATAGAAGTGGAGCTAAGCGGAAAACCACGTCATAACAGGACCAATAAATTAAACAGTACAGTATATGGATAACCATCCATTCTCCAACGCCAAGGAACTAAGCAACATTTGCAACTTCAAGTTTCCACATAAACTATACGCAAAATTTTGAAGGAGATGGGATATAAACATAGATCACCAGTTGTCAAGCCAAAACTAACCAAGAGGCACAAACAGACCCGAGTGGTTACGGTGCTCAACTCTCCCAAACATACCTGGAGTGAGTGGGTTCGAATCCTAGTCAGGATACCTCTCTGCCAACCAAGAGTTGTCTTCTCAGAAAAGAAAACTTTCAGCTCAACCACGCATGGGTCGAAGACTGCGCTGTTGGAGGCGTAGGAACACACAGCATGCGAGTTAGTCCTAGTTGATATTGTGCATAAAATATATAGAATAGTCATCATAAAGAGTAATACTTTCCATCATATCACTCTTGGCTAATTTCATATTAACCGAGCATTATAAAACATTTTAATTACTTTACTCATCCACTAATACCCCTAACTTACTAATTAACTCCTTACTTATATTGTCCAAATACAGTAAACTCCCTTTTATCCAAAATTCATATATCCAAAAATTTCAGTTAACCAAAGTTTTTGCTATCCATATTTTTCACTAGTTTACCCTTAATAAGCCTCTCCGAGTGCTTAATTGCATAAATTTAACCCCTCTGAAGTAGACATAGCTTGAATTAGATGATGATTTGAAGTTAAGACAACGTAGAAATAGTTTTAAGTACATTGAAAACAGTACAGTATTTGGCCATTTGTACACATACTGTATTTAGCTCTATACTGTATAGAGGGACTCTCGTTTATCCAAAATTTCAAAAGACTCATGATTTTTGGATAGAAGGGAGTTTACTGTACTATTAAGCTAGCATGACTTGATATAATATACACATTAACTGGTGATGGGCTGGTCTATCAGAGTGAGAACTGAGCGATCTCTGCCATACCCATAGCTTACTATGACTGTTCCTTTTTCTTATATATTTTCTAGATCTCAAGTGACGGCGTCTTTTCCGTGGATTGACCTCCTAATCTGCCAACCTAGAAGTTGGCAGATTGGAAGCCAAAGCGTCACATTTTTCCTTTGCCCCTCAGCTTTCTCTTCATAATTGCTTAGGGGCACAGGGCCCTGGATGGGGCTTTGGTTTCCTGGGTGTTTCCGCACCCTCCTAAGCTCCCCGCCATGGAGTGGCTTCGGTCACCCAGGCTTTATTGTGGTAGGCAGGAAGGGTTCCGTGGGGGCGCTCGGTTATGGCCTTGGCCTTGCTTGGGGCCTTGGGGCTGTTCGGCCAGGCAGCCTGGGGAACAGCAACAACAACATATACACATTAACCACTCCTGTCTATACCATCGGTTGTTTACCTAAAAAACAACCACGTTCCGTTTAGTAACTCATCCTAGCCACTTCGCCCGCCACTATCTGTGCAATATAGGATAGATCTTCCATTATTAATTCCCCCTCCCCCCTTAGTGAATGCATATAACCTGTTTGCGAATATAATAAATAATACCTTAGGCTACCTAAACTATCATTGGTGAATAGAGAGACCAGTTTATCATGAGAATCAATAAATATATAATCATTAATCCCATTAGGATTGACTAATTTTGGAAGTTTTATCAGGCTTTTTTCATGAGAGGGTTTATACAACTTAAGGAGGTTCTGTAGGAATTATAGGGACACATACTATGTCATATTTACCCTTTGACTTTCATATTCCCTTTCTACTCTGAATAAAATAGTCTCCTTTTCTACTCTCAATATAATAGTATAATGCTAGTCTGAATAAACTGTCAAATACGCATCCTGATTCCACTTGGCCTACATAAACATTAACATAAACAAAAATAATAAAAAGAGAGATTTTTTCAGAGGGCTGATTCTATGGGCTGACTGACCTATGAGAGTTCCGTATGGAGCTCAGTGGTCTGGTTAATCTGCTCTACATAACTAACTAACTAACTGGCCCATGGTATAAACACTAATATTAGTCTTTATACCATGAACTGGCCCTTTCACGGCGGATCCCATTAACAATCAGCACATCACAGCCATGTGCCTATCTAATTATGTTTCTAAGCTTTCTGTCGTTATTGATCCTACTGTAGCAATCGGTAGCCTATTTCACATATCTACCAAACTGTTGCATGCTTATCACGAAGCACGAAGTCCGTTTTCCACATCGTCTTTGTGGATCCCACTTACAACTTAAGCATCTGTATCATATCCTCTCTTACTCTACACTTCTAATATTATGCAAGCCTAATGTTTTCCCAAGTCCCCTTTCGTTTGTACTGACCATATCATATATTTCATGATATTCACTACCTTAATAATCTTTTACTTCTGTTAAATGTTCTAACCCATTCTGGCTATAATTCCGCGTCATTTGGCCTTAGTCGTCAGGCGTTAGAATATTATTGTTGTTCTAATGTTCTATTATTCTGGATTGTTTTGACATTCTTCTTTGTACCGAAACTTCCAATCAATCTATGGACATTGGACAGCAAAATTAAAAACAGAATCCATGTGAAGCCTTACTAAGGACGGGTGAAATTTTAAAATTACGCTTGTTGTTATTCACGCTTCTCCTGTAGATATCTATTTAAACACTCTGATTTCAAAGAATGTTGCATTATTTTTTTGGTTTTATATCACGACTGTCGGACTGACGATGACTTCCAAATATTTTGTAATAATAGTTACTTAATTCCATGTTATTTAGCCATCTACTGTAGATAAGGTAGTAGGGGTAGTAGGGGTAAGGTAGTAGGGGTAGGCAGCCCCGCCCAGGGAAGTACTACCGCCAAGGTTTCGGGAGACTCAGGGAATAGCCTGAATTCCATTTTCTCTCCCAGGCCTTGGTAGCTGGATACATATCTTTCTGCCTCACACATCAGGGGTATCAGGAAAACCCTCTTTATATAACATACACATCCAACTTCACGACATTGCCCTACATCGCTATCCTCTATCCATAAAATACTACTCTTCCCACTACATATCATACATGTAACACCATACACTTACCTTATAAATATGGCAGTACAATTGTTAAGAGCAAACCTGGTGGTCCCTCGGATATCCACCCCCGGCAGGGTTGGACACAGGGCCCTCCCGGTCGTCATCATGCGACTGTGTCAAGAGCATTGCAACGTCCCAAAGCTGCTTGTCAGTACAGCTATTTCTTTAGTAATATAAGGGGACTTCACTCTAACATCAATTCTGTACACCAATTTCTTCAAGCAGAGTCCCCTACTCTCCTTTTTTTGACAGAGACTCAAGTAACATCCACATCTGACACATCTAGATTTAATTTTCCAGGTTATCAACTGCTCCAAAATTTCAGACCTAAAGGTGGTGTATGTTGCTTCGCAAAATCTGAAATTGCCCTGGAGGAGGTTACTAGTTTCAATTGTCCCTATTTTGATTATTCTATATACAAATTAATTTCTGCTGGTAAATTTAAATACATATGTTGCATCTACCGTTCCCCAAATACTCCTCCAGAGCAAAGTCTTTTTGATTCTCTGTCCTCACAACTCAGTGTCCTCAACTTAAATGCTTCTTCTGAAATCACTGTGTTGGGTGATTTTAATGTCCATAATGTTGAATGGCTCACTCATTCAGACAGGACTGATGATGCTGGTCTTGAATGTGAGCTATTTGCAGACTCATTTAATCTCATTCAACTAGTCAACCAACCCACCCGTGTACCAGATAATCCTAATCATAATTCCCACCTACTGGACTTATTTTTAACAACCAATTCAGAAAATTATGATGTTACAGTGAGGTCCCCACTTGGATCTTCTGATCACTGTCTGATACAGGCCACCTGTCTATCACCTACCACACCTTCCCACTCTGAACCTGTTTTGGTGACTAAATGGCATTACGATAGGGCAGACTGGGAGGGTCTTCAAGGTTTCTTTATTGATATTCCCTGGACCTCTTTCTTTTCTAATGATGCACACTCCACCTTGAGCCACATACAAGATTTTGTAAAAATTGGAATGGAAACTTTTATTCCTCATCAAAAGTACAGTAAAAGATCTAATTCACCTAAATGGTTTGACCATAATTGTGCTAGAGTAACTGAACAAAAAGCAATAGCCTACAATGCATACACAAGATCAAAAACACATGAAGCCTTTAATTACTTTAGAAACATCAGAAATCATGCCAAAACTGTATTAAACCTAACTAAATCAAACTTTCTCCATAAGCAGGCAAATAAACTTCTAAATAATCCAAATGATAACAAAATATTTTGGTCTACTCTTAACTCATTCAAATCCAACTTCACTACTGCTTCATCCATTCCACCATTAAAATCTCCGACTGGCAATCTTGTAAGTGACCCACGAGGTAAAGCTAACCTTCTTGCAGATATTTTCTCCACCAACTCAACCTTAGATGACATAAATCAAGATGTCCCTGTACTTAATTTTAATTCACCTGAAATTCCCTCACTTAAGATCCACACCAGACATGTCAAAACTATTTTGCAGAATCTCTCAGTAGATAAGGCTCCTGGTCCAGATGAAATTCCTCCAATAGTACTTAAGAATTGCTCCTTGGTGCTCGCTCCTGTATTGGCAAAATGTTTCCGTCTGTGTACTTATACCTCATGCTTCCCAGTACCCTGGAAAGAAGCAAACATCCATCCAGTTCCTAAAAAAGGTGCCTCTTCAGATCCATCAAACTACAGACCAATAGCTATAACTTCCACTCTTGGCAAAGTTTTTGAAATTATATTAAATAATCACATAATTAAGCATCTGGAGAATAATAAATTAATCAGTGATAGGCAATATGGTTTTAGACGATGTCGATCAACTGCAGACATTCTTTGCCTTCTTACGCATCAAATCAACCAAGCTACAGACCAACATGGTGAAACACATACAATAGCACTGGATATATCAAAGGCATTTGATAGAGTCTGGCATCAATCCTTATTGTCGAAGATGTCACACTACGGCCTTGCATCATTAGTTCCACTAATTTCTTCTTATCTTCATAACAGAAAAATACGTGTAATGGTAGATGGCCTTTATTCTCAATTTCACTCAATAAATGCTGGTGTTCCCCAGGGAGTAGTTTTGGCCCCAACTCTGTTCCTCATTCATATCAATGATTTCATATCTACCACTCATAATCCAATACATTCCTACGCAGATGACTCAACACTCCACAGTTCCTTCACATTTACCAATTCTTTCACCCAACCCGATCTTATAAATTCAAAAATAAACACTGCAATTTCTCTGAACCAGGACCTTTCTAGAATTAATGAATGGGGACAAGAGAATCTAGTTTCCTTTAATGCACAGAAAACCAAGTACATTCAATTTTCTAACAGACAGAATCTCACTGACTCCCATATATTTTTTAATGATGTAAATATTCCCACTTCCCCTAGTATTGACATTCTCGGTGTAACATTAACTACTAACTTGAGCTGGACACATTATGTTAGAAGCATTGCTAAGAATGCCTCTAAAAAACTGGGACTCCTGTACAGGGTTCGAGAATTCTTCACTGACGAGCAGTTGGCCGTAATATATAAAAGTCATGTGCGCTCTCAGATGGATTACTGTTCACCTCTGTGGGGTGGAAGTGGAGTGGTTGCATTGAGGCAGTTGGACAAAATTCAAAATAAAGCTATTAGATTAATCAATAACCCTGCAATCACACAGGACCTTCCTACATTAGCCATACGAAGAAACGTTGCATCCCTTGCATTATTCTACAGATATTTTCACAGCAATTGTTCCGAGGAACTTGCTTGAATTGTGCCGCCTCTCCACATCTTTCCCCGTAGAACTAGGGCAGCTGAGAGCGCCCATGAATTTACACTTTCTCCTCCACAATGCAGAACTTCTGCTTATCAGAATTCATTTATCCCCAGAGCTACTACTCTTTGGAATTCACTTCCCTCGAATTGCTTTCCACAAACTTACAATCAACAAATGTTTAAATCCAGTTGTTACAAACATTTTATGAATGGAGGATGCCTTTAGGCACATGGACCTTTTTGTTTTATCTGTGTTTTTCCTTCCTCCGTTCATTGTCTCTTAAAAAAAAAAAAAAAAAAAAAAAAAAAAAGATACCACTGATATTGCGTCTTGCCCCTGTCACCACTCAGATTGGTGAACAAACTATATATTTTGTTCTGAGATATAGCTGGTGGTTACTGGCTACCCTGGCCTTGAGTAAGGGAGATGGGTAATGGAATTGGACATCCCAAGAATGCATTGAGCTATTGAATCTCCTCATACGGGAGATATATGGTGCGTAATTATTGACAAAACAAATATTGTTAAATATATATACTGAAATTGCTGTCGATTTCCCAATGTTCACTAAACTACATGTATTTATCTACATTAAATATCAACTGACAAGGTATTGCACCATTCGGGTAGTGTATCAAATTATTTTTGGAGAGCATGCATCGTTATCAGGATCAATAATTCAAACTATTTTTAGTGTCATTTGAAAAATTACCAATCTTTTTAGTTAGGCCTAAATCAAGGTCGTTAATGTAAAAGATGAACAATTGAGGAACTAAACCTGACCATCCTATAAGACCCCAACCTTCACTACACCCAATCTGGTTGTATGGGCTACTGTTAATGTTAATTTTTTGTTTCCTACTAATTAACCATGGTCTAATTCACGTAATATAGTTCGCCCTATTCCATGACCTGCTTCTTTAATCAGAAATCTTTCATGTGGATATTTATCGAAAACTTTACTGACATGTCAATATCTTTGAATGTATTTTTTGTCTGTTTATCGATTCGTATGCTTGGGAAAGGAAAGGTTAATAGATAGCGAGAAACACGTAGCCAACACGGTTAAATTCCATTATAAGATTGATGATTAAGCATTTAACAAATGTGACAGCAGCATACTACTCGTAATTTTACGTTTGTAATTTAGTCAGTAGCCAGCCCTTATTCTCACAAGGGGTAGGGAGTATCAACAAGAAACACATGAAAGGAGGCAAAACAAAAGGCGGCAGGGGAAGAATCCATGCAACATTTCGCACACAAACATTCGGAAACCTCAATCACTTATTAGCCCCCAAGATCACTAGCTTCACCTCAGATGCTATAAACGTTCGGACAAATTAAGTCTCTTAGTCATTTAGCTGTATAAAATTACATTTTATTGAGTAACATCTAATACAGTTGATGCATATAAACGTTTAGGATAACTCATAAAATCTATACCCGGTGTCAGCGAACTTGGAGCTAATCCTGACCGCATAACATCTTATAAAGAACAAAACAAATATATGAGTAGATCAGGAAATAGATGTAGAAATTGACTACCCATTTCTCGAGCACTTTCTGGGTTATAGAAAGGCTAAGGATAAGAATTACAGCCAATGTCGCTGACACCAATAGTGTGAAGGAGGCCGGGGCTCTTATTAAAACAATCACTAACAAGTGTATAATATCTATGCAACTTATTGTGTTCATTTTACGTTCTGTATACAATGTGGATCTATAAGGTAGTGACGCTTACCATTCTGGTGGTGGTGGTGGTGGTGGGGTGCGCTAATCTACAAAATTTGTCGCGCGTCAATCTATTTATATTTAGAGAGAAAGAGAGAACCTTCTATTATTATACAAAAAAATAATTATAGCAATGTTGTCATATGTAGCGCCCAGCCTGTGCGAGTACTGTGTGCCGTGGCTGTAGCTAGTAGTGCAGGCGGTGGGGCCTGCCTAGACACCACGGGTCTCTGCTAGACGCGACCACACGGGCTTGGGACGGGAGCGCAAACTAGACAGGTGCCACATACGTAATATTTTGTCGCAAAACTTAGTTGGGCTACTGTACACCACTATATGAGCAAGTGAGTTTGTTTCCCAAGCAAACCAGTTGTAAATAATAACAACACATACCTCCCTAACATTATACATACATACACAAATTTAAAGACAGAGTGCTCCACACAAAGCGCGGTTCCGGTCTCACGTCCTAATGGCGGCGCTCCAGGCAGCCCTGTTAAGAGCTGTTCACTTGTCAGTTTTTTTTATTTAAGATCAGACTGCAAAGTCCGATCCCAAGGGAGTATGCTTCAAAACACAACAATGTATGTATGTACAGTATATATATACTCAGGCACATACCCCGTAGCTGGGTTTGGCCGACTTGAGACAGAACCCGAACAGGGACAACATGACACAACATAAAAAAATAAAGTATATTAATTCACACACATCTAGGTCGTCCAGGAGCAGACCCAGAGACCTAGGCCCATTTGGGGTCCCCAGCAAAAGTTTCCCAGTTCCCAGACTTCCTGAAGAGGTTCCGGTCTCAGCAGGCAGACACACAGCGGAGCACACCACAATGCTCACCCACCTCAACAACAATACACAAACAAATAAAACAACATACCTGCAGTACAAAGCAGCCGCCAAAGCCGAGGTCTGAGAGAAAGAAGGTTGGTGAGCTTTTTAACGTGGTCGCGGTTGTAGGTGTCGGGTATGATCAGCACCGCACGGTAAAACTGAAATATACAACATACAATAATTGTTCAAACTATGACCATACACACTAAACAACATAAAATCAAAATAATGGTATGTATCCTAACCATCATCTTCACTAAACTGCATGAAAGCAAAATAATGATATGTATCCTCACGATCATCTTCACTAAACAACATGAAAGCAAAATAATGATATGTATCCTAACCATCATCTTCACTAAACAACATGAAAGCAAAATAATGATATGTATCCTAACCATCATCTTCACTAAACTACATGAAAGCAAAATAATGATATGTATCCTAACCATCATCTTCACTAAACAACATGAAAGCAAAATAATGATATGTATCCTCACGATTATCTTCACTAAACAACATGAAAGCACAAAACTAAACACATGAAGCAAATTATCGATCATCTATGCCGGACGCATACTCCCCTTAATGGGGGTAGCCATACACAAAATGCCCCCAAGCGGACCTATCCTCTGTAAGAGGGACAATCTGCGACCAGTTTACTGAAGGACTTACAGGATTGACCACTCAATTTAGGGTCCGTCCGACTCTGAGGCTTTCTATGTATCTTATTAGCACTATTTTTCTAGTGGTGTGCGACTAATCCAACCACTCCTGGATGGGCCTTTGGTGTCCCCGGGCGTTTCAACACCCTCCTCAGCCCCTCGCCTGGGAGCGGCTTCAGTCACCTGGCTTTCTTAGTGGTAAAGCTGGGAGGGTTATGTGGGGGCGCTTGGTTATAGCCTTGGCCTTTCTTGGGACCTTGGGGCTGCTCGGCCAGACATCCTGGGAAAAACAACAACAACTGCTAAACTCTATAATCATCTGTCACTGCACCATTCTCCAGGTCGTAACACCTTTGAAACATAAAGGTCTTTAAATACTTCTTGAAAGACTCAACAGATGTAGACTGCTTAATGCAATCTGGCAACCGATTATACAACCTTGGAGCCGTGTGGGAGAGAGCTCGAGATACAAAAGCCGACTAATAAGCAACGGTAGGCTCATCCAGTCTTAAAAGATCATCCTCACTGCGCAGAGACATACAAGGTCGATCCCGCTGGGGAGCAAATGTTCAGCCAAGTATTTAGGCTCACCGAATTTAACTCCTTTGAAAACCATACAACAAAGCTTGAACTCAATTCCTAACCAGAAGAATATGTAAACCAAAATATATTATATACAGTACTGTATATTAAAATCAACAATGTCTATGTTTTCTAAACTTGACTCAACTGCCTGGCATCAATAGAATACCGAATGACTGAAACTAGTCATCGTGCATAGCTACTGCATATAATACAAATATCTTCTGATGACAGATAATATACACTGATTAATTATAATGTAAAACTTGCAAAATACATACATACATAAGGGTTTAAAGACCGCAACCGTCCACAGTGAATGTGGCTTCCATGGTACAATCACAGTACTGCACACAGTGCACAGCAATCATAACACGGAGGCTACAGTCTTTACTGCAGCACAGTACAACAAAGTCTTGCCACAACAATGCCCCATCATGTTACCACTGTGGCTGATGTTGGTATAGCGCTAACAGAGTCTCAGCTGAACTCAATAAAGTCCCCCTGAAGCACTTGCACCTGGCGAAATCGCACCACACCAGCCTTAACCGTGCTACAATAAGGCAGTAATAAGAAATCACCGTAACTGCTACAGAGGCTGACTGCACCACCGAAGTGGCGAGCGGTGGGGTCGCTGCATCCCTACGCCAGAGAGAAAGGCCGACTGTGCCAGTGGGCTGTGAGAGTAAGACACTAAGGAACCTTGGGGCACACCATTATGGCCCAACTGCCTTCACCACTCTCAGGAAGAAAGATAGAAATAAGAATGATGAAAAAGGTAAAGTCAGAACTAGCTATGGGAAGTAGAGGACACCAACCCTCACTCTGATAGATCCAGCCCACCATAAACAAACCAAAACAGGGACGACACAATATAAAGGCAAAAGAACTAATCAAAATCGCTATGTGGAAATAACGCTTTAATAAAATATAAAAAATATAAAAAATATAAAAATATAAAAATATAAAAAACCCACTTCATTCCTACCTTCAGATCTTTCAAAGGAACATTGAGTATAGTGGATATACAGTGTCCCCAGATAGTCTAGAGATCTGCCAGTACCGCAGTGATAGACCCTCCGAGACCTCTATGAGTGTTCAGGTCACCGCGCACCAGGGGGAAGTGGATGTTGTAGTCCAAGTTTGGATGTAGTGACAGGATCTGGAAAATACATGGCACTCACTCACTAGTTTCATATTTCAAAGGAGAGTAAATGTTTCATATAATATTTCCACACAGTATAATTAAGTGCAGTAATAGATGTCACATTCTAGAGGAGAGTGCATACGGTACTTCAACTACACCACATAACTGTACATTAATTAGCCCTTTCGCGCACCAGTACGCGATGTGCACCCTTTTTTGGAATACAGTACTTAAAGCCTTTGGGACCATCAGTATTGCTTAGAAACCTTTAGTTTAGCTACTTAAGCCTCTGCAGTTGTCTTTGAGAGAACTGTGGGCCAAATATTTTTTGGGGAGAGGTTAGTTAGTTATGTAGAGCAGATTAACCAGACCACTGAGATCCATACGGAACTCTCATAGGTCTGGAGAGATAATTATGAGATTTAGAGAATTCTATTTCTGAATACTAAACGGAAACCCCTTGTGCATGAAAGCCATAATGTAACTCACTGACTTTCCTAATCCACTGATAAAATCATCTTATTTTACATAACTAAGTACCTGTAAATGTATACAATTGCTGAAAGAAATACTATCATACAGTACAGTACAGTAGTTAATTGATTTACAATAACACCTCGATTTTCCGGCATTCAGGCATCCGGTAGCTTCAAACAACCGGAGGTTTTTAGGAAATTATTATAAAAAAAATATATATATATATATATATATATATATATATACTGTATATATATATATATATATATATATTTTTTTTTTTTTTTTCGTCTTACCAGCATAATTTTATCATAACAAATAATAAATACATATAATATTAGGACAAAAATACTTAAAAAACACCAATAAGAAATATATATACAGTATATATAAAATAGTTTGTGGTTCTATGCGGGTAACGGCGACGTCAGTAGAACAAGCAACAATAACAACAAAAGTGCGAGAATAGGCCTACTGTCTCCCCGATCGATCCGTATATACAAACATTCTCATATCGGACATATTATACTGGATTCATCGCTATCATGACGATGATTAAGGCAAAGTCAGACAAAGTGAAAGCAATTAGTGACAAGAAGAAATGCAAGTGTGGTTCTGAGCTTGGAACAAAAAACACAAATATCCAAATGAATGGAGAGAGGGGTAAGATCCTATGTAGCGGTAGTCACCGTATTTTGTTTGCCCATTAACTAAGGATCCTTATTTATATCCTCATATCTCTTAGTTATTTTCTTCACTTACCTCAACAATACTAAACCCCGATAGCTGGGGAGGGTATGAAATATATCAGGGAAAGAGAGGGGTTGAAACACGGCGATTAACTAGAATATAGCCATCTTGATTAACCAAGCCAAGACGTTGTGTATCCTTGCTTGTGATTGGTTGTTGATTATCGTGACGTCATCAGCCAAGGCGGGCCTCAGCGATGACGTCATTCCAGCCCTCGGCCAACATGTCGTCATTACACCCGGTTAATTTAACATCAGCGGTGTATATGTTTCACACAACGTGTATTATAATGTCATTAGTGCACTGTGTAATTTGCGTCTTGATATTCAAACCGTTTCTATTTATCAATACTACGGTAATTAGTATCCCCCACCCCCGTATTTGCCTCGAGAACGGTAAGGTTAATCTGCGAGAGCGGTTTCGTCCCAAGATGAAGTGATATATTGGTAATTATAGGGAATAGTCTCACACCCTTATTTTTTATGTTTTTTTCCTGCAGATTTTGAGAAATGAGTGTAGGCCCTATTCATGGTCTTAGTTATAATGCCAATGTTGGATACACGATGGGTTGAGGGGTGGATTTTTTATTTATATGATTTATAAGGTTTCTATATTACAATTTGTTCATGCAAATTAGGGAAAATATCCAGGAACCTGGCCAACTTTTATTTCGTGAGTTTTGTTTTTGGGTTTTAGCTAGTTTTCATCATTATACAGTGGTTGTCATTAATTAGAATCTCCGGAAAAAGAGTTGTCCCCATTATCCAACAATCTTAAGATACGGCCCCCGATAGTGGGGAGGGCTATGAAGTACAGGGAAATTGAGGGGTAAAAGACGAAAATAAGGGGTAATATTAGCGTAAGCTAACAACCTTACCTAACCTAACCTAGTATAATAGGTGGGGCCTGCCGCCCCCACACCCCCGCTGGTTTGGTATTTAATTCATAAAAGATTGACGGTCGCCAAAAGAGATAATTATAAGAGTGAGAGAACTCTATTTCTTATTGCTAATCTGCCAACCTCTGCGTCATATGAGTCTGAAGGGGTTAAGTGGGCTACGAGTTAATCAACATGGCTAAATTGCAGATAATGTTTCAACATCACTTTTTCTTTGATATAATTCAGGGCCTCTCCACCTATTGACGAGGTAAGTGAAGGAAATAAGTCTGTATTGAGGATATTCATTAAAGATTCTGTGGTAAACGTAGCCTAGGCTTGGACCCAAATAACGACGGTATAAAACCCTTACCCTTGGTGTACTGGACAATAATGGTCTGCAGCCAAATTAACACAATGCCGCTGGAAGCTCCGTTGGTAATCCCGTTAAATAGAAAGTGTTGTAGGTGTTTTCATAAAGCAAAAACACTTCACTATTCATTGAACAACAGTTCCACCATTTCAAATATGGCCGACTGGCCCGAATTCGAGAAATTATAAACACCAAGGATAATAAATGAATCAATGTGACGTCGTAGAGGGATTGAGAAACAAGAGGCTCATTATATGGACTGACGTGTATTTCTATACCCGTTAAAATGTTGCGAGAATTTGTGACGTCACCGTCTAGACAGTGACGTACTCCCACAACAACCATTCATATGCCATCATCGCATTTATAGTATACTACGAAGCAACATACATAATACATATATATGTACAAACAACAAATATGCTATAACACTGCCCAGTTCTTGAGATATAATGCATGCCGTTTCGCAGGAATATACCGAGAGAGGTGCATGATGTAACAGCATCCACCTCTACAACTGTGGATGAGTGGCAAGCATCCACCCCTTGCTGCCTCTCCCAAAGCATCCACCTCATAAATAAGTTTTAGATATTAAGTGAGAAACCTAAGACAAACTAAAAAGAACAAAAACAGTTTGATATTAGTGTTTCGTTTTGCTACTGTCAAAACTTTGAATGCGCTGCAGAACTCTCCCTCCCGATAAGGCCTAGCCTTCGCATACGACGATACGCATTACGCCGCCGACAACAACAGCTGGACACCTTTTCCAACCTCTACTGTACAGTACTTATAAATTGGCGAGTTGAGAACATTACTATTAAAATGGTAGCCTATACTAATGTGTGTTTGTTTATTATATAAAGGCTGATAATACAGATAGCCATTAGGGGGTATTTTCTTGGGGTTTATGGGCATTTATAGGAGTAATTTTCAATCAACCGGGCTTTTCAATTCACCGGAGGTTTCAAATCCCCCGGAGTGCCGGAAAATGGAGGTGCTACTGTACTTTACTCAAAGTTGGACAAATGTTCATGTTCATGTCAGAAACAATTAATCATCTGGTTTATGCCAAGTGTGTTACAAGCTCCCTCACTATCCGATGCCCCGATTTACGTTATTATTATAGATATTACGGTGTTTGTATTAGAGTATTGGCTGGTCCGAGAACGCATCCCCATTTATCCCATTAATTTTAGGGTTCGCTACACGATTTAAGATCGGGTGTTCAGAAACGTAACCCAATCGTTGTTGTTGTTGATCTATTTATTTTATACTAGCCCACTGGGCCAGGGCCCTCATAAGGCTAGCGTAAATCGAGGGGAACCTGTACCACACTCTCCATTCCTCCCTATCCCTTGCAAATAATTTTAACCCACAAAATCCGGGGGTCCTCATATGATCCCGATCGCTGTGTACAGGACCCTTTTGGTACAAGCAAACTTAATAATTCAGTAGCTACTGATTGAGCAGTCAATTTTTTTGCAAATTGTAGAACTTTTTGTTGTTTGTAGAATTCCGTTGACATCGCTACGACGCGTGGTTGCCGTGTTATGATGATTTTAGCGGCGATTTTGGCTCATATGAGGCCTCCCGGATTCCTGCCATTTTTTTTGTTTTGCCTCATATTAGGCCTCCCGGATTCCGAGGGTTAAGAGACTCGACAACATGACTGAAATGCAAGCCAAACACAGCAAACAAAACAATAACAATCGCAACGTAAATATTAGCCAAACAGACATACCTAAACAGAACCAAGACCACCCACTAAACTACATGGCAACACACCCACAGACACCAAGAAATATCAAAACAACACCCAGCACACGGTATCACACACAGTTATTGTCCTCTCTCCCTCCCTGCCCACCCCGAACCAACTTCCAGAAGCACATCCATACTCATATCTCTCGCCAATCCATCCACTCACTCACAGACAACACGCAGCTGCATGCACGACCTCCCGAAATCCATCCTTCCGAATCCTCCCTCCCTCGCGAGGACAGAGTCCACCTGGCCAGGCTGAGATGCGGACACCATCCAGCTCTCCTGAGCTATCAGAAGAGACTGGATGACTCCGTTGTCGACGCATGCCCGGGATGTAACACAGCACCCCATACCATTAAACACATCATAGAAGACTGCATTTCACACAACCACTTACGCCAACAACACAACCTACACTCAATGAGAGCTCTGTGGGAAAGCCCGATCGTGGCCATGGCCTTCCTCAGGGACTCGGGGCTGTTCGGCCAGGCAGCTTAGGGAACAACAACAACAACAACAACTAAACAGAAGCCTCATTTACAATGTGACATTAAAAAGCTCAAAAGGACTTAATTCACCCACTCATACAAGCCTTGGTTTTGGTTTTGTGACACTTAGCACCTCATACGAAACTGGGTCCCAGTCAAGCTGATCGAGTCGAACTAACAAAAATAATGCAATGATACTAAAAATATTAGTGGCAGGATTTTATCTTAATATTTTTTACTCTAACTTAATAAAACATTCTTGCTGTTAAATACAGTATTGCCGGCTTTTAACCCCTCCTGTACCGGTGACGTCTTTTTAACTTTATTCTGGCCGCTATTAGAAAATCTTATTCTGTTTTAAAAGGGCCTCCAGTAATTAACAGACTTCAAACTATCCCATTTAACCTTTTTTACTACCAAAGATCCTCCTTAAACTGCACAAAATCGTTGAAATGTAGCTAGAATAAATTCTAAAACACGTCGCTGGCACATTATGAGTTAAGTAAATCCAGCTTTTAGAAAGACGAATATATGGTTGAGTACCGATACTACCTCATCCTCTACCACTTCAAGAGAGCCCTCGATGTCGAACTGCAAAAAGTGCCAGACGAGCCCATCTTCGCAAGGGAGCGTGCTGTCTCTTCAAACAGTCTGCTGCACCAAAACACAACCCACAACGAGGGGCGACGCTCTCCTCGGTGCTGCTTGGAGAGTGGCGAACACAACCTTAGGTAACCACATGCCAGACATTTATGTCACTTGTCCTTTATAAGCATGACATTATGCTATTTCCCACCCTTTAACCCTTGGGATCCGGGGGGGCTCATATGAATTTTGGTATATTCAAACTTCATAATTCAGTAGCTACTGATTGAGACCACCTAGAGCAGTCAATGTTTTTGCAAATTGTAGAACTTTTCGTTGTCCGTAGAATGCCGTAGAGATGACGTCGCTACAACGCGTGCTTGCCGAGTTCTGATGATTATAGCGGCGATTTTTAGCAGCGCATTTTACCTCATATGAGGCCTCCCGGATTCCGAGGGTTAAGGGGATAGTGCTTATTTTTTTAGTCTATATATTTATTAATTTACTATATTTTTTAGTTTCCTTGCTAGACCACCATCAAGCTTCAAAAAAATCACCCACTAGACCCCCTTTCAAGATAAATTTGTAAATTCTTCGGTAGAAAAATGTCCCGGTCAAAGGCCGATTCCTTCTAAAATTATAGGCTCGCTATCGCTTGCCAGGAAAAAATTGACACCTAAATGGCATGAAAGGTCTTAATATTGACAAAGAAATGGGGCAAAAGGTTTCAAAATCGCCAAACTAACGGAATGAACGTCTGAAAATCTCAAAACTAATTATGCTGAACATGAAGGAGAAGGGGGTCCAGAAAAAGTGACTACCTCCCCCTTAATATGAAAGAATGTATTGAACACTACAGTCTATCTCACCTCATCCCCCACCACATAATCCTTTTCACTATAGACCCAGGGCGGTGAAGGGTCTCCATCTTCCTCCAGTATCGGCTGTATCCTTTTGTTGTACGCTGCTATCTGCTGCGGTGGTGTGGCAAACCGCCGTGTCCCGTCTGACATGAGGGATGACTGCAGGATGTGGCTCACCTTCAGTCGGCACTCCTCCATCTCTTGTACCGACTCAGCCTCCTAGAATACAAGTACATTTATTCAGCTCACCTTTAGTCGGCACTCCTCCATCTCTTGTACCGACTCAGCCTCCTAGAATACAAGTACATTTATTCAAACAGAATTTACCCGAACATCCTGAGCTTCTCAGTTCATCAATTCCTTAGATATGACCAGCAAATGTAACCTACATATATTATATTGATCAAGAAGAGTTTACATTAGTCACCCATAGGGACGTTCTCTAAAAGTACCTGGAGACCCGGCCATTTTCTCTCTCACAGTGCGGGTGGAACTGCTATCATCAATCAAGTGGCCTCCTTACTTGTCAAGCACCCCGCCCAGTGCCACCTGCTCCAGTTAACCCAAGGCAAGGACCTAACTGTACCCTCTAGGTCCAGGGCAACCAGACCTTTTTCCCCCAGACCAACAGTCAGCAGGGAGAGGCAAAATCGCAAGATATATTCACTGGCATTATTGGCATAGCAAGATCAGGTCAGCCTCAGGGCCCTCAGGACCAACTACCCAGTTTGGGCTAAAATCTTTATTTTGAATACGGGTCAACTAGACTACTAGTACTGTACCTCTATTGAGTCAACTCAACGGCAACCTGCCTTGAGCGACCTATCACACTTGTAATTATTTGGGGGGGATACCTTTTACAGGGAGCTTTGCCTTTTGTATCCTTCATACACATAGAAAAGAAAAAAAATACAAGGCAGAGGTTGGCTTAAGACTGAATATTATAATCAACAAAATTAGTAAACACTGACCAACTTAACCTGAGGTACAAGGAAGGGGTCAACATAGGACTGGATATTGGGTCGTCGTTTACGGGCGATGGCGTGTAAGACCGTGTGAGGTACCGAGTCCGAGGGCCGACCTATCCTCAGGTACCGAGACCCGGGATGCAGGATGATGCTTGCTTGGGCTTCCAGGTGCTGAAAATATAGAAGGTACCGGTATGAATAGAACCATAAATTGTCCTAGTTTAGTATTATTAACCCTCTCACGACCATATGACACAGAGGTTGCCAGATTAGCAATAAGAAATAGAGTTCTCTCACTCTTATAATTACCTCTCCAAAATTAGTTTTCTGCCCACAGCTAACTCAAAGACAACTGCAGAGGTTAAAGTAACTAAACTAAAGGTTTGTAAATACCCCTGATGGTAATAAAGGCTTTAAAGTATCCCTAATAGGCTCAAAATTGCATCAAGAACGTGAGAGGGTTAAGGTGAACAAAATATACAGGATTTAAATAGTAGTTTCATTATTGACATTGCCTTTGCCTATTATTATCATTAGATTAAAATAGGTTTGGCGCTATTTGACAGATGACAGAGGAGCATGGAGGCGATGTATTTGTGGCCACCCCCTCTGGGATAAAGGCATCTGGAAACAGATACAGTACCGGGTAGATAGTTAGCTATGGTATATCAATAAGGAAGGATGATGCTCGCTTGGGCCTCCAGGTGCTGGGCTAGGAAATACCTGTACAGAAGACATGAATAAATAGGTGAAAGAATGTTTATCTTGATTACGGTAATTATTGTTATTGCTGTATCAGTTATATTCTAGAACAACAAGTATCACTGATTATACACCATTCTTGCTCATCATTTCTGGCCAAAACTTTCAGAATGTAATTTGGCTATTGGAAGCCTCCCAGCTATAATTAAGTTTTCTATCAATTAGCCATTCTCTAGGTACACGCAGCACATCATCAGCATTAGTACACTAATTTAAAATCTATCTATTGCCAGACGCCATAATCTCCAAAGGGATGGCCACAAATAAATCGCGGACCGCTAGTTTATGCCACAGCCTATCAGCCTAGGCTAAGCCACCGTTAAAGCCGGTGAGTGTTAGGTTATGTTAGCTGGCCTAGTGGTATCTTAGTGGACAATATGACAGTACAAGTCGCACCAAAGTAGGTAAAAAATATATTTTCAATGGCATGTGAATAGCCTATTCATAATTATTCCAACCTATTCATAGGCTATAGGTTTTAAGGTCAAATTGGATTTTCGGTCACGTATGTGTTTTTTGTATTATAATCCTTTTTCTCATCAGTTTCTTCATTGATTAGTGTGTTATAAGGTGTTTTTCCGATAATATTCAAGGACACTAGTGCGACGTTATGAGAAACAATTTATTAGGGAAAATAGGCACCAATAGATTCGCCATATTTTTCTCCATATAGTCCGTATGGAGGATTTTCGTTATCAACAAATTGAAAAATACCCACTTCACAGACAAATACACCAAAAATCTAAGTCAAAGCGGGGGTGTGGGGGCGGCAGCCCCCACCTATAATACTAGGATAGGTTAGGTAAGGTTGTTAGGTTAGGCTAATGTCCTTTCAAAGGGGTATAGGCTAGTAAACACTAGGATAGCCTATACCCGGTCAGAGGTAAGAAGAAGAAGAAGAAGAGTCCTGCACTAGTCTCCTTGAATGCTACCGTTTTTCCTTCTGGAAATTCATATTTACCCATTATTTTGCAATATTAAAAAATGCCCCCTAAAACCATATTTTGTCATTACCCTAACCTAACAACCTAACCTAACCTGGGGGCTGCCGCCCCCAGACCCCCGCAGGGTTAGTATTGATATAGAATATGACAAAATACTAAAACTACGGTAAAAAAATGAAAAAATATTAGTTCTCAGCTGATCCAAGATGGCCACCATCACCCTTATTAAACCCACAAAGTCTAAGGAAAAATAATTTAATATGCAGCGGTAAAGACATATAGCCTATTGTGGTGACTAATACTCTAATACAAAGCTATAGTATATATTTAGAACATTATATCCCATACGTGACCTAAAATCCAGTTTGTCCAGTTTTAATTTCAGGATAGCCTAATCAATTTTGGTAAAATTGTAGATCCGGTTTCACAGCGAATTTATCGTTTTGTGTTTTTGTTTTTCTCATTTTCTTTAATATAGGCCCTACCTACAGTGTTGTTTTATACTAAGGACTGGCGGAAATGAGTATTTACCCATTATCCAACAATCTAAAAACACGGCCCCCACTAGTAGGGATGGCTAGCCTAGGATAGCCAAAGATTAGGCTAAACCTTAATCTTAGGCTAGCCTATGCATCATTAGCCTACTTAGTAAACAATTCTTGGATTCTTTCAACTGGGGGAAAAACCCCTGGGTAAGGATGTAGCCTAGTATTCGGGCGTACCTCCCGCCTTGTTTACACTAGGCTACTCGGGCCTCGGCTGCTCGGCACACTCGTGATCATTTTCCCCCTCTATTTTTATTGCCGTGGGATACAATAATAGCCTAGGGAGCCTGGGAGGGCCTTTGCCCCCCCCCTCACCCTCAACCCAACCTGTAGCCTATCCCAACTCCCAAGGCATAACATTTTGTTTTGTTTTACTCGGGAAATTACATAGGCTAGGCTACTGTACATCTATCTATCTATCTATTGCCTGACGCCGTGATCCCCGAAGGGGTGGCCACGAACGAACCGCCCCCATGCACCTCTGTCCCCAGTCAGTCGACGCCCCTCCCCCCAACCAGCACCGCCTTCGTTCATGTAGTTCCTCACTCCATCCTTCCACCTCATATTCGGTCTACCTCTCCCCCTCTGTCCCTCCACCTCGCTCTCGTACACCCTCTTAGTCATTCTCTCGCTTTCCATACGTTCCATATGGCCGAACCATCTCAAGTTGTTCCTTTTCACACTTTCCAGCACATCTACCTCCACACCACACCTCCTTCTTACTTCCTCATTAGTCTGTCTATCCCTCCATGTAACTCCGCACGCACTCCTTAGGTAATTCATTTCCACTGCTCTCACTCTTGGTCTGAGTCTCTCAACCAACGTCCATGCTTCGCTTCCGTAAGTCAGTGTCGGGATTACCACACTGTCATGCAAGGACTTCTTCACTTCCATACTGACCACCCTATTTCTTGTTACTGCTTTTAGCGTTCCTACAACCCTCTTCCCCTGTTGTACCCTCTCCCGCACCTCTTCATCCATAGTCCCATCTTTACTCAACACACTGCCCAGATACTTAAAAGAGTTGACGATCTCCATAGCCTGACCGTTCGGCTTCACCTCACACTCTGTGACTTCACCCCTTTCGAAGACCATAACCTTGCTCTTCCCCGTATTTACCTTCAAATTCCGTTTTTCGCTCACTGTTCCAAACTCATTTACCAGACCCTGCAACTCCCATTCATTATCACTCATCAGAACTGTATCATCCGCAAACAGCAGTATAGGTAGCTTCCACTCAATTCCCTCCCTTTTCAGCGATACACCAACATCCACTGCTCTTGATAGTATTTCTTTCATAACTCCATCCATATATACAGTAAACAACCACGGGGACATCACACACCCATGTTTCAAACCAACATTCAGGTCAAAGAACTCGCTCTGCTCACTCTCCACACGTACTGCCGCCTTTGCACCCTCATACATGCTCTTCACTGCTTTCAGCAACTTGCCCTCTACTCCGTATATTCTAAGTACTTTCCACAAACCTTCTCTATCCACTCTGTCATAGGCCTTCTCCAAGTCCATAAAGGCAACATACACCTTTTGTTTCTTCTCCAGATACTTCTCCACAACACAATTCAGGGTAAAAATCTGATCTACACATCCTCTTCCCTTCCTAAAACCTCCCTGCTCGTCGCCTATCCATTTCTCCGTTCTCACTCTCACTCTCTCAATCACTACCCTACTGTATACCTTCCCTACTACGCTTAGAAGACATATTCCTCGGTGGTTACCACACACTCCTCTTTCCCCTTTGCCCTTATATAGGGGGACTATTATGCCAGTCTTCCAGTCATCGGGTGCACTCCCCTTCTCCCATGCTAGTTTGCACATTTTCCATACCCATTCTATCACTATCTCACCACCATACCTCAACATTTCCCCACACACTCCATCTGTTCCTGGTGCTTTCCCCAACTTCACTCTTTTCATGGCTTCCCACACTTCTGACCTCCTGATCCCCACCTCCTCCTCCACTACTTCTCTTCTTCTCCCTCCCATACCATATCCAGCTATGTTTGCTGGCTCTTCATTCCTTTCATTTAGCAACTCACTGAAGTACTGTACTCCCTCCATCTTTCGACTCTCTCTTGCTTCTCGGCTAGCATTCTCCCATTCTTATCTTTCACACCCTTACTGTTTCCCTTGCTACCTTCCCTAACTTTCTTGACTTCTTTCCAGAACAGTTTCTTACTCTCCCTCCATTTTACACTCAGATTCCTTCCAAATTCCTCATCTACTCTTCTCTTACTTTCCTTCACTACTCTCTTCACCACCCTCTTACTCTCCACGTACCTCGCTCATTTCTGTCTCTCGGAATCTTCATTCCCTCTACTACCAAACCACTCTCTATATGCTTTCTTCTTTTCTTCCACAGCTATTCTTACCTCTTCTGTCCACCATGCTGTACCTTTCACTCCCCTCCCTCTTCTCCTCACTCCACACACCTCCTCACATGCTGCACAGATCTCATCCTTAAACACCTTGCTCATCTCCTCCACTTCCTCCATAACTTCCAGGTCGAACCCACCTAGTCGTCTTTCCACTGCTCTCCTGTACTCCTCCCTGACTTCCTCCTCCTGCAACCTCTCCACCCTCCTCACCATTCCACCCTCCTCTCGCCTCCCTCCCGCTCTCCTCACCCACTTCTTCCCACCCACCCTTGGCTACCACTACATAATGATCAGACAGACCCCCTCCAATACCCCTATACACCCTAGCATCCATCACAGATTTCTTAATTCGTTCATCCACACATACATAATCAATCAATGACTTTCGTTCCACCACTGTCTTATCCTTCATCGTCAACATCCGTTTCCACGTGTACCTGTGGATCATTCTGTGTCGGAAGAAGGTGTTGGCTATCCACAGCCTCCTCCCCACACATACGTCCACAAGTGCACTACCATTCCCATTCACCTCTGATGGTACCCCCCACCCTCCCACCACTCCCTCAACTTTCCTATCACCCACCTTACCATTCATATCCCCAATCAGAAATATTCTTTCGTTCTTGTCAAACTTCTCCAGGCACGCCTCCACATTCATCCAGAACTCCTCTTTCTTTCTTTCAAGTATATCCTCTGTCGGGGCATACACGCATACAATCACCCACGTTTGTATTCCTACTTTCATTCTCACCCACACAATCCTTGAACCCACAGACCCATACTCTCTTACACATTCCTTCTATTTGCTACTTACAAACAAACATGCACCTTCTCTCGCTGTTCCTTCACTCACTCCAGCACACACACCCATTCCACACTCCCACTCTCTCACATCTGAACCTTTCCATTTGGTCTCTGTCATTCCACATACATCCAGCCTGGCATTCACTAACACTTCCAGAACCTCTCTCTCTTTTGTGCCATCATTCATGCCACTAACATTCCACGTAGCCATTCTCAGAATGTCCGAAGGCATGTCCTTAGTCGGTCGTGGTTCGTCAACGTTGGTTCCGTCCGCATCCGAGGCTGTTCGCTCGTTTTTCTTTGCTTAGATATTTTTCCCGGGTGGGGGTCGCAAGCCCACCGACCCAACCTCTTTAGTCGCCTCTTACGACACGCAGAAGGCACGTGGGGCATATTCTATTCCCTAACCCCCAGGGGTTACTGTACATCCGAGTGTTTTAAGATCGTTAGTTAGGCCTAGCCAAATGGGGAAAAAACATTTTCCGGGGATTGTAACTAGGCCTAGGCCTAGGCTAATTCTAACTAGTTACTAGCCTACTGTAGCCTACAATGATGCCAATTGACAACTAGGCTAAGCCTACCTAAAAGCGAAAAGAAAACTAGTTAACTAGGCCTATGGGAAAATTAGTGGTAGCCTAGGCTAGGCCTATATTTTCCGCATTCTGGTTCCAGAGCTTACAACTTAAAAGTGGAAATCATCATTAGGCTAGGCCTACCTCAGCAAATGGTTCGGGCATTTTCTGCAGGGTGGAAAAGTTCAAACTTCAAAAGACCAAAATATATAGGCTAGGCTATAACTTATTAACTTGGATACAATAGCCGGCGGATAGCCTAATATCGACCTTCTCTTGAGCAGCACAGGTAAACCCTCTGTGCAGAAACATATATTTCAAGGCTAATTTAAATGTCCTTTAGGAGATTATAGTAAAAATACAAGAGTATAACTAAATAAGTTGGTCACCAATTATTTTGCAATATTTGAACACACATATGGATTTTATATGCTCTAAACATAATATGAAAATGTGTTTTAAGCCTCGGCAAAACCTAATAAAAATATATGGTACTAAAATGGAATTTTGTCGAAACATGGTTGTCAATACCTTCCTATAGACGGCACCGATTCGTACACACGCTATTTTCACCTGTCTCCCGAGGTCTGTCTACCAGCTTTTTAGTCCACTCCACCTGCCCATCTCTGTCGATAGGTTGGGTTGTTTGGTTAGGTTAAAATACTAGGTCTCAGTAACAAGCACTTCGAGCGAATTCATATTCGAGCGGAGGCGCATTTAGGTTAGGTTAGGTTAAGTTAGGTTAGGTTAAGTTAAGTTAAGTTAAGTTAGGTTAAGTTAGGTTAGGTTAAGTTAGGTTAAGTTAAGTTAAGTTAGGTTAGGTTAGGTTAATTAGATTAGATTGAAGTTCCTCGCATTCGTATTTACAGATACGGCCGACTACCGGTAGGCTACTAAATGGGCGCCGGCCCAACCGCCATGTTGTATCCCACGTAGGCCTACTAGGTACTACGGACACATTGTAGGTGTGGATTAGGTTTGTATCCAATGTACTAGGTCTATGTTACTGGATATTTATAGATTTAAGCAAGTGCTACGTTTTCGATAAATCTGGTTATATGGCTTTGCAATTCGGGAAATCATGAGCCGATTTCCGACATGTAGTTAGTCTTTTTCGATTCTCAAAATACGATCAAAGTTTTGCCAAAAATTGGCTGGGGTTTTCCAAAATTATGCTTTTTGGGGTTTGCAATTTAGGGAAACGAGCCAAAATTCTAAATTAGGTTACTGTAACTTGTTTACTCTTAAAATTCGCAATATCCGAGCCAAGTTTTGCCAAAACTTTGCTCGGGTTTTCCAAAATTCGGGTTTTATGCCTTTGCAATTTCGGGAAACCTGAGCCAAATTTCTAAATGAGGTTACTGTCATTTTGTTGTCTACAAACTCTCAAAATCCGAGCCAGCTTTGGCTAAAACTTGGCTCGGGTTTTCGAAATATTGGGTTTTAGGCCTTAGAAATACCTTAAAACCCGAGCCAAGTTTTGCTAAAATACGTTTTAATCGCCGTTTTACGCATTTAACCCCTCATTTTCCCTGTACTTCATAGCCCTCCCCACTATCGGGCGGCGTGTCATAAGATCGTTGTATAATGGGGAAAACGGTTTCGCCGAGGGTTGCAATTATTTCCAAACACTATATATTGATGAAAACTAACAGGGAAAAATAAAAAAATCCATGGGAAAATTGGTGACCATCTTATTTAGTTTTTCCAATACAAGTAGAGCCCGAGGAGGCTGAGGAGCGCCGCAAAAGTTTGTTTACATCGGGAGCTAGATTACATAAGAACATAAGAACATAAGAAAATGGGAGTCTGCAGAAAGCCGATTGGCCTAAGCAAGGCAGATCCCTGTCCCACACAACCCCAATTATAGGCTCAACACTCTAATACCCTGAGGATCATCTTACCAAAACGGTTAGAGATTAACGCAGGATTACGGGGGTCTGCAGAGCGCTGATTGGCCCAACCCTGCTGATCCCCCTTCACACCCAACCCTTCTCGTCCATATGCTTATCCAATTTTATCTTAAAGCTCCCTATCGTTTTTAATCCCACTATAGCACTTGGTAGTCCATTCCACCCATCTACAACTCTGTTACCAAACCAATATTTGCCTATATCTTTTCTGAAACGAAATTTATCTAATTTGAAACCATTGGTACGAGTTCTTTCGCTATCACTGAGCTTTAGTACATTTGTCATGTCCCCTTTGTTAATCCCACTAACCCACTTGAACACCTCTATCATATCCCCTCTAACTCTGCGTCTCTCTAACGAATGTAAGCCTAATTTCTTCAACCTTTCTTTATACGGAAGATTTCTAATATTATGGATCATTTTTGTCATTCTACGTTGTACTCTCTCCAATGAATCTATGTCCATTCTGTAATAAGGACACCAAAATTGAACAGCATAATCCATATGGGGTCTCACTAATGACAAGTAAAGTTTTAAGATAACATCAGCAGTTCTGTTACTCACACTCCTTGAGATGAACCCGAGAATCCTGTTTGCCTTGTTTCGAACGCTTATACACTGTTGTCTAGGCTTCAAATCATTGCTAACAAACACACCTAGATCTTTCTCACAATTCGAGTTTTCTAATTCCACATTAGCTAGTTTATATTTAACATTTGTATGCATCTTCCCTATCTTTAATACCTTGCATTTGTCAATGTTAAACTTCATCTGCCAATTTACTGACCATTCGTGAAAGGTATCTAGATCCCTTTGGAGGCACTCTATATCTCTATCTGAATCAATTGTTCTCCCCATTTTGGTATCGTCTGCAAATTTACTTATCCTACTAGTTATACCTAAATCAAGGTCATTTATGTATATAACAAACAACAGAGGACCTAATACAGATCCCTGGGGGACACCACTTTTGACTGCTCCCCATTCTGACTTCGTACCATTTATGCTGACTCTCTGCTTCCTACCAATTAGCCATGACCTAATCCATCCCAACAACGCCCCACCTATTCCATGCACCTCAACCTTTCTCATCAATCTCTCATGGGGGACTCTGTCGAAAGCTTTACTGAAATCTAAATATATTATATCATATGACTTGTCATTATCTACTGCTTCATATACTTCTGAGAAAAAACTAAGCAAATTAGTAAGGCAAGAACGTCCCTGAGTGAATCCATGCTGAGAAGAATTTATTAAATTAAATGTATCTAAGTGGTTTCTAATTTTACTAGCAATAATTGACTCTAGTAGCTTTCCTATGATTGATGTAAGACTAATGGGACGGTAATTGGATGCTATTGATTTGTCACCTTTTTTGAAGATCGGAACTACGTTTGCAAGCTTCCAAGCTTCTGGAACTATACCTGTCTCCAATGACTTGTTAAATAAAAATGTTAATGGGTAACTTAACTCATCCCTACATTCTTTTAATACTCCAGCATATACCTCATCAGGACCAGGCGATTTATGAGGTTTCAGTCTGTCAATTTCCTTAAGCACATCATTTCTACTTATAGTAACCGTACTTAACCTATTTTCTATACTATCGCTATATACCTTACGGACTTCTGGAAACTGTGCCAAATTTTCATTAGTGAAAACGGAAAGAAATTGACTATTTAATGTACTGCACATTTCTAAATCATTTTCTGTCATTTCTCCTATCGAAGTTTTAAGGGGACCAATTACATCTCTAACCTTGGATTTATATAGTTGGTAAAAAGCTTTAGGATTATTTTTTGAGTCATTGGCAACCTTAATTTCATAATTTCTTTTTTCTTTCCTAATATCCTTTTTTACCTGTCGTGATAGATTCTGATAGTAAGCAAGTAGGTGAATTTCGCCTTTTCTAATTTGTCTATGTATTCCTCTCTTTTGTCCTAGAAGATCTAATAGTCTATTATTCATCCATCTGGGTTGGTTCTGTGTTGATCTAAATTTTCTTTTGGGGATGTATTTATTTTGTGCATTGAATACTGACTTGATAAAATTATCGTATGTATCTACCAAGGTTGACGTCTCTTCCTGACTTAAGATGACAGGTGCCTGAGACGGGGTACACTCATTTGGACACCTGGATCGACTTAATTTTTTGACCATAGGGTCCGCTAATAGGGCTCTTCTTAACCCACCATAATTGGCTTTTCTAAAGTCAGGTATTAATGTTGTATTCTCTCTGGTATTACCTTTCCATTGTATATTAAAATACACAGAATTGTGGTCACTATTTCCTAGGTGGTCCCCTATCTCTACATTATTTACCATATGTTCATTGTTACTGAAAACTAAATCGAGAATATTATTACCTCTAGTCGGCGTATCTATGAATTGAAATAAAAAACTATCTTGTACTACCTCTATAAACTCCTCAGAATCAGAGTCTCCTATTTGATGCTGCCAATCTATATTCGGAAAATTAAAATCCCCCATAATGCACACATTGCTAAACCTTGATGCCATTTTAATTTCCTCCCATAATGACGTTCCGTCATTTCTACTCATATTTGGCGGTCTATACATAACTCCAATAACTATGGTCTCACTACCTTCGTTAACCTCTACCCAAACACTTTCATTATCGTTATTTAGTCTAATACCTGATTGAATACAGCTTTTTAATGTACTCCTGACAAACACTGCTATACCGCCACCCCTCTTACTTGTTCGGTCATATTTAAACAAACTATATCCTGGTATATCAAATTCTGCTAAAAAATGCCTGGTTTCTGTATTAATCCACGTTTCAGTTAGCGCTATTATGTCTATATTTTCTTTGCTAACAAGGGCTCTAAGTTCGTTCATTTTGTTACATAGACTCCTACAGTTTGTGTAATATACTCTCAATTTACTTCTTTTCTTTATACCTAATTTACCTTTGTTTTTAGCGACATTTCCATCTTCCGTTGCACCATCACTACTATCATTTGCATTATAGTCATCATTTTTAGCATGAGACTGAATATCCTTATCGCTTTCGCCTGACGCTAAAATTGTTCCATTTAACCTCTCATTTACACTCTCAATATTTCTGTTGAAATATTACGAGCCTAAATGATCAATATATATATATATATATATATATATATATATATATATATATATGCGAATATGCTTCCACACTAAAGGTGTGTAGAAAAAGGGTAGGTTCACTGCTCAAAATTTAAAAAATGTTAGTGCTAAAATTAAATTGCATCTAAAATATATTGCATGCACAAAATAAGGGTTTAAAAAGTATGTCCGAGTATCTTATTAGAAGGCTCGGACTGTTGTGTACATATTAAAATAATGTTTATGTAAAAGTGTTAAAATGCATCTATCTACTTTCGTAGATCTTCAGTTATTATAAAAATTTGCAAGAGTGGCTGGCTCCAGAGTCAGGTATTTGTTGTATTTGTATATTAGGTTGAACGATGCGGATACATTTTCGAGCAAGTAAGGACATGTTTTTTTTACTTACCTGTACAAATAAAAGGAATACAATTAGGCCTAGTGAAAAAGAGTGGCCAATGACAGTGAACGAGACGGAAAGACAGGTAGATGAAAGAAGGTTAAATGAAGATGTAGGTTATAGAGGGAATAAAAATTTGGAAATGAGTAGGTAAAATTATGAGAGGTTATAGAGGGAGAAAAATATGGAAACAAGTAGGTCAAATGGTGAGTAACATACGGAGGTGAATACAATGATGGACGAACATAGATGTTATAGATTGGTGGAGATACAGGCCAAAGTAAGGTACAAAATAATATGGTAGATTTTTTAAAGGGAGGTAGAGATCCAGGGCAAATCGCCACACATCACACACACACCTCTCAGATGTGATGATAATGGTGATTATAGTATTTGTATATAGTGATGGTGTTGGTAATTATTATGATCGTATTTGTCATGGTGGTGATGATCTGTCGTAGACTGTCGCGGTGACGATATAGGGTCTGACTCCTGAGTGTAGTAGTGATAGTTGTGGTGATTATGGTGGCAATTATGATGTTGCCAGTAGTGATTTATCTATCTATCTATCTATTGCCGGACGCCTTACTCCCCTTACGAGGGTGGCCATAATAGTAGTAGTGCTGATGATAGTAACGATGATAGTGACTACTTGTAGTAGTGATGATGGTGACGCATCGCAGAGTTAGGTATGCCGTGTTGATTTTGGGCAAAATGGTACGTCTGCTTTATTCTAGTCCTATTTAGGCAATTTTGTACAGTTTAAGAAGTATCTGTGGTAGTAAAAAGGGGTCAGTGAGATAGTTCGGAGCCGGTTAATTGCGGGAGCCCCTTTTAAAACTGATTAAAATCGATTAGTAGTAACCATAATATGATAAGATGAATGTCGACGGTACAGAAGGGGTTAAAGACAGGTGGGGAAATGGTAGATAAAATGCATCAAAACACGCATCAATAAAATATATATATATATATATATATATATATATATATATACTGTATATGTACAGTCTGTATATATACAGTATATATAATATAATTATGTTGTATCTTTTACTCTTTTCTTTACTCTGTCTATCCTTTGTATTGAGAGAGAGAGAGAGAGAGAGAGAGATACTGTCTAAACTTGAACACCTAATAATAATAGTTGTCCTTTTCCAACTTGTTCCATTGTTAACTATTAAGAATTTACAGATTTACCGGTTCACTAAATCGATCATTCCTATTTCCAAAGTAAGGTGTATTGACTATAGTGATGGTCTCCCGTAACCTATAATTGTCTGTTGTTGACACTATATTATATTATAGGGTATGAATTATCCAAGCACTCCCGTCCTATTACACCCTATTACCCTATTACCCCCTATTACCCTATTACCCTATTACCCTACTCTCAACCACTGAAGGGGAAGGGATAGTTTGATTTATGTATTTATGTATTTATTATAGATTATTTTACTTATTTAATTTTATTTTTATTTGATTTATATTTATTTATTTATTTATTTATTTTTTTCTAGACCTACATCAAGCTTTAGAACATACCCACAAGATCCCCCTTCGAGATAAATGTGTACATTATTTAGTAGAAAACTGTTCCAGCCGATGGCTGGTTCCTCCTAAATTGCTGGCTCGCTATCGCTCAAGAGGAAAAAATCGTCACAACAGGTCTTAACATTTGCAAATGTACCCTATGCGGCGAAAAAGGTCTTAGAATTGCCAAACTCATGGGGCGAACATCTTAAAATCTCAAACTAATGGGTCTAGCATGAGGAAGAAGGGGATTCAGTCTAGTTACTCTAGTTTGCCGATACCAGTGGAGAAAAATAATCCCGAAATATTACGAGGAAATACTTGCTCATAAAAAATTGACGGAATAAGCGCTCATGTGACACTGGCTAAACCTGTACTTCCAACCCTTACTCAGCCATTTACTCACACTATGACTCATCTATCATTTACTCATCACACTTATTGTACTTCCAGCCTTTACTTAACCATTTACTCACCACTATGACTCATCTCTCACAATATCACAATATCACAATAATCCTCTCCCTTATTTACTCATTCAGCAAAATATTCACTACCCTTCCCCATCATACTCTTTACTCGCCACCCTAAATCGTTTAACCCTATTTGGTCCCAGGGAGGTCTTTTTGGAGCTTTCCTGTTTTGCTCCATTAGTTTGGAGATTATGATACACTTCACCTCGTTTTTTGTTAGCCTAGGGGACAAACAAATGTGCATTGCTCGAAGATGGCAAAGGCAAGAAGATCCTCAATAATGATTAAACAAAACATGAAAATAACACACACAAACTTGAACCAAACACACACAGAGCGTCCGTCGTGTACAGCCCGGCGTCGTGTATTCCAGAGAGAGCGCAGTTGTGTAGATGACTACTGCCGTTAGCGACCTCGACATCTCCCTGCCCGTCAGTGCATTAAATTTAATTAAGTGCGCCGTGGTCACTACGGCGCACTTTTCAATCCGACATGGCGCTGTAAAGTTAACAAGGTAATCCGGTCGCAGACCGTGTCATTCACAACAAAAGTCATCCTCACATCCGCACGCTCTCTGGAATGCATGGCGTACACGGCAGGCGGCAGAAAGTCAAAGAGTTTGAAATGGGCCCCACATATACTGTATATATATGTTGGTGTAGCCAGGTAATAAATTTTCTTTAAGGCAGGCAAGGTTGAAGGAAATACATGTATCAGCATTAATTATTTTATTATTAAGACTTTCAATAGAACGAACAGCAATTCTCAGGTGTTCTGGGAGATTGTGCAAAAGGTGAGCAAAATTCATGATGATCCGACGCTTTTCGATAGACAACTATCATCTTCAGGGGATGGAAGGTAAGTGAATAGGAGTCAGGAGTCAGAGTGAAGCTAGGTTGCTTCAAGGTTAGAAGTAGAAGGGTCTAGTGGAGAGCGAAGTTTTGAAGGATGAAGAGTTGGAGAGATAAAAGCTGGTGGGCTGACCACCTTGCTATTTTTCATGTTATGTTGTTGAATTCTGAGCAGCATGCCACGTGGTGTTGGTGAGGAAAGGCCGTTGTTGTTGTTGAAGGTGCGCGATGATGGTTAGTCGTAGATGTAATTTGGTTCATCGAGGTAAGGAGATGGTGTTCTTGTCGGCTTGCTGGCGGTCATTCCCAGGTCAATGTCTTCTACTCCTTCCTCCATCCCCTCCACGTCGACGTCTTCTCCTATGGTGGACTCGGAGTATTCAGACGACGTGGAGGCTGCCACCGGATGATCAATGGTGGCTGGTGATGGAGTGGAGGTTGAGGCTGGTCCTGCAGAGTTGACTGGTGGTGGAGAGTCAGAGACTGCAGAACGTGGAGGTGGTGGGGTGGACTTCAAGAGAGACTTCTGAAGAACCAGACGCCTCCTCGGGTGACATCTGTCTCACAGCCTGAGATGGAATAAGGCTAGATGGTGGAGATGGTGTTGAAGTTGCTGCCTCCTGGACTCTAGGTGTTCGAGTCTTCTGAAGGCAGAGTGGTCGAGGCAGAAGTTGAGTGTTGGAAAGCTTCTTTTTGTGCGGCTTCTCGGTTGTTCTTCGGGCAAGGAGATCTGGAGGGATGATGATGGTAGGCAGGCCATTGGCAGGCAGAAGCACAGAAAGTTGGCCTCGATCGTCCCCAGCAAGAGCAATGGCTGTGTGGACAATGACTGTAATGATGTCAGTCTTGAGGCCAGACTTCAATCCGGTGGTAGTGGGTTGCTTCTGCCTTCCTTGTGATAGTTTGGAGCCCCTTACTGGTCTGCCATGGGGTCCTTTTACTCCTGCTGCCTCCTTGCCCTTCCTTCCCTCCTTGATTGTAAACTGCACTTGCTCTCCTTCACCTAGTGACGTTATTGTGCTATTGGTGTTAAGCACAATGTTCTTTCTGTGGGTGAAGAAATCCGAAATCCGCATGGGTTGGCTTCAGAACCATCATCACAAACATCCTAGACGAAATAGCTCCTCTGAAAGACATACGAATTAAAGCAAGGTCAGACCCATGGATCAACAATGACATACTACACCATCTGGAACACAGAGACAATCTGTTAAAAAGGCTAGCGAAACATAGACAGGATCAAGGTCTGAAACATGAGTTCAACAGGGCCAGGAATAAACTAAGTAGGAAAATGAAATCAGCGAAAAATAATTATTTTCACAATAAGGCAGAGGAATATCAGAATAACCCAAAGAAACTATGGAGGCACCTAAAAACAACAGGCTACAGCAACAAGACAAGGGATTCGTCTAACACTAATATTGCTCTCACCATTAATGATCAGGTTTGCCACGATAAACGACAAATTTCAACCTACTTCAACTCCTTCTTCACCTCCATAGCAAACACACTTGCACAGAACCTACCTCAACCTCTCAATAAATACACGACAACAACGGCCACCTTTCGTAATTTCTACAGAGATAAAAACATACACCCGAACACATTTAGATTGCAAAATGTTACACCAAAATACACTTTTGACAAGCTGTCTAACCTAAATGTACATAAGAGCACAGGACCAGACAAAATTCCTGCCAAATTTCTACGAGATGGAGCCATTGGTATAGCAGGCCCCCTAACCCACATCATCAACTTGTCAATTAACACCAACACAGTACCTGCTGAACTGAAGGAAGCTATTGTAACCCCTCTATTCAAGAAAGGAAATAAACTAGAAGTTGGCAACTACAGACCAGTTAGCATATTATGTATTGTATCTAAAATCCTTGAAAGAGCGGTATACACCCAAATTGAACACTACCTCAAACAAAATGATCTATTCTATAAGTTTCAATCAGGTTTCAGATGCATGTACTCGACAGACTCCTGTCTCATCCACTTAACGGATCACATTCGTAAAGAAATGTCTAAAGGTAACTACACCGGTATGGTTCTTCTTGATCTACAAAAAGCGTTTGACACAGTAGACCATGATATCCTATGTAATAAACTACAAGCTATGGGCATAGGGTCTGTGAACTGGTTTAAATCTTATCTTAGTGGTAGAACCCAAAGAGTCAAAATTGATGATAATATATCTGATCCTATGCCAATTAACTGTGGGGTCCCGCAGGGAAGCATCCTTGGTCCCTTACTCTTTCTCTGTTATGTGAACCACATGGAACTGAGCGTCTCATGTAAATTATTACTGTATGCAGACGACAGCGTGCTTCTGGTTTCAGGAAAAGACCCAATAAGTATTGCCGCTTCACTTTCCAAAGAACTAGCATCATGTAGTGAATGGCTAGTGGACAATAGACTATCTCTTCACCTGGGCAAGACGGAAGCCATCTTATGTGGAACAAAACGCAAACTGAAAGACATTGTAGGCTTCTCGGTCAACTGTAATGATATTCCTATAACAACAGTGTCACAAGTTAAATATCTCGGACTGAAACTGGACGCGAGTTTGTCAGGTGAAACAATTTTGGAATCTATCCTGAGTAAGTGTAGAGCACGTATAAAATACCTGTATAGACAGGTGGGATGCTTGCCCGCGGCGACCAAAAAGACCCTCTGCCAAGCGCTTGTTCAATGTCATTTTGACTATTCTGTGTCATCCTGGTACTCTGCATCATCTAAATTAGCACAGCACAAACTTCAGGTCACTCAAAATAAAATGGTTAGGTTCATGCTGAACCTAGGACCCAGATCACATGTTGGCCAGGAACAACTTCAGTCACTAGGTATGCTCAATGTTTCTGACAGGGCCAAACAAATCAGGCTAACTAATGCCTTCAAAATTTTCTATGACAGAGCTCCAGAGTATCTAAAGAATGATTTTGTTAAAGCAAATGAGAGGAGTGGACATAATACAAGAAACATGATGTTTAATTTTAAGGTCCCGAGAATCCAAGGACAGGGTAAGCAAACATTCTTATTCACTGCCATCAAAGACTGGAACGACCTACCCCAGTCAGTCCGTGAAAAGAGAACACTGTATTCCTTCAGACGTAGCCTGAAGGAACACCTGAACCGGACAGCTGCGAGAAGGGAGCACCAAGCTTATGTCTACTACTAAATATGACATAAGAGATAGACAAACCAAACTGAAACGATTACTGATTACGGATTACTGATATTTACTATAGGATGTAAGGTATCTTAAAATAACCCCCTAGAAATACTTTCTCTAAAGTATCTATTTCTTTATCCTCCCCTTTTCCCCAGCTAACCTAATCCCACAAGGACCCCAATGGAAATACGCCTAACGGCCTTATTGGGCTATCCTTAGTTGGAATTATGCAAGGCTGGTACACGTCATATTTGTAACAAACTATGTGGTACCAACTCTGTAAATTGCTGACTGAATAAATATTATTATTATTATTATTATTATTATCTTGGTTCCTGGTGATAAATCCATATCCTCTCTTTATGTTGAATATCTCTTAAGTGAATAGGATTACGGATTACGGATTACGGTTAAGCCAGGGGGCTTCAAGTTCAGAAGGAAGGTTATTAGTACAAGAGAAAGTTTGGAAAGATGAAGAGAATGAGAGGTGAAAGGTTGTGGGCTGAACCACATTGCTATTATCTATTGGGTTTGTTTAAGATATTGTGTTCATATCTCCCTGTTGGCAGCATATATTTGTGTGTTACTTGATGATTCATGATGGGCCAGGACTTCAGGACCGCCGTCTGCTGTTAGGTGCTAAGTCCATACATTCCATGGCATAAGACAATGCATGTAAAAAGACAGGTTACATTGGGACCAGATCATACTTATTTATTCATCATTATTATCACAATTTTTTTCTTTTCTTTTCTTTTCTCCCCCTCTTCCATTTCTTTATTTCTTTATTTATTTTTTATTTTTTTTATTTTTCTCCTTTTACAAGGAGTTAGTGTTCAAATGCTCAAATGCTCGCAGGCCCATGTGGGCCAAGGACCTGGGGCCCACCCAGTGAGCCCCAGGTCCGAGGTCCACAGAGCTAGTGGCCAATGTATATAAGTTTAGAGTAATC
This sequence comes from Paralithodes platypus, assembly GCA_032716605.1. Classification (NCBI taxonomy): domain Eukaryota; kingdom Metazoa; phylum Arthropoda; class Malacostraca; order Decapoda; family Lithodidae; genus Paralithodes; species Paralithodes platypus. Next base: position 5,943,060 of record CM064510.1, on the reverse strand, counting down.
CTAATATCCTGAATGGACCTGAAGGAAATATCGGGCCGCGGACCTGGGGCTCGCCGGGGCGAGCCCCAGGTCCGCAGTCCGCACCACCCCCGACTGAATTCAAGAGCTTGTCAAGAGTGTATCAGTTGACAAAGTTTTGTAAAATTGTCTTAAAAAATAAAATCTGAGTGCAAGTGTCGTTAAAATCGTAAGGTATGATAAAAATAGTGTAACATTGTTAAGACAAATAAAAGGTGAGTGCAAGTGTCCTTATAATGATTAGGTATAACATTAAACTAATTTGGGTTAAACAAAGTAGTATATAAAATAGTTATAAAAGAACAATTACATTCCCCCGATCAGATATAAATTCTTCAGGTGTATAAGGGTTCTGGTGTATCTACCTCGAGGACATATCTGGAGGTAGGGAACCAGTTGTGTGTTCTTTCTCTTGGCTCCTGCAACTCCGCCATGTTCAAATCCCGAATGGAGTCTATTTTATTCCATAATTTCTTTGCTCGTTGATGGAGTTTCACGTTCATTGCTGTCATGTTAGCCTCCTGATGAAGCTGCTCGGTGTTTCTGGAGTATGGATATATGTTTCATTAAATGCCCATCTCAGGGCTCTGTTTTGTATTCTTTGGAGTTTTAAAGTTTGGGTCTTGCTTAGCGTGATGAGAGGAATTATTGGATATTCCAGAATTGGAATTATGTAGGCTTTTATTAAGTGGATCTTAATTTTGTCCGGTAGTGGACTAAATCTATGTAGTTCATTCAGTGCCCTTTTGCCTTTTGATATGGTCTCAGTTACATGACTACAATATCCTGTGTGGTGATTTTTAGACCAACATTCTACCACTGGTGTTGAAGTCAATTAGATCGCCGTCTGCTATGACATCCTCGTGTCTCCTACTTGCTAAGGGGATAAGAGTGAACTTTGTCTGATTGGTTCTTATTTTCCACTGTCTTTCAAATTTATTTACTTTTTCTATTTCGTTACCAACCAAGTTAGCCATCATAAGTCTCGATCTACCCCTGTATGTGACTATTTGCGTTATGTCGTCCGCATATGCTATGTGGTGGAAATCAATAGCTGGTTGAGGTAAGTTCATATTGTAGATTGTATATAGAATTGGAGAGAGAATTCCACCCTGCGGCACGCCGCTTTCTATGTTTATTGCCTGTCCAATTATACCATTTATGCGGATTTTTACTGATCTGTCTACAAGATAGTCACACAAGATTTTTTCGATGTTTTGTGGTAGTCCTAGGTGCAGTACTTTGTATTTAAGGCCCTCGTGCCAGGCTTTGTCGAATGCCTTCGACACATCTCTTAAAACAAGGCAGAACTGGTTTCGTCTGGACATGGATGCAGCGATTGTCTCACAAGTAATCGCCAATGCAGTGTCTGTACCTCTGCCGTCCCTGAAGCCATGTTGTGATGGTGGTAATAGGTTATGTTGATTAAGATGAAATTTAATTCTCCTGTTTATGACTCTTTCTAACAATGTACCAGGTACTTCTAGGAGTGTTATTGGTCTGTAATTCCCTGGATATAGTGGTGATTTATTCCCCTTGGGAATCAGATGTAGAATACCAGATTTAAATCGATCGGGGAAATACCCGAGAGACAGTGTCATTAAAATCTCAAGAAGGTATATTAGTGCATTTTCAGGAAGTTTAGTCAGGATTTCTTTATTTATTCCACTGGGGCCTGGTGCATTATTTTGTGTTACTTTTATCATCCACTTCAGTTCGACCATTGATACTTTCCTTCTTACCACATCATTCTCATCAAATCTGTTGGGGTCAATATCCATATACGGAGTTGTCCTGGGCAAGTTCCGTCTGAGAAACGTGTGGACTCTATCTTCATTTATATCGTCAAAATCAGCATTCTCTTCGTCGGATATTCTGAATGTTTCCTCCCATATCCTTCTAAATACTTCCTCCTTTCTCCCATTCTCATATATTTTTTGATTGTTTTCATCCAAGATATATGGTGAAGGTGAATTGGCTGTTCCCTTAAGTTTCTTGATCTCATTCCAGAACGTTTTGGGATTCTTGTGATTGTTTACAAGAAACGTTATTTTGTTTTCCCAGTTTTCCACTTGGCTTGCTCTGCTTTCCTCCACTAGTTGCTGCCTCAGTCTCTGGTATGCATGGTAGCTCTGTATATTCCAATCATGTCTCTGACTGTTATAAAAAAGTATACCAAATGCTCGCTGGATTTCTTTTATTTTGTCTGTTATCAGAGTTTTGCTTAAAGTTCTTGTGTTCTTTGTGGGGATTGCCTCCTCCATACCCTTAGATACCGCACTGTACCAACTTTCCAGTTTTTTGTCAACTATCTCCATGCCTTCATAGTTATCCCAGTTCTCTTCCCCTGGGATATTGTTCTCCACTACCTCACTGAATTTTTCCCAGTCTAACCAGCTATATATAAGTTGGCTAGAAGTGGGTTCTGTAATAGCTGAGCCTGTGATAGTCATTACAATTGGTAGGTGGTCAGAAGATGTTAAGGGGCCAGGCTCTATTTTGATATTGTGATATGTTCTGTTATTGCTAATAATAATATCTGGGGATGTGTTTGCATTTCGGGAAAGATAAGTTGGGAAATTTGGTCCAAGATGAGTAAGTTTGTTATTATCATGGAAACGAGCCAGTCCCTTTCCGACTTCATAATTTCTCCCATGGCCCAGGAATCTATGTTTAGCATTCAGGTCGCCTAAAATGTACATGGGTTCATGATTGTATAATAATTTGTGGAAATCTGGGAATGGTAAGTATGGTCTTCGTGGTGGTAAGTAAGTTGTTGCAACATTTATAGGTCCCTGAATAGGATATAACAACAGCTTATTTATACATTTTAGGTAGATCACAGTAAGGTTTATTGGGTGTCGGCTAGCATATGATTGGCTAGTTGGCGACCAATGAGGCGCGCGCTTTTCCTGCCTCCTGGTTGGCTGGGAGGGTTCGTAGATGCTAGATGTTGTCGTAGGGGGTCTGCTGGGCGAGGGGGGGGGGGGGGGGGGCCGGGCCGGGCCCTTGTGAGGGGCGGCGGGCCAGTAGTATCTCGGGTTTCTGGTCCAATTTGAAGCGTAGGGTTGAGGTTCCTCTCTCCTTCACAATCTTCTTCCTCTCTCCCTTATTCTTCTTTCTATCCTCCACCTTATATACAGTCTCCTTTTCTTTCCCTTTGTTTATCATCACCGTTTTCTTTGTTTTCGTATTCTCTTGTACTTAATATCCATATACCTTATTCCCATTGGCACAGGCTGGTGTTCTCTTCACTGATTAATTCCCCCATCAGTATTAACCCTTTCACACTCATATGACGCAGAGGTTGCCAGATTAGCAATAATAAATATTGTTTTCTCACTCTTATAATTACCTCTCCAAAATTAGTTTTCTGCCCACAGCTAACTCAAAGACAACTGCAGAGGTTGAAGTAACTACACTAAAGGTTTCTAAATACCCCTGAAGGTAACATAGGCTTTAAAGTATCCCTAATAGGCTCAAAATCGCGTCATATGTCTGAGAGGGTCAAGACATTTTTTGACAGTTTATTCTAGCTATCATTTGACGATTTTCTATAACTTTGGAAGGATCTGTGGGCATCACAAAGGGTAAATACTATCTATATTCACCCTATGACTTCCATAATACCCTTCCTAATCTTAACAAAGTTGTCTAATAATAGCCAGACTATATTAGCAAACCCCGTAATTTTCTAAAAGTTTGATAGAGGTCTGGGGAGGCGTTTTTCTTTGTCTAGGGGGAAAAACTATAACCTAAATTATATGGCTCGATAATGGCATAATCCAAATCCTCAATAATAATTAAACAAAATAATCATAATAACCCTCAAGACATCGCACCAGGTAACCTTTGGTGGGTGCTTCTGAACTAGAGCCAGAGCTATACTGACATCAACAACACCTAACACCTAGGATATGCACGGTATATAACCCTTTTCGGTTATGGAGTCGTTTTACCTTTGTTTCCCGGACCTTTTTCGCCGTCCTGGAAACAGTTGGCTCGTGACAGGACGACAAAGCCAGAAAATCCGGAAAAGTATCCCGATAACGGTAATCAATCAACTTAATTCTGTTGGGAAATGTAGTGAGGAGGAAAACGGTGTTGAAGAAGACGAATAATTCGTTGTCTGCAGTGATATCACTGGGATATCTAATTGATAGTTCTACTGCAGTAATATTTGGGTGGTCACAAATATATTTAGCAATGTTAAGGCAATGATAGGCACAGGTGGAGTAGGAGTAAGACTGCAAGGGAACTACATTATTTATTAATTGCCCTGAAGGACATTTTGCCGTCAAGTATTCAGTTACATCTGGAGGCGTTTCTGACGGTTGGCTATCAAAGTAAAAATACGAATCATTCACATCGCGGTAAAGCACGGTTTGCATGATTTTCATCACCCAAGACCGGCTCAATCAACAAGAAACCGTGTTCCCTCTGTAGATGGTAATAATTAATATCATCCAAGTCAACAACGGTGAACCTGCTTCCTAGGTCGGGTGCCATCTCCAAAATCTCCTCTATTTCATCAACAAAGAGAAGTCTCACGTTCTCCATCCCGCTATTTTGTGTCATTTTGTGATAATAAATCTTCAGATAAATCTCGTGCGATGAATGATATCACCAAACTAAACAACTTGCTAAATTCTGTAGGAGTTTCAGTTCCAACGTCCTCACTTCACTAATGCGCCAAACAAGTGAAGGTTAACTCACCTGGTTAACTCACGAAGGATTTAAATCGCCCCCGAACTCATCACATTTATGTAATTAATTAATATTGCAACTTTAATACTATTAAATTTCACAAATAAATATAATAATTACAATAATATTAACAAAGTTATCGCAAAGAGTCGGAAGACAAAACAAAAAATACAATAATTAAAGGGATTTTTTTTTAAATCACCCTCGCGCATAGCCTATTATTGTTACCCCTTATATACCCACGATTTTCTCTGACACCGAAATCTAGCTTGAAAGAAAACGAAGATCTTATGGGTATCTATACTATTATACGAGTGTATTTTTGTTTTCTATGTGAGTGAGGGAGACAAAATTTAGAGTGTATTATGAGAGAATTTGTCTCTTTCTACCTGTTCCAATATTGGTTTGCGTGTAAACCTGTCTGTGTCTGTCTGTACCAGTTCGTGTGTCTGTCTGTCTGTCTGTCTCTACCTGTGTGGCAGTCTAATTATTTGATTGTCTGTACCTGCCTGTCTCTATGACTATATCAGCTGTTTCACTTTGTGTATATACCTTTATGTCTTGCCCTCCGTCTGTCTCTTCTACTGGTTTGACGGATAGTGGGATGATCTGCTTCTGTCTCATTCTACCTGTACCGGCCTGTCTACATCAGCTATTTTACCTTGTTTATTTACCCTTCTGTCTCGTCCTCCATCTGTCTCTTCTACTGGTGTTACAGGTAGTGGGATGGTCTGCTTCTTTCTGTCTCTCTGAACGTCTACAGGATATTTAATACTTTACATTTAACCTTCTTGGCCCGACTGTCTTTTAGGGCCTACTAGCCAAATGGTACGCTGCTGTCTCTGTGTGCTTGTCTATCGTTATAGGCTATGCTTGATAATATATATATATGTTCATTGATTAATTTAATGTCTTTCCCTGTTTAAGTTTTTACCTCTGGTTATTTATTTATTTATTGTTTTGGTTAACGTAATATGCATAGACTTAAGCCGGTATCACACGAGCACTTTTTAGCCTAACTTTTATCTTCCACAATGATCTGATAACTTATAAGGTAAACTTATATATAAAATTATGCCACCTAAATTCATGTATCTTCAGTCTAACTTCCGATATCATAGCAGAGGGTCCCAGACATTTTGTCAGAGTAAAGTTGTCTAGCTTGATTGCTTAGCTGTACCTGTCTCTGTCGATCTTCATTTTGTTTACTTTTACTTGTTTACTTGTCTCTGTCGCTCTTAATTGTGCTTACTTGTACCTGTTTACGTGTGCCTGTCTCTGTCGATCTTAATTGTGTTTACCTGTACCGGTACCTGTTTACTTGTATTTGCTTACTTGTACCTGTTTACTTGTATTAGCTTACTTGTACCTATTTACCTGTACCTGTCTTTGTCGATCTTCAGTATGCTTGCCTGTTAGTGTGTGTGTCTGCGAGTTCAAATCCGGGCCAAAGTAATAATGCTAAATTTAACATACCCTGAAGCAAATCTAGGAAGTGTTTTAGATTCGGTAACTATGTTAGCATTGTGCTTAGGATAGATGCAGTTCCTGAGTATATGAACAAAATATAATACACATCTTTCTTCAAATATTTTTGTATCAATACATATTTTTTATGTTCCAACTCTACCTCCGAAAAATAGGCTTAGAGCCTGTATAATCAAAACGGTGAAGTTAGGAAGTTTTATTCCAAATAGCAAGTGAAACATCAAGACAGTTTGAGTGTTGCAACCGTCTCGTTCGTGGTCTTACCTTCGCAAACCTACGGTGCCTGGTTGTCTCCTTGTGCCCCGTTGCAACTTTGACTACTCAAAGCTGCATCGCCATAGCCTCGCTGTCTCATCTCACAATCTCTGACACTTCTCTCTCTCAAACTCCACCTATTGGGCTGTTTACTTACTAGGCACTGCCCCATGGAATATTTAGAACATGAGAATATTTATAAAATGCTAAGATATTGGAAACAGTATGGGTATTGCGTGTCGGTGGGCTTTGTGGTGATGTACTAAAACCAAGTCCAGCACAATTTCCATCCCAATAATATCTTTCATTGACACATCGGGATTTGAACCCGACACTTTAAATTAAGATTGCCAGTCCAGTAGCAATACCACTCCACTACACCTTCCCACCTTGCTTACAAAGCCTAAGGTAGCTTAATAAGTTAGTGATAAGATCAGGCAAGGTACCGGTACCCTCTCTCTCTCTCTCTCTCTCTCTCTCTCTCTCTCTCTCTCCTATTTACCTGCCGACCAATCAATCAGTCTCTTCGTCAACCTTTGTGCTTATTTTCCAGTTTGATTTGAATACTCGTCTTCCTTACAGTTACTTAATTAGCCATTTTATTTGTCCTTCAGTCTGTCTAAGCTGCCTGCCTGTCTGTCTGTCTAGCCACCGACCTAGCTGTCAACCTGTTAATCAACCTTCGTGGTCCCCAGCATGCACGACTGTCTAATGCTCTGCCTGTCAGTTTGTATCAGTCACCCTGTCTACTAATCTGACTGTCTTTCCTGAATAAACGCACCTATTTGAATCAGTATCGAACGCGTACGAAACAATATCGGTACAATGCTTTAGTATAGCCCAGATGCTCCTTAACCCATTCAGTACCGGTGCTTTCCTTCTAACTTTATTCTGGCTACTATTAGACGATCTGTTCAGTTATAAAAGGGCCTCCAGCAATTATCGGGCTTCGAAATATCTTACTTAAGCCTTTTACTACTACAGATCCTTCTTGAACAGCACACAATCGTCTTAATATAGCTAGAATGAAATTAAAGGAGACGTTAACCCTCTCCGACATATGACGCGATTTTGAGCCTACTAGGGATACTTTAAAGCCTTTGTTACCATCAGGGGTATTTAGAAACATTTAGTTTAGTTACTTCAACCTCTGCAGTTGTCTTTGAGTTAGCTGTGGGCAGAAAACTAATTTTGGAGAGGTATTTTTAAGAGTGAGAGAACTATATTTCTTATTGCTAATCTGGCAAACTCTACGTCATATGAGTCTGAAGGGGTTAAGGAGGGGTTAACGTGGCTTTATATGTTCAAAGATTCGAAATGGTGTACGGTAACCTTATGGTTACGTCTGTACACTCGGATACCATAGTATCTAGCCCACTCATATTTAAGGTTTCAATAATCCTGGCCTTGACTCCACTGAGAGCAAATATAAGGAGGAGTTTTGGTTGAATGTACAGTTTCCCACATAAATTTGTACCCCTACTGTACCATAGGGTACAGTAATAAAAGTCCCCCCCAGTCCCAAGCAATGTGGCCAAAATGGCAAGATAGAACAACCTCCCACCTCAAAAGATGGAGGAAACTGGCTCTCCCAGCCTGCAGAGGCTTGGATATAAGCTGAGAAGTGTTGCCAACTCTAGAGCAGTGCTCAAACGGTCGTGGTACTAGGTACTGCCTGATACAAGGATCGTATATTACTGATGGCTCCCTGCCGTCGCTGGGATTGGGGGAGTGATTTATCTACTGACGGCTCCCTGCCGTCGCTGGTACAGAAGGGGACTTTTATTACTGTATCCTCCGGTACAGTAGGGGTTAACCAGCGGAGTTTAATATAGATGAACTGTCTCGGTGTCAGTTAATCGAACCAGGTAAAATAGGCTAATTCAATAACTTTTTGGACAAGATCCGCATTTTTTTTTTCTAATGGCCCTTGAGTACTCCACTTGTTTCACATCACAGAAGTGTGAAATGTTGAGTTGTTGTCCATCTCTCTTTGATATCACATAAGTTATAATCAATGTTTTAGCCGAACTATTGATTTTTTGGATGTACTGTACCTCATCATGTTTTATTTTTGCTTGTTTGTTTCCCTGAATGCTTACGAGTCTTCTCCGTTTATATGCCTGCAATTTCGTTTTATTAAACTATCTCAAACTTGTTTTAACCATGACATTAAAGTAACAACAAAGAATTAGCTGGAATACCAATTATTAGGAAAGATTGAGCGAGTCTTCCCCTAAAAATAATTACCAGTTTTCTATGACGAACCGTCGTCTGCTAACGCTTTATTTATGTATTTTTTGCTTATAATTAAGACGGATGGTGCTAGATAAGACGCCTCGGTACAGATTGAAGATGATAGAATGATAACCAGAAGCCCACAATAACACGCATCGAATGAGAAGGTAACAAAAATAGGGAGAGAAAAGGGAAGAAAAATAAGCTGCTTAAAATTCCTGCCCCATCTTCATCGCCGCATAAAAAACGGATGGCCCACCCAACTGTAAACAAATAGTATATATAAAAAACGCTGATCTATTCAAATTAGCATATATTCTCTCACATCGGCGATAATAAATTAAATTATATACACCGTTCACGAATAAATTTACGTTAAGAGAGAAACTAGCTTTGGATATATTTGCCATTAAGGGGGGTCACCGGCTTTTTTGTTTTATCTTTCTCTCCTTTTCTGTCTTTCCTGGCATGTATCCATTCGGCCCCATTCAGCCAACTGTTTTAAGACGTTTATCCCCATCCAGGTGTCAATTTCTACCTGGCGAACGATAGCGAGCCAGCACTGTATGGAGAAATCCGGCTTCGCCGGAGAATTTTTTTTATCAAAAAATTTACAAATTTAGCTTGCTGTCAAAACAAAAATATATATATGCTAGCTCGCTACCGCTCGCCAGGAAAATATTGACACCTGGATGGGGATAAACGTCTTAAAACAGTAGGCTGAATGGGGCCGAATGGATAAAAGCCAAAGCGAGAGGGAGAGAAAGATAAATAAAGCGAGGTGGGCTCCCTTAAACAGCAAATATGAAAAGCCGGCCGGTTTGCTTCTCTTCATAATAGAAACATAAATAATACAATTTATTCAGCAGAAACTATAAAGGCTTTCATTGCAACACGGTCTCTCTCTTCACAAAACTATCAGGGGAAATTATGAACAGAAAACCAAAGAGTAAACGCTAAAAATATGCATATACCTGAAGTTTGAATATACCTGTATACTTGAAACAATTAACACAGAAAGGGGAAAACATAACTCATAAATTATGTTCTTCACTATTCCAAAGCTTTTCCGAGATAGCTTATAAACGAAGATTTTTACCGTCTCCAACAAGCACGTCCTATCTATGTACCGCCTGGACTTTGACACTGTTTGATATGTTAAGAAACTAACTAACTATAACTAACTTAACTGAACTATAAACGCCCTACTCAAAATTCACACAGGAATAAACATTTACAAACACACGCACCTTCTCTCTCTCTCTCTCTCTCTCTCTCTCTCACACACACACACACACACACACACACACACCTTCTCTCTCTTTCACACACAGAGAGAGAAGTATTGAATTGTTTAGATAAACTCAAGGTAAATAAAACGCCTGGACCTGATACAATCTCGCCTAGAGTTCTAAAGGAAGCTAAGGATGAGCTCTCCAAACCACTGACATTACTATTCAATAAATCCTTGCAGTCTGGAACTATGCCTGATCAGTGGAAGCTAGCCAACGTAACACCGATATTCAAAAAAGGCAGCAAATCCCTACCCAGTAACTATCGTCCAATTAGCTTAACCTCAGTTGTATGTAAAATGCTAGAAACGGTCATACGAGACAGACTCGTAAATCACTTAGAGGAAAATAACATACTTAAAGGTACTCAACACGGCTTTCGTAAAAAACGTTCCTGTTTAACAAACCTCTTAGACTTCTTCCACGATATCCTCAACCTCTACGATGAGAGTAAAGCTGTAGATATTATATACCTTGATTTTCAAAAGGCCTTTGACAAAGTTCCCCACAAACGTTTACTGCTAAAACTAAAAGCGCATGGAATACAAGACGGTGTGTTGAAATGGATAGAAAATTGGCTCAGCGACAGAAAGCAAAGAGTAGTCATAAACGGTAAGGCATCTAAATGGACCAATGTAAGTAGCGGGGTACCCCAGGGATCGGTACTAGGACCAATTCTCTTTCTAATTTACATCAACGACATAGATGAGGGTCTCACCTGCACAATCTCAAAATTTGCTGACGATACAAAAATTGCAAATAGCGTACTCTCAAGTTGACGATATGCAACACAATCTAGATAAATTGTCATGTTGGGCCCAAATTTGGCAAATGAGTTTCAATGCGGATAAATGTAAAGTACTACATATCTGATACCTAAATGAGAAAGCAAACTATTCGATGAATGGCACTCAGCTTAAGAATGTAAACAGAGAAACCGATCTGGGAGTAACAATATCGAGTAACCTAAAACCGAGTCAACAATGTTCAGAAGTTGTTAAGAAGGAACAAAATAATTGGCTTTATAGGCAGGTCATTTGAGCATAAATCCAAAGACGTTATCCTAACCCTTTACAATTCCTTAGTCCGCCCTCTTCTGGAATACTGCGTTCAATCCTGGTGCCCTTATTACCAAAAAGATATAAACAAGCTAGAACGAGTTCAACGTAGAGTTACCAAAATGATACCTAGCCTAAAGAACAAACCATACGAAGAGCGTCTTAGAGAATTAAATCTATTTCCTTTAACCCAGCGCAGATTAAGAGGTGACTTAATTCAAGTGTTCAAAATCATCAAAGGCATCGACAATATGAACTCTAGTAAGTACTTCACTATCGACCAATCTAATTACACGCGGGGAAACGGTTGCAAAATTATTGGTAAATCTTTTAACTCACACGAATCTAAGAATTTCTTCTTCAATCGAGTTGTCAACTTGTGGAATGGGCTTCCCCGAAACGTTATAGACTGCATCACCGTTGATTCATTTAAACTCCGCGTAGACAAATATCTCGCATGAAACCCGCGACTGACTGCGTTTGTAAATGAATAACTTTATTTTATCCCCCCCTCAGTTACTAACCCCTCTTTCCCCTACTAACTTCCTAATCCTGCCACGGACATTAGTTCCAGGGCAGTAATTCCCTTTCCAATGTTTCCTTACCCACTCTAAACCACTGTTTGGACACTTGATCCTCAGTGTTTTGGAGGACAAGCAACCTAGAAGGGTCACTAGATCTGTTGTTGCTTGATTTCCTTTGTACTCCTTTGTACACACACACACCTTCTCTCTCTCTCTCTCTCTCACATACACACACACCTACACATTTACAAACATACGCACCTTCTCTCTCTCTCTCTCACACACACATACACACGCACCTTCTCTCTCTCTCTCTCTCACACACACACACACACACACACACACACATCTACACACACCTACACACACACACACACACACACACACACACACACACACACACAACAACAACAACAATAACATTCATATGCTATAACTCCCAGGATGGTATAAGTTATGGGATAGGCAATATATCAGCAATGTACCCAGCTAAAGATATTTCATAAACACGTCACCATTATATAGTATTATAAATTATGAATAACTAATATGCGTATAATGTCATGGCTATATTTGACAGACTTATAATTATTGTAGCTTCATTGATATTGGAAAAGATATCTTCCTGTTTTCCTGTTTATCTTCAATAGGATAACTAAATTGTAAGGTTTGAGGGTGTGTGTGTGTGTGTGTGTGTGTATGTGTGTGTGTGTGTGTGTGTGTGTGTGTTACTTACTTGTTCTTGTTCGTCAAGGGGAATCCACGCAATGCGAGCTAAGCTCATTATTATCGCGCCTCCTTAACTGGGAATGTATTGCGTGAAATGCATGTTAAGTGTTCTATGTACTGTTGGAATGGCTGTGGATGTGTGTGTAGTCTGTATTTAGCCAATTGGCGACATCGGAAACGAAGGCTTTAGGGTGGATCTGTATGGTACCATTCTCACTATAGACGGTACCGTCTCGCCCGAAGGCTTAGGTAGCCATCAGCTTAGGTGAACCATATGATACCCATCTCGCCTTCTTCCATTTTTGCCAACCCCAGATGGGACGTCACAACGTCGTCCACTTATTCCAGGTACCTATTTACAGCTATGTGAACTGAGGCTAACACATGAAAGGAGACAAGCCCAATTTGTCTCCGCCCGGCCGGGGATTGAACCCCCGACCCCTCGTGTGTAAGACGAGAGCTCTACCTACTAGGTTACGGGCTGTGTGTGTGTGTGTGTGTGTGTGTGTGTGTGTGTGTGTGTGTGTGTGTGTGTGTGTGTGTGTGTGTGTGTGTGTGTTAGCTCGGGTTGGCATTTTTCAACTAAGCCTTTTAAAATTGACGGCCTTAAAGTTTAATAAGGTACCGTATGATAAGGGTCATAATTTAGGTATCCCTATTTATTGACCCTCCAAAGATATACTATTATAGTACCGTAGTGATAATCTCATCTTGGTTCTTGGTGGCTTTCATCTCGTCTAATATATGAATAGAAAGATACCGTATATAAAATAATAACATATTACAAATATTGTATCTCTTTCTTTCTCTCTCTCTACATATGTGTATGTATGTGTATATACGTATATGTGTGTATATATGTATGTGTGGTGTGCCGTGGTGTAGTTGATTAAAGCGTCGGCTAGCGTCCTGACGATCGGCGGTTCGAACCCCACTGAGAGATTAGAAACATTTAGTGGGTCACGTGTATTTGTGATATATACTCAGTATGTGTATGTATATGTATATGTGTGGGCATATATATATTGCGTGTATATATGCATATGAATTTATATGTACAATCTACGTTTATACCTTATAGGCCTATCTAAGTTTGTACATTATATCTACGTTTATACATACAGTAAGTTAATACTTAATATACCGTACACTTTGTTATTGTAAATTATGAGCAGAATAATCACTTTTCAGTTGAAATAAACATTTTATTAATATTATTTATTCATTCATTCTCTCTCTCTCTCTCTCTCTCTCTCTCTCTCTCTCTCTCTCTCTCTCTCTCTCTCTCTCTCTCTCTCTCTCTCTCTCTCTCTCTCTCTCTCTCTCTCTCTCTCTCTCTCTCTCTCTCACACCTTTTCCACCCAGCTATCCATCTCACCTGTCCACTAATTAATATCCCAGCCCTGAGAAGTCACCTGGTCTGTTGTTTAAGTATAAGGTGAAGAATTGTTATTAATGATCCTGTCACAATGATCATGTTAGCTAACCCTGAACACTATCGATCACCTGTCATAGATAATATTAGTATATCTGTGCCTTACCTGAACTTATAGCTAATCCTTACCCCCTACCTATATAACAATTCACCTTAATTAAGTGATCTTATAGCTAAATCAGAACCTTACATATTATAAGTCAGAACTATACATATTACACTATTTATACACATTATATACATTTATAGCTCGTCAATATTTTCCTTATCATCAATTACCATACAATACCGTGCTACCATCTCCTTGTGCTTTGAAATGTATATATATATATACAGTATATACAGTATATACAATATATATACAGTATATATATCACTAAAATTGTATATATATATATATATATATATATATATATATATATATATATATATATATATATATATATATATTCAGGGATCTGCCTTGCTTAGGTCAATCGGCTTTCTGCAGACTCCCATTTTCTTATGTTCTTATATATATATATATATATATATATATATATATATATATATATATATATATATATATATATATATATATATATATATATATATATATACCGGTATATACAGTGTATATATGAGCCAATACTCACGAATAAGACTAGCAGATCAAAGACACCAACCTGTAAATAACAAATTGTATATGTTAATATTGGTTCAGGGGTAATTTATCGAGAGGACTTCCCTAGTGGTTAAGGCCCCATTAATTGCTCTTTCCATTCACATATGCATAGCCTACGTGAGTTGCAGTTGGGATGTGTGTACATGCTTAGATTGATATGCAGGATTCGAAGTTGCATAATAAATCGTAGGCAGTGTCCACCAATTCTTTAACTGTCTTCGTGGTGCGATGCATAAGGTGTTGATTTTCGATGTGAGCATCCTGGATTCGAATCCACGGACTGCCACATGTGTTTGTAAATTTCATTAATCGATTTTAGGAGTATAGTTGGTTGTTGGAAGGAACATAATAAACAATATATATGATATTTGTTGTATATATTTATTGTTGAAACTTTGTAAATATAATTGCAACTACAGTATATACAATTATATATAAATATTTCTATAGCTAGATAGATAGTTTGAAATGTTTATATGGAAAGATATTTATATAGATACACTGGCCACACAGAATTTACGATCCCTGAGAGGTGGCCAGGACGTAATCCTAGTAGCGATGGCAACCCTAAGAGAAAGTGGAAGGAAAGGATAGCGCAGATAAAGGTCTCTCTCCCCACCCCACCCTCCTCTCCCCACCCTCCTCTCCCTCCGGCAGAGGGAACGGAGAGAAAGGGAGCGGAGCGGAGAGAGAGAGAGAGAGAGAGAGAGAGAGAGAGAGAGAGAGAGAGAGAGAGAGAGAAAAGGGAGCGGAGAGAGAGAGAGAGAGAGAGAGAGAGAGAGAGAGAGAGAGATGATAGATATAATGTGTGTGTAAAGTGATTTATACAGTATAGTATAAGTCTTGTGGGTTAGTGTAATATTGGTTTATAATCATTATTGAGGATTTTGCTTGCGTTTGTTATTTTCGAACTGTCTATTAGTTTGTCACCTATAGTCTATTCGCTGTAAGTAGGCGAGAAATCATAACCTCTAACCTCTGTAACTAAAAAACGACCTGAGTAATCGAGGTAATATTTGTACCATTTGGGAAGAGTCAGTCAAGGAATAGATGTGGAAATTTACAGCCAATTTGTTCTAGCCGTTTTTGAGTTACAGAAGATAGAAATCATGGTTTCTCGCCCACATACCGCGAATAGACTATAACAAAAATGCCTTCCCAGATTTCCTTCAAACTAAATAAAATGCCCACCTAGACCCACTGCAAGCTAAACCTATACATTTTTCGATAGAAAAATGTCCCGTCCAAAGGCCGATTACTTTTTAATTACAAGCTCGCTATCGCTCACCCTGAACAAATCGATACCTGGTTGGGGTGAAGCGTCTGATTATCGTCAAACTCATGAGGTGAAACTTCTTAAAATCTCCAAATTAATGGAAAGAAACAGGGGTATGCCAAAAAAGACCCCCCTCATACCAAATAGGGTTAAGGCATAATTATTAAGAGGGTACTGGTGGTTTCCATGACAACGCCGCTTCCTTCCTCTTACCACTGTTGTTTTTGTTGTTGTTGTTGTTGTTGTTGTTGTGGGTGGTGTTGGTGTTGTTGTGACTTGTTAGCCTAGAGAACTCCTCCCCCCCCCCCCAGAAAAAAATATTGCTCGATATTGTCAAAAGTAAGCACAATCCTTAATCATATACAAGCAAAATAATATATACCGGTATATATATATATATATATATATATATATATATATATATATATATATATATATATGCGAATATGCTTCCACACTAAAGGTGTGTAGAAAAGGGTAGGTTCACTGCACAAAGATTAAAAAATGTTAGTGCTAAAATTAAATTGCATCTAAAATATATTGCATGCACAAAATAAGGGTTTAAAAAGTATGTCCGAGTATCTTATTAGAAGGCTCGGACTGTTGTTACATATTAAAATAATGTTTATGTAAAAGTGTTAAAATGCATCTATCTACTTTCGTAGATCTTCAGTTATTATAAAAATTTGCAAGAGTGGCTGGCTCCAGAGTCAGGTATTTGTTCTGTACTCTTCTGTGGATTTCCAGTCATTTCCAGAGTGACTGTATATGGATGTGTATATGGATCTTGACTACGGCCAGCTGTTTTACTTGCCCCCTGCTGGCCACATACTGTATATGACGATTATTAAAATTCACGGGGGGGGGGGGGCCCTCAACCCTGTCCTGTATCCCATGTACGGCCTATAACGCAAGTCTTTATCAAAAAATGGACCCAACAACTGGTTATATAAGCTTAGCCATTTGAAGTCGACCGCCAAGGCGGGACCAGGAAGTCACTCCGAGCGTAAAATAAACAAAGCGATGCTACTTCCAGGAACGCAACCGAGTATCTTTATATTTCGTCTCATATTATCATTATTAAAGTGTCCCCATTACTTTTTTAGTGTTTCGTACACCAGAAAAGGGTGTAGCTTGGTGTGGGATGCGTGGAAACCGAAAAAAAAAATATGTATTAAATCGTTGGCGGTACCTGTCAAATAGGTGTCCAAAAGGAAGGATAAGGACTCACAGATGTCCTTCTGGAAGAGGCTTATGCCTGTGACTCCAGCTCAGCCGACTGAAAACAGTTACTTGTTACTTGTTGCTTATTCCAATAAGAAACAGTTACTTATTTCAATAAGTAACAGAGTCCTGAAACAGTTACTTGTTACTTATTCCAATAAGTAACAGAGTCCTGAAAACAGTTACTTGTTACTTATTCCAATAAGAAACAGTTACTTATTCCAATAAGTAACAGAGTCCTGTAAACAGTTACTTGTTACTTGTTACTTATTCCAATAAGAAACAGTTACTTATTCGAATATGCGATTAGTTTGCTTGGGAAACAGATTAACTTGCTCATGTAGTAATGTACACCCTATGTGGTGGATTGTGTTCTTTTATTTAATAATTTTCATTTTAGTAAGCGTTGTTTCCACATAGCGATTTTGATAATTTAATTTGACTTTATATTGTCCTTGTCCCAGTTTTGGTTTGTTTTGTTTGAAAGTTTTACATTTTAATTTAAGTAACAGAGTATTGAAAGTTACTTGTTACTTATTCCAATAAGTAAGTTACTTATTCGAATAAGTAACAGAGTATTGAATAGTTACTTGTTACTTGTTCCAATAGGTAACAGTTACTTATTCGAATAAGTAACAGAGTCTTGTAAACAGTTACTTGTTACTTGTTACTTATTCCAATAGGTAACAGTTACTTATTCGAATAAGTAACAGTCCTGAAAAGTTACTTGTTACTTGTTACTTATTCCAATAAGTAACAGTTACTTATCTGAATAAGTAGGAGTATTGAAAATAGTTACTTGTTACTTATTCCAATAGGTAACAGTTACTTATTCGAATAAGTAACAGAGTCCTGGATATAAATAAGTAGGCCTACATATATAATTATATAAATAAATAGGCCTACATATATAAATAAATAGGCCTACATATATAAATAAATAGGCCTACATATATAAATAAATAGGCCTACATATATAAATAAATAGGCCTACATATATAAATAAATAGGCCTACATATATAAATAAATAGGCCTACATATATAAATAAATAGGCCTACATATATAAATAAATAGGCCTACATATATAAATAAATAGGCATACATATATAAATAAATAGGCCTACATATATAAATAAATAGGCCTACATATATAAATATACAGGCCTACATATATAAATAAATAGGCCTACATATATAAATATATAGGCCTACATATATAAATAAATAGGCCTACATATATAAATATACAGGCCTACATATATAAATAAATAGGCCTACATATATAAATAAATAGGCCTACATATATAAATAAATAGGCCTACATATATAAATAAATAGGCCTACATATATATATAAATAGGCCTACATATATAAATATACAGGCCTACATATATAAATAAATAGGCCTACATATATAAATATATAGGCCTACATATATAAATAAATAGGCCTACATATATAAATAAATAGGCCTACATATATAAATACAAATAAAATATGGGCTAATCACGACCACAGCCACCAAAGACATCCCTAACATTAAGTCATCCAATAATCTTAAATCAACAATAATAGCAATGACAACAAGAACAAATACCCCAAGATAACAGAAATATCCAAATACAAATATGGGCTAATCACGACCACCGCCACCCAAGACATCCCTAACATTAAGTCATCCAATAATCTAAAATCAACACGCACACATACACACACTGTATGACTGGCATATTGGATATGACTGGGTGTATGTGTGACTGACTGACTATGAACTAATGTGACTGACTGACTGACTGTGTGTGTGACTGTGTATAACAAACAATGTGTGTGACGAACTATGTGCGTGGGTTAAAGGGAGGTTTTTAGTTTGCTCCATAAACCCCCATCAAGCTTGATAAATAAATAAAATTAATGAAAGAGAAGAAAAAATACAAGACCCCCCCCCCCCCCCTCCCCCTTCGAGACATACTGGCCCTCCTAAAATCTCTATCACTCGCCAGGAAGAAATCGATGCCTAAATGGCAGAGGTGGTCTTAATATTGACAAAGTAGTGCGGCGAAAGGTCTTAAAAATAGCCAATCTAATGGGGCGAACGTCTTAAAATGTCAATACTAATGGAGCTAAACGTGAGGGAGAAGGGGATCTACAAAAAAACTTTATGAAAACAAATATATAAAATATAAAACAAATATAAAAAAACTGGCTGTATGCGTGTACAGTATGTGTGTGACTGTAACAGACTGTATGTATGTGTGTATGTACGTGTGTGTGTACGTGTGTGTGTACGTGCGTTTAACCCCTTCACCACCATGACGTAATTTTCATCAAATTCTGGTTACCATTACACGATTTTCCTTAGTTTACAATATACCTATACGACTTAACCCATTACCAGGGACGTCCTTCTTATCATATTCTGGCAACTAGTATACGATGATTTTACTCAGCTTAGGAAGGCCCTCTAGCAAAAATAAGGCTTCAGACTATCTCAACCAACCCTTTTAACTACCGCAGATCCTTCCTAAGCTGCATAATATCTAAGCTGCATAATAATCGTCCAAATATAGCTAGAGTACAATGTAACACACGTCGCTGGTACTCAAAGGGTTAAACGGTTACATACAATCTCCATAAACCCTCATAATGACATAGATCCTTCTTAAACTGCATAAAATCGTCTAATTTTAACCAGTACACAAAGGTAAAAATGCGTTATGGTGCTGAATAGATTAACCCTTTGAGTACCAGAGACGTGTTATATTTTAGTCTAGGTATATTTAGACGATATTGTACAAATTCAGAAGGGTCTGTGGTAGTTAAAAAGGTTAGTTGAGTTAGTTTGCAGCCTTATTTTTGCTAGAGGTCCTTCCTAAGCTGAACCAAATCGCCTAATCATTGCCAGAATACAATTAATAAGATGTCACCGATACTCAAAGGGTTAATTGTATATATAACTAACGGTGTAGCTGAAGGAATGTGTTTAGTTCATTCATTATAGGTAGCCTAGGCCAGCAATAGTATCCCCTAAACTATGTAACTCTAAATGGGCTAGAGCAAATGGGTTGTACATTTCCACCCCTATTAACTGATGAACTCTTTCCAATGTTAAGGCTATAAGGAAGTTGGAGCTCTAGACATCGACATTAAAGGGGCCCACCTCGTTTTTGTTTCTCTCTCCCTCTCTGGGTTGTATCCATTCGGCCCCATTCAGCCTACTGTTGTAAAATGTTTATCCCCATCCAGGTGTCGATTTTTTGACAGCAGGCTAAATTTGTACAATGTCTCCGGCGAAGTCGGATTTCTTCATACAATGCTGGCTGGCTAACATTCGCCAGGAAGAAATCGACACCTGGATGGGGATAAACGTCTTAAAACCGTAGGTTGAATGGGGCCGAATGGATACAAGCCAGAGAAAGAGAGAAAAGGAGAGAACGAAAGCAGGTCACCCCCCTTAAGCAGAATTACCAGGTAAAATACGGTCTTAGTACATTTATATGTATACATAAAACCACATTCATCATACTTTCTATCCAGCAGACAACTACATTAGCATTGCAATTCCGTTCTGTATCAATGTTTACGGCTCCAACTTCCTTATAGCCTGAAACTCGCAAATGGTCAATTGTAACCCCTAACCTCTGTAACTGAGACAGGGCTAGAGCAAATGGGTTGTAAAAGATAATTGGTGGGTTGGTAAAATTATGAATTCCTAGAGATTGTTTCTAAATTGCATAAAATCGTTTAACCCTTCCTGTATGGGTGACATCCATTTCATATGATTCAGACAAATATTTAACGATTTCATTCTGCTTAGGAAGGATGTATACCAATTAAAAGACTACAGACTATCTCAATTAATTATTTTAGCTACCATATATCCTTCCTCAGCTTCGTAAAATAGTCTAAATGAAGCTATAATACAACTAAATGACGTCGCCGGTAAACAAGGGGTTAATAACAGCCGGAATGCAAGTAAGACACGCATCATTGTATACTGAAAAGGTTAAGTCGGTGTCACACGAGCTATATGTCCGTCAATTTTTACGAGCAATTATTGTCCGACAGATTTAACCCGTTCAGTACCGGTGACATCCTTTATATTATATTCTGGCAACTAATAGACGATTTTATTCAGCTAAGGAA
Source organism: Paralithodes platypus (assembly GCA_032716605.1). NCBI lineage: Eukaryota > Metazoa > Arthropoda > Malacostraca > Decapoda > Lithodidae > Paralithodes > Paralithodes platypus. The sequence goes on along the minus strand of CM064510.1, from coordinate 5,922,007 downwards.
AGACGTTAATCCATTAAAAGGCTACAGGCTATCTCAATTAATCCTTTTAGACACCATATATCTTTCCTAAGCTTCATAAAATCGTCTAAATATAGCTACACTACAATTACAAAGACGTCGCCGGTACAGAACGGGTTAACAAAATAGTTATATCAGAATTCAGCCACTAAACATACTCTACCTTCAGTCTAGTTTCAGATCCAATGTGAAAAGGCTTCAAAATACCACGAGAAAAAAAAAATTGCTCGTCGAAAATTGCCGGGAAAAAGCGCTCGTGTGACACCGGCTTAAAGGTGAATAAATTGCAGCCACTTGCGAGTTTCAGGCTATAAGGAAGTTGGAACTGTAAACATCGATGGTAAATAGAAATGCAATGATTATGCAGGTTTATAATGGCCGAAGAGTATGTTGAAATGGGTTTTATGTATTTATATATGTACTACAACCGTATTTTAACTGCTGAATATCAATATCTACAGCTCCAACTTCCTTATAGAACGAAACTCGTAAGTGGTCAATTGGTTTAATGGTAACCAGACTACCAGAGAATGAAATAAACACCAAAATCAAAGTTACCCTAAAAAGAAAACACGAGAATAATGAAAGAATGCCTATCAATTGCCCACCTCATGCCTTGTAGCCTACTTTAATCATTATTACACCTGTCAGACCCCTTCGAGCTTCTCACGGTGCCGTGCCCCCCCCCCCCTTCAAGGGCCTGGCGTAGCTAAGAGGGGGGAGGAGGGCCTACCACTCCCCTCCTCATGAGAATCCTGTATCCCTTATGGCACCACTAAGATCTTTACTAATATGTACAGTAATAAATACTAATAACAGTACGTGATCATTTATCGGAACAATGCCTAGATTCCCTAGAAGTAAAATACTGTAGCTACCCCTGTATTCAGGAGGGTTTTCTTTGATTACCGGTACCTTATTTTATGCAAGTTTGAATGTCCTGATTTTCTGGATAATTGTTCATCTTATTCTTCTGAATAATTAGTTAATATTAAACTATATTAATACATAGCAATCTACGTTATAAAAGAGAATGATATATTTATACTTGTATGCTTCTCGAATGCAGTTTGTTGACAAATTGAAAGTTGCCAATGCTAAACACCCGAGGATTTGAGCGCCGCCGTGATCCGCTTGGCACCTGCTGAGCGTACGATCTACCTCACCACGTTAGGACTCCTGTCACAGAATTCGCGGATATAATTATAGCCTTGTGATCAACGAGCACCTACAGTATACAGTATTGCGGAAATGGCCGTCCTCTCGTCTACAATGCCTTTCAAAATTCAAGATTTTAGATAGCCTAGCCACTGCAGGTCGGTGGCGGAGCGGGAGTCGGGAGATATTACGGTAGATCCTACAGCCCATTAGCCGCCTATCCTGCTGACTCGCTGAGTGATGATTCTACACTCCCACAGTAAGTGTTTGATGGCTGTATATTAAGCCGGTGTCACACGAGCGATTTTCAGTATTTTTTTACCGGCAATTGTAGTCTGGGATCAACAAAATTCAAGTCTTATAAACCAGCCACCTACCATAATCTACCTTCAGTCTAGTTTCCGATACCAGTGTGAAAGAACTTCAAAATAGGCTAATACGAGAAAAAAACGTGCTCATCGAAAATTGCCGGAAAAGGCGCTCGTGTGACATCGCCAAGTTTAAGAGCATGTTTTGTGATATAGGCTAGGCTAGAAGTAATTATGTTGTAATTATGCAATGCAATTAGCTTATGCAAAAATAAATATGTGTAAACATTTAATCGATCGTAATTTCAATTGCGTAGCCTAACTTCGCGTGCGGTTGGCAAAAATGCTTAGGCTGATAGCCTAAGAATTCGTAGTAAATTAACTATCGGGGTTCTAGCACCTTCGTTGTAATTGTATACTGGGCTATTCCGAGCGCAATAAACTATATGTACAGTACTGTACATGTTTTTTCGTGCTGTGTGGTGACCTGGGTAACTGGGTTCGAATCCACGGTAGTATCACAAGTTAGTATATTTATTAATTCAATTAACTTCATACTCGCATTACTATAAATAACAATCTACGGTAAAATAAAGGTAAATCAATATCAATATAGGCCTACGCCATTACTATTAATAACAATCTACGATAATTTACGGTTAATCAATATAAATATACGCCATTACTATCACTAACAATCTAAGGTATAGCCTAATCTACGGTAAAATAAAGGTAGGCATAAATCAATATCAATATACACCATTACTATCAATAATAGTCTACAGTAAAAGAATCTCTCTTTCTCCCCTCCCCCTCCTCCTCCTCCTCCTCCTTCACCCCCTCTCCAACAGGCCGCCACATATTACATAACTTTAACCCTTACAGTACAGGCGACGTATTTTTATTTGTATTTCGGCTGCACTTAGACGATTTTGTGAAGCTTAGTTGACGGTTCTATTCAGCTTAGGAAGGATGTCTACTCGTTAAATTATAATAGAATATCTCAATAATTTTAACCACCATAGCTTATATCCTTATATGGTAGCTAAATGGATTGCTATTTTCTGCAATCATTTAACATATAGACATCCTTCCTAAGCCTAATAAAACCGTCAACTAAGCCAGAATAATAATGAAAAGGATACCACCGGTACTGAAAGGGTTAACCCCTGCTTTACCGGCGACGTCTTTTCGATTTTATTGTAGCTAGGCCTATGTTTAGACGACGTTGTGCAGTTTAAGGATATGTAACATGTGGCAGTAAAAAGGGTTAAGAGAGATACTTTGAACGGTTTGAACCTGTTAATTGCTGGAGGCCCATTTTAAACAATACAAAATTAGTTTAATAGTAGCCAGAATAAAGTTAAAAAGACGTAACCGGTACAGAAGGGGTTAACATCGAAACTTACTGATACAACTGAGACAGTACTATATAATATACCACCACGTCCAGTTCAGCAACTAGACGTACGATCGCGCTAATAAGTCATGTCCTAGCTGTCATTATGTTTGGCTTGCTCTGTGCTGTAGATTTTGTAGTGAAATATGGTGGTCATTATATAAATTCGATCTTAATATGATGCAGAAACGTAGTAGGCCTAGTTTCTTATTTATCCATTAGGTATGGAGACATTAGCTGCTAGGGGGATTCAATTTATCGTCAGTTGAAAAGAAACAGACTATAGTGTATGATACTGACTATTTTAGCTAGGAATACTGTAACACTAAAGTAATTATCACAAACAATTATGGGGTTTGTCTAAAAACACTTACCGGTACGGTCGCGCTAATCAAGTCATGTCTCAGTTGTGATTACGTTTGGCTCGCTCTGTGCTGTATTAATGTCTGTCAGATGTTGAATAGGGTGGGTAAGTGTAGGAACACATTTGTATATTTCACTGGATATGATCATTTGTTTGTATATATCACTTGAAATGAATGAGTCAAGTTTGGATATTGCAGATACCAATTATTGATCAAAATATACTTGGTGCCGAGACATCACTTATTAGTGTGACTGTACAATCGGGCTAATAAGTGATATCTCGGCACCAATTATATTTCAATCAATAATTGATGTCAGCAATATCCAAACTTGACTTATTAATTTCAAGTGAGATATATAAACATGCTCCAACACTTACCCACCCTATTCAACATCTGACAGACATTAATACGGCACAGAGCGAGCCAAACGTAATCACAACTGAGACATATCAAACCCTCCCATCCCACCTTTATACTTCCCCCCTTGCTCGCAGTGAAGAGGTTGGTGGAGGGAGAATGGTAACTCCCTCCCTCCCTCCCTCCTCCTCTCCTCCTCCTCCCCCCCCCCCCCCCTCCCTCTCCCCCAAACCATCCCACTATTTCAGAACAACGCATATATGATTTTAAAACAGAACATATAATTACTAAAACACGGACAACGAATGTTCAACCAGCCCAGTCAAATAATACGATGCGGCAAAATAGGATAACAGTATTCAGCCACCCATAGATACAAAAATAGGGAAATTTATCCACTCGGGTCTTGCAACTCGCCATTAGCCAACAGATCCCGAGAATGAGACACGAATAAAGCTTACCTTAATATGATAAAATAGGTCCTTCCACGTCCTCCTATAAGGGTCCCCACGCGTCCTCAGATCCTTGGTCGATGACGTGGTGACGGTGCAGCTAGCGTGGGAGCCATTATAACGCCTAAAATTGCCATCTTCGTTGAGGTTTGAGCACGTACACATCTATCTTGGACGCCATTCGATTGCTGTTCAACTGTCCGGCCCTCCCCCCTCCCTGCCCGTCCTCAGTCAAAATGAACTAATATACTAATGTAATTACACCGATTTGTTTATGGATTAGGCATGGATAAATTCAATTGTGTTATGCTTTACAAATATATACCCTCAAATATGTCAAAATATCCCTGGAAATGCCTTAATTCGAGCAAATAGTGGGGACGTACAAATATGCAATATAAGTTTAATATAGTCATCCATACAATGTTAAAGTGCCATATATAAGTGTATATATGTATTTTACTTCCTATAAATACAATAAATGCGGCTCGGGGAACATATAGTTCGTAAAATTAACAGAAATGTAGTGAAACAAACATCCCTTTATATTTCAGAGACAGTGGCGTAGCCAGGGTTTTCTCAGCAGGGGGGCACCTGGGGGGGGGGGGGGGGGGGGGGTGCACCACTATCATGGGAGGGGCACCTGATACTCAGGGCCAGGTAGAGATTTCATTGGGCCCTGGTGCTGTGGGCCCCTATAAATTGATAGGCGAATGAAGCGATCCAATCCAGCTGGGGGGGGGGGGGGGGGGGCCTCAGGGGTGGGGGATGGGGGGGGCTGTCAGGCCCCCCCCCCCCGAGATTTTGTTTTAATTTCACTACTTAATAGACTCAATCTGTAACTAAAAAAATTGTTTTTATAAATAGCACATTATCAAACTAATGATTCTAAGGAACTCCTCTTTGATTTTATCTTTAGCTTTGTCTATATGGTTAATCATTAGCCTATATTGTATTAAACTCAACGAACACTAACTCAATTTACATAACCAATTTGGTATATAAATACTGTAAACACAAAATCCTCTCAGAGCTTTATTAATCACTTGTACTGTATATTTGTGGACAGAAATTTTGGAAATTAGAAACTAATTCCCATAATTGAAACTGAACCAAAGAAATCTTGTGAGACAGCCATAATCAGAGGAATATCCTTTACATACAAAAATTACTACTGCATAATCTAAGGGAGGGTTGAAGGAATTTATGCAAATAGTAATGTACAGTACTTGCAGGATTAGGCTATATATTGTATTGATATGGTGTACTGTATAATCTCTATAATTAAGGTCTAGTGACATTATTGTGTTTACACAAATCCTGCAAATTATTTTAGAGTTGAATAGATAATAAGACATCATGATAATCGTACAAGAAATGCCACAAACCAGAAACATTTCTTACCTAAAGTGTGTCCTCCCTCGTCCCTCTCTTCACGACGCAGCAATCAGCTGAGTGATTATATACACAGAAAAAAAAAAAAAAATCCTAGCATTCATTCGAGAAATAATTTCTTTTGCAGTAATATTTTGTTTTCTTTTTGCCTTAAATTAACTGATTTTTTTCAAACTTTATATATTAAGAATAAGAAATAGTTCAGATATAACATTACTATTCGATTTTCCAATCTAGGATGCATGAATAATCAAAGCTCCAACAGTTATGAAAACGAAAGAAAACGACCCTCCAACTATCATAATTGTATACTCCTTTACACATGTTCACTGTTACTGCTGTTGGTGAAGTGATAAATTTAAATGGAGATACTTATGATCTTTATTAATTTGATTTTTTTTTTTTTAGGTGGTGGTGCCTTCTGTCCAGGAGTTCTTAACTTCCTATTGAATACAAATTAACAATAACAAATTAGGTATACATGTAGGGCTGTGGTGTCTGGTGGGGGGGGGGGGGGGCACAGGTTTCTCCTGGGGGGTCCGGGCCCCCCCCCCCCCCCCCCCCTTGGCTACGCCACTGTAATCACAGACCAGCCATTAAATGATCTCAAGGAGTGGTTATTTCGAGAATATAATAGGCCGTCCAATTTCCTACATGCCCAATTACCACACAACAATCCCAGTAATCAAATTAATCGAAGTATAATTGTGTTTAGAAGAACTAGAAATGAGCACTTGATTTTTAGTAATCTGAATTTTAGTTTTAGAATTCTGAATTTTGCTTCACTGAGGTGCTTTGAACGAATCATGTGAACTTGGAATAAACCATGTTCCTATCTCATTCGAAAATTGTCTGTTTCATAGTGCATCGATTTTCCCAGAACTCTCGTCCACGCCAATTCCCATTAGACTTCGTTCATAGGTAAAAGGTACACAAAACGTGCACAATTTTTAACATTTTGTATACGGTTGGAAAGAGAAAAACAATCTGCATCTTTTAGTTACCAAGAGAGCTCTGAAAGATGCCTCTAAGTGGGTGAAAATTGCGCAAACAACCCTGGAATTTACCGTATTGTTTCGCCAGGGGCTTGGCGTATATCTAGGAAGCAACCTTCGACCAAAAGTTCGAACTTTTCATTGGTGATCGTCTCGGTTGTTTACGAAGCGTTCATAAATGTTTCGACGGCGGTTTATCGTTCAGCTTCCTTGGGTTAATCCGAGAAATTAAGGGAGGTAGTATTGGAACTGTGAGCGAGGGTGTTGAGGCTGGCATCTCAGCTTTTATTAAGGGGAGGTTTTTAGTTAATTCCCTAGGCTTCCATCAAGCTTAAAATTACTCCACCTTGACCCCCTTTCAAGATAAATTTGTAAATTTTTCGGTAAAAAATTTCCCGGCCGAAGGCCAGTTCCCCTTAAATTACAGGGTGGCTATCGCTCGCCAGGAAAAAATCGACACCTAAATGGCACGAATGGTCTTAAAATTGACAGAAATGGGGCGAGGGTTCTTAAAATCTTCAAACTAATGGGGCAAGCGTCTTTAAATCTCACAAGCAATGGGGCTAAACATGAGGGAGAAAGAGGTTCAGAAAAAAATCCTCCAGGTGGAAATCTCCCCTTAACCTTCGTACGGCAATATTCGGCCTTTCTGAACCTTGGCCTTCCTGCACAACACTGCAGATGGTATGCAGATAATTGTTTTCAACTTGCAAGGTGATGCAATAGCTATTAATTATATACGAGAGTAGATATTGCCTACAGCCCATCCCCGCATCTCAAATATGCCGTATTTTACCCTTACATAGGCCTTTTAAGCCTTGGTATCTCAGTATATATATTCTGCAAAATACATAGAAGCTTGTAGCATCCCGTTGTGGCTTAGTGCATTCATTAAGAGTAATTTTAGTATTCAGTAGGCATAGACTGATGGTTACTGGATTGATTGAAAGGGTTTGAGAGGCTGGGCATTCTGGCAACACTGTTATAATTTCATAGAGTTGATTTGAGAGGGTGTGTGTGTGCGTATGTGTGTGTGTGTGTGTGAGAGAGAGAGAGAGAGAGAGAGAGAGAGAGAGAGAAAGGGGAAGGAGGACACAAGGGACTGAAGTTTTCGCAGAGAGGCTCCAGTCCTAACATTATTCTTGACTTACAGTGTGCTGGCTTAATAAGCCAATGAGGTTGATAGCCTCTGAAGACCTATTTTAACTAACTACCTAAGGGGGAGGTCGTGTAAGAACATAAGAAAATGGGAGTCTGCAGAAAGCCGATTGGCCCAAACAAAGCAGATCCCTCTCACACCCAACCTCAATTACAAGGCCTAATTATAGGCCCAGCTCACTAATACCATGAGGACAGACCTCACCAAAACGGTCAAAGAACAGACAATGGGGTTCTGTAGAGTGCCGATTGGCCCACACTCGGCAGATCTCCCTCACACCCAACCCATCTCGCCCATATGCTTATCTATATTTTTCTTAAAGCTCCCTATCGTTCTTGAGAACAAATTAGATAAGCATATGGACGAGATGGGTTGGATGTGAGGGGGATCTGCCGGGAGTGGGCCAACCGGCGCTCTAGAGAGACCCCCATTGTCTGTCCTCTGACCGTTTTGGTGAGGTTGGTCCTCATGGTATTAGTGAGCTGGGCCTTGTAATTGACTACTTGCGAGTTTCGTTCTATAAGACTCGCTTTCTGCAGACTCCCATTTTCTTATGTTCTTATAAGGAAGTTGGAACTGTAGACATCGATAATGAGCAGATTTATCATCTATACTGTGGTTGTATTACATCTATAAATACATAAAACCCAATTCAGCATACTTTTTAGCCATCATAAACCTACATTATTATTGCATTTCTATTTACTACTATCGATGTCTACAGCTCCAACTTCCTTATAGCCTGAAACTCGCAAGTGGTCAATTGGGGTTGGGTGTGAGAGGGATCTCCCTTGTGTGGGCCAATTGGCTTTCTGCAGACTCCCATTTTCTTATTATATTTTATCAATACCGGTGACTAATCCATTATATTCTGGTCACTATTTGACGGTTTTATTCAGCTTAAGAAGGACTTTTATCAATTAATAGGCTGCAGACTATCTCAATCCATTTAGCAAACCATATAAATCTTTCCTGAGCTTCATGAATTTGTCTAGATGTAGCGGAAATAAAATAAAATAGACGTCACCGATACTGTAGGGATTAACACAAATATATGTAGGCCTATATGTGGATTTAGAGGCACTAAGTACATTCTCTGTGTAACACATATTATATATGTTTAATAGGATATACTGTATATGACAATAATAGACGAAATAATTTAACCTTTATATAATCCGCAAATCTTTATTCTTTCACACTGACATTCGTAGGCGACACATATAATTAAGTAATCCTCTTCGATTATCTATACAAAATACAATTAAATATAATTAACTATCCTATCAATCAATAAACAATGCACTTCGTAAACAAAACCACTGTAAAATATATATAGATAATAAGAAAAGACAAGGGAGTATTGGGTAAAAAGAAATATCTCCAAGTAATGCGGGGTATATTGAACTCGATTACCTGTATTTATAATCACATTACAATCACATTTTAGTTGATTATTCTGCTAAATTTACAATACAACTGATAAACAGAAGTAATGTATATATAAATAATACACAAATATATATTAATATACTGTATATATAAATAAATAAATATATAAATAAATATATAAATAAATATATAGATATACAAATAATAGATCTGATAAACAAAATATAAGATATAGCAATTATATAAAAGATACATTGATATAGGTCAAAGTTAAATCCACCCCTAGCGCGAGTGGGGGTAGTAGGGTAGGTAGGGGGAGGGGGAGGGTTGAGAGAGAACTGAGCTCTGACTGTGGGTTGCCTGCCCGTCCGCCCAAAATCACGCCCTTAAATATTAAAGCTACGACATTCTAACCTGTCGCAATCGATTTACCGCAACTTTTTACCCTTCTTTCGGTAAAGGTTTTTTGTAGGAATTTTAATCTCAGCCTCGAAATCCATCCGGTTTAGCCGCAAATCGCATTTTTCCATGCAAAATTTGACGTTGCCGTAACTTTTGCATTTGTTGAGCTACGGAGTAGAAATTTTGACACAATATGCATAAATATATTTTGAGAAATGGATTATTTCACTTTTTTGGTATTTTGATTTTTAATGAAGTTATTGGACATTAAACATAATTTCTTTAATTAATTACCTGTAGATCGATTAATTACGTATATATTGTCTTTGTTATCAAACAACACATATATGTTAAATACAAAAATTGCATAGTACTAATTAATAATATATATGTAGCAGATATATACCCTAGATACTCACACGTTTGTTACACAGCATAGTGAGTCAGTCACAACTTATGTTACATGCTTAGTTATATACAATCAGTTAGTTATACTCAGTCAAGCAATCAGTTAGTCAGCCAGTTAGTCACACAGTTATATACACAGTTACAGTCAGTTAGTCACACAGTTAGTTACACCTAGTCAATCAATCAGTTAGTTACAGTTAGTTATAAACACAGTCAGTTACACCCAGTCAGTCAGCCAGTTATTCAGTGTCAGTCAATCAGTTATTCACACAGTTATAAACACATAGTTAGTTATAAACAGTCAGTTACACTCATTCAGTCAATCAGTTAGTCACACAGTTAGTTATAAACACACAGTCAGTTACACTCAGTCAGTCAATCAGTTAGTCAAACAGTTAGTTATAATCATACAGTCAGATACACCCAGTCAATCAATCAGTTACTCAGCCAGTTAGTCACACAATTAGTTATAAACACACAGTCAGTTACACCCAGTCAATCAATCAGTTACTCAGCCAGTTAGTCAGTCAGTTAACTTTGGGGGAGACACTCGTTACAGGGCAGTCTGCCTTTTGTCTCCTCCATACACATAGGACAAACAAAAGTGTGTTACTAACTGGCTGACTAACTGATTTTGTTTATGTGGATGAGGGAGACAAAAGGCAAAACTGCCTGTGACGAGTGCCTCCCCCAGAGTTGAAAGAGTGACAGTGCCAAAATCAAGGAATTTTAGAGCCAAAATGTCTGGACACACGGAGTATGAAGCAATTTAAGTCATAGGATGAGGGAAAGATTGACTGGGTGTTACTGACTGTGAATATATAACTAACTGGCTGACTAATTGATTGACTGACTGGGTGTAACTGTGTTTATAACTAACTGTAACTAACTGATTGATTGACTGGGTGTGACTGACTGTGTGTTTATAACTGTGTATATAACTGAATAACTGATTGCTTGACTGAGTATAACTAACTGATTGTATATAACTAAGCATGTAACATAAGTTGTGACTGACACACTATGCTGTGTAACAAACGTGTGAGTATCTAGGGTGTATATTGTGCTTATATAATACATACCCGCTACAAAAATATTATTAATTAGTAATATGCAATTATTTTATTTACCATATATGTATTGTTTGATAACAAATACATAATATATACGTAATTTATCGATCTACGGGTAATTAATTCAAAACATTATGTTTAATGTCCAATAACTTCATTAAAAAAAAAAAAAAAAAAAAATCCATTTCTCAAAATATATTTATGCATATTGTGTCAAAATTTCAACTCCGTAGCTCATCAAATGCAAAAGTTACGGCTATGTCAAATTTTGCATGGAAAAATGCGATTTACGGCTAAACCAGACTGAATTCGAGGCTGATATCAAAATTCCTACAAGAAACCTTAATCAAAAGAACGGTTAAATGTCGTGGTAAATCGATTGCGACAGGTTAGAATGTCGTAGGTCCAATATTTGAGGGCGTGATTTTGGGCGGACGGGCGGGCAACCCGCAGTCGGACCTCAGTTCTCTCTCAACCCTCCCCCTCCCCCTAGGGACCTACCCTACCCCAATCCGGCATTACTTAGAGATATTTATTTTTACCCAATATTCCCGTGTCTTTTCTTATTAGTTATATATATTTATATTTACGAAGTGCATCGTTTATTGATTAATCAAATTGTTAATTATATTAACTTGTACTTTGTATAGATAATCGAAGAAAATGATTGCTTAATTATATGCGTACAAATGTCAATGTGTAAGAATAAAGAGTTATGGATTACATAATGGTTTAAATATTATATAATTATATGGTGTCATTAAAATCTTATTAAACGTACATAATATATACTATATATGGCATTTAGTTATAGTGTCATTTAAATTTACATATACCTGTTGGTGTGATATAGAACATTGATATGCCTATATGTTATTACACAAACACACACACACAGTCAGTCAATCAGTTAGTCAGTCAGTTAGTTACACAGTTAGTTATAAACACACAGTCAGTTAGACAGTCAGTCAATCAGTTAGTCACACAGGTAGTTATAAACACACAGTCAGTTACACCCAGTCAATCAATCAGTCAACCAGTTAGTTACAAATTTATTTATAAACAGTCAGTTAAATCCAGTCAGTCAATCAGTTAGTCAGTCAGTTAGTCACACAGGTAGTTATAAACACACAGTCAGTTACACCCAGTCAATCAATCAGTCAACCAGTAAGTTACAAATTTATTTATAAACACAGTCAGTTACACCCAGCCAATCAATCAGTTAGTCAACCAGTTAGTTACACATTTATTTATAAACACAGTCAGTTAAATCCAGTCAGTCAATCAATCAGTTAGTCACACATTTAGTTATACACACACAGTCAGTTACACCCAGTCAATCTGTCCTTCATCTTTCCCTCATCCTATAACTTAAATTGCTTCAAACTCCGTGTGTCCAGACATTTTGGCTCGAACATTCCTTGGTTTTGGCCCTGTCACTCTTTCAACTCTGGGGGAGGCACTCGCCACAAGCAGTTTCGACTTTAATCTCCCTCAACCACATACACAAAAATCAATAAGTTAGTCAGCCAGTTAGTCACACACTTAGTTATAAACACACAGTCAGTTACATGCAGTCAATACATCAGTTAGTCAGCCAGTTAGCTACACACTTAGTTATAAACACACAGTCAGTTACATCCAGTCAATACATCAGTTAGTCAGCCAGTTAGCTACACACTTAGTTATAAACACACAGTCAGTTACATCCAGTCAATACATCAGTTAGTCAGCCAGTTAGCTACACACTTAGTTATAAACACACAGTCAGTTACATCCAGTCAATACATCAGTTAGTCAGCCAGTTAGCTACACACTTAGTTATAAACACACAGTCAGTTACATCCAGTCAATACATCAGTTAGTCAGCCAGTTAGCTACACACTTAGTTATAAACACACAGTCACTTACATCCAGTCAATACATCAGTTAGTCAGCCAGTTAGCTACACACTTAGTTATAAACACACAGTCAGTTACATCCAGTCAATACATCAGTTAGTCAGCCAGTTAGCTACACACTTAGTTATAAACACACAGTCAGTTACATCCAGTCAATACATCAGTTAGTCAGCCAGTTAGCTACACACTTAGTTATAAACACACAGTCAGTTACATCCAGTCAATACATCAGTTAGTCAGCCAGTTAGCTACACACTTAGTTATAAACACACAGTCAGTTACATCCAGTCAATACATCAGTTAGTCAGCCAGTTAGCTACACACTTAGTTATAAACACACAGTCAGATACATCCAGTCAATATCAGTTAGTCAGCCAGTTAGCTACACACTTAGTTATAAACACACAGTCAGTTACATCCAGTCAATACATCAGTTAGTCAGCCAGTTAGCTACACACTTAGTTATAAACACACAGTCAGTTACATCCAGTCAATATATCAGTTAGTCAGCCAGTTAGCTACACACTTAGTTATAAACACACAGTCAGTTACATCCAGTCAATACATCAGTTAGTCAGCCAGTTAGCTACACACTTAGTTATAAACACACAGTCAGTTACATCCAGTCAATACATCAGTTAGTCAGCCAGTTAGCTACACACTTAGTTATAAACACACAGTCAGTTACATCCAGTCAATACATCAGTTAGTAAGCCAGTTAGCTACACACTTAGTTATAAACACACAGTCAGTTACATCCAGTCAATACATCAGTTAGTCAGCCAGTTAGCTACACACTTAGTTATAAACACACAGTCAGTTACATCCAGTCAATACATCAGTTAGTCAGCCAGTTAGCTACACACTTAGTTATAAACACAGTCAGATACATCCAGTCAATACATCAGTTAGTCAGCCAGTTAGCTACACACTTAGTTATAAACACACAGTCAGTTACATCCAGTCAATATATCAGTTAGTCAGCCAGTTAGCTACACACTTAGTTATAAACACACAGTCAGTTACATCCAGTCAATAAATCAGTTAGTCAGCCAGTTAGTCACACAATTTTGTTTTATGTGTATGGAGGAGACAAAAGGCAGGTTGCCTGTAACGAGTGTCTCCCCACAAATTAAAAGAGTGACAGAGCCAAATTCAAGGGATGCTGGAGTCAAAATGTTTGGACACACGAAATTTAAAGCAGTCTAAGTCATAGGATGAAGGAAAGATTGATTGAGAGAGATAGTTCCAGAGTTATAAACACTCACTCACATTTCCATCTTGCTATCATTAGACGATTTTAGTGACCTTGGAAGGACCTCCAGGGGAAGACAAGAGGTTAATTGACAAGTTTTGCCTCTTCGATTCATAGAGATACTTCCTAAGCTAAATATAGTCGTCTGTTGTCAACCAGAATGAACAATCTAATGCATTTATTTCACTCCCAACACCAAACACCTCCTAATTAAATTAATTAAAGCATAATTATGTTCCACCCGGGATTCGAACCTGGGTTACCACATAAAGATCTCAAACACTCAAACCATTAAATATTGTTGTCTACAGCTCCAACTCCCTTATAGAACTAAACTCTCAAGTCGGCAAATGGTAGAACAAAACACCAGCTCAATTCACAACTTGCGTGTTTCAGGCTATAAGGAAGTTGGAACTGTAAGCATCAATAATACAGTTATTTTGAAGCTATACGTAACTGCAGTGTAAACATCCTCTCATTCTCAGTATTTGTTTCAGCCTGTCTTTAACCCTTTAATCCAGTAGGCTACCGGTAACGTCTTTTTCGTTATATTCTGGCAGGTATTAGGCGATTGTATTCAGCCTAGGAAGGACGTCTACACATTAAAAGGCTACAGGCTATCTCAATTAATCCTTTTAGCTACCATTTGTCCTTCCTGAGCTTCATAAAAGCGTCTAGATCTAGCTAAAATCCAATACAAACGACGTCACCGGTACTGAAGGGGTTAACCAATCAGAGGACAGAATTATATCAACAACAAAGATGGCTGCCAACCGTTACCATAGCAACATCCTTAGCTTGTCAGAGTGGGCGAAGCTAAGAGAAGGGGGTGGGGAGGGGGAGGGCGGAGCTGATGCTGACGGTTGCTATGGTAACGATTGGCGGCCATCATTGTTGTTTACATAATGCTGTCTTCTGATTGGCTAGCGAGTCCAGGCACGTATGCACGCACATGATCGAGAAAAAAAAACACGTACACATACTATCAGCGTGCACATAACAGGCAGCTGTTAACTCCTGCTTATCATGCTGCCCGTGAGCAGCCATCTGTAGTTCCTAAGATAATTGACCACTTGCGAGTATCGTTCTATAAGGAAGTTGGAGCTGTAGACATCGATGTTTAGCAGAATTACCAGCTAAAATACGGTCGCAGTACTTTTATAAATAGGCCTAGCCTACATCAAAACAAATTTATCATACTTGCTATAGATCAGAAACCTAGACTATTTTTGCATTTCTATTGGATATCGATGTTCACGGCTCCAACTTCCTTATAGCATGACACTCGCAAGTGGTCAATTAGCTAATGCATCGTGTGAATGTGTTTGTGCGAGTCTCTCTCTCTTTCTTTCTGTGTGTGTGGGTGTGTAAGTATTCTGCTGTGTATGTGTCTACATAATATGATATGTGTGTGTGTGTGTGTGTGTGTGTGTGTGTGTGTGTATATCATGCTATATGAGTGTGTGTGTGTGTGTGTGTATCATACTATATAAGTGGGGTGTAGCCTATGTATGCTGTGTGTAAGCTAAATAACAGAACAAATTAATTCAAACAGGATCAATTGGCCACTTGCGAGTTTCAGGCTATAAGGAAGTTGGAGCCGAGAACATCGCTATTAAACAAAAATGCAATAATAATGCAAGTTCTGATGGATAATTGGTATGGTGAATTGGGTTTTATGTATTTATATATGTACTACGACCGTATTTTAGCTCTAAATTCTGTTAAATATCGTTGTCTACAGCTCCAACTTCCTTTTAGAACGAAACTCACAAGTCGTTAATTTAGCTTTAGACAAGATATAGACAAGTATTAGCTTGGTAGTAGAGATGTGTAGGCTATATTCTGTTTCTTTTCAACTGACGATAAATTGAATCCATTAGCGGCTAATTTATCGATACTTAAAGTGAATTGGTCTTGTATAGTGGAGACACGAAACGGGATTTAGAGCCCCTATAACTAGGCTATCTACACGAGACGTAGACATATAACGGAGCTAAAATCCCCCTAAAAACTAGGCTAGTTGGACAAATATGAAACTACTATGTCTCTGCATCATATTAAGACCAAGTTTATATAATTAGCACCATATCTGACTACAAAATCTTCAAAATAACTGAGAAATCTTGATGGGAACTTTGCAATTTACCATCATTAGTTATTATACCCTGTTTCTTAACTGTAAAGTGTCAGTTATTTTGAAGATGTAGTGAAATATGGTGTTCATTATAAAAACTTGGTCTTAATATGATGCAGAGACAGTAGATTCATATTCATCCATTAAGTATCGATAAATTAGCTGAGAAGGGACTCAAGTCTCAATGTATCGTCAGTTGAAAAGAAAGTATAGTATAATCCATTCATTATAGGTAGGCCAAAGAAAGTATAGTATAATCCATTCATTATAGGTAGGCCAAAGAAAGTATAGTATAATCCATTCATTATAGGTAGGCCAAAGAAAGTATAGTATAATCCATTCATTATAGGTAGGCCAAAGAAAGTATAGTATAATCCATTCATTATAGGTAGGCCAAAGAAAGTATAGTATAATCCATTCATTATAGGTAGGCCAAAGAAAGTATAGTATAATCCATTCATTATAGGTAGGCCAAAGAAAGTATAGTATAATCCATTCATTATAGGTAGGCCAAAGAAAGTATAGTATAATCCATTCATTATAGGTAGGCCAAAGAAAGTATAGTATAATCCATTCATTATAGGTAGGCCAAAGAAAGTATAGTATAATCCATTCATTATAGGTAGGCCAAAGAAGCTTGACCACTAACCTCTGTAACTCAAAAAGAACAAGAGTAATCGAGTTAATATGTCTGCCATTTGGGAAGAGTCAGTCAGGGAATACGTGTGGTAATATACAGCCCATTTGCTCTGGCCCTTTTTGAGTTATACAGGTTAGAGGTGACAATTTCTGGCCTACCTATAATGAATGGAATAAAGGTGTGGAATAAGTTGCCTATATGGTGCTATAGTAGGCTCAATATTGAAAGAAAACTTCAAGGTAAAGTTAGATACACATATGGATGAGATAGGCTTGGTGTGAAAGGAATCTGCCTTGTGTGGGCCAACATACCTTCTGCAGATTCATGTTTACTTGAGTTTTCTTGTACGTGTGTGTGTTTTATTTTGTGTTATGATGTGTGTGTATGTGCGTGTATTACTGTATGCAAAATATATAACCTAACCCAGCAGAATACACACATTTAATAGGGTAGCCTGAATAAAACGCAAGAATGTTTTAGTAGATCATCTTTAATGTATCAGATGTTCTCCAATTCCACACCCATCCGCATCTCAGCTCTCTCAACAGCACCCCACCTCTTCTGAGAATCACTATAAATAATCACATTTCTGGAACCTATGTCATTGCGCTTCTAAAACATAAAGCATACACCTTTCCCTTCAAGGGAATAGGGAGTCTTCTCATGGTGATTAGTGACAACAGTTCTCTGAACATTCCTCAGCCGCATCTAATTTTGACGATAGTGGAGGCCTTGGCCCCACCACCGGCGGAGTAGGTATCTCCCAAATAGCAACATATGTCCACAATCTCCAGTGCCTAATTGCCAAAGTTAACACTCTCGAGCTGATCATTGAACACACGCTCACCTTTAGGCCTACATACTATGCATACAAATTTCTCAACTTCGGAGTCTTCCTCGGTTGAGGAACCCCTTTAATTAATCTAGCAGCGGCAGGCACTACTTCGTATTGAGTTCGCGCCCACCTCTTTTCTGCATACTGCGCATGGGTATACACCACTTTTTTCTACCTTTCCAAGCCCTAATTTATTGTGTAAAACCTTGGTTTTATTTATACAGTATTTACTATTAATCCTTTACTTACCATGCCCTCTCTGCATCATCTGAACAGGGCCTTGGTATTCCGCACACTATCTGTGATAAGTACTAGGTCATATGCGTATAGTAGTTCCCAGGGGAGCCCAACTCTGAAATCCCCAGATAGTGCCTCCAGAACCATAACAAAGGAGAGGGCTTAACACTAATCCCTGGTGGACTCTGATGTGAACTGTAAACTCCTCACTCAGTACTACCTTTCACCCTCACTGCCGTTTGTGAGTCCTCGTACATCTTCATTAACACTCACACCAACCACTCCTCTACGCCAAGTTTTCTCATAGCCCACTGCACAACTTCTCTGGGCGCCCTATCAAAGGCTTTCTCCAGATCTACATAACACAAAGTACAGATCCCTATCTTTAAGTAAACATTTTTTCTGCAGCTGCCTGAAAATAGCATCGATTGTAGAATGTCCTGTCATAAAATCGAATTGCATATCATCGATAGAGATGCTTTCCCTGATTATACCTTCAAAGACTCTCTCACAGACCTTCATGACTTGATGAAGTATTTTCAGGCCTCTATTTTTCTTTCTATGTGGTGAGAGAGACAAAAGGCAAAACTGCCTGTGATGAGTGCCTCCCCCAGAGATGAAAGAGTGACAGGACCAAAATCAAGAAATGTTCAAGCCAAAATATAATATCCCGTCTAACGAATCCCCCTTACCCTTATAAGATTACTTTTACACTTTTATGCCATTCCTCTGGGATTCCCTCCTCTTAAAATTTAATTATGGAGTTCATTTGCTCAGTGACCAATCTCACTCCTATGTGACCCGAGGCTTTTATCATCTCAGCAACAATGCCAAAGCACATTGCAGCTTTTCCATCCTTCATTATATTTATTGCCAGACCTATGAGAGTTCCGTATGGAGCTCAGTGGTCTGGTTTATCTGCTCTACATAACTAACTAACTAATTATATTTATTGTGCTGCTTACAACAGTTGGCGCTATCAGAGGCAAATATTGGCTTGATTTTCGTTCCTAAGCTGCTCTCTATTCCACTCCACATTGAGTAATCGTTTGTAGTGTACCATTTAAGCATCACCGATTTCTTTGTACTGTACATACATACAGTACATGCATACGGGTTTCAAGACCGAAACTGTCCAGTGAATGTGGCTTCCATGGTAAAATCACAGTACTGCACACACTGCACAGCAATCAAAACACGGTGGCTACAGTCTTTACTGCAGCACAGTACAACAAAGTCTTGCCACAACAACGCCCTATCATGTTATCACTGGCTGAGGTTGGTAATCAGCATAATCAATTGTCCCATTACCATTTCTGACACACTTTTCTCCTACAACATCTCTATTGTCATCCTTAACTCGCCTAGTTAAGTTAAAGATCCCATTACATTTACACACTTGGTCAATGACCAGGTCCTGTATCACTATCTTTGCCTTGTACTGTATGCAGTATCTCTTTTTTGTTTTGTTTTTTCAATTCGCTTAGTTGCCAGATATTCCTCCCTGCTGCCTCCTTTCTTTCATGCATCTGCTTTTCTCCTTTATTGCATTTTCAACCTCGTCATTCCACCACCAGGAAGTCTTATGCCTGGGGGACCCTAAGCTTAGCAAGAAGGCTGAGTTCAAGGAAGTTCCATTGGCTATTTCATCATCATCATCACAGTGAAAGCTTTAGTAATATGGCAGAAGCACAAAACATTTCTTATTTTCCATTAAGTATCAAGAAATCAGTTACTAATGAAGTAAAATTTGTGTATGTATGTATGTATGTTTATATTCAAGCACATACCCCATTGATGGGGGTGGTCGACATGAGACAAAGTCAACAGAAAAAAACATTAAAAGTTCCTATTCTCAGGTTTAAAATATAAGAAAATAAAACATTAGTATAGTTAAGTGTATCCAGCGCCTTGCTATACTGTTTGTACCGGCTCTCAGGGATCTATATTAAGACCAGAGGTTGAAACGCCTTGGTATATTAACTCTTGAATTTAGATAACACCGTTCAGACATGCTCCAAGCGTATATACTGGTAAACAGCCAAGATCTACTTGCTCAATCAAGATTCTTTAGTGACAGCGAGGGTGAACTCAAAAGACACAGAAAAACATTTATAAAGAAGTTTACCGCCCAAACATAAGGAAATTATAACTTGCCACCAAGAGAACAGTTAGTTAGCTATAGAGAATGTTATCTCAGTGCCCAGCACCAACATTAATTTTATACTCTGAGCTGCGACTGAGCACGACGTTCCATAGTTTACCTTCCCTTGTATCATTATTAACTTACATCATTTCACATCACCCTAACTGGTGCAGCAAGAGGTCGAGCGTATGCGCCGTGCTTGGGCGTGAGGGTTTTTCCCACTAAACCGCGGGCCGTGGCATAGTCAGTCAAAGGGTCGGCAGTTCGATCCCAGGCCGTACCATTGGTAGACGTCAATAGCTTGGACACTCAGGTCTAGCGATTTGTGGCAAATGTCAAGTAAAGTTCCTGTACCAAGGGCACCCCCTGGCCCTGTCAATCAAGGGAGTATACAGCATTAAAACTGCATCACCACAGCATCAAACCCTGGTTGGATACTGTCTCCCTTGAGCACGGGGATGGGGTAATGATCTCTGTAGGCTATAACAGCGCTATTGAATCTTTGAGAGAAATTACGCTTTATAAAAGACCTGACTATTATTATAATTATTATTGTTACTTGCACCTAAAATGGTTACCACCCAGCAGTGTTAAACAGTTACCAAGGCACAATTGTCTACACAGCTACCTGACACACTACTATACAATACAATAATAAAAGACAGTCAACATTGAATGAGAGGAAAAATTACTCTCAGGCATGTGCATAAAAGTTTTTTTTTTTTTTTTTTAATATTTCATTAGTGTGTCAGAATTTATTGAGAATATCTGTACAGTACCACCTTTTACTGCAGGTGACAGTGCAGTTAATATTTCACACTTACCTGTACACGAGTGTCATCCCGAATCCCGCCGAGTTGATACTCGTGACATATTCGGTACGGTACCATACTTGGGAATACTCGGGAATAGTCTTAACAAACTCACCATAGTCGTGGCATGGCCTGTAGCAGTCGGGGCCTGAAATTTCCAACATGTTTCAAATTTGAGCCTGCACTTATCACAATTTTTGGATGTGTATGGCAGTCGCAACAACTCATAGTGATTTTTAGCTATTATTATGAACTCACAAAGGAGTTTTAGGTACTCAGGGCCATTCGATGTGTCTCACCACCACCATGAGTTCACACTCATATTGACGAGTACTGCAGAGTTGGTACGAGTAGCCTCAACCAGTTGTGCCACACTCGGTTGGATGCCGTACTAAAATTAGTGGCCATGAGTGGGCAAGAGTATGTAAAGAGTGGCCAAGAGTATTCACACAAACTATGTACCAGTTGTCAATACAGAGGCAAGTGTGTTTGTGAGTATGTTAAGAGTTTTGTGATTACACTGTACAGTATATTGATTATGGAACAAAATTCACTTAAAGTAGCTATGCTTCATTATTGAGTTGTGAATCAGATTTTTTTTTTTTTTTTTTTTTTTGTAGGGTAAAGGTGGGGTGTAACGAACATGGGGGTGAAACAATGTGTCCATAATTTCTGCCTTATCAATAATAAAATAGTTTCCCCAACACATCAAAAGAAGAAAACGGATAGCTTGAGGATGACGGGAAACTATTATATACATCGCGACAGACAGAGTTTTCAGGTCAGTTTTTCTATTTTTTAGGTGATCGATGTAATAATAATAATAATAATAATAATACTAATAATAATAATAATAATAATAATAATAATAATAATACTTTATTTCAGACTCACAAAGTACAGAGGGGACCATACTGGGGTCCATATATACCTTACAGTAACATAAATATATATAAGCTACTGTACATAGGCTACATAAAATAAAAAGAAATTAAATAATACCCAGCTTGCTAACATGTAGTTCACAGCACTGCCTCAACCAAAGACAGTGGTCATCAAACTACTGTGTTACCAAAACCACTGTCCTAATTGTGTACAGTACCATGCCTCACATCATTTAGCTTCCGGTAAAGTATGTTGCTACAGTACAGTATAGGAATATCGATACTGTACTGCACTATGAGGTTCAGTACCGGTATGCTAATTCTGTAGAGTAGCAGACCTGAAATCATTACTTAAGGTTAAATATAGAGCAAATTCCTCCAGTGTGCCTGGATCCTAGAGGTGTACACTATGATTGGAGTTTGTAGCATTTTAATGATACTGTTCTCAGAAGTGTTAAGGCGCTGAATGACAGGCGCTGTGTACCGGTACCTTGCCTGATCTTATCACTAACTTATTAAGCTACCTTAGGCTTTGTAAGCAAGGTGGGAAAGTGTAGTGGAGTGGTATTGCTACTGGACTGGCAATCTTAATTTAAAGTGTCGGGTTCAAATCCCGATGTGTCAATGAGAAGATATTATTGGGATGGAAATTGTGCTGGACTTGGTTTTAGTACATCACCACAAAGCCCACCGACTCGCAATACCCATACTGTTTCCAATATCTTAGCATTTTATAAATATTCTCATGTTCTAAATATTCCATGGGGCAGTGCCTAGTAAGTAAACAGCCCAATAGGTGGAGTTTGAGAGAGAGAAGTGTCAGAGATTGTGAGATGAGACAGCGAGGCTATGGCGATGCAGCTTTGAGTAGTCAAAGTTGCAACGGGGCACAAGGAGACAACCAGGCACCGTAGGTTTGCGAAGGTAAGACCACGAACGAGCCGGTTGTAACACTCAAACTGTCTTGATGTTTCACTTGCTATTTGGAATAAAAGTTCCTAACTTCACCGTTTTGATTATACAGGCTCTAAGCCTATTTTTCGGAGGTAGAGTTGGAACATAAAATATATGTATTGATACAAAATATTTGAAGAAAGATGTGTATTATATTTTGTTCATATACTCAGGAACTGCATCTATCCTAAGCACAATGCTAACATAGTTACCGAATCTAAAACACTTCCTAGATTTGCTTCAGCGTATGTTAAATTTAGCATTATTACTTTGGCCCGGATTTGAACTCGCAGACACACACACTAACAGGCAAGCATACTGAAGATCGACAAAGACAGGTACAGGTAAATAGGTACAAGTAAGCTAATACAAGTAAACAGGTACTGGATCTGGATCTGGATCTGGATTGATAATGTGTAGGGCGCTGGACTTGCACATATCACACATATAAGGGTATTAGGGTGGAGGATGGGGGGGTCAGGATATAGGATGGGGGGAGCTAAGTGGAGGGTTTATGGTGTGCGTGTAATGTGGGCGAAATGTTAGTTTATCCTGTCTTTGAATGTGTCTAGTGTAGGGCTATTTATTGTATCTTCTGGGAGACTGTTCCAATCCCGTATGGTTCGTGGAAAGAATGAGTGTTTGTAGAAGTCAGTATTAGTGTGGTATGTTTGGTACTTATGAGAATGTGTGTTACGAGTGTTGCGGGTGTTTGAGTTGTGTAGGTATTCATATTTTTTAATGTCAATATAATTGTGTGTGATTTTATACATTACTGTGAGTCTGTGCCATTTGATTTTTGATACGGGTTGTGATGCCTGGGGTTTGCGTGTAATTGTGTGTGATGAACCTGGCTGCTTTTGTGTTAATTTTTTCAAGTGTGTTAATGTTAAATTGAGTGTATGGATCCCATACTGCGGCGCAGTACTCCAGTGTTGGGCGAACAAGGGTGTTATAAGCTATGTGTTTGATGTCTCGTGTACAATTGTGTAAATTCCTCCTCAAGAACCCTAGTGTGCTGTTTGCCTGACTTTGTATGTGATGAATGTGGGTGTTGAATCTTAGGTTGGTGGAGAGGTGGACGCCAAGATATTTGTATGAAGGAACTGATTCTAGTGGTTGGTTGTGTAATGTGTAATTGAAAGTGAGGGGTGATCGGGAGCGGGTAAAGCGGAGAAGTTTACATTTATCGGGGCGGAAAGACATCTGCCAGGTGTTCTCCCAATGTTCGAGGGCGTTTAAGTCTTGCTGGATAAGTCCACAGCCGTCTCTAGTCAGTATGGGCCTAAACATCAAACTATCGTCGGCAAATAGTCTAGTAGAAGAGTTAGGTGTTGACAGAGGAAGGTCATTAATATAAAGAAGGAAAAGAAGAGGGCCAAGAACGGTGCCTTGTGGGACACCAGAAGAAACAGGGACAGAGTCTGAGGAAGATCCGTCAAGGAGTACTCGTTGAGTCCGTTTTGTAAGGAAATTAGTGATCCAGTGAAGAGTAGGTCCAGTTATACCGTAAAAAGCTAATTTATGCTGAAGTCTTTTGTGGGGTACTTTGTCAAAGGCTTTGGCGAAATCGAGGATAATAGCGTCAACCTGTTTAATGTCTCGTCGGTCCAGTTGTTTAGTTATGTCATGATATGTGGCAATGAGTTGTGATTCGCATGATCTTTTGGGCCGAAATCCATGTTGTGCGTCAGTAACGAATGTTGTTTGCGTCAAGGTGATTCATAATGTGTTTATGTATAATGTGTTCTAAAATTTTGCATTGGAGTGAGATGGGTCTATAATTCTTGGGGTCAGTCCTGTCACCTG
The DNA here is from genome assembly GCA_032716605.1 of Paralithodes platypus. Taxonomy (NCBI): domain Eukaryota; kingdom Metazoa; phylum Arthropoda; class Malacostraca; order Decapoda; family Lithodidae; genus Paralithodes; species Paralithodes platypus. Next base: position 5,897,513 of record CM064510.1, on the reverse strand, counting down.
TCTTGAAAAGGGGAGTGATGTTCGCACAAAGCCAGTCAGGTGGAAGGATGCTTGTGTGAAGTGACTGAGTATCTGTGCTTTGTGTTCTGGAGTGGTTTGTAGAGTGTCATTGTTGTCTTTAAGTGATGTGATGTTGGTGGTATCCTGCCTGCGCGACTTGAAAAATTTGAAGAAATGTTTGGTGTTGTTTCTGATGTTGTCTGCGAGATAAGAAGCTATGTGTTTGCGTTCCGCTTTTATTATGTTTTTGGCAAATGTTTTTTGGTGTGATGTACATGCGGTCCAGTTTTCAGGTGTGTTGTGTGTCTGCGCGCGTTTATAAAGTATTTGTTTTTTGCGACGTTGTCTACGTAGATCCCTGGTGAACCATGGAAGAGTATATCTACTTGATGGGGTTTTTTGTGGTATGTATTTGTGCATGGCTGTATGGATGGTGTGTTGCAAGTTGTTCCAGTTTGTTAAGAGGGGTCTTGTGTGTGGGTCTGTTAAAAAAAAGTCATTTTTGAGTTTAGTCAAGTCTTGTTTGATCGCGTCTAAGTCAGCTCTGGAGTAGATAAAGATAGGTCTTGGTCGCTGTTTTTGTCTAGTTGGTCGGAGATCAGCGTCAACAAGTACAATGTCATGGTCGCTCAGTCCTGGAACAACTTGTGTGTTTGTTATGTGAAGAATGTTGTTAGTGAGAAATAGGTCTAAGGTGTGTGATGTGGTAGAAGGGCCGCCGTCGCCACCGGGGCGAGTTTGTGTTCGTGTTGGCTTGAGTACTGTTTGTGAAAGTGAGAATGTATTGATGGTGTCTATGAAGGTATCGTGTAGTTGGCGTCTGTTAGTGTGGGGAATGATAGGATCAGGAGTGTCAGCATCGGGAGGGTCGAGGGGAGAGATGGCAGTCCAGTCAATGTCAGGGAGGTTAAAATCGCCTGAGATCCATATGTGCTTGTCTGCGTTAATACGTGCTAGGGATGTGTGAAGGTTGTGTAAGTAATCAGTGTTGGAAGAAGGTGGTCTGTAGAAAGCAGCGAGAAGGAGTGATTTACAGTTAGAAAGTTGGAGTTGGATCCAGACGATTTCACAGTCTGTGTCGAGGTCCGGTCTGTGTTTAACTGTGAGGCCAGGTTTGGTGGCAATCAGTACACCACCACCTTTCCCGGCCTCTGGCAAGCGGTCTTTACGTATTACTGTCATGTTAAAGGGAGGTGGTAATATTTCTGTCGAGTCAATGTCCGGCGTCAACCATGTCTCAGTCCCTATTATGATGTCAGGGTTATAGGTGGTGATGGTATGCTGTAGTTGGGGTATTTTTGATTGGATGCTGCGAAAATTAATATTAAGGAGGCGGAGGGTTGTTGGACTATGATGAGGAATGTCGGATATGGAGTCAAGTGAGTTGGGAAAAGATATGGAGGAACAGTCTAGGGTAGAGTCGGATGGTATGGATGTGGAGTTGGAAGATAAGGAGGAATGAGACCTAGGGGGGGTTATGATAGGAGAGATGGGGTGAGAGTTTAGGGAGGAGGAGGAAGAGATGGATGGATGGGAATGGATATAAGTGGAAGGTGAGGATTCTAAGGAAGAAGGAACTGGTAGTGTGGGGCTCATTGATAAGGAAGGAGATGGATGGTTTGAGGGTGGTAGTGATTGGTGAGAATGGTTTAGAGCAGGTGAGTAGTGATTATGTGAATGATTTTGGTTGGAATGGGGTGTATTTATTATTGAGGATGAGTTGCGAGAGGTCGATGAGTCCCCAGAACACTGGGAGAACATCTGGGGACTTGGTATTATGCTAAGAGTTAGTGGTGGGGAGCTGTGAGATGGAATATGTTTGACTGGTGTTGAGTGTTTAGGGTTCAAGAGAGAGGTGTGTTGTTTAGGAGGATTGTTCGTGTTATGTTCATTTAGTGTGTCGAAGGAGTTGTATAATGGGATCGGAGAAGATGAGAAGAAAGAACTAGAGAAATTAGGCATGCCGCAACTGTCGCAGATCCACGAGACGCTATTGTCAACTAATCCAGCGTAAACCTGTGTGAAAGATCCGAGACAGCTGACATGATACCAGCCTTCATGTTCGGACCTATCACCGCAGGGTTCACACTGAATGGCCCTCTGCCCCCATTTAACTGCTTTTCTACAAATATAACATGGGTATTTGGGACAGTAGGGTCCAGGGTTGACCATAGCGCCTGTGTCACCACACAGTAGCAACAGAAGTAGGATGGTGTGTTTTTTATGTGTTTTTGTATTGCTGTGGTGTGGTTTGGAGCACTGGGTTACAGAGAGGGCTAGTGTTGTTGTGTCATTGTATGTGCTTGGTGGTGTTTGAGCTAGTTTATGTGTAACTAAATGTAGTGTCAAAACAAGGAGTGTAATTGTAATAATATGTGAGGTAATGTGTGAGGCTAAGAAATGTGTTAAATGTAAAGACTTTACCTTATGTGAGGGTGAATATTTTCGGTGTTTGCGTGTTCTCGGCCATACTCGAACTGAGTTATTTTGGCCTGTCATGGTAGTTTGGGGTAGTTTGTAGTAAGTATATTTTAAAAATTGCTAGCGTTGCTTAAGTCAAATGTTAAAAGGTCTAATTCTAAATTGTAAAGAAAAGTTACAATGCGTCGAGTTAAAAAAACTAATGTTGATGTTTGATTAAAAACCACTCAGCTGGACAAGGGTGCGGGGCGAGGCAGGGCGGGAAAAGGAGAAGGAGCAGCTGCGTCCACACTGTCTGGCAGTTGGCACACAACTAGTAACACACAACATAGTAACACAACAAGTAAGCAAATACAAGTAAACAGGTACCGGTACAGGTAAACACAATTAAGATCGACAGAGACAGGCACACGTAAACAGGTATAAGTAAGCACAATTAAGAGCGACAGAGACAAGTAAACAAGTAAAAGTAAACAAAATGAAGATCGACAGAGACAGGTACAGCTAAACAATCAAGCTAGACAACTTTACTCTGACAAAATTTCTGGGACCCTCTGCTATGATATCGGAAGTTGGACTGAAGATAGATGAATTTAGGTGGCATAATTTTATATATAAGTTTACCTTATAAGCTATCAGATCATTGTTGAAGATAAAAGTTAGGCTGAAAAGTGCTCGTGTGATACCGGCTTAAGTCTAGCATATTACGTTAACCAAAACAATAAATAAATAAATAACCAGAGGTAAAAACTTAAACAGGGAAAGACATTAAATAAATCAATGAACATATATATATATATATTATCAAGCATAGCCTATAACGATAGACAAGCACACAGAGACAGCTGCGTACCATTTGGCTAGTAGGCCCTAAAAGACAGTCGGGCCAAGAAGGTTAAATGTAAAGTATTAAATATCCATGGAAGTGGAGGTAAAACAGAGAGTGTGTGAAGGAAGGAAGGTTTTCGGAGCAATGGGAAGTATGTGGAAGACGAGAAATCTCGGAGTGAAAGTAAAAAGTGCACTGTATCAAGGAATTGTTGTGCCAACAGTGATGTATGGGGCTGAGACATGGGCTCTGAAGAAAAAGGAGAAAAGAGGGCTGGATGTGATGGAGATGAGCTGCTTGAGGAGTATGTGTGGAGTTACTCGTAGAGACAGATTGAGGAATGAAGAGATACGTAGGAGAGTGGGGCAGCAAGAACATTTGTCAGCCAGAGTGGACAGAAGGGTGCTGAGCTGGTATGGTCATGTTGAACGAATGGGAGATGAAAGGCTTACAAAGAGAATATGTGAGTCAGGTACAAGGGGAGATAGAAGGGCAGGAAGACCCCCATTGAGATGGAGAGACTGTGTAAGAAAGGCTTTGGATGATAGAGGAATGACTATAGATCAGGCAGGGGAAGTGGTGGTGGACAGGAGTGAATGGAGAATGCTTGTGAATAGTTGAGTGAACACGTGGTCATTTGGAGTAAGGGGTCGGGCGCAAGTTGGACTAGATAATAGTCCATCAGGCGCCTGGCCCGGGGAGACGATTAATATGAAGGGTGTGCCTGGAAGTGTGGTGGGAGGGCTTGTGGCTTTGGCTCCGCTGCATGTCTGCCTGCCGAGATCGGAACCTCTCCGGGTGGTCAGGGGCCGGGGGAGTGCTGGAGCGACCTTGGTAACCCTGGTCTCTGGGTCTTCTCCTGGGTGACCTGGATGTGTGAGAGTTTGTGTTTTTTATCTGTGTTTATTTTTTGTTTTATGTTGTTTTTCCTGTTCTTGCTCTGTCTTGAGTCGGCTACCCCCAAAATGGGGATTGGGCCTGAGCATATAGATAGATAGATAGATAGATTAAATATCCTGTAGACGTTCAGACAGACAGAAAGAAGCAGACCATCCCACTACCTGTAACACCAGTAGAAGAGACAGATGGAGGACGAGACAGAAGGGTAAATAAACAAGGTAAAATAGCTGATGTAGACAGGCCGGTACAGGTAGAATGAGACAGAAGCAGATCATCCCACTATCCGTCAAACCAGTAGAAGAGACAGACGGAGGGCAAGACATAAAGGTATATACACAAAGTGAAACAGCTGATATAGTCATAGAGACAGGCAGGTACAGACAATCAAATAATTAGACTGCCACACAGATAGAGACAGACAGACAGACACGCAAACTGGTACAGACAGACACAGACAGGTTTACACGCAAACCAATATTGGAACAGGTAGAAAGAGACAAATTCTCTCATAATACACTCTAAATTTTGTCTCCCTCACTCACATAGAAAACAAAAATACACTCGTATAATAGTATAGATACCCATAAGATCTTCGTTTTCTTTCAAGCTAGATTTCGGTGTCAGAGAAAATCGTGAGTATATAAGGGGTAACAATAATAGGCTATGCGCGAGGGTGATTTAAAAATAAAATCCCTTTAATTATTGCATTTTTTGTTTTGTCTTCCGACTCTTTGCGATAACTTTGTTAATATTATTGTAATTATTATATTTATTTGTGAAATTTAATAGTATTAAAGTTGCAATATTAATTAATTACATAAATGTGATGAGTTCGGGGGCGATTTAAATCCTTCGTGAGTTAACCAGGTGAGTTAACCTTCACTTGTTTGGCGCATTAGTGAAGTGAGGACGTTGGAACTGAAACTCCGACAGAATTTAGCAAGTTGTTTAGTTTGGGTGATATAATTCATCGCACAAGATTTATCTGAAGATTTATTATCACAAAATGACACAAAATAGCGGGATGGAGAACGTGAGACTTCTCTTTGTTGATGAAATAGAGGAGATTTTGGAGATGGCACCCGACCTGGGAAGCAGGTTCACCGTTGTTGACTTGGATGATATTAATTATTACCATCTACAGAGGGAACACGGTTTCTTGTTGATTGAGCCGGTCTTGGGTGATGAAAATCATGCAACCGTGCTTTACCGCGACGTGAATGATTCGTATTTTTACTTTGATAGCCAACCGTCAGAAACGCCTCCAGATGTAACTGAATACTTGACGGCAAAATGTCCTTCAGGGCAATTAATAAATAATGTAGTTCCCTTGCAGTCTTACTCCTACTCCACCTGTGCCTATCATTGCCTTAACATTGCTAAATATATTTGTGACCACCCAAATATTACTGCAGTAGAACTATCAATTAGATATCCCAGTGATATCACTGCAGACAACGAATTATTCGTCTTCTTCAACACCGTTTTCCTCGTCACTACATTTCCCAACAGAATTAAGTTGATTGATTACCGTTATCGGGATACTTTTCCGGATTTTCTGGCTTTGTCGTCCTGTCACGAGCCAACTGTTTCCAGGACGGCGAAAAAGGTCCGGGAAACAAAGGTAAAACGACTCCATAACTGAGAAGGGTGATATACCGTGCATATCTTAGGTGTTAGGTATTGTTGATGTCGTCAGTATAGCTCTGGCTCTAGTTCAGAAGCACCCACCAAAGGTTACCTGGTGCGATGTCTTGAGGGTTATTATGATTATTTTGTTTAATTATTATTGAGGATTTGGATTATGCCATTATCGAGCCATATAATTTAGGTTATAGTTTTCCCCCCTAGACAAAGAAAAACGCCTCCCCAGACCTCTATCAAACTTTTAAATAATTACGGGGTTTGCTAATATAGTCTGGCTATTATTAGACGACTTTGTTAAGATTAGGAAGGGTATTATGGAAGTCATAGGGTGAATATAGATAGTATTTACCCTTTGTGATGTCCACAGATCCTTCCAAAGTTATAGAAAATCGTCAAATGATAGCTAGAAACCCTCTCAGACATATGACGCGATTTTGAGTCTATTAAGGATACTTTAAAGCCTATGTTACCTTCAGGGGTATTTAGAAACCTTTAGTTTAGTTACTTCAACCTCTGCAGTTGTCTTTGAGTTAGCTGTGGGCAGAAAACTAATTTTGGAGAGGTAATTATAAAAGTGAGAAAACAATATTTATTATTGCTAATCTGGCAACCTCTGCATCATATGAGTGTGAAAGGGTTAAAACTGATGGGGGAAATAATCAGTGAAGAGAACACCAGCCTGTGACAATGGGAATAAGGTATATGGATATTAAGTACAAGAGAATACGAAAACAAAGAAAACGGTGATGATAAACAAAGGGAAAGAAAAGGAGACTGTATATAAGATGGAGGATAGAAAGAAGAATAAGGGAGAGAGGAAGAAGATTGTGAAGGAGAGAGGAACCTCAACCCTACGCTTCAAACTGGACCAGAAACCCGAGATACAACTGGCCCGCCGCCCCTCACAAGGGCCCGGCCCCCCCCTCGCCCAGCAGACCCCCTACTACAACTTCTAGCATCTACGAACCCTCCCAGCCAACCAGGAGGCAGGAAAAGCGCGCGCCTCATTGGTCGCCAACTAGCCAATCATATGCTAGCCGAAACCCAATAAACCTTACTGTGATCTACCTAAAATGTATAAATAAGCTGTTGTTTTTTTTTTTTTAAAAAGACCTCCGTCTACGTATTGTGAAAAACCTGTTATCCTCCGGCAAATTGTGGGGTTGAGTGAGTGAAGGGGGGGGACAGTGAATGAAGGAGGATGCATGTTTTTCATAATACGTGTTGCTAGCCCCAAACGCGCGAGCAACTGTGGCTTTCAACCATCCGACACATCCCCTGTTGTTATATCCTATTCAGGGACCTATAAATGTTGTAACAACTTACTTACCACCACGAAGACCATACTTACCATTCCCAGATTTCCACAAATTATTATACAATCATGAACCCATGTACATTTTAGGCGACCTGAATGCTAAACATAGATTCCTGGGCCATGGGAGAAATTATGAAGTCGGAAAGGGACTGGCTCGTTTCCATGATAATAACAAACTTTCTCATCTTGGACCAAATTTCCCAACTCATCTTTCCCGAAATGCAAACACATCCCCAGATATTATTATTAGCAATAACAGAACATATCACAATATCAAAATAGAGCCTGGCCCCTTAACATCTTCTGACCACCTACCAATTGTAATGACTATCACAGGCTCAGCTATTACAGAACCCACTTCTAGCCAACTTATATATAGCTAGTCAGACTGGGAAAAATTCAGTGAGGTAGTGGAGAACAATATCCCAGGGGAAGAGAACTGGGATAACTATGAAGGCATGGAGATAGTTGACAAAAAACTGGAAAGTTGGTACAGTGCGGTATCTAAGGGTATGGAGGAGGCAATCCCCACAAAGAACACAAGAACTTTAAGCAAAACTCTGATAACAGACAAAATAAAAGAAATCCAGCGAGCATTTGGTATACTTTTTATAACAGTCAGAGACATGGTTGGAATATACAGAGCTACCATGCATACCAGAGACTGAGGCAGCAACTAGTGGAGGAAAGCAGAGCAAGCCAAGTGGAAAACTGGGAAAACAAAATAACGTTTCTTGTAAACAATCACAAGAATCCCAAAACGTTCTGGAATGAGATCAAGAAACTTAAGGGAACAGCCAATTCACCTTCACCATATATCTTGGATGAAAACAATCAAAAAATATATGAGAATGGGAGAAAGGAGGAAGTATTTAGAAGGATATGGGAGGAAACATTCAGAATATCCGACGAAGAGAATGCTGATTTTGACGATATAAATGAAGATAGAGTCCACACGTTTCTCAGACGGAACTTGCCCAGGACAACTCCGTATATGGATATTGACCCCAACAGATTTGATGAGAATGATGTGGTAAGAAGGAAAGTATCAATGGTCGAACTGAAGTGGATGATAAAAGTAACAACAAATAATGCACCAGGCCCCAGTGGAATAAATAAAGAAATCCTGACTAAACTTCCTGAAAATGCACTAATATACCTTCTTGAGATTTTTTAATGACACTGTCTCTCGGGTATTTCCCCGATCGATTTAAATCTGGTATTCTACATCTGATTCCCAAGGGGAATAAATCACCACTATATCCAGGGAATTACAGACCAATAACACTCCTAGAAGTACCTGGCAAATTGTTAGAAAGAGTCATAAACAGGAGAATTAAATTTCATCTTAATCAACATAACCTATTACCACCATCACAACATGGCTTCAGGGATGGCAGAGGTACAGACACTGCATTGGCGATTACTTGGGAGACGATCGCTGCATCCATGTCCAGACGAAGCCAGTGCTACCTTGTTTTAAGAGATGTGTCGAAGGCATTCGACAAAGCCTGGCACGAGGGCCTTAAATACAAAGTACTGCACCTAGAACTACCACAAAACATAGAAAAAATCTTGGGTGACTATCTTGTAGACAGATCAGTAAAAATCCGCATAAATGGTATAATTGGGCAGGCAATAAACATAGAAAGCGGCATGCCGCAGGGTGGAATTCTCTCTCCAATTCTATATACAATCTACAATATGGACTTACCTCAACCAGCTATTGATTGCCACCACATAGCATATGCGGACGACATAACGCAAATAGTCACATACAGGGGTAGATCGAGACTTATGATGGCTAACTTGGTTGGTAACGAAATAGAAAAAGTAAATAAATTTGAAAGACAGTGGAAAATAAGAACCAATCAGACAAAGTTCACTCTTATCCCCTTAGCAAGTAGGAGACACAAGGATGTCATAGCAGACGGCGATCTAATTGACTTCAACACCAGTGGTAGAATGTTAGGTCTAAAAATCACCAACACAGGATATTGTAGTCATGTAACCGAGACCATATCAAAGGGCAAAAGGGCACTGAATGAACTACATAGATTTAGTCCACTACCGGAAAAATTTAAGATCCACTTAATAAAAGCCTACATAATTCCAATTCTGGAATATCCAATAATTCCTCTCATCATGCTAAGCAAGACCCAAACTTTGAAACTCCAAAGAATACAAAACAGAGCCCTGAGATGGGCATTTAATGAAACATATATCCATACTCCAGAAACACCGAGCAGCTTCATTAGGAGGCTAACATGACAGCAATGAACGTGAAACTCCATCAACGAGCAAAGAAATTATGGAATAAAATAGACTCCATTCGGGATTTGAACATGGCGGAGTTGCAGGAGCCAAGAGAAAGAACACACAACTGGTTCCCTACCTCCAGATATGTCCTCGAGGTAGATACACCAGAACCCTTATACACCTGAAGAATTTATATCTGATCGGGGGAATGTAATTGTTCTTTTATAACTATTTTATATACTACTTTGTTTAACCCAAATTAGTTTAATGTTATACCTAATCATTATAAGGACACTTGCACTCACCTTTTATTTGTCTTAACAATGTTACACTATTTTTATCATACCTTACGATTTTAACGACACTTGCACTCAGATTTTATTTTTTAAGACAATTTTACAAAACTTTGTCAACTGATACACTCTTGACAAGCTCTTGAATTCAGTCGGGGGTGGTGCGGACTGCGGGCCTGGGGCTCGCCCCAGGTCCGCGGCCCGATATTTCCTTCAGGTCCATTCAGGATATTAGGATTACTCTAAACTTATATACATTGGCCACTAGCTCTGTGGACCTCGGATCTGGGGCTCACTGGGTGGGCCCCAGGTCCGTGGCCCACGTGGGCCTGCGAGCATTTGAGCATTTGAACACTAACTCCTTGTAAAAGGGGAAAAAGAAAAAAAAGAAAAAACAATAAATAAATAAAGAAATGGAAGAGGGGGAGAAAAGAAAAGAAAAGAAGGAAGTTGTGATAATAATGATGAATAAATAAGTATGATCTGGTCCCAATGTAACCTGTCTTTTTATATGCATTGTCTTATGTCATGGAATGTATGGACTTAGCACCTAACAGCAGACGGCGGTCCTGAAGTCCTGGCCCATCATGAATCATCAAGTTACACACAAATATATGCTGCCAACAGGGAGATATGAACACAATATCTTAAACAAACCCAATAGATAATAGCAATGTGGTTCAGCCCACAACCTTTCACCTCTCATTCTCTTCATCTTTCCAAACTTTCTCTTGTACTAATAACCTTCCTTCTGAACTTGAAGCCCCCTGGCTTAACCGTAATCCGTAATCCGTAATCCTATTCACTTAAGAGATATTCAACATAAAGAGAGGATATGGATTTATCACCAGGAACCAAGATAAAACAGATTTCTTCACCCACAGAAAGAACATTGTGCTTAACACCAATAGCACAATAACGTCACTAGGTGAAGGAGAGCAAGTGCAGTTTACAATCAAGGAGGGAAGGAAGGGCAAGGAGGCAGCAGGAGTAACAGGACCCCATGGCAGACCAGTAAGGGGCTCCAAACTATCACAAGGAAGGCAGAAGCAACCCACTACCACCGGATTGAAGTCTGGCCTCAAGACTGACATCATTACAGTCATTGTCCACACAGCCATTGCTCTTGCTAGGGACGATCGAGGCCAACTTTCTGTGCTTCTGCCTGCTCTTCTGGCTGCCAATGGCCTGCCTACCATCATCATCCCTCCAGATCTCCTTGCCCGAAGAACAACCGAGAAGCCGCACAAAAAGAAGCTTTCCAACACTCAACTTCTGCCTCGACCACTCTGCCTTCAGAAGACTCGAACACCTAGAGTCCAGGAGGCAGCAACTTCAACACCATCTCCACCATCTAGCCTTATTCCATCTCAGGCTGTGAGACAGATGTCACCCGAGGAGGCGTCTGGTTCTTCAGAAGTCTCTCTCGAAGTCCACCCCACCACCTCCACGTTCTGCAGTCTCTGACTCTCCAAGGTGTTAAATAAATGCAATTTCTCTCCTTGGAGATTCAGTAGCACTGTAATAGCAAAAAGAGTCTATTACCCCGTCCCCATACTCAAGGGACTTAGTGGACAAAACACATGCCCGAGTGTGGTGCGAACTCCCGAGTCTCAACCTCTAGGTAGAAAGTCAAGACGTTATCCATTTGACCAGCTGGTTGGCAATACAATATTATCAGAGACTATTGATTTTGGCTGTACAGTATACAAGAAAATACTGAATGATAAATCAAAAAATGTGGTTGCTGTATTTATTCAGTAATAATAATAAAGTAGATATGCCGTTTTGCCCGAAATAAAAATGGCACACCCAACTCTGCGATGGGTTACAATCATCACTACTACTGTATTACCACCATCATCACTACTACTATTATCACTACAACTGTTACCATTATCACTACTAAAGTCACCATCACCATAACTATCTTTGTGAGAGGGCAGTGGAGGAGGTGGTCAGTGTCCTCCATCAGCAGGTCTCCCAGCATCGCCTCCGTTGCAGGCGGATCTCCAATTTTAGTTGCCTTGTGCGACACGAAGTAGGATACATGGGGATTGGGGAATATTCTTTTCCTCCACTAATTTGTTTTTGTTTTTGAGAAGTTTAACCAGACCACTGAGCTCCCCAAAAGAGCTCCCATAGGGCTGGCTCCACTAAATATGGAGAACCCCCTTACCCCCAGAGGGGACATACAGAAATGTTCTTTATTCACTTCACGGGCCACTCTACAGACCACTGACAAATAAAGATAATACAAAACTCACAAAAGCTTTTGTCGTCAATTTTTAATGATCAATATTTTTCAGGCAACATTGTTTGAGACCTTTTACACCAGTATCAGAAACTAGACTGAAGATGTAATAATCAAGGTGACAAGCTTATATTTAAAGTTGACCTCATACCATACCACAGCTGACAATATTATTATAATGTAAAACTTGCAAAATAAACAAACCAAAACATATACGAACACAGTAAAAAGACAAAATAACTAATCAAAATCGCTTTGTGGAAACAACGCTAAGTAAAATAATGATTTATAAATAAAAGAACACAATCCACCACATAGGGTGTACATTACTACATGAGCAAGTTAATCTGGTTCCCAAGCAAACTAATCGCACACGTAACAACGCACTGTAAAGAAGATACAAAAAAAAAAAATCTTGTGAGAAGTTTAACCAGACCACTGAGCTCCCCAAGAAAATAAATATTGTGTATACAGTATGATACTGGCTATTAGGAGTGAAGATTTCTTGCAAAGTAAATTTCAATGGAGTACAGTATAGAAACAAAATAATTTGGTATAGGTAGCGCCAACTTGACAATTTTCTTGACCCCTTAACTTCTCATAACTCAAAATGAACGAAAACAATCGAGCTGGCATTTCTATCATTAGGGAAGAGCCCACCAGGAAATAGGTGTGGATATTTACAGTCAGTTTGCTCTAGGCCCTTTTGAGTTATGAGAAGTGAAGGGGTCAAGAAAATTGTCAAGTTCGTTGGCGCTACCTATAGTGCCAGTACTGACAATTGTAATGACAACTATTTAAGCAAGGTGGCAACATTGATAGAAACACAACTGTAATGATATGTTCATTATAAGGGGGAAAAAGTGAAGTACTTCCCCTTACAGTTCCCTGCATAATTTATGTTCCTCTCTGACATTATATTTATTGAAGTAATAATAGTATAATTGAATTTAGAGTGTAGTACTGTATCTTACTTTACAGTTGCAAAAGAAGGTGAATTAATTACTGCATGGAAAGGAACTTCTCTGGGTGGTCGGGAGACGGGGGAGTGCTGGAGTGACCTTGGTGATCCCTGGTCTCTGGGTCTTCTTCTCCTGGGTGACCTAGATGTGTGTGAATTTATGGGGAATGTGCCTGAGTAAATAGATAGATAGATAGATAGATAGAAATATAATATCCGAGAGGAACGAAACTTATGCTGGGAACAGTACTGTATTGTGAAGAGCATTTGTGGCACGGTCAAAAGAAGCAGGTCTGGACAAAGTAGCCTAGAGGCATTCTACCATAGCCATCCTTTACCAGGGGTTCTCAGGAGGAAGCAAGCGATCCAAGATAAAACAAAATAAGTAAATATATCAATAAAACCTGAAGTACAATTAGATTGTGTTCTTTCATTTCATAAATTTTATTTTAGTAAGCGTTGTTTCCACATAGCGATTTTGATAAGTTGTTTTGACTTTATATTGTCTTTGTCCCAGATTTGGTTTGCTTTGTTTGCAAGTTTTACATTTTAATTAACATAGTCTGTAGCCCACTCATAAGAATTAGTGGACCCCTTGTTTTTATTTATGCAATTATAACTACATGTGGATTCGATTTTTATATATAAATTACTTTTCAACAAGTAGTATATATAGTTTTGTAGTTGATGCATAAAAAGTTATATTCAGAAATACTTTCCAGAGATATAGGCCTACTTCCATAATTAGAAATAGGTGAAATCTATGAATATTTACAAGTGGGCTACAGACTATGGTATCCGAGTGTACATTACATTATTACAGTGTCCAGTCAAAATCAATAGTTCTCTGAAAACCTTAATGAAAGTTTGTGGGATATCTAGTAAGGATAAAGCCGGTGTCACACGAGCGCTTTTTCCATAAATTTTTAGTAGCAATTGTAGCCTGGCAGCTTTGAAATCTGTTATTATAATGTAAAACTTGCAAAATAAACAAACCAAAACTGGACGAACACAGTAAAAAAACAAAAGAACTTATCAAAATCGCTATCTGGAAATAACGCTTTAGCAAAATAATAATTTTTAAATAAAAGAACACAATATTTTCAGCCACCTTGCTCATCGAAAATTGTCGAAAGCGCCCGTGTGACACTGGCTTAATAACTTGAAACTTCTATGACGTGAAACATACTGTACTTGTATAGTACTAGTCACAATAAGTACATAGTGATGGGCTGGTCTATGAGAGTGAGAGTTAAGCATTCTCTGCCATACCCATAGCTTACTCTGACTGTTCCATTTACTTATATATTTATGGTGGCCGACTCAAGACAGTGCCCGAACAGAAACAAACTACTACAATAAAAATAGAAAATTCACACACATCTAGGTCGCGAGTGACAGTAACTCAATATTACAGTTCATGATCAAGTTTATCAGAGAAGGGTAACGACACGGCAGCAGAGTAAGGTATGTATGTACAGGCCTCCCTCGATATACGATTGGGTTACGTTCCTGAAAACCCAATCTTAAACAGAAAAATCATATAGCGAACACTAAAATTAATGGGGTAAATCTTACAGCTTCTTACAGTAGATCCTCTGGAAAAAGGCAAACTAGGCCTGTGTATCCAGCTCAGTGCCAGTACTTGCACTGCTGCGGTCGTTCAAGGTGTTGGGGATGTGTTCTGGGACCAGCCAAAACCCAAACACCTAAAAACCTACAATAATATCGTAAATCGGGGCATCAGATAGTGAGGGAGAACCTGTATTTATGTCTACTCAGGCAAAAAAGGACCCAAGTAAAATAAACTTGGGTTCTTACTCTGCTACTGTGTTATAATCCACTATCGTTCCAGCCTATTCTGTTTCTTAACGTCTTAATATCTTCTGCACCATCGACATCATTTTTATTGTATTCTGGCTACTACAAATCAATTTTATTCAGTTTAGGAAGAATGTATAGCAATTAATAGGCTTCAAACTACTGTATCTCACTAAACCTTTTAACTTGCTCATGTAGTAATGTACACCCTATGTGGTTGATTGTGTTCTTTTATTTATAAATTATTATTTTACTTAAGCGTTGTTTCCACATAGCGATTTTGATTAGTTGTTTTGTCTTTTTACTGTGTTTGTATAAGTTTTGGTTTGTTTATTTTGCAAGTTTTACAATATAATTACTACCACAGATCCTTCTCAAACTGCACAAAATCGTCTAAATATAGCTAGAATAAAATTAAAAGGACAAGCCGGTACAGTAGGGGCTAATCAGAGAACTAATTATTTTGACAATAAACTTGTACCAAACGTCAGTAACACACAGTACAGTATAGCATCATAGTATCTACTGTACTGTATGTATGTACCCAAGCACGTACCCCAAAGCAGGGGATGGCCTACTCGAGATAGTGATCTAACAGAAACATTTCAAGTTTCAATTCTTAGGATCGGGACCACTTTCGTGTCCCCTCGCCCCTTTCTCTGTCTCATCTATAGTCTATTCGCTGTAAGCGGGCAAGAGAAATCACGACCTCTATCCTCTGTAACTCAAAGAAGGCTATAGTAAATTGGCTGTAAATTTCCACATCTATTCCTTGACTGACTCTTCCCAAATGGTAGAAATATTACCTCGATTACTCTAGTCGTTTTTGAGTTACAGAAGTTAGAGGTCATGATTTCTCGCCTACTTACAGCAAATAGACTATAGTAGGTAAAGTGTACAGTACAAGGGAAGAAGGATTCCTAGCCTCGGTGTTATTTCAGCTGAGGGTAATTTTCACCCCTTAATCCATTCAGTGCCGGTGACGTCCTTTTCATTTTACTCCGGCAATTTTTTGACCGCATAATTCAGCTTGGGACGGACGTGTAGCAATCAAGAGGCTAGAGACTATCTCAATCAACTCATTTAACTACCACAGATCGTTCCTAAGCTGCATAGAAAGTCTAAATATAGCAGAAATAAAACAACAGACATCCCTGGTAGAGAAAGGGTTAAGCCGGTATCACACTAGAGCTTTTATCCTCAACATATTAAGATGAACAATTCTGGGATATTTTGCACTGGTATAGGAAACTAGACTGACGATAGATGAACTTAGGGCACAGAATTATTGAAAAAGTTAACCTCATAAGCTGTCAGGCCAATGTTGAGGGAAACAGCGCTCGTGTGGTACCGGCTTTCGCAACTTAATAAATTTAGTACGGTAACCTTAATCGTAAAATATGAAACTGTACTGTGCATTCAACAATAATAACTAAAGAATAGGAACGTAATTTTAGCCCTTATTATAAATAGTGGCTGACAAACCACTATTTATTATCAGGATTAAATACTGTGTTCGTCCCAGTTTTGGTTTGTTTAACATAAGAACATAAGAACATAAGAAAATGGGAGTCTGCAGAAAGCCGACTGGCCCAAGCAAGGCAGATCCCTGTCCCACACAACCCCAAATCAATTACAAAGCCCAATTATAGGCTCAACACTCTAATACCCTGAGGATCATCTTACCAAAACGGTTAGAGATTAACGCAGGATTATGGGGGTCTGCAGAGCGCTGATTGGCCCAACCCGGCTGATCCCCCTTCACACCCAACCCTTCTCGTCCATATGCTTATCCAATTTTATCTTAAAGCTCCCTACAGTTTTAGATCCCACTATAGCACTTGGTAGTCCATTCCACCCATCTACAACTCTGTTACCAAACCAATATTTGCCTATATCTTTTCTGAAACGAAATTTATCTAATTTGAAACCATTGGTACGAGTTCTTTCGCTATCACTGAGCTTTAGTACATTTGTCATGTCCCCTTTGTTTATCCCACTAACCCACTTGAACACCTCTATCATATCCCCTCTAACTCTGCGTCTCTCTAACGAATGTAAACCTAATTTCTTCAACCTTTCTTCATACGGAAGATTTCTAATATTATGGATCATTTTTGTCATTCTACGCTGTACTCTCTCCAATGAATCTATGTCCATTCTGTAATAAGGACACCAAAATTGGACAGCATAATCCATATGGGGTCTCACTAATGACAAGTAAAGTTTTAAGATAACATCAGCAGTTCTGTTACTCACACTCCTAGAGATGAACCCGAGACTCCTGTTTGCCTTATTACGAACGCCTATACACAATTTTCTAGGCTTCAAATCATTGCTAACAAACACACCTAGATCTTTCTCGCAGTCTGAATTTTCTAATTCTAAATTAGCTAGTTTATATTTAACATTTGTTTGCATCTTCCCTATCTTTAATACCTTGCATTTGTCAATGTTAAACTTCATCTGCCAATTTACTGACCATTCATGTAAGGTATCTAGATCCCTTTGGAGGCACTCTATATCGCTATCTGAATCAATTGATCTCCCCATTTTAGTATCGTCTGCGAATTTACTTATCCTACTAGTTATACCTAAATCTAGGTCATTTATGTATATAAGAAACAACAGGGGACCTAATACCGATCCCTGGGGGACACCACTTTTGACTGCTCCCCACTCTGACTTGGTACCATTTATGCTGACTCTCTGTTTCCTACCAATTAGCCATGACCTAATCCATCCCAACAACGCCCCACCTATTCCATGTGCCTCAACCTTTCTCATCAATCTTTCATGAGGGACTCTGTCGAAAGCTTTACTGAAATCTAAATATATCATATCGTATGCCTTGTCATTATCTACTGCTTCATATACCTCTGAGAAAAAACTAAGCAAATTAGTAAGGCAAGAACGTCCCTGTGTGAATTTTGTAATTTTATTTTGTAAGTTTTACATTATAATTACATTCCTATTCTTTAGTCATTATTGATGAATGCACAATACAGTCACGCTAATAAGTGATGTCTCGGCACCAAGTATATTTTGATCAATAATTGGTATCAGCAATATCTAAGCTTGATTTCTTCATATCGAGTGAAATGCAAACATATTCCTACACTTACTCACCCAATTTAACATCTGACAGACATTAATACAGCACAGAGCAAGCCAAACGTAATGACAGCTGGGACATGACTTATTAGTGCCACAGTACACTATGAGTACATACTGTACTGCACATTCAACAATATATCATATTGTTTTTCACCAACCCACCAATTAACTTACAAATAAACCTAATTAATGAAATCAATGAAAGTATAGTAACATAATTTTAACTCCGATTATAAATAGTGGTTTTAATTCAATTGTAAAACTTGCAAAATAAACAAACCAAAACTGGGACGACGCAAGATAAATGCAAAAGAACTAATCAAAATCGCTAAGTGTACCAGGTTTACATCTTTGCAACTGTACAGACTCATTTAAGCCTTATAATACTACACTATACCCTGTTCCAAGTAGATAGACCAGAAATCATAAACATTAACCTCTATAACTCACAAACTACAAGAGTAATCAAGCTAATATTTCTACTATCTGAGAAGGGTCAGGCAAGGAATAGGTGTGGAAATCTACACACTATACGCTCCAGCCCTTTTTTTATTTACTGCACAATTTCTGGCCTACCTTCTTGGAACAGGGTGTCTTACTCTCACAGCCCACTGGCACAAGTCGGCCTTTCTCTCTGGCGTAGGGATGCAGCGACCCCACCACCCACCACTTTGGTGGTGCAGTCAGCCTCTGTAGCAGTTACGGTGATTTCTTGTTACTGCCTTATTGTCGCACCTGCGATTTCGTCAGGTGCAAGTGCTTCAGGGGGACTTTGTTGAGACACTGTTAGCGCTATACCAACATCGGCCACTGTGATGATATGATAGGGCTGTGTTGTGGCAAGTCTTTATTTGTACTGTACTACAGTAGACTAAAATCACATTCTCTGTGGATGAAGCGGTCATTAAACTTGTATGTATGGATGTATGTGGAGTCAGCTGGTGTTGGCGGCCACAGGCGTCCTCATTCTGGTCGGCAGCGGAATCAATTAGATCTGGGAAAAATAATAAAAATAATAAAAATAATAATATTAAATGAGGAACATGAAAATCTTACTTAACCCCCTTGAGGATCATGACATGTTTTGACAATTTATTCTGGCTATCATTAGACAATTTTATACAGCTTAGGAAGGATCTGTGGGAATTAAAAGGGTAAAGACTGTCAATTAACCCTCTGACTTCAATATACTGTACCCCTCCTAATCTAAATAAAATCATTTAATGATAGCCAGAATATATTGCCAAAATGTGTCATAATCCTCAAGGGGTTAAGGGTAAAAAGTGCATCAGAAACTTTTTATAAATGGCTGTATCTTGGTAATGAAGGACAATAAATCTACAATTAAAATGTAAAACTTGCAAACTAAACAAACCAAAATTGGGACAAGGACAATATAAAGTCAAATTAAATTATCAAAATCGCTATGTGGAAACAACGCTTACTAAAATGAAAATTATTAAATAAAAGAACACAATCCACCACATAGGGTTTACATTACTACATGAGCAAGTTAATCTGTTTCCCAAGCAAACTAATTGCACATATAACAACGCACTATCGTCACGTTAAAGGAATTAGTCAAGTTTGGGAAGTCCGGGACGTTCTAGTAAATTTTACTAAACTCTGCATGAATAAAGAAACTACATGTTACATGTCAAAATATTATTTAAAATCAAATTTGCAACATGACAAGACATTAACAATAGTACAAAATACAAATATTGATACGATATCTATACTATTACAAAATAATATATAAAATACAGTACAGGAGTCACTAACGATAGTGCTATCGGGTAGGTACCTGTAAGCATAGCATGCCTCAAGTGACTCCTATCAATAACTACCCTACAAATAACCTACATTTATTGCACAAATAAACTAAGGAAATCGCAAAAGCAAGCAATTGATACTATCGACAATGAATACATATAATATAAGACAAATAATTGCAAAATATGAAGTAACAACAGATTTAAACAAAGAGTAGGCCTACTCTTTTAACAAGAACAATCAATTCAAAAAATCATCAATGTTAATATTAATAATAGAAAAAGAAATAGATAAATAATAAATACAGACAAAAAGTAAGCAGAGGTTATACAAGAAACGTCAAGTTAAAAATGCTTGATTAAAATTATTGATGTCAAATTTTAGAATACAGTCACAATAATTGACCCTAAACAGATTAAATTTATGGAACAATTTACTTGCCTCAAAACCTCTGTCTACTAAGAGTCTGTATAGTAACCTAGCTCTAGCCCAAAAGTAATCTACTTTAGTGCAGATTTTACAAAATCTTATTAACTGGGAATAAAAACAATTATAAGTTATTTTACTATCGATATTACTACTAGGGAAAGGAAAGTTTATTACGTTAAAATTAAAATCATCAACTTTGTGATATACTTTAAGTATGCACTGTTCATTAAGAATCTCTATATTTATATCAAGAACATTTTCAACTTTATAATTTACGTTACATTGTGTGAGGGGAATAGAATTAGGGTAAATAAGTTTAGCAACTTGATTAATATTTAACAAATTGCAAACGAGAATATCATCAATATATCTACTATTATTACTTAACAATTTAGCAAGTGCTAATTTTTCTGGGATTTTATTTTTCTTGCTACTGTCAACTAAGTCTTTTATATATTTAAATTCTAAAGCAAGCAAGAATAAGTCTGCAATTAAAGGGCTAGCATTTCCACCCATAGGAATTCCTAATATTTGTTTGAAAATGTAAGGCCCGAATCTAACATAAGTATTGAAAAGGAGGAATTTAAGGGCATCTTTAAGTTTAGTTCTATCAAAATATACAGAACTAGTGGGAGTAGAGCTAAGTGATGCATTATTAAAAAATGTATAAACATTTATGAAATAATTACCATTCCTAACGAACCTGTCAAATGAGAGTCCTACTCCACGTACTTATAGGTGAACTATCTATCTATCTATTGCCGGACACCTTACTCCCCTTACGAGGGTGGCCATACACAGAATGCCCCCAGGCAGACCTATTCCCTGTGAGAGGGACAACCTGAGCCAGTTTAGTGAAGGACTTACAGGATTGACCACTCAATTTAGGATCCGTCCGACTCTGAGGCCCTCTGTGTATCTTGTTAGCACTATTTTTCTACAGTGGTGTTCGGCTAATCCATCCACTAACCTGCCTGTTAGAAACTATTAACTAATTCACTACCCGGTATGTGTACTGTATCAATCATTCTTTGAAGTACAGCTGGGTCCCCGACTGTGCTAGAATTTGGTGGATAAACGAGCTCGCACAGATCGAAATCGTACAAATCGAAACATGTATCTTATGGGAAATAATTAATTTGGTGGATGGACGGTCCCGAGTTTAGGGGTTCAACTTCATATTACTGTACCTATCAAAAACAACACTAACTGACAAATATTCATAACAATACATAATATAGATAAAAGTAAGCAATAATTAAACTATAATAAGTAATTGTTACTCACATTAAGTTAGGGGGCTCCGAGGCAAACCCCCACGGCAGGGCGAGTGCAGCTATGCTACCCCAGCCCCAGCCCCGTCTTTATCTATAGCGGATGAACCATACGCTTGGACACACTTTAACACTTCATCCTTTTTCTTATAAATTGACCTAACATTCGACTCAGTAAGCCCCAACTCCCTGCCTACAAATGAATTTCCTTTTCCAGCATCCTATAACTTAATAACTTTCCGCTATAGTTCCAGTGTGATGTTGCGCCGCTTCCCGGAACGTGGGGGTGGCATGGTCAATTGGGGCTAGGGTGGCTCAGCCACTCAAGATATACAAATTCCTCACAGAGCTATGCGTGCACTCAGAGCGGGGCAACAAAATATGGCTGGCTATCTCCTCCCTCCCGGTACCCAAGCGGCTCAGAAGCTGGCTGTGACGTTACTGCGTATGACGTCTCTCGCACAGCTGGGAAGAAACGCTTACATTTGGGTTTCTCCACGGATTTGCTTACCCTTATTTCGGCGCTCGCACAGTTTGGAATTATTAAATTCATATTTTTGGTAGCTCGTACGGATCGCGAAACGCACAAATCGAACACGCATAGATGGGGACCCTACTGTACATTAATTTTATTGGCTAAATAGGAATACAGTACTAGAAGGGTTATATAGAGTTTAAGTTAAATATCTTTGGTCATATGTTCTTAAAATATATTTTCTATTGAGAGCTGCTTAACCCGGGAACTGCGGGGAGACTCTTAAGAGTTCCCCCGGCGGACTGCGGGGAGACTCTTAAGAGTCAGAGAAAACAAAAAATCAACTTTTGACATCGAATTTTTTTTTTTTTTTTATTTTTATTTATTTATTTATTTATTTTTTTTTGGCCCCTGGGCCATGCAAAATCTCAGTCCTCTACCTCCCCTCCTTCCCCACTTTCCTCCTCTCCTTCAGTTATCACCTATTTTCCCTGTTATTCCCTTATTCTGAGGTATATTTTCGTGCTAACATTAGAAATCCGGTTGCAGGGTGTGCTCATCACTGAATCTGATAGCAAGCGAATGCAAGAGAGAGAGAGAGAATATCGATCGACTGTGTCTCAGTGGCCTTGGGGGAAATTGGCGGGAAAGCAGCTTGCCTCACCCATACATTATACAACTCGCGGGCTATATCTCCGATTTTGACCATCCAAACGCTGTTTTCACTCGTTTTATTGTTGTTTCAGGTTAATACCTTTATAATCAACCCATAATAGGCGCATATGGATAAGTATTAATGCTATTAATGGTACAATGAATATTTTAGTGACGGAAACACCTCAAATACATGCGCGCAGGGAGAGGTGTCTAATTACCCCCATGTGCACTTCAGAGGTTAAGAGAATACAGTCAGCGTTGTAATAATCTATAATAATACGGAAAACTCCATTTGTGTCAAGAAAATATTATATATAACTCAGCGAAGAATTATTATAACAACTTTTAAGGCTGAGAGAGGCGCAAATCCGGAGTGTTTTGTCTAACACACCATCTGATGACGTATTGCGCGGTGAGACGTCACAGTCTTCCCCCTTCTTCACGACGCATTTCTTTCCCAGACGAGAGCACCACCTTTGCTACGATTAGACGACTTTATTAAGCTTAAAAAGGGCCTCCAGCAATTTAAAGGCTTCGAACTATCCCACTTAACCCTTTTTACTACCACAGATCCTTCTTAAACTGCACAAAATCCTCTAACTAGAATAAATTTTAAAATGTCGCTGGTACAGAAGGGGTTAATTATTGTGTAGTTATTGTGTATTGTGTACAGTACTACAGTATATGTATTTTAGACGAGAGTGCTACAAATTAAAGTTATTACCGTAATTATTTACAAGTCGGCCTTCCGCTTATTTGCTTTTAAAACTACAGTACTGTATTGCACATAATTATGTACGGGCATTAACTCCTTCTGTACCGGCGACGTCTTTTTGTATTTTACTCTGGCTACTATTAGACAATTTTATTTAGTTTAATAAGGGCCTCCAGCAATTAACAGGCTTCGAACTATATCTATTAACTATTTGTAGTACCATAGATCCTTCTTAACCTAAGAAGTGCGCATGGGGGGTATGAGACACCACACTCCTGTGCCGACGTATTTGAGCTGTTCCCATCACTAACATCGTTATTTTACCATAAATAGCATTAATACTTATCCATATGCGCCTATTATAGGTTGATTATAAAGGTATTAACCTGTTACAACAATAAAACAAGTGGAAACAGTGTTTGGATGGTCAAAATCGGCGATACAGGCCGGGAGTTACATAATGTATGGCTGAGGCAACCTCCCTGCCCTCCACCCCTCCCCTTGTCTGGAGAGACACTGTTCCGCAATAGTCTCTCTCTCGCTCTTTCCCACGCTTGGTAACAGTGATGACAACGCCCTGCTACCAACTCGCTAATGTTAGCACGAAAATAAACCACAGAATAAGGGAATAACAGGGAAAATAGGTGATAACTGAAGGAGGGGAGGAAAGTGGGGAAGGAGGGGAGGTGGAGGAGTGATATTTGGCATGGCCCAGGGGCAAAACAAAATAAAATAAAAATAATGTTTTTTGGGTGTTTTAAATGGATTTTTTTTCCCCTTACTCTTAAGAGTCTTCCCGCAGTCCGCCTTACCTTTACCTTACCTTTGGATGTGTTCGCCGCTCCTCTAGCGGCACCAAGGAGCGCGACGCCCCTCGTTATGGGTGGTGATTTGGTGCAGTAGACTGTTTGAAGCGACAGCTCGCTCCCTTGCGAGGATGGGCTCGTCTGGCACTTTTTGCAGTTCGACATCTAGGGCTCTCTTGAAGTTGTCTAACGAGATGTCCCTCATGTCTCTTACTCGCCGTGGGAGTTTGTTGAAGAGACGTGGGCCTCTGTGTGATAACCAGCCCTCTCGCAGAGAGCCCATAGCACCCCTGTTATTCATCCGGGGGATTTCGCATTCCCAGCCTCTCCTATCACTGAATTTCATGACTATCGGAGTATGTAGGTTTGGTACTAAACCCTCTGCGATTTTCCACGTGTATATTATTAGGTAACGTTCTCTTCTACGTTCCAGTGAGTACAGATTCGCCGGGGGAACTCTTAAGAGTCTCCCTGCAGTTCCCGGGTTAACCTGCATAAAATAGTCTAAATATAGCTAGAATATAATACAAAGTAAGTCCCTGGTAAAGAAGGGGTTAAAGACCCATACACATGCAGTACTCTGTTACAAAACTTAAATTCAGAACAGCAATGCTGAATTTATGATATATTATTTTACAAGTGGTCGTTCTCCCTTGGCCTTCTCCTACGTCGTGCTGGCGAGGCTACTCGTGGACGTAAACAAACACGTTACTCATCAATCACCGTCTCACCTGCCTCCCCCGACGACATTATTGTCATTACCCTCACCTGCCAACCAGGGGGCGGCTCTTAAAAATGATGCAGAAGACGTCAAATTACTAGAACGCACTGCGGAAGAGTGAAAAACGCCTCAGAGATCGCGTATCTTAACAATAAAAATGGAGTTTGAAGGGTAAGCTCGTGGCATAGTCAGTATAGCATCGGCTGCTGATCAAAGGGTTGGCGGATCGAGGCCGCACTGTCAAAATGTCAATGTCATTGGTAGATGTCAAGCCCGGGCAACTTGACGTAGTGATTCGTGACAAACGCCTAATGTTCATAGACACCCCTTCTCGGGAATTACGGTGTCTGGCAAAAAAAAAAAAAAAAATTGGATATTGATGATCTCACAGAAGAGCTTACCCTTGAAACCCAGCACGACAGAGGAGAACGCAAAGGGAGAATGCCCACTTGTAAATGTTTACTGTTATTACGTATGAATGGTATGATGAGCTATATTTATAGGCCTATCACTTGTGAAAATTACAGTAGCTCAGTGGCTGACTAGGCTAAAGTATGGTACGATTAACCCAGCAAGTGCGGATCTCCTCATAAGAGTTTTACCGGTGCGCTGCGGATCTCCTCATATAATCCAAGGCCTTAAAAAAAAAAAACATTTAAATCAGCCCAGTATCATATTTTTTTTTTATTTTTTTTTATTGCCCCTTGGCCATGCCAAATATCACTCCTCCACATCCCCTCCTTCCCCCCCCCCCCCCTTCAATTATCACCTATTCTCCCTGTTATTCCCTTATTCTTAGGTATATTTTCGTGCTAACATTAGCGAGTTGCTAGCAGGGTGTGGTCATCTGTGTTACCAAGCGTGGGAAAGAGCGAGAGAGACTACCACGCAACAGTGTCTCTCCAGCCGTTGTGACGGCTGGCTGGCTGGCAGGCTGCCTCAGCCATAAGTTATGTAACTCCCGGCCTCTATCGCCGATTTTGACCATCCAAACACTGTTTCCACTTGTTTTATTGTTGTAACAGGTTAATACCTTTATAATCAACGTAAAATAGGCGCATATGGATAAGTATTAATGATATTTATGGTACGATGACGATTTGAGTTTAGGAAACAGTCTAAATACCTCCGCACAGGGAGGGGTGGCCAATTCCCCACCTACCCAGCGGAGAGGGGTAGGCTAACAGGGGTAGGCTATGTTCCAATTAATTTTGATAGGCCTAGGATATATACCGTAAATAATGGAAATAGGCACAACATCTATCTATCTATCTATTGCCTGACGCCGTGATCCCCGAAGGGGTGGCCACGAACGAACCGCCCCCATGCACCTCTGTCCCCAGTCAGTCGACGCCTCTCCCCCAAACCAGCACCGCCTTCGTTCATGTACTTCCTCACTCCATCCTTCCACCTCTCATTCGGTCTACCTCTCCCTCTCTGTCCCTCCACCTCGCTCTCGTACACCCTCTTAGTCATTCTCTCGCTTTCCATACGTTCCATATGGCCGAACCATCTCAAGTTGTTACTTTTTACACTTTCCAACACATCTAGCTCCACAGAACACCTCCTTCTTACTTCCTCATTAGTCTGTCTATCCCTCCATGTAACTCCGCACACACTCCTTAAGTAATTCATTTCCACTGCTCTCACTCTTGGTCTGAGTCTCTCAACCCACGTCCATGCTTCGCTTCCGTAAGTCAGTGTCGGGATTACCACACTGTCATGCAAGGACTTCTTCACTTCCATACTGACCACCCTATTTCTTGTTACTGCTTTTAGCGTTCCTATAACCCTGTTGTACCCTCTCCCGCACTTCTTCATCCATAGTCCCATCTTTACTCAACACACTGCCCAGATACTTAAAAGAGTTGACGATCTCCATAGCCTGACCGTTCAGCTTCACCTCAAAATAAGATAATTACAAAAAAAAAAAATAGCTGAGGCTAGAAATACAGAACTAGGCTAATACTGTAGAGCACTTAAGTTAGTTAGGCTACTTATTTACTTTTTACTGTACAGTAAGTGCCAACAAGGAAATAGTATAAAATAAATAAGTACCGGTATGCCTAACTAACTAACTTCAATGCGCTGAATACTTCTATCTATCTATCTATTTACTCAGGCCCAATCCCCACTTTTCCTTTTCTTTCTTTTTGTAATACTTACTTGGTATAATACTGTACTTGGTGTAGGCTAGTCTAGAATGTAGAGGCGCCGCCTAAGAGTAGTGATGGATCGCCACTCCTGCGGCTGCGTCCCTCACTCCCTCTTCATGAGGACCACTTGATCAGCTATCGAGTTGTAAGCCGCTCTGCAGCAGAGTGAGGTGTAAGCTACCGTGTAGCCGGGAACTGGTGACTCGTCAGGTACCGGTAGTTGTTGTTCTTGTGGGGTTGGAAGGTAACTCAGGTCACGGGTGGCAGACTCTCGCTTGGACCTGTAAGACGGGGTTACATTACATTAATACATTTGCTAAGTGACTCAAAGTAGCCTAAGTTCCTAAGTATCTATCCTGCAGAGCTGCAGACAAGGTGTCAAACCAGAGCAATTTTGTTTGAGACTCGAATGAATATGAAAACGAATACTGTACTGTACAAGAATATTAACGTAAACTAACTCGGCTTGTATTCGCAGCAGAAGGAGGGAGCGGTACATGTACATAGCAATATACACCTGGAAAATAATAGAAAATGTTGTACCCAACCCAGGATATCTCCACCAAACACACCGACCGCTCAGGGAGAAAATGTGCAAGAAATTCCCTGCCCACCCAAGCCCCCGAGAGAATTAAGAACCTACTGACAGCCAGCCTGAGTCAGAATGGGCCAACAAATTTCAACTGTCTCTCAAAGCAACTGAGGGACCTCACAAACTGCCAGGTGGAAAACTTTAAAATACACCAGGACAAATTCCGGTAAACCTGACTTTTTGGACCGACAGCGATTTCAGTAGGCTAAGTTTTATTTTTTTGTTTTTTAATTTTCCTTCAGATATACCGGTAGTGTTCTTTTATACTGAAGAGGAGCTGAAATCAATATTTACCCATTATCCAACAATCTAAAAACACGCCCCCCACTAGTGGGGAGGGCAATGAAGTTCAGGGAAAATGAGGGGTTAAAAGCATAAAAAAAAGCGGTGACTGGACGACTCGGCCCATGGGATAACTCGGCTCGGAGCCTCGGACAGCTCGGCCCACTTATTGACAACTCGGCCACGACGGCGAGACAAATCGGCCCATTATTTGAGACAGCTCGGCCACATGTTTTGCTATGGGGCAATTTGACGAGACCAGTCAGGATATAGGATGGGGAGAGCTAAGTGGAGCTAAGTGGAGCTGGCGTGTGTGTAATGTGGGCGAAATGTTTGTTTATTGTATAATTATGTCATAGGCTAGTTCTCTCGATTCGGTTAGGTTAGGTTAGGTTAGGTTAGGTTAATTACGAGTTGTCCTGGTGGTGTAATGGTTAAGGT
The DNA here is from genome assembly GCA_032716605.1 of Paralithodes platypus. Classification (NCBI taxonomy): domain Eukaryota; kingdom Metazoa; phylum Arthropoda; class Malacostraca; order Decapoda; family Lithodidae; genus Paralithodes; species Paralithodes platypus. The sequence goes on along the minus strand of CM064510.1, from coordinate 5,869,369 downwards.
GGCAAAAATCTGTGTGTGATAACCCGGGTTCGAATCCCGGCGGATCATATATAGGCCTACTTTAATTAATTTCATTGGGGGTGTTTGGTGTTGTGTTGAAATTAATCAAATATAGGCTAGATTAACACGGGGTCGAGCTGTCTCGTTTTTACTGGGCCGAGCTGTCCCGTGGGCGAGTAGTCTAGCATTACAAAAAGCCATTAGCCTAACCTAACAACCTTACCTAACCTATCCTAGTATTATGAGTGGGGGCTGCCGCCCCCACACCCCCGCTGATTGGGTAACAGTGCAAAAAACACAGTATTATGAGACATACCTTACTTGGCTTTTTCTTCTTCTTCTTCTTCTTTAGAACCCGCCCGCAGACCGTGCAGATCCACAGGGCTGACCTTTGTATCGGTACTGGCTCAGAAACGTTAGTAGGAGGGAAAGTTTAGAGTAGAAGGATAGTTTAAGAGACATTTTTTTTTTTTTTTTATAAACCCCCCTCTCACTTCCTCCTCCCTCCCCCTCCCCCCCCCCCCCCTCCCTCACCCATTTCTCTTCCTCCACATTTTCTCCAACATCCTCTTCATCATCTCCATGTCTTGTGTTTCCATCTCCTGTGTTAACCCCAATAGCGCCCCTACCCCTCTATCTTCCCTCTGCTTAATCTCCTCCCACCCCCTCTCCCCAACTCTATTCCTCATGTACCTCTCCAACTCCTCTCTCTCCTCATTATATCTTGTACATTCGGTTACTATGTGTTCTACATCCTCCACTATTGGGTCTCCTCCCATTTCACATTGACTGCAGTGCGGTCCCACTCCATTCCATCTCCTCGTTCTCTCATTCGTTTCTAGCGATCCTGTTCTTGCCTTAAATAGGAGTTTCGATCCCCGTCCCCCATCATAGTACAGTTCTCTAGCTGGTTTTTCCTTCTCTCTATAATATGCCAGCGTGGCTTTATTTTCTACCCCCTCCCTCCATCTTCTTCTCCCCTCCTCCTTTATCCCTTTCTCTATCTCTCTGACACATCCCCTCCCATTCTCTAGTATGACCCACTCCTCTCTCTCATTTCTTTTTCTAAATTCCCCTCCCACCCGGTCCTGTTTTATATTTATCCTCCCCAATCTTTTCTTGCACTCTCTGTTCCATTTACTTTGCTCGCTCGCCCATCTGTATACCTTCCCCGGCCACCTATCTTCCTCCATCCCCTCTAGCCTCACTTTGTACTTCCCTTTCGCTTTCCCAATCCTTTCCTCAAACGTACTCCACCCCATCTCCCCTCGGATTGCTTCTTGAGCTACGTATTTATTTGCCCCCAATCCTGTCCTCCCGATTTTATTCTGTATCGTTTCTAATTTCTTCTTCGTTTCCGCCTCTGTTGTTTCTACCGCCTCTAAGCCGTACATTATTGCAGGTACTCCTAATCCTTTCCACAGCCCTCGCACTATTTCATAGCTATTCGCTCTTAGCCTTGTCGCGCTCCATAGTCTCCCATTCCATTGTTGCATTTGTCCCACCTTTTCACTTTTCGCCTTCTCAAACCCTTTCTCCGTGATCGTTACCCCCAGATATTTATACTCCCTTGTCTTCTTCATTCTGTTTCCTTCCAGTGTCCATTCCTCGTCTTCTTGAAGCTCTCCATTCATTTTCATCACCTGGCTCTTTTCTTTACTAAATCTTACTTCAAGTTCCTCCCCGAATCTCGTTGCTTCCTCTAGTAGTCTCTGCAACCCTCCTCCCGTTTCTGCCATCAGAACTACGTCGTCAGCAAACAGCAGTACCCCCAGTCTTTCTTTGTTTATCTGAATCCCCTCCCCAACTCTTTTTATCCTCTGTGTCATTTCTTCCATATATAACGCAAATAATAACGGCGATAATACGCACCCCTGCCTTACCCCCCTCTTGCTTTCTACCCATCCCGTTTCTATATTTCCTAGCGCGTACTTCGCTTTTGTTCCTTGGTACATCGATGTTATGATGTTTATATACTTTTCTGGTATTCCACTCCTTGCCATTATTTTCCATAGCAGTTCCCTGTTTACTCTATCATAGGCTTTTTCTATATCCAGGAATGCACAGTAACCCATTTGTTTCTCTCTTTTCATTTTCCCCATCACTTCGCTTAGTATATAGATATTATCTGTCCCCCTCCTCTCTCTTCTGAACCCATTTTGCTCATCACTTATTAGCCCGTTTCCCTCTATGGCTCTATTCATCCTTTCCTTCAATATCCCGCAGAAGAGTTTCCCTATTGTTTTGTCACTGTCACTGGCCTGTAGCTTTTCATTTCCTTCTTACTCTTGTACCCTCCCTTGTGCAATAGTGTTACTCTCGCTTCATTCCATCTTTCTGGTACTCTCTCATTTCCCATTACCTCATTAAACATTTTCTTCAGTCTTCTTGCCATTTCTTCCCCCCCCCCCCCCCCTCTATGTACATTTCATTTGGTATCCCATCCGGGCCGGTCGCCTTTCCATTTTTTAGTGCTTTGATCCCTCTCCTTACTTCTTCTATTGTGAGCTCCCTTTCCATTTCCATCTTATCCTGTTCTGGTAGCCTTCTCTCTCTCATTTCCAAGTTCCATTCCCTCTCCTCCCCTTGTTCATTTACTCCCCCTATTTCCTCCCAGTATCGCTTTATTTCAATCTTTATTTCTTCTTCTGTCTTTATTATTCTATCTCCCACTATTAGTTCCACGCTTTCTTCCTCTCTACCGGTCTCACCTCTTAACATCCTATACCACTCCTTTTGGCCCTCTTTCCCCTTGCTTCTGATCTTTTCTACTTCTTCTTTCTCGTGTTTTATCATTGCCTCTTGTATTAGTATTTTTACCTTCTTCCTTTTCTCCTCGTATGTCTTTCTTCTCGTTCCCTCTCTCCGCCTTCCCTCCTATTTCTCTCTATCATCCTTCTCCTTTCTCTGTTCGCATCCCTTCTTTCACTTCTTGCTTGTTTTATTTCCCCATTCCACCATGGTTTTTGTTTTCTTTTTCCTGTCCATCTTCTTATTCTTCCTATACTCCTTTCTGCCGCTCTATTTATGTCCATCATCAACTCTCCGTCCATTTCCTCTACGCTCCCCTCTCTTCTTTCCCCTATTTCTTCCAGGTAACCTCTGTATTCTACCCATCTTTCACTTTTTAGATTCCATCTATTAATCCTCCATCTCGTGTTTCCTTTGCTTTTCCATTCCTTTGTGTAGTTTATCACCATGAGTCTGTGGTCGCTTTGTATCCCTACTTCATTATCTTCATCTATCCACATGTTTTGGATCTCTTCCCTTGCTCTTCCATTCGCTAGTATGAAGTCTATCGCCGATCTTTGGCCTTCTCCGTGTCTTACCCATGTCGCCTTCCCCTCTCCCATTGTTTGGTTCAGTATTTCCATGTCATTTTCTTCCGCAAATTGGATCAAGGCTTCTCCATTCCCATTTATCCTCTCCCCTAGTATCCCTATATGTGCATTCATGTCTCCCATTATAATTATCTCCTCTTCCTCCCTACCCCTTATCATTTCCTGTATTCCTTGGTACTTGATTCTGTTTTCTTCACGTTCCCTTGTCCCCCCTTCCACCGTGAAGTACCCTATTATTGCTGTTATTTTTTCTTCCCTTCCATTATTCATCCTCGCTAGTGTCACTCCCATTATATCCTCCATTTCCTTTGATTCTCCACCCTTTAGTTTCTCTATTTTCCATTTTGAGTTGTTCCTAATCATTAACCCTACCCCTCCCCCTTTCTTTTCTGATTTCTCCCTCCCTCTCCCAATGAGTGTATATTTATCCCCTTCCCATTTTGTCTCTCCCCTAAAGTGTGTTTCTGTTATTCCTATCATTTCCATTTCCCACTCACTCAATACCTCTTCAATGTCTTGTATTTTCCCTCTATTCATCCCATTTATGTTTACACATCCTATTTCTATAGGATCGAGTGGTAGCGAGAGCCTGAGAGGGCCGAGAGGTTCACGACAATAACATGAGTGCAGCTGTGAACGTAAGTTAAAATAGGAAATTATCGTTTTTATTACCCATTAATTTCCGGAAGTTTAAATCTACAGTAGCCTATGCGAAAAAATATTAATCTTTATGTTACTTTGCCATCACCCATTAAGATCGCACTGCTAGGCTAGCTGTGGTGGGACGCAGAGGGACGCAGATTTCAGCAGAGTGGCGATCCATCACGACTCTGAGGCGGCGCCTTTAGACCCCACCAAGTAAGTACTGTAGGCCTATAGCATTGTTTTTGCAATTTTATCACTTCTAAAAACATAATTTTACCTTTAAACCACAATTTTATCTTTAAATATACAATCATACAGACTAAGAAGACTGGACTCAGCTTTCGTTTGACACCCTGGCTGCAGTAGCCTAGGCTGTTCCAAGTAGGTCGCTCAGAAATCATGAATCCTATTATCCTAACAGGGAGCCAAAACAGGAAATATCCAGTTCTGGAGCATATAGCATAATCTACTTTCCGTCTAGTTTCCGATTCCAATGTGAAAAAGCCTCAAAATATCAAGAGAAAAAACTTGCTCATAGAAAATTGCCGGGAAAAATCGCTCGTGTGACACCGGCTTAAAGGTGAATAAATTGGTTTAATAGTAACCAGACTACCAGAACCAAACACACTAGCCTAATCAAATAGTCACTTAAATGGAAAAATAAATCGAGAATAATGATATGGCTATTAATTATATTAATTGCCCACTTACAGTATACCTTGCATTAATACACCTTCCCTTCGAGCTTAACACACACACACACACACACACACACACACACCTGGTCGCCCCTTCAAGCTAAAGTTGTACATGTGTTTGATGGTAGAAAAACGTAGGTTCTCAAAATAGCCAAACTAACGGAACGAAAGTCTTAAAATATCAAAACTATTATAGTATGCCTATGCTAAATATGAGGGAGAAAAAACGACTACTTCCCCCTTAATATGTACAGTACATGATAATGTATCGGAACATTGCCTAGACATTAACTATTCTTTGTTTCTTTTCACCTGGCGATAATATGAACCCCCTAGTAGCAAATTTATCGATACTTGATGGAAAACATGAAACTACTATGGCTCTGCATCATGTTAAGACCAAGTTTATATAATCAACACCATAATACACCATACAAACTTCAAAATAACATAAATCTTGATGGGAACTTTGCAATCTACCGTCAGTTGAAAAGAAAGAGTATAGTTATCCCTATATTATTTACCATAGGGGTCGTTTTCTTTGATTACCGGCACATTATTTTATGCAACGTTGAATGTTCCGATATTCGGAATAATTGCTCATCTTAGCCATCTGACTGATTAATTAACTTATAGTATTTTAATACATAGTAATTTACTATATAGGAGACCCTACACGAGAATTATATTATATTTATAATTGTATATGTCTCGAATGCCAGTTTTTGTTTACAAATTGTGAGACACCCGAGGGCCGAGGATCTGCGTGCCAAAATGATCCGCCTGGCACGGTGACAGGCACCTCAAAGAGTTAATGTACCCCCTTCCAAGGCTGGCGTACAGTGACGGAATGATATATGAGGTAGAAGAGGGGAAGAGGGGTGTAGGGAGGTGGGGGGCGGGGGGGATGTATCGAGAGGTGAAAGGGTGTTTATAGGAGGGGAGAAGAAGTAGGCCTATGTGGAAGGACCTGCTGAACGTTTAATCTACGGTACCTCACCGCGTTAGGACTCCCGTCGAGGATATACAGTATATAATGCCTTGTGATCAACGAACGCCTAGGCTATACAGTACTGCGAAAAAATGGCGTCTATACAGACACAGTATATATATAGCCTTGTGATCAACGAACGCCTACTGCTGAATTGGGCGGCAGTGGGCGTCCTCTCGTCTACAGTGACATTCAAGATACTGGAGGTCGGTGGCAGAGCGGAGAGACATTACGGTAGATTCTTCCTCCCTTTATCCTGCTGAGTGATTATTCTACACTCCCACAGTAAGTGTTTGATGGCTGTATATGAGGCTGGTGTCACACGAGCGATTTTGTATTTTTTTTTACCGGCAATTGTAGTCTGGGATCATCAAAATTATTGTCTTATCCTAAATAAGCCACCTAACATAGCCTAATCTACCTTCAGAAGTTCAGTCTAGTTTCCGATACCAGTGTGAAAGAGCTTCAAAATATTACGAGAACAAATTTGCTCATTGAAAATTCCCGGAAAATGCGCTCGTGTGACACCTCCCTAAGTTTAAGAGCATGTTTTGTAATAATAGGCTAGAAGTCAGTATTTGTTGTAATTATACATTGCAACTAGGCTATGCACAGCAAAAACATTAACCAGTCGTAATTTCAAATGCGTAACTTCGCGATCGGTTGGGAAATACAATACTTACTTATAAGAATTCGTAGTAAATTAAGTATTGGGCCTCGTGACTTCGTTGTTATATGATACTATTCCGAACGCAACACGCTATATCATCCTATATGTACAGTCGCGCTAGTAAGTGATGTCTCGGCAGTCGGCACCAAGTATGTTTTGATCACTAATTGGTATCAGTAATATCTAAGCTTTATTTATTTATATCGAGTTAAATATCCACACATGTTCCTACACTTAGCCACCCTAATCAACATCTGACAGACATTAATACAGCACAGAGCAAGCCAAACGTAATGACAGCTGGGACATGAATTTTTAGCGCGATCGTACATGTTCTTTCGTTGTGTGTGTGGTCAGTCACGGTGTCATGGGTTCGAATCCACGGGAGTATCACATGTTAGCACAGTATAGCCTATTAATTAATTTAATTAATTTCATACTTGGGTAGCCTATGTGGGCAGATCTGAAGAAATTGGTTGAATTCGTTAAACAAAATATATTGATATTAGGCTAGAGTGCTAGACAAATTGTTGATGCCATTTAACAAAAAAAAAAAAACGGGTGGGGGCTGAAGGATGCACTGTCAAATTGATGGGCATGAAAGACGTACTAAAAGTGTCCACAACAGTCTACCCAATTAAAGGTATATTGTCTGATATTGATGGTAATAATAAATCCTTAACCCATACAGTACCGGTGACGTCATTTTCATTATAATGTGGCAACTATTAGACGATTTTATTCAGATTAGGAAGGACCTCTAGCCATACTACGGCTTCAAAGTATCTCACCCACCCTTTTTTTTAACAACCGCAGAGCCTTCCTAAGCTGCATAATAGGCTATCGTATAAATATAGCTAGAATAAAAGATAACACACGTCGCTGGTACTGAAAGGGTTAACAACAATCTACGGTGATGCCTTCCCCGGACTCGCTCACACTCTCTCTCTCTTCCTCCTCCTCCTCCTCCTCCTCCTCCCTCCCTCCCTCCTTCCTTCCTTCCTTCCTCCCTCCCTCCCTCCCTCCCTCCTTCCTTCCTCCCTCTCCAGTAATCCCACCATGACAGGCCACCACATATTAACCCCTTCTGTATCGGTGACGTCCTTTTTTATTCTATTCCTGCTATATTTAGACGATTTTGTGCAGTTTAAGAAGGATCTGTGGTAGTAAAAAGGGTTGAGTCAGATAATTCGAAGCCTGGTAAATTGCTGGAGGTCCTTTTGAAACTGAATATAATCGTCCAATAGTTGCCAGAAAAAGTTAAAAAGACGTCCCTTTTAATATATTCGGTCAACTATTAGTCTTAGACGATCTTATTCAGCCTAGGAAGGACGTCTACCCATTAGGCCTAACCCCTTCAGCACCATGACGCCTTTTTGCCTTTGATTATGGCTAAAATTAGATGATTTTATGCAGTTTAAGAAGGACCTGTGTTAAGCCGGTATCACACGAGCGCTTTTTCCCTCAACATTTATCCTTGCTTATGAGGTCAACATATACAATATGTTGGTTACCTATGTTCATCTACCATCAGTCTAGTTTCCGATACCAGTGCAAAATATTCTAGAAATATTGCCAGAAAAATGTTGATCATCGCATGTTGACTATAAAAGCTCTCGTGTGATACCGGCTTTACTAAGAGGGTTTATTGTGATCGTATTTACCCCTTTGAGTCGTATTGGTAGATTACAGATTAAAATAAATCGTCTAAGGTTAACCAAAATATGAATACAATTACGTCATGGTGGTGAAGGGGTTAAAAGGTTGCAGACTATCTCAATGAATCCCTTTAGCTACCCCATATGTTAATTAAGCCTACAAAAAGTCGTCTAAATGTAGCAAGAATAAAATAAAAACAGACGTCGCCGGTACAGGAGTTAGTTACTCCATAGTAAACACCCTCCCTACCCCAAAGTGCACCCCCACCCCCTCTCTCTCTTTATCTCTCTCTCTCTCTCTCTCTCTCTCTCTCTCTCTCTCTCTCCTCTGCACCTACTCCAACCTCCCCACCCTTTCAATAGGATAACATATACTGTAGGTCCATATTCCTAAGAAAACCATCATTGTTGGTGGTCATTATTATAAAGTTTACTCGTATTCCTTCCTATCTAGCTATCAATCAATCAATCAATCAATCAATCAATCAATCAATCAATCAATCAATCAATCAATCAATCAATCAATCAATCAATCAATCAATCTATCTATCTATCTATTTACTCAGGCCCAATCCCCACTTTTCCTATTTGTTTTCTTTTTTCCTTTTTTGTATTCCTAGCCAGTCATTATGATACGCAATACCCTGTGTTCCATGTCTGCCCCAAACTATTGAACATTAACCCCTTCTGTACCGGCGACGTGTTATTAACTATACTCTAGCTATATTTAAACTGTTTTGTTCAGTTTAACAAAGACCTCCAGCAAGTAACAAGCTGCGAACTATCTCCCTTAACCCTTTTCGCTACCACAGATCCTTCTTAAACTGTAGAAAACCGTCTAAATATAGCAATAATATTTTCAAAAAGACGTCGTCGGTACGGAAGGGGTTAACCTCTATAAAGCCGGTGTCACACGAGAGCTTTTATAGTCAACATTCGATGATCAAAATTTTTCTGGCAACATTTCTGGACTATTTTGCACCGGTATCGGAAATGAGACTGATGATATATATGAATTTAGGTAACCAAGATATTGTAAATGTTGACCTCATAAGCTGCCAGACCAGTGTTGAGGATAAATGTTGAGTGAAAAAGCGCTCGTGTGATACCGGCTTAACTCACTTGTAAACGACGTGACTAAAGTAATCAAGGGTAGCCTACTTAACCCCTTCTATACCGAAGACGTCTTATTAATTATATTCTTGCTATATTTAGACGATTTTGTGCAGTTTAAGAAGGATCCATGGTAGTGAAAGGGGTTAAGTGAGATAGTTCGAAGCCTGTTAATTACTGGAGACCTTTTTTAAGTTGAATAAAATCGTCGAATAGCAGCCATAATAAAGTTAAAAAGACGTCGCTGTTACAGAAGTTGTTAACCCCTATAAAGCCGGTATCACACGAGCGCTTTTAACATTTATCCTTAACACTGGTCTGGCAGCTAATGAAGTCAACATTTAAAATATTTCCTTTGCCTAAATTCATATATCATCAGTCTAGTTTCCGATACCAGTGCAAAATATTCCAGAAATATTGCCAGAAAAATGTTGATCATAGAATGTTGACTATAAAAGCTCTCGTGTGATACCGGCTTAACCCACAAACGACTAGAGTAATCCAGGGTAGCCTACTTATTACCGAAACTACCACTAATGTTTTCTAAAATTTTAAAGGGTATTATAGAATAAGGATGTTGCAAATATCAAAATAAAATTTGTTTTAACCTCCGGAAATACATTTTATGTGCACTATATAAAGCACTGTAAAAAAAAAAAAAACTCTCCCTATAAATCTCCCCATTGACGGCAGTAAAACTCTTATTAACCCCTTCTGTACCGACGACGTCTTTTTATAATACTTTGGCAACAATTAGACGGTTTTGTGCAGTTTAAAAGGATCTGTAGTAGTAAAACGGGTTGAGATAGCTTGAAGCCTGTTAAGGGGAAGTTTGTTTTTGTCTAGACCACCTTCCCTGTCATGTTTAGCATCATTCATTAGTTTAGAGATTTTAAGACGTTTGCTCCATTAGTTTGGCGATTAGTAGACCTATTGTGCCATTTAGGTGTCTACATTCGCGTGCCTGTAATTTAAGAGGAACAGGCCTTCGGCCGCGACTGTTTTCTAACGAGAAACAACACAAATCAAATTTACCTGGAAGGGGATCTTGGCGGTATCTATATAAGCTTGATGGAGGTCTCGGGAGGAAACTTAAAGTATTATTAAATAAATATATATATGACAAATACCAGTACATACAAATATATATATGACAAATACCAGTACATACAAATATATATGACAAATACCAGTACATACAAATATATATATGACAAATACCAGTACATACAAATATATATATGACAAATACCAGTACATACAAATATATATGACAAATACCAGTACATACAAATATATATATGACAAATACCAGCACATACAAATATATATATGACAAATACCAGTGCATACAAATATATATATGACAAATACCAGTACATACAAATATCCCATTTTGTGAGGTGTAGATTACTGTAGATAGAAGACTAGAACCCTTATTGACGACTCGAAGGCTCCGTACTATAGTTTGGTTGATTAACTGGCAGAGGTTGGAATGCTGGGGTCTGTTGTTTGATGTTGTGGGTTGTATAGTAATGTTAATTGATGCTGTTCCTCAAGGGACTGGAGTTCTCAGAAAAGGGTTCCAGTCCTAATGATATTCTTGACTTACAGTGTGCTGTCTTAATTATCCAGAAAGATTGACAGCCTCTGAAGTCCTATCTTAACTAATAAGCTGTACTCTGTTCCTCAAAGGTAGTCCAGAAATCGTGAACCCTAACTTCTGTAACTATAATAGTGATAGAGAATATGGACTGTCCTTTTCCACATCTATTCCCTGGCTAGCTCATCGCAAAGGGTGGAAATATTAGTTCGATTACTCTAGTCCCATTGGAGTGTAAGAGATTGATGATTGGGGTGGAGCTCTTTATTGACAACGTTTCACAGATTTCTTCTTCAGATCAATAAAGTGCTCCTCCTCATATGGTGTATATTTTCATTGTCAACTTTTTAGTTATTTCAACATTGATGATTGGCCTGAGGGCTACACGATGGTCTAGTGAGATAGTCTACCTCTGACACCACACCTTTCAATTAACTCGAGGTTTGTTTTTTTCTAGAACCCGTTCTCTTTCATGTTTAGCATCATTAATTTTGAAAATTTAAGAAGCTCGCCCAAGTTTGGCGATTTTAAGACCTATTATGCCATTTAGGTGTCTAAAATTATCCTGGCGAGCGAGAGCGAGCCTGTAATTTACGAGAAACCGGCCTTCGGCGCGACATTCTTTTACCGAAAAAAGTACAAATATATCTCGAAAGAGGGTCTTGGCGGTATTTATTTAAGCATGATGGAGGCCTTGGGAGGAAATTAAAAAAAAATATATATATACATACATTAGTAAAAAAACATTAACACAACATATAAATCTCCCCATATGTGAGGTGTAGAGATGGTGGATAGAAGAACGGAAAGCTGATTGAGGAGTTGAAGGTTCCGTACTATATTATGGTTGATGTATCTGGCCTGTGTTGGAATCCTGTGGTCTGTTGTTTGAGATACCAGGGTGTAGTCTGCCTTATTAAGGGGAGATGGTTTAACTTGTTGGGTGATTTTTGCATGTTTTCATTATTTGTCTAGTTTCCTCCCTAGACCTCCATCAAATTAGAAAAAAAACAAAACATCCATTAGATCCCCCTTCTAGATTAATTTGTACATTTTTCCGTATACAAATTTCCCGGCCGAAGGCCGGTTCTTCCAACATTACAGGCTCACTATCGTTCGCCAGGGAAAGAATCGACACCTAAATAGCGCGAAAGGCCTAAATATTGACGAAGAAATGGGGCGAAAATTCTTAAAATCGACTAACTAATGGGGCAAACATCTTAACATATGAAAACTAATGGGGCTAAACATGAGGGAGAAAGTGGTCCAGAAAACTGGCCCATCTCCCCTTAATGCTAGTCTTGATGATAATTAGGCTATTTCAACCATGGTACGTGTCAATTTCCACTGTCTTATGTTTCTCATTGAATTCATGTACGAAACATTAAATCGTATATTATTATTATTATTGGTTGCATTCAAGGACACTACTGTGGACTCTTCTTCTTCTTCTTACCTCTGACCGGGTATAGCCTATCCTAGTGTTTACTAGCCTATACCCCTTTGAAAAGATATTAGCCTAACCTAACAACCTTACCTAACCTATCCTAGTATTATAGGTGGGGTCTGCCGCCCCCACATCCCCGCTTTGACTTAGATTTTTGGTGTATTTGTCTGAAAAGTGGCTATTTTTCAATTTGTTGATAACGAAAATCCTCCATGTGGACTATATGGAGAAAAATATGGTGAATCTATTGGTGCCTATTTTCACTAATAAATTGTTTCTCATAACGTCGCACTAGTGTCCTTGTATATATTGTCTTATTATTTTTTTACTTATGTTTTTATTTTGATATTTTTTTGAAAAGACAAAATTGGGTTACAATTAGCCTCTTGTACAGTCACTTATTAAAATTCGTGGACCCTTTGTTATTCTTGATGCATTTATAACTCTCGAATTTGATTTCTGGATGGAACTAGCTTTTCAATTAATACTATATAGGGGTTTGTAATTGATGAATAGAACAGTATAACGATAATTCGGCTTTTCAGTAAAATATAGTATATAGAATTTTTGTAATTGATGAATAGGAAAGTGTATTATTAATTCGGCTTTTCGGTAAATAGTAGATATAGAGTTGTGTAATTGATGAATTGTAAAGTATATTAATAACTCTGCTATTCAGTAAATAGTATATACAATTTTGTAATTGAGGTTAGAAGTATGTACTTTTCAGCTTGTTCTTACTCTGTCCAATTACTCTTCTTTCCTATTTTACTCCAGCCATCTGGTCTGGTCAGAAGTATATTTAAAATTCGATTACAGAGATATACTTCCATAATTAGAAATAGGTGAGGTCCACAAATGTTTATGAGTGAGTATTCCCCTCATGCTCTCAATAGACTAATTGGCTTGGGGCTACCCGATGGTCTAGCGAGATAGTTTGAAGGAATAGAAAACCTGCTTGTCGACTTTAACACCTTACGAGCGGGCTAGGCGGTCTATTTGACCGTACCGCCCAGCGTTTTTTTTTTACCCTAAATAGGGTTGTTTCCGTGCTCATTTTCATGCCTAAATAAGATCCAGAGCATAAAACAAGTATCTATCCCTGAAAGGGCGTAAACAGGGCTTTCCAATGACACCCGAACCATCCTTGTACGACCACTGGTTCTCTTGCAACGATCGTGCAACACGAGTGCAAAACCCCTAAAATAAGGTAATTTCCATACATAATTCCCTGTGTAGCGAGTGAGAAAGGGGGGAGGAAGGTGGTATACAGTTCAAATCGTCCACGATGGTCGTGGGGAGCGGTCATAAGGTTACTACGCTCGTCCCACCGCTCAGCTCTCTCTCTCAGCAACAGTACGTGCTGAAAATGGCGCTCGACAGCTGTCGTGCACCGCCACTTAGTCCAAATTTATTTCACTCGACATATGTTGCGCGCCGCCAGTTAACGGTTAAGGGGAGATGGGCGTATATATTTGTTCAATTATATATTACTTTATTAATGATTATGTGTTTCCTCCCTAAACCTCCATCAAGCTTAATAAAACACCCCCCCAAGATCCTCCTTCAAGAAAAATGTGTACATTTTTCGATATTCGCCTGTTCCTTTTATATTACAAGCTCTCTATCGCTCGCCAGGAAAAAAATACACCTAAATCATACGAAAAGTCCTAATATTTACAGCGAAATGGGGTGAAATGTCTTAAAATTACCAAACTAATGGGCCGAACTTCTTGAAATCTAAAAACTAATGGGACTATACATGAGGGAGAAGGGGAACCAGAAAAGCGACCCATCTCCCCTTAAGACTCCCTACTATATTTCGGTTGATTACCTTACACGTGTATATATATATATATATATATATATATATAAAAAATTAAAGCATCATCAACAACAACAACCTTACACGTGTTGCAATCCAGTGGTCTGTTGATTTGAATTTTGATTTGTATAACCATTAACCAGGTATAGTATATTAATGCTAGTCCACCCCTTCAACACGATGACGTACTTTTTATCATCTTCTGGCTACCCTTAGACGATTTTTTTTAGCTTATAATCTACCGCTAGGACTCAAAAGGGTAATTAGGATCTCCATAAACCCTCTGAATAACATAGGTCCTTCTTAAGCTGCATACAATCGTGTAGCTTTAACCAGAATCAATGGTATATAGGCGTCATCGTGTTAAAGGTGTTAATAAAATTAGGGTGAGGGCTGGTCCTATCCAGAGTGAGGTCTGACATCCTTTATCCAGCCTTTGCCGTGTTTTATTGTCCTACTCATCATTCTTCGGGGCAGGGGGCTCATTAGACACTTCAAAACAAGCTGTGTAGAATGATAATGGACAGATAGGAACAAGAGTGAAGTAGACAAAAAGCAACGCTGCCTATAACAATTGTCACCCCTAAAGTTGAACGTAACAGAGCCAAATTCAAAGTACGTTAGAGTTAAAATGCCAGAATACACAAAGTTTATAGCAATCCAAGTCATAGGATGAAGGAAAGATTGATCGAGGGAGAGTTCCAGAGTTCGCGTGTTGAGCTTCAGGCTATAGGAAAGTTAATGGAATCGATAACGACATTTGGTAGAATTAAGGGATTGGCTGTTTTTATGGTCCCCCTTCTTCCTCATGCTTAGACCCGTTGGTTGTCAAATATTTAGACGTCCGGTTTATTAGTTTGGTGATATTATGACCTTTCGCCACATTTCTGTATCAATATAAAGACTTTTCGTATCATTTAGGTGTCGATGTTTTCCTACCGAGCGATAGCGTGCCTGTAATTTAAGAGACACCGGCATATATTTCTATCGAAAAATTTACAAATTTATCTTGGAGGAGGATCTTTGGAGGAAACTAATAAAATAATAAAAATACACATAAATTAACACATACAAATTACCCATCCTCCCTTAACAACTAAAATACGATCGCAGTACATTCATATTTAGAAACATTTAACTTAATCAATTCTTCTCAGCATGGATTCACTCAGGGACGTTCTTGCCTTACTAATTTGCTTAGCTTTTTCTCAGAGGTATATGAAGCAGTAGATAATGACAAATCATATGATATTATATATTTAGATTTCAGTAAAGCTTTCGACAGAGTCCCTCATGAGAGATTGATGAGAAAGGTTGAGGCGCATGGAATAGGTGGGGCGTTGTTAGGATGGATTAGGTCATGGCTAATTGGTAGGAAGAAGAGAGTCAGCATAAATGGTACTAAGTCAGAGTGGGGATCAGTCAAGAGTGGTGTCCCCAGGGATCTGTATTGGGTCCTCTGTTATTTATCATATACATAAAAGACCTTGATTTAGGTATAATTAGTAGGATAAGTAAATTCGCAGACGATACCAAAATAGGGAGACCAATAAATTCAGATAGCGACATAGAGTGCCTCCAAAAGGATCTACGAATGGTCAGTAAAGTGGCAGATGAATTTTAACATTGACAAATGCAAGGTATTAAAGATAGGGAAGACGATTACTAATGCAAAATATAAACTAGCTAATGCTGAATTAGAAAACTCAGACTGCGAGAAAGATTTGGGTGTGTTTGTTAGCAACGATTTGAAACCTAGAAAACAGTGTATAAGCGTACGTAACAAGGCACACAGGATTCTGGGGTTCATCTCAAGGAGTGTGAGTAACAGAACTGCCGATTTTATCTTGAAACTTTACTTGTCATTAGTGAGACCTCATAAGGATTATGCTGTCCAATTTTGGTGTCCTTATTACACAGTGGATATAGATTACTTGGAGAGAGTACAGCGAAGAATGACAAAATTATTCATAATATTAGAAATCACCATATGAAGAAAGGTTGAACAAATTAGGCTTACATTCGTTAGACAGACGCAAAGTTAGAGGGGATATGATAGAAGTGTTCAAGTGGTTCAGTGGGGTAAATAAAGGATTCATGAAAAATTTACTGAAGCTCGGTGATAGCGAAAGAACTCGAACAAATGGTTATAAATTAGATAAATTTAGTTTCAGAAAAGATATAGGCAAATATTGGTTTGGTAACAGAGTTGTAGATGGGTGGAATAGGCTACCAAGTGATATAGTGGGATCAAGAACGATAGGGAGCTTTAAGATAAAATTAGATAGGCATATGGACGAGATGGGTTGGGTGTGAGGGGGATCTACCAGGTGTGGGCCAATCGGCGCTCAGCAGACCCCGTTATCTTGTGTTAATCTCTGACCGTTTTGGTGGGGCAGTACTCAAGGTATTAGTGAGTTGGGCCTATAATTGGGCCTTTAAATTGGGGTTGGGTGTGACAGGGATCTGCCTGTTTGTAAATTTCGTTAATCGATTTTAGGAGTATAGTTGGTTGTTGGAGGGAACATAATAATTGATATTGGTTCAGGGGTAATTTATCGAGAGGACTTCCCTAGTGGTTAAGGCCCCATTAATTGCTCTTTCCATTCACATATGCATAGCCTACGTGAGTTGCAGTTGGGATGTGTGTACATGCTTAGATTGATATGCAGGATTCGAAGTTGCATAATAAATCGTAGGCAGTGTCCACCATTCTTTAACTGTCTACGTGGTGCGATGCATAAGGTGTTGATTTTCGGTGTGAGCGTCCTGGATTCGAATCCACGGACTGCCACATGTGTTTGTAAATTTCGTTAATCGATTTTAGGAGTATAGTTGGTTGTTGGAGGGAACATAATAATTGATATTGGTTCAGGGGTAATTTATGGAGAGGACTTCCCTAGTGGTTAAGGCCCCATTAATTGCTCTTTCCATTCACATATGCATAGCCTACGTGAGTTGCAGTTGGGATGTGTGTACATGCTTAGATTGATATGCAGGATTCGAAGTTGCATAATAAATCGTAGGCAGTGTCCACCATTCTTTAACTGTCTACGTGGTGCGATGCATAAGGTGTTGATTTTCGGTGTGAGCGTCCTGGATTCGAATCCACGGACTGCCACATGTGTTTGTAAATTTCGTTAATCGATTTTAGGAGTATAGTTGGTTGTTGGAGGGAACATAATAATTGTATGGGCCGATCGGCTTTTTGCAGACTCCCATTTTCTTATGTTCTTATGTTCTTATATAAACATACATTTTACAAGGGGAGTAGGAATCCTAGCCTCCCGCCCCCGAAGTAGGGAAAGTAGTGCAGGAAAAGAGACAGACAGAAGCAGCTAAGGTTGGATGTCTTAAGAATACACTACAATGCATGATATAGTTTATAGCATTTATATAAGGGGGTAGTGCTTGTTTGTTGTTGTTTGTTTGCCTATTATTAATTTGTTATTGAGTTACATCGCAAGACCTCCGTCAAACTTTAATAAGTTCCCCCTAGACCCCCTTTCAGTATAAATTTGTAAATTTTTCGATAAGCTTGATGGAGGTCAGGGGAGGGAACTATATAAATGGTTAATAAATAAATCGACCAATTTGTCCAATCCTCTCCCCTTAAAAAACAAAAACAAACAAAACACAGAAAAATAAAACTCTACATTCCCAAGCACTTGCCTTCCATCTAATATAGCACGTGTATGTTATAACCACACTGAAGTGCAACCCTATAGTCTATTCGCTGTAAGTAGGCAAACAATCTTGACTTCTAACCTCTGTAACTCAAAAACGACTAGAGGGATCGAGCTAATATTTCTACCGTTTGGGAAGAGTCAGCCAGGGAATAGGTGTGATATAAATTACAGCCCATTTGCTCTAGCCCTTTTTGAGTTACAAAGAAAAGAGGTAATGATTTCTCGCCTACTTACAGTAAATAGACCCTAGTCCTTCATGGACGAAATGAGCAGAAACAAGTTTAATTTTTTTCTGAAACTGAATGATATTTAGGGTGACCGGACAACTCAACCAGTAGACCATTTCAACCAGTACCAAATCAACCAATTCGGTTAGGTTAGGTTAGTACTATATTTTGGCACTGGTTGAGAGCTACTGGTTGAAATGGTCTACTGGTTGAGATGTCCGGGAACCGATATTTAACACTGGTGTATATTCTTAGTCAGATGTAGTGTTAGAGAAGCACTTAAGGGGGTCGTACTCGATTTTTCTGGACCCCTTCTCCCTCATGTTTAGTTTAGTTTAGTTCTGAGGTATTAGGAAGCTGGTTCCGTTAGTTTGGCGATTTTGAGACCTTTCGCCTAATTTTGTTGTCAATATTAAGACCTTTCGTGCCCTTTAGATGTCGATGTTTTCCTGTCGAGCGACAGCGAGCCTCTAATTTTAGAAAGAACCGGCCTTCGGCCGGGAAATTTTTCTATCGAAAAATGTACAAATTTATCTTGAAAGGGGGTCAAGGGGGCGTTTCTCTAAGTTCGATGAAGGTCCAGCGAGGAAGCTGAAAAATAATCTAATAAATAAATATAGCGACCAAAAACCAAGAATTACCCCCTCGATTGCGGAATATCACTAAGAGATGTTCATACATTTAAAGATACGTTGTACTGAATTACGTTACTTGAAAATTATCTTTTTGTAAGAATAATGACGGTTACACAGATACAAAATTAGTAGTTTATAGAACTTAACTGACGTGTTGGAGGTAGCCTAACAACCTTTATTGATGATTATATCTGTTATTAAGGGGGGTCACCGGCTTTTTTGTTATCTGTCTCTCCTTTTCTCTCTTTCCCTGGAATGTATCCATTTGGCCCCATTCAGCCAACTGCTTAAGATGTTTATCCCCATCCAGGTGTTGATTTTTTCCTGGCAAGCGATAGCGAGCCAGCATTGTACAGAGAAATCCGGCTTCGCTGGAGAAATGTTTCTATCGAAAAATGTACACATTTAGCTTGCTGTCAAAACAAAAACATGTACATGCTGGCTCGCTACCACTCGACAGGAAAATATTGACACCTGGATGGGGGTAAACGTATTAAAACAGTAGGCTGAATGGGGACGAATAGATACAAGTCAAAGACAGAGGGAGAGAAAAACAAAAAAAAAGCGAGGTGGACTCCCTTAACTTATTTGGTGGAGTAATGTTTTAGATGCTTATGTTCTGGGTGTGGTGTCCCGAGTTCGAATCCCGGAAGGACCATAAGCTTTCACTTGTATATTTAAGTACATTGGGGAAGTAATTAACTGTGTTGGTGGTGTAATGGTTTAGTTGTTTATGTCCCGGGTGTGGTGTCCCGAGTGATACGAACGGCACAACGAAATTAACAAGGGCACTTAATATTGGACTAGAAGATAGGCTATATCTGCAACAACGGTACGCTAATTCCAAACCCTCGAACTATTAAGCCGGTGAACAAAATACTTAAACCCTCCAGAGTTAATCTACTGGATAACGGGGTACCAATTAACTGAGTTTAGTGCACTTCTACAAAGGCTTTCCGATGACGGCAAAGCCTACTCACAACAGGAGTACTTTACGTTAATAAAATGCTCTCAAGTAATAACAATGCTTAAATAAACTATAAATTTTTTTAATAAAGGAGTATATGCTTACTTTAACTTTAGTGTGAGTCTGAACTCAACACTAAACTCTTCAATGCTCTATGAAAACACTGGAAGTCTAGTCCTACAGCAAACAGATATGGAATCTTCTGAAAACGTCTGATGCTCTAAGATGCTCGCCGAATATAGAACATAAATAATGCAGGGGCAGGACACCAAAGCGTGTATCTTAAATACACCAACAAGTAGGATACATATATATAAAACAAGGGAGTGCAACAACTCTGTGACAGCACTAATAACAGCCACTCAAATACAGTACTTCCTTAGCCAACGTAACAGCCAAACTGGGTTGTGTCCTATGCATCAACCTAGGCTAAAATAATACGTGTATAATTCCTAAAGCATATGCAGTTAAAGTTAATAAACACAATGCTGTCTTTCTTACTAATAAAGTCTAGCAGCGGTATAAAAGGTACAAGGAACCTAGGCAGAGCGCAAGCATGCTCGTAGCCTACTGTCTCCCCTGAACAGATTTCCCTTATGTTACGTTAAGTGACTAGGAGGCTCTCTTGGTAAATCCAGATCTCAAGTATCTGGTCTTACCCTGGCGCTCCTCAAAGGTCAACAAAATGAGGTAGCAAGCATACAAGCAAGAGTAGGCAAAAGCCCTTCGCTTGTATACTGCTACGCTCGCAAAGGAAAATATGCACAAGGGTTACAGGCTACCTAGCTCCGTCGAAGTCGTACAGGCTCTGACTTGCCATATACATAACTCAGACAACGACCAAAGGTACCCTCCACTGTCTAGCATTAAATAGTAGGAAAGAACAACTCAATAATTAGAAGCACCCAATACTATGATACCATGTGACTATGACTCTTATAATCCCTAAAGCTAGTGCAAAAACATATATGTGAGAACTGGTGCTGGTAATACGACTTGCCGACTATGGAAGTCGTATGCGAGAACCAGAAGGGATGGATAATGAATAAAGATGAGAAGTATTGGAAAGAAGGAGTTCAGAGAGAGAAACAGCAGTAAAGAGGGTTAGATTGGGGACAGATTGCAAGGGACGTCTATTACCAAGCACACCATGCCAAGCTCTGAAGAGAGACGCAGGGATGATGCCCGCACCACCGAGCTAATACAGCGGCCTCCAATCACAGACCGCTACGTCACGAAGAGCAGGCGTCATATGACACGCCAGGCGAGCCGACCAACCATGAGCGTGGGAACCAACGCCCAAGCTAGGAATGCACACATATATACACACGCACACACTACCACCCCGATCTCTCCTCCGACTCTTTCTCCTTAACTATCACACTACATATCTTATACTCTATCAATGATATAAAATACTTCCACGTGTCACAGACAAGAATAAAGGCAAACACTAATCTGTCTGTGACAACATGAACACTAAGAAAGAAAAAACATCATTCTACGATTATTATAGCCCATTTCACTGCCCGGGCGAGTGCTAGAGAGTACGAGTACATTCTGGCAAGCTGGCCAGCGTAACACCCCGCCCAAGATGTGAGACGTTTTAACCTCAGGTAAACGCCACATCTGACCAGACAGAATGCCCACCAACCCCGCATCAACCAGCTACTCCCCCCAAGTTGGGAAAACAAGGCACAATCACAAACATAAAACACTTCATTATATAAAAAAAATCTACACAAAACTTCCCCAAAATAATAGTATCACTTAACAATATTACGCTCAACGAGCAAGCTTCACCAAGCCTAGCCTACTAAACAAAAACTCAGCATGTCTTAGATTCTTGATGTAACATACTGCACTTATATACTATCAAAAAGAAAGAGTTTTTATGTGAGGTTTTTAAAAAAAATGAATAGTGTTTTTGGCGGGTTTGCACTACAGGGGCAAGGCTAATTTTTCTCTACTCAAACGAACACTGACTGAACGGCGAGGGTGCTCCTTGAAACGTACCCTCCCCTGACAAACAATCAGCCAGAACATTATCAGTGCCCTTAACATGCCACACATCCAACTTGTGTTCCGGCAGCAAAACAACACCTGGCACTGATAAACTGCCCAGTCCATCACAAGACTGGCACTTCTCTTCGCTCTCTCCGGCAACGGGACCTGCCAATAACCTTTCACTAATTCCACCTTAGTGATAAACGAGGCAACACCGATGCGGTCTATGGGGTCTTCAACTCTGGATAAGGTATAGGCGTCTGTCATTGATGATGCACCAACACTCGTGCAATCAACACAAACACGGATCTTGCCACTCAACTCAGGTTGCAAAGTCACTGGCAACGACCACTCACGATATCCCTTATCCCTCAGACCCTTTTTCAACATGTAGTCCAGCTCTGCTTTCACGACAGGCTGACGAGCAGGATTTATACGGTAGGGAGCCAATTTGAGCATTGCACTGTCTCCAGCCTCTATGTCGGGTGCCCCCCCGGACATCAGGCCTGTAGAACCAACAACCATGCGGACGTACTGCCACAGCCTAGTGAGCAACTTCTCTTGGCGCTTAGGAAGAAGAGGTTGGAACTTATCTCTAAGAACAACATGCTCATTGCCCTCCCACAACCCAGCCGAGACCGCAGTTTCTAAATATAGCCTCCCTCCTTCTCCACCTCTGTCCCTAAAACAGTCAGGTAATGAGAGGTACAATCTGTACCACCTGTGCAGTCACTCCCACAGTTCATAAGTGCTAATGCTTCCCCGCCGATACCGTACATGTGCACCCCAGCATTCCTTGCGACTACATCTGCCTGCGCAGCATCACCACCTTCAGCGCCACGGCCAGATACAGTCGGTCTATGGTAGGGCTGTTGCATTTTACTAGGGCAGCATTGGGAGGCTATGCGACGATCGGGCGTATCTACTCCATAGTTAACCTCACCAATCTGCTTAATGTCCTGATACTGAACACCACCCTTAGCAGCCATGGGTCGACCCTGAACTGACAACCATGCCAAATCCTCGTCGCCCACCTTGAACATCCGAAACAACGAGGCCAACGGTTTACTCACACCCAAGTGACCTGCCAGCGGAACATCGTGCACCGCATGAGTTGCGAGGCCTGGGTGCTTGGCACAAACAGTGGGGTATGAACCGAGCAGGTGCTGGATCGCTGCACGCTGCTGCTCAGGCAGGTGCTCAAGCGCTTCCACAGTCACCTGACTCGTGTTCCCCATCCACTGCTCCGCCGAGACATGACAATCCCAACTTTTCACCACCTGTGCCTCGCTGCCCCCATCTCCTTCTCCACCTTGGCCGCTGCAGACCAACAAAGGGACAGTAGGCTGCTCAGGTGGTTGCCTCACAAACTCCTTTAACAGGTTCACATGACATGCTTCCCCGTCCTCATCGAGTTCAATAGCCCCGTTCCCACAACTCTCAAGACTAGGATCTTCTAGTTGCACCTGGGAACTACTCTGTCGCGGAGTGCCATCACGCCCTACCATGTCACTAGGGGGGACAGGTTCTGGGGCCACTCCGGAGCTCAAATTTTGTGCAAGTACCGAGTCACCAAGGAGTGTCGCTGGTTCCAAACTCTCAACCCGACCACCAGCCTCGACTTTCTCCTTCCGACCCTTCCTCCGCTGGTCTGAAACCTGGGTACTAGGCTGTGACACCTGAGCGGACTGAGATCTCTAGAGCCCCTCCTGGCCCTCCCTACTCGTGTCGGCCACCCTCTCGGCAACGACTAAGGGTGGAACCTCGGAAGTAGGCACCGCAAAGTCGTTACCGAGAAGGAGGTCGACCCCCTAAACTGGCAATTTCTCCACAACACCCACATCCAACTCCCGTGTCACACCATCCACCTCAAGCTCCACTCTGACCAGCGGGTAAGACCACGTAGCATTGATACCTTGAACCACCACAACCCGAGCCGTGTTAATAGGCTTGCCAGTGAAGTTCTAAATAAGTGTCTGGGAAGTGCCCGTATCACGCAACATCTCAAGCCTATGCTCCACACCAACCCCCCTCACAGTGCCGTGCCCCCTATGACCACAAAAAGCATCCCGGACGGGTGACGAGCCCTCCTGCTGCTTCTGCACGGACTGTGACTTCGCAACCGACATATTACCCCGGACAAACGCGGAAGACCTCAAAGACACACCGATGTTGCTCACTAGTGACAGCACTGCTGTAGGTGGTGTGCTCGGACATGAGCGCGCAATATGCCCCTTCTCATGACACTTGAAGCACTCCACTTCGCTCTTGGACTTCCTCTGAGGTGAGGAAGGGCCCTGGCCTTTCTTTAACGGGATGGGTTTCGACTTGGGATCAAAATTGGCACCAGTACTCTTAAATTTGTAATTAGTTGTGTCATTAATTCGGGGGGGTGGAGTGGTACGCCCCTGGTTACCTGCGGCAGCTCTCTGTGCAGACCCGCACCCACGAATCAATGACAACCTGAGGTCAGCTAGCTCAGCCGCCTCCTGCAGAATTTTAGGTTGCTTTTCTTTCAGGTTAATTGAAAGGTGTAGCGTCAGAGGTAAACTATCTCACTAAACCATCGCAATACCTCCCTCAGGCCAACCATCAACCTTTCACTGTTCACGGGGTGAGTATACAGAGTTAAAATAGTACTTCAGAGGCCATCAACCCTTCTGGATTATTAAGCCAGCACACTGTAATTCAAGAATAGCGTCAGGACTGGCACCCCTTTTCGAAAACTCCAGTCTCTTGCGGCAATTGACAGTGGTATGGTTGAAGTAGTTTATTTTTATTCAGGACGAGTTTATATTAATATGAATTTACATAAAATAATATTCGACTACCTATTTTCGTGAGTTAGTTACAATAGGACTTCAGAGGATTGGATTATTAAGCCAGCACACTTTAAGTCAATAATAGCGTCAGGACTGGAGCGCTTTTTCGAGAACCCCAGTCCATTTTGTTTTCCATCACAAACGCATTATCATGTTTGTTATCACTGCTAAATATCTATTGCTATGGCTCAAACTTCCATATAGAACGAAACTCGCAAGTGGTCAATTGAAAGGTGTAATCTCAAGTCACTATACCCTGCTCCAAATAAGTAGGCCAACACTCTTGAACAATAACCTCAATAACTCACAAACTACTTAAGTAATCGAGCGAATAATTCTACTATTTGGGATGAGCTAGCCAGGGAATTGATGTTAACATTTACAGCTCATTTGTTCTAGCCCTTTTAGAGTTACACACGTTAGATTTCAGGATTGCTAGACTGCCTATGTGGATTGGGATATAGTATGTATGTTTGTATGTATGTAAATACTCAGGCACATACCCCATAGCTGGGTGTGGTCAACTCGAGACAGAGCTTGAACAGAAGCAACAAAATAACATAAACATAAATTCACACACAGCTAGGTCGTCCAAGAGAAGAACCAGAGACCAAGGCTCATTTGGGGTCTCCAGCAAAAGACTCCTAGGTCCTAGACCCTGAGAGATTCCGGTCTCATCAGGCAGACATGCAGCGGAACGCACCACAATACCTGCCCACATCACCTCCAGGCAAGGCCCTTCATATACACTGGCTCCCTGGGCCGGGCGCCTGACGGACTATTATCTAGTCCAACTGGCGCCTGACCCCCTCTCCCTACGACCGCGTTATCACTCATCTATTCAAAATAATTCCCTGTCATTCCAATTCATCACCACTTCTCTTGCCTGTTCTTCAGTCATCTCTTTAGCTTCCGACGCCCTTTTCACACCCTCTCTCCATCTCCTCCGAGGTCTTCCTCTCAATCTATTTCCCCTTGTTTCAGTCTCATATATTCTCTTTGTAAGCCTTTCATCTCCCATTCGATCAACATGTCCATACCAGTATAGCACCCTTCTTTCCACTCTGGCTGATAATAGTATAGTATTAACTCCTTCTGTACCGGCGACGTCTTATTAATCTATTCTGGCTACTATTTGACACTTATATTCAGGCTTCGAACTATCTCACTTAACCCTTTTAATACCGCAGATCCTTCTTAAACTGCACAAAATCGTCTAAATATAACAAAGATACAATTAAAAAGATGTGGACGGTACAGAAGGGGTCAATAAATATGATAATAAACCCCCCAACAGACAACAGGTTTCCAATACGTACCAAATAATCGACCAAAATAAAGTACGGAGCCTTTAACCCCTTCAGTACGATGACGCTTACATACCTATGATCCGGGCTAAAGAGAAACGAATTTATGCAGTTTAAGAAATACATAATTTATTCCGGGGGTTTATTCAGATCGTAGTTACCCCTTTGAGTCTTACAGGTAGAGACAGATTACGGACAAACAAATCGTCTAATAGTGACCAGAATAAGATAAAAGATACGTCATCCTGTTGAAGGTGTTAAGGGGGAGGTAGTTGCTTTTTCTGGACCTCCTTCTCCCTCATGTTTAGCTCCATTAGTGTTCACATTTTATGATGTTCGGTCCATTAGTTTGGCTATTTTAAGATTTTTCGCCCCTTTTCTTTGTCAAGACTTTTCGTATAATTTAGGTGTAGATTTTTTCCTGGCGAGCGAAAGCGAGCCTGTAGTTTAAGAGATATCGGTCTTTGGCCTGGACATTTTTCTATCGAAACGTGTACAACTTTATCTTGAAGGGGGTCTAGAAGGTGTTTGTTTCAACTTGATGGAGGATGGTGATGGGCTGGTCTATCAGAGTGAGAACTGAGCGATCTCTGCCATACCCATAGCTTACTCTGACTGTTCCTTTTACTTACATATTTTCTAGATCTCAAGTGACGGCGTCTCTTCCGTGGATTGACCGTCATCCCAATCTACCAAGATTGGAAGCCAAAGCGTCACATTTTTCCTTTGCCCCTCAACTTTCTCTTCATAATTGCTGAGGGGCACAGGGCCCTGGGTGGATCTTTGGTTTCCCGGGCGTTTCCGCACCCTCCTCAGCTCCCCGCCATGGAGTGGCTTCGGTCACCCAGGCTTTATTGTGGTCGGCAGGGAGGGTTCTGTGGGGGCGCTCAGTTATGGCCTTGGCCTTGCTCGGGGCCTTGGGGCTGTTCGGCCAGACAGCTTGGGGAACAACAACAACAACTTGATGGAGGTCTAGAAGAAAACTTAAAAATCAATGAATATAATTATATATATATATATATATATATATATATATATATATATATATATATATATATATACTGTATATCTAACAAATAACCACTGTCCCCTTAAGTCGTCAATCAGGTTTATCTATTTCTATCCACCATCTCTACAACTAACGTAATTGAAAGGTGCGGTGTCAGTTCATTATCTCACTCGACCATCGTATCACTCCAAGCAGGGTTTCCAAATCAAGTATTCGAGATAGTAAAAGAATGCCAAAAATCGCCATAGTAATGCCACAATTTCTATAATATCGCTCTAAAATGGCCCAAATCTCCAAAATATCGCTAGAATTCATGGCGCCAGATGTAAATAATCACCTCTAGATGGAAGGAAATTCCACTAGATCTAGCGGTGAAGTAGCTAAATTGGCAACACTGTAGGTAGCGCCAACGAACTTAACAATAATCTTAATCCCTTAACTTCTTATAGCTCGAAATTAATGAAAGCAATCGGGCTGACGTTTCTATCGTTTGGGAAGAGTCCACCAGGAAATAGCTGCTGATATTTACAGCCAGTTTGCTCTAGGGCCTTTTTGAGTTACAGAGAGGTCAGGGATGACGATTATTGTCAAGTTCGTTGACGCTACCTATAACTCCAAGCCAACCACCAGTCTGTCAACGCCTTTTGTACCAATGACGTACTTTTCGTTACATTCTGACAACTATTATAGATTATTTTATTCTGCTTAGGAAGGACCTCTAGCAATAACAAGACTTCGTACTATCTCACTTAGCGAGAGATGGGTAGCTTTTTTGGTCCCCCTTCTCCCTCAAGTTTAGCCCCCATCAGTTTTTAGATTTTAAGACGTTCAGCCCATTAGTTTGGCGATTTTAAGACCTTTCGCCCTTTTCCTTTGTCAATATTTAGACTTTTCGTGTCATTTAGGTTTCGATTTTTTCCTGGCGATCGATAGCGAGCCTGTAATTTATGAGGAACGGGACATTTGTCTATGTAGTATTACACAACAGTATAAGGGGCATTAAGGCGATAAGTGGTTATATTTGTCTATGTAGTATTACACAACAGTATAAGGGGCATTAAGGCGATAAGTGGTTATATTTGTCTATGTAGTATTACACAACAGTATAAGGGGCATTAAGGCGATAAGTGGTTATATTTGTCTATGTAGTATTACACAACAGTATAAGGGGCATTAAGGCGATAAGTGGTTATATTTGTCTATGTAGTATTACACAACAGTATAAGGGGCATTAAGGCGATAAGTGGTTATATTTGGGTTTATTTATTTGTATATTCATTTATTGTTTAGTTTCCTTGCTAAACCTTCATCAAGCTTAAAACAAAAACAAAACCTAACCCCCCGACCCCTTCAAGATAAATGTTTACATTTTTCGATAAAAGAACGTGCCGATCGAAAGCCAGTTTCTCTTAAAATTACAGGGTCGCTGTCGCTCGCCAGGAAAAAATTGACACCTAAATGGCACGAAAGGTCTTGATATTGCTATAGAAATGTGACGAAAGGATTTATAATAGACAAACTAATGGGGCAAACGTCTTAAAATTTGAGAACTAATGGGGCTTCACTCGACAAAGAAGAGGGACCAGAAACACAACCCATCGCACCTTAATCCATATTGAATCACAACATTTTACCTTGTAAACATAATCATTGTACATCTTACACAATATCAATATATGTTTAAATTTACTGAACGAATATAAGGATAATCTACAAGTGCTAATGATAATAACACTAATAATAATAACAATATTAATACAAAATAATAATAATAGGCCTAATAATAATACAAATATGTAGGACTAAATTATTATTATCATTATTATTATTAACCAGGAACAAAGTAGATGAATATAGTTTCCTTTAAGGGCTTATATATTAACCAGGAACAAAGTAGATGAATATAGTTTCCTTTAAGGGCTTATATATTAACCAGGAACAAAGTAGATGAATATAGTTTCCTTTAAGGGCTTATATATTAACCAGGAACAAAGTAGATGAATATAGTTTCCTTTAAGGGCTTATATATTAACCAGGAACAAAGTAGATGAATATAGTTTCCTTTAAGGGCTTATATATTAACCAGGAACAAAGTAGATGAATATAGTTTCCTTTAAGGGCTTATATATTAACCAGGAACAAAGTAGATGAATATAGTTTCCTTTAAGGGCTTATATATTAACCAGGAACAAAGTAGATGAATATAGTTTCCTTTAAGGGCTTATATATTAACCAGGAACAAAGTAGATGAATATAGTTTCCTTTAAGGGCTTATATATTAACCAGGAACAAAGTAGATGAATATAGTTTCCTTTAAGGGCTTATATATTAACCAGGAACAAAGTAGATGAATATAGTTTCCTTTAAGGGCTTATATATTAACCAGGAACAAAGTAGATGAATATAGTTTCCTTTAAGGGCTTATATATTAACCAGGAACAAAGTAGATGAATATAGTTTCCTTTAAGGGCTTATATATTAACCAGGAACAAAGTAGATGAATATAGTTTCCTTTAAGGGCTTATATATTAACCAGGAACAAAGTAGATGAATATAGTTTCCTTTAAGGGCTTATATATTTCCTCATTTGAATCCCTGTGAATCACATACTGTATAATTTATGCTTTCATTAATTTCATTGGAGGTGTTTGGTGTTGTGGTGATATAAATACAAATATAGATTATATGTCTATTTTTGTTTGTTTTCAGTTTCCTCGGGAGACCTCCATCAAGCTTTTAGAAATCACCCACTAGACCCTCCTTCAATATAAATTTGTACATTTTTCCATAGATATTTTTTTCGACTGAAGACCAGTTCCTCTTAAATTACAGGCTCGCTATCGCTCGCCAGGAACATATTGACACCTAAAATGACATGAAGTCTTAATATTGACAACAAAAGCGGGGCGAAAGGTCTTAAAATCGCCAACTAACGTCGTAAATTTTAAACATTAAGGGGGCTAGACATGAGGGAGAAGGGGGGACCAATAAAATAGCCACTACCACCTTAAAGTAAAAGACGACATGGCAGGCCAAGAAATACAATGGTTAACCCTTTCACTACCGGAGCCGTACTTTAAGGGGGATGACCTGCTTTTTCTCTCTCCTTTTCTCTCTTTCTCTGGGTTGTATCCATTTGCTCCCATTCAGCCAACTGTTTTTAGACGTTTATCTCCATCTAGCCCCTTTAGTTTTCATATTTTAAGATGTTCTGAACATTAGTTGGTGATTTTAAGGCTTTTCGCCCCATTTCTTTGTAAATAGAGACTGTTCGTGTCATTTAGGTATTGATTTTTTCCTGGCGAGCGCTAGCGAGCCTGTATTTCAAGGCAGGGACATTATTCTATCGAAACATGTACAAATTTATCTTGAAGGAGGGTCTTGTTTTGTTTTGCTTTTTTATAAAGCTTGATGAAGGTCGAGGGAAGAAACCAATAAAATAATAACACGATGCATAAATGAGTAAATAAAAACGACCCATCTCCACTACAACTACACAACATCGTGTAAATATAGCTAGCATAATTATCAGTTAACTCATGCAGTACTGGTGACGTCCTTTTCATCATATTCTGGCAAATATTAGCCGATTTGATTCAGCCTAGGAAGGATCTCTAGCAATAGTAAGGCTTCAAACTATCACAACCAACCCTATTAACTACCATACATCCTTCCTAAGCTGCATAATATCGTCTAACTATAGCTAGAATACAATACAACACACGTCGCTGGTACTCAAAGGGTTAATAGACGTTGCTGTAACAGTTGGCCCAATAAGTCGAGTCGCCGCTGGCATTACCTTTTGCTCGCTGTGTGTTGTATTAATGTCTGTCGGATGTTGACTAAGATGTGTCTAGATAGGGACATGTTTGTATATATCACTCGAAACGATGAATACAACCATAGATAGTACTGATACTAATTATTGATCGAAATATACTTGGTGCCGCGACATGACTTATTTGGTCGACTGTACACTAAGGGTTAACCTCCAACCCAATTGACCACTTGCGAATTTCAGGCTATAAGGAAGTTGGAGCCATAAACATCGATATTAAACATAAATACAATAATAATGTAGGTTTTTAATGGACACAAAGTATGTTGAATATAATTATGTGTTATGTATTTATATAAGCACTACAACTGCAATTTAGGTGATCATTATGTTAATTATCGATGTCTACAGCTCCAACTTCTTTACAGATCGAAACTCGCAAGTGGCCAATTATCAATAGTCCTTCCTTCTTAACCCCTTCTGTACCGGTGACGTCCTTTTAAGGTGGCCCACCTCGTTTTTTTTCTCTCTCTGGGTAGTATCCATTTGGACCCATCCAGTTACTGTTTTAAGACGTTTATCCCGATCCAGGTGTTGATTTTTTCCTGGCGAGTGGTAGCGAGCAAGCATATTTTTAAAATATGTTTTTAACAACAGGATAAATTTGTACATTTTTCGATAGAAAAATTTCTCCGGCGAAGCCGGATTTCTTCAGACAATGCTGGCTCGCTATCGATTGTCAGGAAGAAATCGACACCTGGATGGGGTAAACATTTTAAAACAGTAGGCTGAATGTATACAAGCCAGAGGAAGAGAGAGAAGGAGAAAACAAAAAGCAGGTCGTCCCCCTTACGCTTAGCTATATTTAGACGATTTTGTGCAGTTTAAGAAGGATCAGTGGTAGTAAAAAGGGTTAAGTGTGATAGTTCGAAGCCTGTTAATTGCTGGAGGACCTGTTTAAGGGGGTAGTGCTTGGTTTTTGGTAGATATATTTATCTAGTAATTTATGTTTTAGTTTCCTCGTTAGACCTCCATCAAGCTTAGAACACCCCCCCCCCCCCCTAGACCCCCTCCCCTTTCATGATAAATTTGTACCTTTTTCGATAGAAAAATGTCTCGGCCGAAGGCCGGTTCCTTCTAAAATTAGAGGCGCGCTATCTCTCGCCAGGATAACATCGACACCTAAAGGGCACGAAAGGTCTTAACATTGACGAAGAAATGGGACGAAAGGTCTCAAAATCGCCAAACTAACGGAACGAACGTCTTAGACCCTCAACACTAATATGCTAAACATGAGGGAGAAGGGTGTCCAGAATAAAACGAGTAGTTCCCCCTTAAACTGAATAAAATCGTCTAATAATACATACAGTTAAAAGACCGGCACCGATACTGAATGGGTTAACCCCTTCAGTACGATGACGCCTTTTTACCTTTGTTTCTGGCTAACAATAGGGTATTTTATGCAGTTTACTAAGGACCTAGATGTGTGTGAATTTGTATTTTGTGTATGTGTGTTCATTGTTTTCCGTTGTATTGTCCCTATTCTGGCTGTCTTGAGTCGCCCCCCCAAAAAAATAAAAAATAAAAAAAATAAGAAAACAGAAAAAGAAAAGAAAAGAGAAAAGTGGGCATTGGGCCTGAGTATATACAGTAGATAGATAGATAGATAGCTAGACGAAGGTCCTAGGTTATGCTGAGGGTTTATTGAATCATATATACCCTTTTTGTGACAGGGTAGATTACAAGCTCAAGAAAATCGTGTAATGGTAACCAGAATATGATGAATACTACGTCATCGTGCTGAATGGTTAAGGGGAGATGGATCGTTTTTCTGGTCCACCTTCTTCCTCATGTTTAGCCAAATTAGTTTGAAGACATTCGGCCCATTAGTTTGGCGATTTTAAGACTTCGACCCATTTCTTTGTCAATAATAAGACTTCGTATCATTTACGTGTCGATGTTTTCCTGGTGAGCGATAGCGAACCCGTAATTTAAGAGGAACGGTGGAACTGGTCTTTGGCCGGAAAATGTTCTATCGAAAAATGTACAAATATGTATTTTGAAGGATGGTCTTGGGCGGATGTATTTGTTTTAAGCTTGATGGAGGTCTAGGGAGGAAACTAAAAATAATAAAAATTAATCAATACATAAATGAACAAATATATTCGCCCATCTCTCACTTGGAAGGACCTTATTACCAGTCTTGCTAAGGCAGCCTCCCAGAAGCTGGGTGTGCTCAACCGTATCAAGGGGTTCTTTACCCCTGCGCAGCTTCTTGCTCTGTACAAGGGCACAGTGCGTCCTTGTATTAAGTATTGTTCACATGTGTGGGGAGGATCCTCTCACACCGCTCTCCTAGACTAACTAGAAAGGAAAGCCTTTCGTATCATTAACTCCCGTCCACTCACCAACTCTCTGCTATCTCTCTCTCTTCGCCGCAAAGTTGCATCTCTCTCGCTATTCTATCGCTACTACAATAATCAGTGTTCCTCAGAGCTTTCCCAGTGTATACCACCTCCTCTACGTAGGGTACGTAGTACCCGCCTTGCAACACAATCCCACCCCTACTCTGTGCAACTCTCCAAGCCAAGAGTGAAACGTTACTCTCAGACTTTCTTCTATTCAACAGCTGAGCTCTGGAACTCTCTCCCAGAATCACTTTCCCTCTTCCTAGTACTTAAATTGCTCAAACTCCATGTGTTCAGGCATTTTAGCTCGAACGTCCCTTGATTTTGGCCCTGTCACTCTTTCAACTCTGGGGGAGGCACTCGCTGCAGGCAGTTATGCCGTTTGCCTCCCTCATTCACATTGTTACGTATCTTGATCCTCAAGTGGTTAACTTGATGAATCTAGATAGCACAGAGATATATATTAAGGTATCAGTCAGCTGAAGGCAAAACAAAAGTAAAATCTAATAACATTATTTCCTGTTGTTGCTTCCTCTCCTTTTGGATCATAGGACTTGGTATCCTTTATTGACTGATACTCTTTAATTATGAACAAATACTGAAACTAATTAAAGTCATGTAGTATTTATAAAGAATTATTATTTAACCGAAGCTTAGTAGGCTATGGTTTTGAACCTAAGAAGTTATATCTAAAGAAGGACTATTAATTCTATAAAAAGTCTTGAAAGATAAATATTAAAGTAAGAATATTTCTGTCTCTTACCCTTTTTGAAATGAATATATAGTTTTCTTATATGTCCTTTTATTTATATTTAATGTAGTTATTATTCTTGGTTCTTGTCTTACGTTAATAGTACTATATTATTAATATCATCAGGATTAATATCAAAGTCACATACAAAGTTAGATATATGTTTAATAATTAGTTAAATGTATTTCTTAACCACGTAACATTGAGGTTTGATTATGAGTACATTAAGTTACAAGATCGCTTCATAGATTCGATTCAGGTCTCACTCAAATAATATGAAAAGCAAAAATAATATTTTGAAGCTAAAATAATTTTTTTCAGCTTAGGAAATCACTAGAAGTAACATTAAAACAGCCATGTTAGTCTAAGGCGATATTACTAATAAGAGACAATAGTATCACCATACTAAGCACCGTTAAGCAATGTAAGCTTAATTAAAAGAAAATGAAAGAACTCGTAAGTCTTAATATAGAACAATAGTATTACTTTTATCATAACCCAATTACTTGAAGAGTTGCTTTAGTCCACAAGTCAGTCAACTAAAATAGTTAAGTACATAATAGTAGCGTTAACGTTAATTCCCAATCACATATCTCACTAACCAACATAACGTAAGTGTTTACTCCGAACACACTTAACACACACTTATATAATCTGACTGACAGTCACAATCCCATTATAATACTTCACCCCGTCTTCCTCCAGCTGCAAGTTCACCTTCCCAACTCCAAATGAGACATATTTGAATGCCCACTACTCGGGTCTTATATACTAAACAATGATGGTGTAGGAACGAATCAGGAGGCGGGGGGATGGTGCGCGCCCCAATCACAGCTCCTCGAGTTGCGTAAGAGGTGCGTGGTCCAATGGAGTCTCCTGGCATCGATCATCGTCATAGCGTCGGGTCATCGAAGTAGTTTGCAGGGTCCCCTAGACGCACCAGGTGTGAAGGCTTGTTTGCTGGTATGCGGACGAGCTGGTTTCCTACTCGCTGGTCTGCTTCGCCGCCTGGGTAATTTGGCAGTCCTTCAACTCTGAATTCTAACTCTTAAATAAACATACAGGGCTCCGTATGTCAGAACATAGAAAACAAAAACATTATATACTGTATATATATATACTGGGTATATATATATATATATATACAGTATTTTCGTTTATTTTTTAGTTTCCTTGCTAGACATTCATCAAACTTTAAAACACACTCTCTAGACCCCCTTTCAAGATAAATACAGTATGTGCATTTTTCGATAGCAAAATGTCCCGGCCGAAGGCTGGTTTCTCTTCAAATTAAAGGTTCGCTATTGGTCGCCAGGAAAAAATCGACACCAAAATGTCACAAAAGATCTTTATATTAATATAGATATGAAACGAAAGGTTTTCAAATCAACAAAATAATGGGGCGAACAATAATTATATCTGAAAACTATTGAGGCTTAACATGAGGAAAGGGGACCAGAAAAACGATCCATCTCCCATTACCTCCCTGTAATGTTAACTTTTATACTTAATCCTTTTTAAATATCAAAATTTTAACCTTCAGGTAATAACCATGCTGGAGTTAATACGAAATCGATATATATAGACATTTACTGAACGAATATAGGATATTATTCATATGAATATAATAATAATTGTAAAAATAATTTTAATATTTTAATATTTATAATAATAATTATAATTATAATATAAATATATAATTATTTTGTTTATATAATTATCAGCATTAATATTAGACAGGAAAAAGTAGAAGAATAAAGTTTAATTTATGCCTTTGAGTACCAGCAAAGAGTGTTATATTTCCTCCTAGCTAAATATAGACGATACTATGCAGCTTTGGAAGGATTTGTGGTAGTTAAAAGGGTTGGTTGAGATAGACTGAAGCATTAGTATGGCTAGAGGTCCTTCCTAAGCTGAATACAATCGTCTATCTAATCGTTGCCAGAATATTATAAAATGGACGTCTCTGGTACTGAATGGGACGATGTGAAGGCCAAGAAATAGATATTCTCTCTCCTGATCAGATGAAGGTTAGAGGGGTAAGTCTTTACAACGGCACCTCGTGTCTACATTATACTTTTCCTATTTTTCTGAAGAGTGTAGAGAGGGGAGAAGGGGTGTTGGAGAGAGAGGAAGCTGTCATGACGGATATTTAAGGCATCCTACGTACCAGAACTATCCGTCTTCTACTGTACTTCTCACTTCTCAGCTTGTTCTTCCTCTGTCCAATTACTCCTCTTTCCTATTTTACTCCATCCATCTCTGGGGCATTTGTTGGTGACCTGAAGAAGCTGTCTGCGAAACGTTGTCAATAAAGTGTTCCTCCTCATATGGTGTTTTTATCCATTCTTTCTAATGTTCAAATACTGCACAACATTAATTAACATTATCTGGTCCGACGACTTCTGGTGGTTGGGGGGGGGGGGGGGTGACAATGATATTTTGTTTAAGGGGAGATGGGTCGTTTTTCTGGTCCCCCTTCTTCCTCATGTTAAGCCCCATTAGTTTTCATATGTTGTGAGGTTCGGCCCATTAGTTGTCGATTTAAAAACCTTTCGCCCCATGTTTTGTCAATATTAAGACTTTTCGTGTGAATTAGGTGTTGATTTTTTCCTGGCGAGCGATAGCGAGCCAGTATTTCAAGAGAAACCCATCTTCGGCCGGAACATTTTTCTATCGAAGCAAGTAGGCCTACAAATTTAGCTTGAAGGAGGGTCCTTTTTTTTTTTTTTTTTTTTTTTTTTTTTTTTCTGTTTTTAAAGCTTGATGAAGGTCTAGGGAGGAAACTAAAATAATGATAACATATATATATGAGCAAATAAATACGCCCATCCCCCTTAATCTTATCTCTGTACAGTCGGTCATATAACTGTTTGTATGCCCTCCATAATTATATATATGGCATCAAATCTAGTGTGATCGACTTACAGGAATAATTCGCTAAAGATAAAGTTAATGTTGAGTTTGGGGGGGGAGGGGGGTAGACCGGTTGAGGAGGCGAGTGGTCTCTTAACCCCTTCACCACCATGACGTAATTTTCTTCTAATTCGGGCTACCATTAGGGTCTTTTCTTTAGCTTATGATCTACCTTTCGAACTCAAAGGGGTAATTCGGTCTAACTAAATCCTCTCATTAACATAGGCCTTTCTTAAACTGCATACATCGTCTAATTTAAGCCGGAATCAAAGGTAAACAGACGTCATGGAGCTGAAGATGTTAAGGGGAGGAATTATGTCAGTCTAGGAATTAATGGAGATAGGTTTGACCCCTTTGATACTTGAAAATCCTTCCTAAATAGCATAGAATCGTCTAATGATAGCCAAAATAAAGGAAGGGAACGCGTCATCGGATCCTCAAAAAGGTAATCTCCCTTTTTCTACTGTCTTCTTCAAAATCAATCTCTATCTTCGTTTCCTTGCCATTCCTCCTTCTTCATCCCATTCTCTCATTCCATCCTCTTTTTGTCACCTGTCATCTTACTTTTAAACCTCTCTCTCTCTCTCTTCTCACCTGCCAACTCTCTTATAAACTTTTCTCCTCTACATTAGCCCCATCGTCCATCTCTCTCTCTCTCTCTCTCTCTCTCTCCCTTCTTCTTCTATTTCTTTCCCCTCCTCCTCTTCTCACCTGTCAACTCTCTTATAAACTAGTCTCCCCTACTTGGGCCTAGCTGCGTACCTCGTAAAAAGAAGATGGTGTTGGGGTAGCAGAGGGCAAACTATGATAAAGCCGGAAATATGACCGAAAACATATACTCATAATATCTGACTGAGAGAGAGAGTGTGTGTGTGTGTGTGTTACACAGAGTTACACAGATACTCAGATCACATAGACTTTTACGGTCCCAATTAGGTGGTCCGGCCTTAATACTATTAGACAAGAACAGTATATATTAGAAGAAATAGGACTGCAAAGTAGAAGGCTCTCTCACCACCCTCCGCCTTGAGAGAGAGAGAGAGAGATTCATAATATTGAGAGAGGGCATTGACAGATGGACGGAAAGAAAATATTATAAGTGGTTGGTGGATGGGAGAATAAATGATGATGATGAAGCCAAAACTATGATCGATAATATATACCCAAAACAAAAGAGAGAGAGGGAGAGAGAGAGATACGCATAGATAACATTGATACCTTGATTGAGAAAGAGAAAATGGTGTATGAACAGTTTTGTAAATACGCCGATCACAAAGCCTTGAATACCAACTATTACTATATATGACAAACCCACGATTAGAGAGAGAGAGAGAGAGAGAGACTGAGAACTCCAACACCTCAACACCTATAAACAAATATAAGTACGACTGTTTATAGCTCACAATTTATCCACAAGTACTGTATATGCTGTAAAAACATAACATAAACATAAGTAGCCTAAAAGCATATATATATTTTTTAACTTACTGTAATTGTGTTAATTTTTGTGCCGAAGGAAACGAGATTTAGATAACTTACCGTGTTGTCCCTATTAGGGCTCTGTCTCGAGTCGGCCACCCCTAGAAAACAAAATATATATAATAAAAGGGATATTCGCCTGAGTAGATAGATAGATAGATAGATAGATAGATAGACTGATTTCCATCTTTAGTATTAGAGTAATTAACCGCTTCAGCACGGTGACGTAATATTCCTCCTGTGCTTGCTACCATTAGACAATTTTCTTTAGTTAATAATCTACCTCTAAACCTCGCAGGGGAAAATACTATCACAGTTCACCAATTGCATATACTTCTTAACGCTCAAAGAGCGGGTGGTGGAGTATATTTCACTGTGCCGCTCAGTGTTTTTTTTTTTACCATAAATGGGGTTGTTTCCGTGCTGTTTTTCATGCATAAACAAGACCTACTGTAGAGCGTAATACAAGTATGTATCCCTGAAAGGGCGTAAATTGAGTTTTCCAATGACACCCGAACCATCCTTCTACGATCACTGGTTGTCTTGCAACGATCGTGCAACCGAAGGGCAAAATCGCTAAAATACGGTAATTTCTTTAAATAATTACGTATGTAGCGAGGGAGTGAGGGTGGATGTAAGTGGAGTGCATCTCAGTTATGACCAATTAACGATTTTATAGTAGCTTAATCTTGAAAAACAATTATAGCCTACTAGGGTTATATTCCATGCATAAAATCACTGAGTGGAGACAAACACATGTGGTCAACTGTACGTCAACATTGGATGTATGTTTATATGTATATACACAGGCACATACTCTATAGCTGGGAGGTGGCTGACTCGAGACAGAGCCCGAACAGGGACAACACTACAAAACATAAACAAAAACTATATATAAATTCACACACATTTAGGTCACTCAGGAGAAGATCCAGGATGACTAGGGGCCTCCAGCATTTCTCTGGCCCCAGACCTCATAGAGAGGTATCAGTCTCAGCAAATCAAAACACATGAAGATCAAAAACACATGAAGCCTTTAATTACTTTAGAAACATCAGAAATCATGCCAAAACTGTATTAAACCTAACTAAATCAAACTTTCTCCACAAGCAGGCAAATAAACTTCTAAATAATCCAAATGATAACATAATATTTTGGTCTACTCTTAACTCATTCAAATCCAACTTCACTACTGCTTCATCCATTCCACCATTAAAATCTCCGACTGGCAATCTTGTAAGTGACCCACGAAGTAAAGCTACCCTTCTTGCGGATATATTCTCCACCAACTCAACCTTAGATGAAATAAATCAAGATGTCCCTGTACTTAATTTTAATTCGCCTGAAATTCCCTCGCTTAAGATCCACACCAGACATGTCAAAACTGTTTTGCAGAATCTCTCAGTAGATAAGGCTCCTGGTCCAGATGAAATTCCTCCAATAGTACTTAAGAATTGCTCCTAAGTGCTCGCTCCTGTATTGGCAAAAAATTTCCGTCTGTGTACTCATACCTCATGCTTCCCAGTACCCTGGAAAGAAGCAAACATCCATCCAGTTCCTAAAAACGGTGCCTCGTCAGATCCATCAAACTACAGACCAATAGCTATAACTTCCATTCTTGGTAAAGTCTTTGAAATTTTATTAAATAATCACATAATTAAGCATCTGGAGAATAAAAATTAATCAGTGATAGGCAATATGGTTTTAGACGATGTCGATCAACTGCAGACATTCTTTGCCTTCTTACGCATCAAATCAACCAAGCTACAGACCAACATGGTGAAGCCCATACAATAGCACTGGATGTATCAAAGGCATTTGATAGAGTCTGGCATCAATCCTTATTGTCGAAGATGTCACACTACGGCCTTGCATCATTAGTTCCAATAATTTCTTCTTATCTTCATAACAGAAAAATATGTGTAATGGTAGATGGCCTTTATTCTCAATTTCACTCAATAAATGCTGGTGTTCCCCAGGGATCAGTTTTGGCCCCAACTCTGTTCCTCATTCATATCAATGATCTCATATCTACCACTCATAATCCAATACATTCCTACGCAGATGACTCAACACTCCACAGTTCCTTCACATTTACCAATTCTTTCACCCAACCCGATCTTATAAATTCAAAAATAAACACTGCAATTTCTCTGAACCAGGACCTTTCTAGAATTAATGGATGGGGACAAAATAATCTAGTTTCCTTTAATGCACAGAAAACCAAGTACATTAAATTTTCTAACAAACAGAATCTCACTGACTCCCATATATTTGTTAATGATGTAAATATTCCCACTTCCCCTAGTATTGACATTCTCGGTGTAACATTAACTACTAACCTGAGCTGGACACATTATGTTAGAAGCATTGCTAAGAATGCCTCTAAAAAACTGGGACTCCTGTACAGAGTTCGAGAATTCTTCACTGACGAGCAGTTGGCCGTAATATATAAAAGTCATGTGCGTTCTCAGATGGATTACTGTTCACCTCTGTGGGGTGGAAGTGGAGTGGTTGCATTGAGGCAGTTGGACAAAATTCAAAATAAAGCTGCAATCACACCTGCAATCACACAGGACCTTCCTACATAATCCATACGAAGAAACGTTGCATCCCTTGCATTATTCTACAGATATTTTCACAGCAATTGTTCCGAGGAACTTGCTTCAATTGTGCCGCCTCTCCACATCTTTCCCCGTAGAACTAGGGCAGCTGAGAGCGCCCATGAATTTACACTTTCTCCTCCACAATGCAGAACTTCTGCTTATCAGAATTCATTTATCCCCAAAGCTACTACTCTTTGGAATTCACTTCCCTCGAATTGCTTTCCACAAACTTACATTCTACAAATGTTTAAATCCAGTTGTTACAAACATTTTATGAATGGAGGATGCCTTAGGCACACGGAGCTTTTTGTGTTATCTGTGTTTTTCCTTCCTCCGTTCATTGTCTCTTAAAAAAAAAAAAAAAAAAAAGCAGGCAGACATGCAGCTGAGCATACCACACTGCCCACCCACCTCACATCCAGGCATGACCCGTCATATATATACCGTCTCCCTGGGCCAGGCGCCTGACGGACTATTATCTAGTCCAACTGGCACCCGACCCCCTCTCCCCAATGACCCCGTTATCACCCCTCTATGCACTAGAATTCTCCATTTATTCTTATTTATTACCACTTCTCTGTCCTGTTCTACAGTCATCTCTCTATCTTTCAATGCTTGTACTACACAATCTCTCCATCTCAACAGAGGTCTTCCTACCCCTCTACCTCCCCTTGTATCTGACTCATATACTCTCTTTGTAAGCCTTTCATCTCCCATTCGCTCAACATTTCCATACCAGCACAGCACCTTTATGTCCACTTTGGCCGACAACGATCCTGCTGTCCCACTCTCCTACGTATCTCTTCATTCCTCAATCTATTTCTACGAGTCATTTCACATATACTCCTCAAGCATCTCATCTCCATCACATCCAGCTTTCTTCTCTCCTTTGCCTTCATAGCCCATATTTCAGCCCCATACATCACTGTTGGTACAACTATCCTTTGATACATTGCACTTTTAATTTTCATTTCGAAATATTTAACTTTCCACATACTTCCCATTGCTACAAAAACTGTCTTTCTTGCACATACTCTCTGTTTTACCTTCATGTCCACACCTATGTCCTTCCTTATCACTCCTCCCATATATTTAAAAGACTCAACTTGTTCCAGTATTTCCCCATCCAGCTGCACATCTTGATTCACCCTACGAGCACCTCTGTTTCACACCATCACTTTACTTTTATTGACGTTCACCCTCAGCTTCCTCCTTCTACATTCCACACAAAAACTCTTTGACTACTCACTGCAATTTCTAAAAATTGTAAAACTAGAAATACAAACAACACTCACTCAGTAGAGTTCAAGTTGCAGGATTTTCAGGAACGATCGCGTGACACCCACCTGTGGAATAAATGGTTCCGTAATTTATAGACGAATATTGCACTAAAAGAAAATAATATATTCATTTGAGATTGTGTTACTACTTGCATGGGTGTATTGGGTGATTTAAGGTTTTGGGAAGATATGTTAACGTTTACCTCCATCTCCACATAAATATACTCTCTCTCTCTCTCTCTCTCTCTCTCTCTCTCTCTCTCTCTCTCTCAACTTATTCATCTCCGTTGGGTGATTAGGGCCGAAAGAAACTATAGACAGTAGGTTAAATGGAAGAAAAAGGGGGGAAAATAAATGGCATAGTTTCTCGGGAGTTACAGATTTACACCTTTCAATGTTTGAGCCATCTGCTTTGTACATGAGCCAAAATCAATAATGCACT
Organism: Paralithodes platypus; assembly: GCA_032716605.1. Classification (NCBI taxonomy): domain Eukaryota; kingdom Metazoa; phylum Arthropoda; class Malacostraca; order Decapoda; family Lithodidae; genus Paralithodes; species Paralithodes platypus. Next base: position 5,827,055 of record CM064510.1, on the reverse strand, counting down.
TAGCTCCCTCTTTCCAACCCTCCTTACTTCCTCCCCCCCCCCCACCCCCTCCCTTCCCCCTTCGTCTCCCCTTCTACGGTAGATGGCTTGACGATCCCTCTTTCCCCCATACAGAGTCGTCTATAAGGATTGGTTGATTAACTCTTTACAGTAACCGTCATGTAGTAAACCTATGTACGTTGGCGCTAATACGTCATGTTTCGGTTGTCATTACGTTTGGCTCACTCTGTGCTGTATTAATGTCTGTCAGACGTTGGATAGGGTGGGTAAGTGTAGGGACATGTTTCTATATCTCACTCAAAAAGAAGAAATCATATGTAAATATTGCTGATACCAATTATTGATCAAAACATAATTGATGCCGAGACATCACTTGTTAGGCCGACTGTATGACAGTTGCCTACATAAGTTCTGTACCTCGTCGTGATCACATGAAAATAAATTGCGTATGATTGAATTACGAGTGTAGTTTCTTATAAAGTGTTTAGTTCATCTGATTAGCCAACTGGTAATTAATAAAAACCAGACTCGCAATCCATTCATACTAGTTTTACTGTCATACATAAAATCACGACGAGGAACAGAACTTATGTCGTCAACTGTGGACTCAAATACAAATGATCGTTTACAGCCTTGATGAAATGGAGTAAAATCAAGAAAACAATACATTATTATGACATATTTCACATAATTTAATAGGAAAGAGTGTCAGATAAAAGTTGATAATTGGAAACGATTGAAGGTTTTCAGGATAAAGGGTCTCAACAATAATGTTCATGTTATATTTGTTTATTCGAGTGTACTTCAGTCAGTGACACTCTACTAGCCTGTGTTCATGAGTCACCAACTTGAACAGCCACTTTGAACTGTCCTCTTGGGCTTGGTGTTAGGTCGGGCGAGAGCCTTTACAATAACACAACACTATGTTTGCAAAATGGCTCTTAACTTACGTTGTTATAATTATCTCCATAAATGCCCCTTGCCTCCCTCCATTAGACACATTCTCATACACACGGCCAGTTCGAACTTCCTCCATGTCGACTGCTGTTTGTTTATGCCTTGTTTGACATGCTTACTGATATGTCTTGATTATCTTTCTCTCGCTTGTCCACTTCCCTTACCCTGTCTTTGATTTCATTGCTTTCTTTCTTTCGCGTCTGGACTTTATTCGTATCTTCGTGTCTTTCCTATTTCTGATTTATATATGAATCTTGAATACTGATCCTCTTAATTTTCCCTTTCCTTTCCTTTTTTATTTTCAATCATTCAATTATTGTCGAAACTACTTCCTACATAACTGAGATAATGTTTCTGATCATTTACCCTACGCCTTGTTAGTGTGTCTTGATAACTCTTTCTGTTAATCGTCTTGTCCTAATCCTTTTGATGTTCGTCATTCATTCCTTTACATCCGTTCTTTAGCCTTTGCCTTATTCTTCTTTTTCTTTCTAATTCATTGACTTGTTTTGGTGTTCATTCTCTAATGTACTTGGAAGTTACATTTTGCTTATACTGTTTACTTACATACATAATCATTAAGGCATAATATATGTTACATTTTGCGTATGTAAGCTTAGAAAAACCGAGGTGTTTAATTGATCTGTTAATCTATTGTTGCAATCATATTTCGTTTCGATATAAACATTTACACAATTAAAAACGTAGTGTAGACATTGTATTAGTGACAAATCACGATTTTTTTTATCTATCAATCTCCTGATATTAGTCCCCTCCCTCCAAATTTAGTTTTAGTTGCGGACAATACTAAGAACACTTAGTATATCACATCTCTCTCTCTCTCTCTCTCTCTCTCTCTCTCTCTCTCTCTCTCTCTCTCTCTCTCTCTCTTCCAAGATCGCACTACTTCCCTAAAGCCACCCTCCAGTGCCAGTATTGCCAATTTAGCTACTTTCCGGCTAGATCTCGAGGTATATATTTCGATCTATTGGCAAATTTTTACATCTAGCAACATTGATTCTACCGATATTCGGTAAATTTGAGTAATTTTAGAGAGATATTGTAGAGATTGTGCCATTATTCTAGCTATTTTTGACGTATATTTCTGGAGATATAAACAGTTTCAGAGATATTGTAGAGATTGTGCCGTTATGCTAGCTATTTTCCGCACTTATTTACTATCTAGCGGACTTGATTTGGTAACCCTGTTCTCCACCTCCCTGTCTCTGTTTCTTCCTTCTTTCCCTCCACTATCTCAGTCTATAGCAGTTAAACCCATTAACCTTTTTCCTTACTTACTCACCCCCATTTCCTGTCTCTCTCTTGCTCTTTTTCGGTGTTCTTGGCTTCCTTTCTTCTCCTCCTGCTCTCTCTCTCTCTCTGTCTCTCCTTTCTTTGCCTTATCTACTTCGTTATTTTTTGTCTTTGCTCCCTTTCCCCTTGTTTCATCCTTCCTGTATTTAACGTATTCTTGGCTTCCTTTCTGTCTCTTATCACTCTTTTCATTCTTTCTTTCTCTTATTACTCTGTATTAGTTGTCGATCTTTACCTTATCCCCTTTCACCCTTATCCCTCTTTCTGTCTTTAGTAAATATTTTACTTCTCTTTCCTTTCGTCCTCTTCTCTCTTTCTCCTCTCTTTTCCTTTTCTACTGATCTTTATTCTCTGTATTATTAACTTCTTTTCTTCCTTACTCTCTTTTCCCTCTTCCTGTCTTTAATGTATTTTTTACTTCCCTACCCTTTCGTCATCTTCTCTCGTCTCCTTCTTTGGTATCCCTTTTCCTTCCACTTTCCCTTGTTATCTCTACTAGAATTTAGTTCTGACCACCTCGCTTGGATCATACGGGTTGTGTGGCCAGTGCAGCCTATCTTTGTAAATCCTCTTCGCTCTTTTCCTTTTGTACTGTTCTTATATATATTTTTGACTTGCCCTGTAATATATGTTTACCTTTGTATATCATTCATATTTGTCCTTTATTTCTTGGGGTTCTGTCTTCTTTCGTTACCTTTTTATTTTATTTCATTTCAATGTACCCTTCCTCTACTACTCTCGGGTGCCCAACCTCGAAAGGGGATGAAATAGGGGAGCTATCCCCCCCGCCAAAGGCAGCTTTCTAGGGCCTTTCCTAACTGATGCTGAGAGGATTGGGTTCTAGTCATGTGGTGATGGGCTGGTCTATCAGAGTGCCCTGGGTGGGGCTTTGATTTCCCGGGCGTTTCCGCACCCTCCTTAGCTCCCCGCCATGGAGTGGCTTCGGTCACCCAGGCTTTATTGTGGTCGGCAGGGAGGGTTCTGTGGGGGCGCTCGGTTATGGCCTTGGCCTTGCTCGGGGACTTGGGGCTGTTCGGCCAGGCAGCTTGGGGAACAACAACAACTACAACAACTACTCTCATTGTTTATATAATCTCTCTCTTTCTCTCAACCAACAAGATACACAGACAAGTACCCCTTTTCCTAGACACACTCCTCTTGACAAAGTTTCGTGAAGGATAAATATTTATATAACACACACACACATATCCCACACTAAGTGAGAACTTTCCTAAGCAGAAACAAATAGTTGACAAGAGATGACATAAATAGAGGAATTGGTGAAACAAGCAACATATGTTATCTTGTTTGTATGTATGTATTGTATATATTGAGGCACGTACCCCATAACTAGGGGTGGCAGACTCGAAACAGAGCCAATACAGAAATTTAATTTAAAGTTCTTATTCTTAGTGTTCGTGACCACTTTCGCGTTCCCTTTGACTCGTCTACTAGGTGAACTTTACAATGGGAGGTGGATTCATAAGAACATAAGAACATAAGAAAATGGGAGTCTGCAGAAAGCCGATTGGCCTAAGCAAGGCAGATCCCTGTCCCACACAACCCCAATTACAAAGCCCAGTTATAGGCTCAACACTCTAATACCCTGAGGATCATCTTACCAAAACGGTTAGAGATTAACGCAGGATTACGGGGGTCTGCAGAGCGCTGATTGGCCCAACCCTGCTGATCCCCCTTCACACCCAACCCTTCTCGTCCATATGCTTATCCAATTTTATCTTAAAGCTCCCTATCGTTTTTAATCCCACTACATAGCACTTGGTAGTCCATTTCCACCCTCTACAAACTCTGTTTTACCAAACCAAATATTTGCCTATATCTTTTCTGAAACGAAATTTATCTAATTGAAACCATGGTACGAGTTCTTTCGCTATCACTGAGCTTTAGTACAATTTGTCATGTCCCCTTTGTTAATCCCACTAACCCTCTTGAACACCTCTATTCATATCCCCTCTAACTCTTGCGTCTCTCTAACGAAGGTAAGCTAATTTCTTCAACCTTTCTTTATACGGAAAGATTTCTAATATTATGGATCATTTTTTCATTCTACGTTGTACTCTCTCCAATGAATCTATGTCCATTCTGTAATAAGGACACCGAAATTGAACAGCATAATCCATATGGGTCCCACTAATGACAAGTAAAGTTTTAAGATAACATCAGAAGTTCTGTTACTCACACTCCTTGAGATGAACCCGAGAATCCTGTTTGCCTTGTTTCGAACGCTTATACACTGTTGTCTAGTGGCTTCAAATCCATTGCTAACAAACACACCTAGATCTTTCTCACAATTCGAGTTTTCTAATTCCACATTAGCTAGTTTATATTTAACATTTGTATGCATCTTCCCTATCTTTAATACCTTGCATTTGGTCATTGTTAAACTTCATCTCCCAATTTACTGACCATTCGTGTAAGGTATCTAGATCCCTTTGGAGGCACTCTATATCTCTATCTGAATCAATTGTTCTCCCCATTTGGTATCGTCTGCAAATTTACTGATCCTACTAGTTATACCTAAATCAAGGTCATTTATGTATTAACAAAACAACAGAGGACCTAATACAGATCCCTGGGGGACACCACTTTTGACTGCTCCCATTCTGACTTCGTTACCATTTATGCTGACTCTCTGCTGTCCTACCAATTAGCCATGACCTAATCCATCCCAACAACGCCCCACCTATTCCATGCGCCTCAACCTTTCTCATCAATCTCTCATGGGGGACTCTGTCGAAAGCTTTACTGAATCTAAATATAGTATATATCATGACTTGTCATTATCTACTGCTTCTATACCTCTGAGAAAAAACTAAGCAAATTAGTAAGGCAAGAACGTCCTGAGTGAATCCATGCTGAGAAGAATTTATTAAATTAAAATGTATCTAAGTGGTTTCTTAATTTTACTAGCAATAATTGACTCTAGTAGCTTTCCTATGATTGATGTAAGACTAATGGGACGGTAATTGGATGCTATTGATTTGTCACCTTTTTTTGAAGATCGGAACTACGTTTGCAAGCTTCCAAGCTTCTGGAACTATACCTGTCGCCAATGAACTTGTTAAATAAAAATGTTAATGGGTTGGTAACTTAAACTCATCCCTACATTCTTTTAATACTCTAGGCATATACATCATCAGGACCAGGCGATTTATGAGGTTCAGTCTGTCAATTTCCCTTAAGGACATCATTTCTACTTTATAGTAACCGTACTTAACCTATTTTCTATACTATCGCTATATTACCCTACGGACTTCTGGAAACTGTGCCAAATTTTCATTAGTGAAAACGGAAAGAAATTGACTATTTAATGTACTGCACATTTCTAAATCATTTTCTGTTCATTTCTCCTATCGAAGTTTAAGGGGACCAATTACATCTCTAACCTTGGATTTATATAGTTGGTAAAAAGCTTTAGGATTATTTTTGAGTCATTGGCAACCTTTAATTCATAATGTATTTTTTCTTTCCTAATATCCTTTTTTACCTGTCTTGATAGATTATGATAGTAAGCAAGTAGGTGAATTTCGCCTTTTCTAATTTTTCTATTATTCCTCTCTTTTGTCCTAGAAGATCTAATAGTCTATTATTCATCCATTGGGGTTGGTTCTGTGTTGATCTAAATTTTCTTTTGGGGATGTATTTATTTTGTGCATTGAATACTGACTTGATAAAATTATCGTATGTATCTACCAAGGTTGACGTCTCTTCCTGACTTAAGATGACAGGGGCCTGAGAAGAAAAAGGGGGTACACTCATTTGGACACCTGCGATCGACTTACATTTTTTTGACCATAGGGTCCGCTAATAGGGCTCTTCTTAACCAACCATAATTGGCTTTTCTAAAGTCAGGTATTCTCTCTGGTATTACCTTTCCATTGTATATTAAAATACACAGAATTGTGGTCACTATTTCCTAGGTGGTCCCCTATCTCTACATTATTTACCATATGTTCATTGTTACTGAAAACTAAATCGAGCATATTATTACCTCTAGTCGGCGTATCTATGAATTGAAATAAAAAACTATCTTGTACTACCTCTATAAACTCCTCAGAATCAGAGTCTCCTATTTGATGCTGCCAATCTATATTCGGAAAATTAAAATCCCCCATAATGCAGACATTGCTAAACCTTGATGCCATTTTAATTTCTTCCCATAATGATGTTCCGTCATTTCTACTCATATTTGGCAGTCTATACATAACTCCAATAAACTATGGTTTCACTACCTTCGTTAACCTCTACCCAAACACTTTCACTATCGTTATTTAGTCTAATACCTGATTTAATACCAGCTTTTAATGTACTCCTGACAAAACACTGCTATACCGCCACCCCTCTTACTTGGTTCGGTTATATTTAAACAAACTATATCCTGGTATATGGAATTCGGCTAAAAAAAATGCCTGGATTATGTATTAATCCAGGTTTCAGTTAACACTATTATTGTCTATATTTTCATTGCTAACAAGGGCTCTAAATTCGTTCATTTTGTTACATAGACTCCTATAGTTTGTGTAATATACTCTCAATTTACTTCTTTTCTTTATACATAATTTACCTTTGTTTTTAGCGACATTTCCATCTTCCGTTGCACCATCACTACTATCAGTTGCATTATAGTCATCATTCCTAGCCTCCAGCCCCCGAATTAGGAAAACTAGTACAGTAAAAGAGACAGATTTTGATCATAATAATGCCTAAACACTTTTACTTGACTTGTATTACCACTATATATACAGTAAATATATATAGTTCTTCGACTTGCCAAGCACTCCTTCATCAATAATAAATGCACTGAACTATCCAACTCTAGCTCTTCCCAAGCTGTCTGGCATCTAGCCAAAAACCTCTCCAACAACTTATCTTCCTCGTCTTTCCCTCCTCTTTTCCACTCTGATGGCACAACCATCACTTCTTCCTCTGACAAAGCTGAACTCTTTGCTCAAACTTTTGGCTGAAACTCTACCTTGGATGATTCCGGTGCTATTCCTCCCTCTCCACCCCCCTCTCTCCTACTTATGCCTAATATCCTAATCTCTTTTAAAGATGTACTATCTACCCTCTCTGGGCTTAATACTAAGAAGGCGAACGGTCCGGACGACGGTGTTCCACCTGTTGTTCTTAAAAACTGTGCTTCCGTGCTGACCCCAGCCTAGGCAAACTCTTTCGTCTCTGTCTCTCCTCTAACGTCTTTCCTTCTTTCTGGAAGTTTGTTCTCATTCAACCTGTCCCAAAGAAGGGTGACCGCTCTCAACCCTCCAACTATCGTCCAATTGCACTCATCTCTTGTATCTCTAAAGTTTTTGAAACTATTCTTGCTTCCAAATTTCTTATGCATTTCTCTTCTCATAATCTGCTCTCAGATCGCCAGTATGGCTTCCTCAAAGTTCGCTCTACTGGTGATCCTCTTTCATATCTTACTAACTCTTGGTCATCCAACTTTCAGGACTTCGGTGAGACTTTTTCTGTTGCACTAGACATATCGAAGGCCTTCGATAGAGTCTGGTACAAATCTTTAATTTCCAAACTGCCCTCCTTCGGTTTCTGTCCCTCCATCTGTGCCTTTGTCTCTAATTTCCTTTCCGGCCGTTCCATAACTGCGGTTGTGGACGGCCATCGCTCATTTCCTCATCCTATCAACTTCGGTGTTCCTCAGGGTTCTGTCCTATCTCCTATTCTCTTTCTAATTTTCATATATTATCATCTCAACTGTACATCCAGTCCCATCAATTCATATGCAGACGACTCTACTTTACACCACTCAATTAGTTTTCCAGAACGCCCCAGCCAGCAATCCCTCAAAAGTAATCGTAATGAAGTCTTAAAATGCTTATCTTCTGATCTAGCTACTATCTCCAATTGGGGTAGAGAAAACCTTGTTGCATTTAATGCATCCAAAACTCAATTGATCCATCTTACTACCCGTCAGGAACCTCCAGAGGACTATCCCTTATTCTTCAACAATACGAAAATCTACCCTTCATCTTCCCTCAATGTTCTCGGTGTCTCTTTTTTTTCTGCTCTCAATTGGAAAGACCATATTACCAGTCTCGCTAAGACAGCCGCCCAGAAGCTGGCTGTGCTCAACCGCCTCAAGGGATTCTTTACCCCTCTTTACGCAGCTTCTTGCTCTGTACAGGGGCACAGTGCGTCCTTGTATTGAGTATTGCTCACATGTGTGTGGAGGATCCTCTCACACCGCACTCCTAGATAAAGTTGAAAGGAAAGCCTTTCATGTCATTAACTTCCGTCCACTCACCAACTCTCTGCAATCTCTCTCTCTTTGCCGCAATGCTGCATCTCTCTCGCTATTCTATCGCTACTACAATAATCAGTGTTCCTCAGAGCTTTCCCAGTCTATACCACCTCTTCTACGTAGGGTACGTAGTACCCGCCTTGCAACAAAATCCCACCCCTATTCTGTGCAACTCTCCAACCCAAGAGTGAAACGTTATTCTCAGACTTTCTTCTATTCAACTGCTGAACTCTGGAACTCTCTCCTATAATCAGTCTTTCCCTCTTCCTATGACTTAAATTGCTTCAAACTCCGTGTGTCCAGGCATTTTAGATCGAACGTCCCTTGATTTCGGCCCTGACACTCTTTGAAATCTGGGGGAGGCACTCGCTGCAGGAAGTTATGCTTTTTGTCTCCCTCATTCACATAGAAAAAAAAGTGATGTATAGGCTATATATATATATATATATATATATATATATATATATATATATGAAAGAAAAGCCGATTACACATTATTTTGTTAATATCATTATATTTTACAAACGTCCTTAACATCTAACCACTTACACAATGGAATGTGTAGGGTTCATAAATAATGAATGATTGCAACTGTAGAGAATCGAACTTGGGACCCAGGAACAGGATGACAGTGCTCTACCACTGTACCATCAAGAAGCTTAAAAGTTTAACACTCACTCTTCGTACATATATATCTTGTCGATATAAAGGAACATGCACTGAGTGTTACACTAAACCCAACCTCATTATGATAGTCAAATGGAAGTACTTAAACACGTATAGTATTATAAACAACAGGTCAAGGGGCTGGAGTTCTCGCAGAGAGACTCCAGTCCTGACGTTATTCTTGACTTACAGTGTGCTGGCTTAATAATCCAATAGTGTTGATAGCCTCTGAAGTCCTATTTTAACTAACTAAAATAATAATAAAAATTACACAAGTTCCCATTAAATTGAAAAAAAAATAGCCTAAAATTTGCTAATTGTGTACATTTCACAACCCTCAATGGATTAATATAAGTTTACAACTTAGAAAAATATAGGTTCAGACCCCATAGATAACTAAAGAAAAATTATCGCTATTCTTATTTATAATATTGAACTGATCATTTAAATCCCTTGATTACTAACAATTAATTAAAATAGGACTTCAGAGGCTATCAACCCTGTTGCATTATCAAGCCAGCACAATACAAGTCCAGAAAAACGTCAGGATTGGGGTCTCTCTACAAGAACTCTAATCCCTTGGCTAACAAATATTATCACTATTCATATTAAACTGATCATTTAAGAGTTCTGTTCTATACTGAAGTTGGAACTGACTACACATTTATAATGTAATTATTATACTATAGGTTTCTGTAGACTATTTAGTATGATGAATTTGGTTTTGTATGTTTATAAAATGTACTACGGCCGTTTTATATAGCTGGTAATTAGTCTGCTTTACATCCAGGTCTACAACTCGCAAACGTTGAATCATTTGACACTGAAGACTCTCTCACGCTACGGGGTGAGGGGGTGTCTGCATGGAGCCCCTTGTCACTCTTGTTTAGCCCCATTTGTTTGGGAATTTTGAGACATTCGCCCCATTAGTTTGTTGATTTTAAGACCTTTTGTGCCATATAGGTGTCGATTTTTTCCAGGCGAGCGATAGCGAGCCTGTAATTTAGGAGAACCGGCTTTCGGCCGAACATTATTCTAACGAAAATTGTACACATTTATCTCGTAGGGGGCCTTGAAAGTATTGTTTAACAACTTGATGGAGGTCTAGAGAGGAAAGTAAAAAATATATATGTAAATAATTATATACTGTATGTAAATAAATAAATTAATAATACATTTATAAATCTAAAAAAAAAAAAAAAAAAAAAAATGTCTCCCATTAACTAACAAACGAAACTTGTATTTCAAACATAAATAATAAAAAAAAATATATATAAAAATAAAATAAAATACTATTATCTCTCAATACATACCATCCTGTTAACCCATTCAGTACCAGGGACATCTCTTTCATTATATTATGGCAACTATTAAACGATATGATTTAGCTTATAAAGGGCCTATAGCAATAATAAGGTTTCAAACTCTCAACCCACCAATTAAAACTACCACAACTATTCCCAAGCTGCATAATATCGTCTTAGTATAGCTAGAATAATATATAACACACGTTGCTGGTACTCAGAGGGTGACTGGGAGGTCGTTTTTCTAGACCCCCTTCACCCTCATGTTTAGCCCCATTAGTTTTCAGATTTTAATATGTTTGCCCCATTAGTTTGTTGATTTTAAGACCTTTCGCCCCATTTCTTATTAAGTGATTTCGTGCTATTTACTGTAGATGTCGATTTTTTTTTCTGGCGAACGATAGTGAGCCTGTATTATTGGAAGAATCGGACGAAAAATATAAAATTAATCTAGAAGAGGGATCTAATGGATGTTTGTTTTCATGTGTGATGGAGGTTCAGGGAGAAAACTAAAACAAATCATAAATATATGAAATAATCGACCCAAAAATAAACCCTTCCCCCTTAACCCCTACAGTACCGGGGACGTCCTTTTTAATTTTATTCTGGCAACTATTAGACGATTTTATTCAGCTTAGGAAAGACCTCTAGCCATAATAAGGTTTCAAACTATCTCACCAACCATTTTACCCCCACAGATCCTTCCTCAGCTGCCTAATATCGTCTAAAAAGAATAACTAGAATAAAATATACTGTAGACTGGTACTCAAAGGGTTAAATTGACAGAAAATGGGGAGGGGGGGGGGGAGAGTTAACATTGAAGACTCTCTGACGCTAAGGGGGTGAGGGGGTGTCTGGAGCCCCTTCTCAGTCTTGTTTAGCCCCATTAGTTTTGCGATTTTGAGACCTTTTGTGCCATATAGGTGTCGATTTTTTCCAGGCGAGCGATAGCGAGCCTTTGTCGAACCCTCCTCCACTCTCTGTTTGCTTGGACTTCCTGCTCGCATTTTTCTTATGTCTTCTTGTTGAAGTTCCCGTCATTTTCACTCTCTCTCACTGTTGCGCACACACTTTTCTTTCTCTCTCTCTCTTTCTCACTGTTCCGCACACCACTCTCTTAACCCTGAACTGGCAGTGCGCAACATATGGCGAGTGAAATAAATTTGGACTATGTGGCGGTGCACGACAGCTGTCGAGCGCCATTTTCAGCACGTAATGTTGCTGAGAGAGAGAGCTGAGCGGTGGGACGAGCGTAGTAACCTTATGACCGCCCCCCACGACCACCGTGGATGTACTGAACTGTAAACCACCTTCCTCCCCCCTTTCTCACTTGCTACATAGGGAATTATGTAAGGAAATTACCTTTTTTAGGGTTTTTGCACTCGTGTTGCACGATTGTTGCAAGAGAACCAGTGGTCGTACAAGGATGGTTCAGGTGTCATTGGAAAGCTCTGTTTACGCCCTTTCAGGAATAGATACTTGTTTTAGGCTCTGGGTCTTATTTAGGCATGAAAATGAGCACGGAAACAACCCTATTTAGGGTTAAAAAAAAACGCTGTACGGTACGGTCAAATAGACCGCCTAGCCCGCCAATATGGTGTTAACCCCTTCTGTACCAGTGATGTACTTTTCATTATATTCTGGCAACTTAGACGATTTTGTATAACTTAGGAAGGCCGTCTACTCACTAAAAGGCGACAGGCTATCTCAAATAATATTTTTAGCTACCATACATCCTTCCTAAGCTTAATCAAATTGTGTAAATATAGGTGAAGTCAAATTAAAAAGACGTCGCCGGTACAGAAGGGGTTAATAATCCTCTCTCTCTCTCTCTCTGTGCATGTGTGGTTAAGCTGGAGTCGTTTTTGGAGCAATTTTTACGGGCAATTATGGTCTGGCAGCTTCAAAATTACACTTGATCAGAATTCAACCGCTCAACTTACTCTACTTTCATTCTAGTTACCGATACTAGTGCAAATATGTCCCGAAATATAACAAGAAAAAACTTGCTCATGGAAAATTGACGGAAAAATCGCTCGTGTGACAGAGGTTTTAGTGTAGTTTTCTGCCTATGTGTAGTAATGTTCTCTTCCTCCCCGCTCTTCCATAGACAATATGGGGCTTTAGACTTGATGATAACCAAGCCGTGTGTTTCTTTTGATTTATTTATAAGAATTGAGATGGACAAATGTCTTGGGTACTTGATGCATATAAGATGAAAAACGAGAACGGATAATTGCTGTCACAGGAACGCTTTTCCCGTCAATTGTACCTGAGCAAGTTATGTATAACTGTTACTTAGGAATGTTTTGCATAAATAGGTAAATATATTAAAGTTAAACATATGTGGCTTTTTATAATTAAATTTATTTTAATTTGTGTACGTTTCACAACAAAATTGCTTGTAAATATTGCTAGGTCAAGTGTCAGTGCGACAACAACAGATAACTGAAAAACAAACACGCTGACAGGTAGATAAGCCCTTGTTGTTACACACCTCGCCGAAGGTCTTCTTTGGCCTCGGCGAGGTGTGTCTTGAGCATTCGGCGACGTCGCAAGGCCCTTCGCATCCCTCGTGCAGAGCATACCCCTGGCGGGTATACTCTCTGTGAGTACTCGTGCGCACGTCGACGACTAATCGACGCGGAAATCGCCGATGATCGTCGATGTTCTCAGAACATCCGAGAGCATCGGCGACCCGTCGTGCGACGTTTTGGAAAATTTCAACGATTTTTTTCGTGCGACAAACTCCACGATGTCTCGCCGATGTCGCAGATGATCGCAGATACCCTCGCAGATCCTTCGGCGATTCTCGACGATGCTTGCGAGGGTAACCAATCCTCGTGAGTCCACATCCAAAATTTTTGAACTGTCCGAACATTTGCGACGACCCGCGAGGGCCCTTGAGAGGCCTTGAGAGTCAAACGATTTTTCATGAGAGGTGTTGAGACATGTCACGAATGTGCCAATTTATTGGTGTCGGCGACGAAAATCGTAACTTGTCTCACCAGTGGGAAAGGGGAGATTTCCACTTGAGGGATTTTTTCTTTACCCCTTTTTCATTCATGTTTAGCCATATTGCTTTTGAGATTTTAAGACGTTCACCCCATTAGTTTGGCGATTCTAAGAACTTTCGCTCCATTTATGTAAATTTGAAGAACTTTCATGTCATTTAGGTGTCAATTTTTTTTCCTGGCGAGCGACAGCGAACCGTCCTTCAGCCGGGACAATTTTCTATTGAAAAATTTGTACATATTTATCTTGAAATGGGGTCAAGAGGGTGTAATTATAAGCTTGATGGAGGTCTAGGGAGCAAACTGAAAACCTTCCCTCAACACTTTATAGGATACGCGGACGCAATTCATATATATTTTCTGGCTATTGTTTAGACGATTGAAGTCAGATTAGAAAGGGTCTAGGGAAGTCAGAGTGATAATTGGGATATGTGTTCTATTTTGACGGCCACAGATCCTTCCTGAGCTGATTAAAATCGTCTAATGATAGCTAGTCTACTGTCCAAATGAGTCACAATATGTTCAAGGGGTTTAAATATTCGTAGGCTTGGCTATCATTCTTTAAGGGGAGACAGACCGTTTTTCTGGACCCCCTTCTCCCTAATGTTTAGCCTCACTAGTTTTTAAATTTTAACCCTTAACCATCGGGGGCGGACTTAAGTCCGCCTCTAAAAACTTGGACCATGTGGCGGGGGCAGACTTTAGTCCGTGTGCAATTTTGACGCAATATTGGCTCTGAGAGAGAGACGAGCGACGGGAGGAGCCTGAGTTACCTCATGACCGCTCGCCACGGCCGCCGTGGACCGACTGAGATGTACTCCACATACATCCACCCTCACTCTCTCGCTACATACGTAATTATATAAAGAAATTACCGTATATTAGCGATTTTGCCCTTCGGTTGCACGATCGTTGCAAGACAACCAGTGATCGTAGAAGGATGGTTCGGGTGTCATTGGAAAGTTCAATTTACGCCCTTTCAGGGATACATACTTGTATTACGCTCTGGCTCTTGTATATGCATGAAAAAGAGCACGGAAACAACGCCATTTATGGTAAAAAAAAAAAGCTGGGCGGCACGGTCAAATATACCGCCTAGGCCGCTCGTAAGGTGTTAAGACGTTGGTTCCATTAGTTTGGGGATTTTATGACCTTTCACCCCATTTCTTTGTAAATATTGGGACCCTTCGTGCCATTTAGCTGTCGATTTTTATCCTGGCGAGCGAAGCGATCCCGTATTTTTAGGAGGAATCGGACTTTGGTCTGGACATTTTTCTACCGAAAAATTTACAAATCTATCTTGAAGGGGGGTCTAGGGGGTCTTTTTCTAAGCTTGATGGAGGTCTAGGGTGAAAACTAAAAACATATATGAAAAAATGAATTAATAGACTAAACAAACAGCCACTGTCCCCTTAACCCCTACTGTACCGCAACGTCTTTTTAATTTTGTTCTGACTATTCTTAGACGATTATGTTCATTTTAAAATGGGCCCCCAGCAATCAAAAGGCTTCGAACTATCACACATAACCATTTTTACTACCACAGATCCTTCTTAAACTGCATATAATCGTCTAAATATAGCTATAATAAAATTAATACAACGTAGCCGGTAAAGAATGGTTAACTACTCTAGAATCAGTGATACGTCTTGAGTTGATTTAGGAAATCTTAGTATACTATACCCTGTTCCAAATAGGTAGGCCAGAGATCGTCATACTATACCCTGTTTCAAATAGGTAGGCCAGAGATCATCATACTATACCCTGTTCCAAATAGGTAGGCCTGATATCGTCATACTATACCCTGTTCCAAATAGGTAGGCCAGATATCGTCATACTATACCCTGTTCCAAATAGGTAGGCCAGAGATCGTCATACTATACCCTGTTCCAAATAGGTAGGCCAGAGATCGTCATACTATAACCTGTTCCAAATAGGTAGGTCAGAGATCGTCATACTATACCCTGTTCCAAATAGGTAGGTCAGAGATAGTCATACTATACCCTGTTCCAAATAGGTAGGCCAGAGATCGTCATACTATACCCTGTTCCAAATAGGTAGGCCAGAGATCGTCATACTATACCCTGTTTCAAATAGGTAGGCCAGAGATCGTCATACTATACCCTGTTCCAAATAGGTAGGCCAGAGATCGTCATACTATACCCTGTTCCAAATAGGTAGGTCAGAGATCGTCATACTATACCCTGTACCAAAGAGGTATGCCAGAGATCGTCATACTATACCCTGTTCCAAATAGGTAGGCCAAATATAGTCATACTATACCCTGTTCCAAATAGGTAGGCCAGATATCGTCATACTATACCCTGTTCCAAATAGGTAGGCCAGAGATTATCATACTATACCCTGTTCCAAATAGGTAGGCCTGAAATTGTGAACCCTAACCTCTGTAACTCAAGAAAGGCTAGAGCAAATGGGCTGCGCATTGACACACCTATCCCCTGACTGAACCTTCTCAAATGCTAGAAATATTATCTTGATTTCTCTAGTCGTTTACGAGTTGTAGAGGGTAATGTTTAACACCTAACGAGCGGCCTAGGCGGTAAATAATATGTAGCCACCAGCGGGGTGTTTTTACCCAAAATAGCGTTGTTTACGTGATCATTTTCATGCCTAAATAAGACCCAGAGCGTAAAACAAGTACCTATCCCTGAAAGGGCATAAACAGAGCTTTCCAATGACACCCCAACGATCCTTGTACGACGGCTAGTTTTCTTGCAACATGCGCGCAACACGAGTGCAAAAACCATGTAATTCGGTACTTTCCCTACACCATTCACTGTGTAGCGAGTGTGAGAGGGTGGAGGAGGGTGGGATTCATGTCAGTTGGTCCACCGCGGTGGTCTGGAGCAGTCATACGATCGCTACTCTCCTGCCACCACTTGTCTCTCTCTCGCAGCAACATTACGTGCTGAAAATGGCACACGACTTATGTTGTGAGCCGCCACATAGTCCAAATTTCTTTCACTCGACTTATGTTGCGCACCGCTAATAAAGGGTTAAGGGGGTAGTACTCGCTTTTCTTCTGGAACACCTTCTCCCTCATGTTTAGCATATTAGTTTTGAGATATTAAGACGTTCACCCCATTAGTTTGGCGATTCTAAGAACTTTCGCTCCATTTATGTCAATTTTAAGAACTTTCATGTCATTTGGGTGTCGATTTTTTTTACTGGCGAGCGACAGCGAACTGTCCTTAGGCCGGGACAATTTTCTATTGAAAAAATGTACATGTTTATCTTGAAATGGGGTCAAGAGGGGGTAATTATAAGCTTGATGGAGGTCTAGGGAGCAAACTTAAAACCTCCCCTTAACCCTTTATAGGATACGCGGACGCAATTCATATATATTTTCTGGCTAGTTTTTAGACGATTGAAGTCAGATTAGAAAGGGTATAGGGAAGTCAGAGTAATAATTGGGATATTTGTTACTATGTTGACGTCCACAGATCCTTCCTGAGCTGATTAAAATCGTCCAATGATAGCTAGTCTACTGTCGAAATGAGTCATATTATGTTCAAGGGGTTTAAATATTCGTAGGTTTGGCTATCATTCTTTGAGGGGAGACAAACCGTTTTTCTGGACCCCCTTCTCCCTAATGTTTAGCCTCACTAGTTTTGAGATTTTAAGACGTTGGTTCCATTAGTTTGGGGATGTTATGACCTTTCACCCCATTTCTTTGTCAATATTAGGACCCTTCGTGCCATTTAGCTGTCGATTTTTATCCTGGCGAGCGATAGCGAGCCTGTAATTTTAGGAAGAATCGGACTTTGGCCTGGACATTTTTCTAACGAAAAATGTACCAATCTATCTTGAAGGGGGTCTAGGGGGTGTTTTTCTAAGCTTGATGGTGGTCTAGGGAGGAAACTAAAAACATATATGAATACATGAATTAATAGACCAAACAAACAGCCACTGTCCCCTTAACTACTATAGATTCAGACTCAGTGATCCGTCTTGATTTGATTTAGGAACTCTTAGCATACAATACCCTGTTCCAAATAGGTAGGCCAGAAATCGTCATACTATACCCTGTTCCAAATAGGTAGGCCAGAGATCGTCATACAATACCCTGTTCCAAATAGGTAGGCCAGATATCGTCATACTATACCCTGTACCAAATAGGTAGGCCAGAGATCGTCATACTATACCCTGTTCCAAATAGATAGGCCAGATATCGTCATACTATACCCTGTTCCAAATAGGTAGGCCAGAGATCGTCATACTATACCCTGTTCCAAATAGGTAGGCCAGAGATCGTCATACTATACCCTGTTCCAAATAGGTAGGCCAGAGATCGTCATACTATACCCTGTTCCAAATAGGTAGGCCAGAGATCGTCATACTATACCCTGCTCCAAATAGGTAGACCAAAGATCGTCATACTATACCCTGTTCCAAATAGGTAGGCCAGATATCGTCATACTATACCCTGTTCCAAATAGGTAGGCCAGAGATCGTCATACTATACCCTGTTCCAAATAGGTAGGCCAGATATCGTCATACTATACCCTGTTCCAAATAGGTAGGCCCGAGATCGTCATATTATACCCTGTTCCAAATAGGTAGGCCAGATATCGTCATACTATACCCTGTTCCAAATAGGTAGACCAGAGATCGTCATACTATACCCTGTTCCAAATAGGTAGGCCAGAGATCGTCATACTATACCATGTTCCAAATAGGTAGGTCAGAGATCGTCATACTATACCCTGTTCCAAATAGGTATCCAGATATTGTCATACTATACCCTGTTCCAAAGAGGTAGGCCAGATATCGTCACACTATACCCTGTTCCAAATAGGTAGGCCATAGATTGTCATACTATACCCTGTTCCAAATAGGTAGGCCAGAGATCGTCATACTAAACCCTGTTCCAAATAGGTAGGCCAGAGATCGTCATACTATACCCTGTTCCAAATAGATAGGTCAGATATCGTCATACTATACCCTGTTCCAAACAGGTAGGCCTGATGTCGTCATACTGTACCCTGTTCCAAATAGGTAGGCCAGATATCATCATACTATACCCTGTTCCAAATAGGTAGGCTAGATATCGTCATACTCAACCCTGTTCCAAATAGGTAGGCCAGAGATCGTCATACTATTCCCTGTTCCAAATAGGTAGGCCAGAGATCGTCATACTATACCCTGTTCCAAATCGGTAGGCCAGAGATTGTCATACTATACCCTGTTCCAAATAGGTAGGCCAGAGATCGTCATACTATACCCTGTTCCAAATAGGTAGGCCAGAGATCGTCATACTATACCCTGTTCCAAATAGGTAGGCCAGATATCGTCATACTATACCCTGTTCCAAATAGGTAGGCCAGATATCGTCATACTATACCCTGTTCCAAATAGGTTGGCCAGAGATCATCATACTATACCCTGTTCCAAATAGGTAGGCCAGAGATCGTCATACTATACCCTGTTCCAAATAGGTAGGCCAGAGATCGTCATACTATACCCTGTTCCAAATAGGTAGGCCAGAGATCGTCATACTATACCCTGTTCCAAATAGGTAGGTCAGAGATCGTCATGCTATACCCTGTTCCAAATAGGTAGGCCAGAGATCGTCATACTATACCCTGTTCCAAATAGATAGGTCAGATATTTTCATACTATACCCTGTTCCAAATAGGTAGGCCAGAGATCGTCATACTATACCCTGCTCCAAATAGGTAGGTCAGAGATCGTCATACTATACCCTGTTCCAAATAGGTAGGCCAGAGATCGTCATACTATATACCCTGTTCCAAATAGGTAGGGCAGAGATCGTCATACTATACCCTGTTCCAAATAGGTAGGCCAGAGATTGTCATACTATACCCTGTTTCAAATAGGTAGGCCAGATATCGTCATACTATACCCTGTTCCAAATAGGTAGGCCAGAGCTCGTCATACTATACCCTGTTCCAAATAGGTAGGCCAGAGATAGTCATACTATACCCTGTTCCAAATAGGTAGGCCAGAGATCGTCATACTATACCCTGTTCCAAATAGGTAGGCCAGAGATCGTCATACTATACCCTGTTCCAAATAGGTAGGCCAGAGATCGTCATACTATACCCTGTTCCAAATAGGTAGGCCAGAGATCGTCATACTATACCCTGTTCCAAATAGGTAGGCCAGAGATCGTCATAATATACCCTGTTCCAAATAGGTAGGCCAGAGATCGTCATACTATACCCTGTTCCAAATAGGTAGGCCAGAGATCGTCATACTATACCCTGTTCCAAATAGGTAGGCCAGAGATCGTCATACTATACCCTGTTCCAAATAGGTAAGCCAGATATCGTCATACTATACCCTGTTCCAAATAGGTAAGCCAGATATCGCGAATCCTAACCTTTGTATCTCATAAAAGGCTAGAGCAATTGGGCTGCGCATTGACACACCTATCCCCTGACTGACCCTTCCCAAATGCTAGAAATATTAGCTTGATTACTCTAATCTACGAGTTGTAGAGGGTAATGTTTAAGGGGGTAGTACTCGCTTTTTTTCTTGAACACCTCCCTCATGTTTAGCATATTAATGTTGAGGTTTTAAAACGTTCGTTTCGTTAGTTTGGCGATTTTGAGACCTTTCGACACATTTCTTTGTCAATATTTAGACCTTTCGCGCTCTTTAGATGTCGACTTTTTCGTGGCGAGCGAAAGCGAGCCTCCCATTTTAGAAGGATCCGGCCTTTGGCCGTGACATGTTTCTACAAAAAAATGTACAAATTCATCTTCAAATGGGGTATAGGTGGTGTTTTTTTTAAGCTTGATGGAGGTCTTGCGAGGACACTCAAAAATAAATAAATATATATATATATATATATATATATCTACTTGCAATAAAGTATAATAAAGTCGCAACTCTTCTTCTCTGCGATATTCCCACACAATTTAAACCCCGTGGCGATTATGACGCATTTTAACATTTCATTCAGGCTATTATTAGACGATCTTATACAGCTTAGGAAGGATCTGTAGGTATTGATAGGGTAACGACTAGGCCAATTGACCACTTGCGAGTTTCAGACTATAAGGAAGTTGGGCCTGTAAACATCGATATTTAACACAAATGCAGTAATTATGTAGGTTTCTGATGGATAAATAGTGTAAACCATATTATAGCTGGATATTCTGCTAAATATCGATGTCTTCAGCTCCAACTTCCTTATAGCCTGAAACTCGCAAGTAGTCGATTGATTCCGACTACACTATACCCTTCCTTTTCTGAATAAAATATTCTAATGGTATCAAGAATGAACTTTTAACACGCGTCATAATCCTCAAGGGGTTATTCATAAACTGAGTAAAGCCGGAGTTATACGAGCCCTTTTTTGAGCAATTTTTACGGGCTATTATGGTCTAAAAGCTTAAAAAATTACACTTTATCAGAATTCATCCGGGTAACATAATCTACCTTCAGTTAGTTGCCGATATCAGTGCGAAAAAGTCCCGAAATAATACGAGAAATAACTTGCTCATGGAAAATTGACGGAAAAAGCGCTCGTGTGACAGCGGCTTAACATAGACACATCTAATGCATGCTAACTGAGACAGGCAGTTTACAATACTTTTAATTTTGTTTGCAATTCATTCACCGAATTTCGTAGACTCGTAAGTTGTTTTTGCGACTTAAAATCTATTCACTGCAGTTATATCCACTTACGACAGTCATTCATATTCGCGAGGTGGTGTACGGGCCTAAATTAATTGGGTTATTTAGACGTGTGCGAACCCAACACGATTAAAGAACAGCCATACTTGATCTCTCTCTCTCTCTCTCTCTCTCTCTCTCTCTCTCTCTCTCTCTCTCTCTCTCTCTCTCTCACCCTATGACATAAATTGCTTCAAACCCCGTGTGACTCGAATATTCCTTGGTTTTGACCATGTCACTCTTTCAAATATGGGGGAGGCGCTCGTCACAGGCAGTTTTGTCTTTTATTATCTCTCTCTCACACACACACACACACACACACAGACATACACACACACACACACACACACACACACACACACACATACACACATAAAAGAGGGTATGTAATTGTTTATACAGACGTAGACTATTATGCAAAGGTAAGAGGGAGGATAACAGAGATACAAAAGAAGGTGGAAAGTGCCAGAAAATATTAACCCCTTCTGTAACAGCAACACTTTCTTATCTGTATTCTGGCTACTATTAGACCATTATAATTAGTTTATAAAGTGCCTTCAGCAATTAACAGGCTTCATACTATCTCACTTAACCGTTTTACTACCGAAGATCCTTCTCAAACAGCACAGAATTATCTAGATATAGCTAGAATAAAATTAAAAAGACGTCGCCGGTACATAAGGGGTTAATAATTATGATATAGTTTGTCTGAATTTTATATGTCAGAAAGAGAGTAAGTATATCAGAGGAGACTATACAGACATCTACATTCCTCTCTCTCTCTCTCTCTCTCTCTCTCTCTGCTATTTTCCCTTACTCACATTATTGCTCTCTACTAGGATTACTTCCTAGCCACTTTGCAGGGATCGTAACAGCTCTATTGGTATAAATCCTTCCTAAGCTGAAAACAAACCTATGTAATAATAGCCTGAATACAACAAATGACTTTCGCCTGGAATGCTGAAAGGGTTAAGACTAAGAGTGAAAGACTGTTTGTGCTGCCATTCAAGACCATCTTAACACACACACACACACACACACACACACACACACACACACACACACATTATATATATATATATATATATATATATATTTTCTTTAATACATACGAGGTTGAAAGAAATGGCAATTTCTGCGTTGGAAATTTTATTATTCAAAGTTTCCAGGTCTCTGATGAGTTTTCGCTGGGTGGCAGGAAGTAGATGAAGGAGATGAGCAAAATTCATGGTGGTACAGGGTTACATAAATGTACATGATGATACAGGATATACGACGCGTTTCACTGGACCTCACTGTGGACCTCATTCCTATATTGGTATGACGCAGACTCGTCTTTCACGTCGGTTAACTCTTCACCTTCAGGCTGGAGCCATCAAAGACCACTATCTCACCCCTAACCACCCTCACCTCACACGCAACGAGTTAGAGAAACACACCACCATACTCGATAAAGAAAGTGACCCAAGGAGATTACCTATACTCGAAGCTTTATATATCCAAGCCTTACATCCCAACATCAACAACCAAACTCTGGACCTTCAGATCCTTCCTTCTGCCAAAAGGCACTACCCTACAGGACCTAACACCCCTCCTCGCCCCCCGGTGCCCTTGATGCAGCCCCCCGCGCTACCTCCTTCAGCTTCGTCTTCTGCAGGCGCCACACAACTTAGGCCACGCCCCTCGACACGCAACCAATCAGCTTCGACCCCACCTACTGACCACCATCCCGCATCCAGTGCGCATGCGTGAAGCGGTTAACCCCTTTCTCTCTCTTAATTTACGCTTCCACCAATAGCAGACTTTTGCCCCCTGTTTTCCGCCTCCTCTGATCCTCCACCCTCTATATATACCCTTCCTGTTTACCTTTTATATCATTCCTTCCTTACTTGATAATGCTGGTTGTCCAGTGAAACGCGTCGTATATCCTGTATCATCATGTACATTTATGTAACCCTGTACCACCATGAATTTTGCTCATCTCCTTCATCTACTTCCTGCCACCCAGCGAAAACTCATCAGAGACCTGGAAACTTTGAATAATAAAATTTCCAACGCAGAAATTGCCATTTCTTTCAACCTCGTATGTATTAACCCTTATTTAGCGGCGAGCAACATAAGTCGAGTTAAATAAAGCTGGACTATGTGGCGGCGCTCGACATAACTCGAGTGGCAATTTCAGCACGTAATGTGGCTGAGAGAGAGAGACAAGTGGTGGCAGGAGACTAGCGAGCGTATGACTGCTCCAGACCACCGCGGCGAACCTACTGACACAAATCTCAGCTCCCTCCTCCCTCTCTCACTCGCTACATACTCAATTATGTACTGAAAGTACCGAATTACCTGCTTTTTGCACTCGCGTTGCACGGTTATTGCAAGAAAACTATCCATCATACAAGGATCGTTATGGTGTCATTCGAAAGCTCTGTTTATGCCCTTTCAGGGATAGGTACTTGTTTTACGTTCTGGGTCTTATTTAGGCATGAAAATGATCACGTAAACAGCCCTATTTTGGCTAAAAACACCCCGCTGTGCGGTACACATAAATAAACCGCATAGGCCGCTCGTAAGGTGTAAAATTTATTACCTGGCTTTACTAACATATATATATATATATATATATATATATATATATATATATATATATATATATTTACTACAATAATATCTCTCTATCAGACTACAAGATAAAGATTCCTCTAGTGACTCGTGCCGCCATCCAAGACCGTCACCACGAAATTAGAGTGTTGATGTTTACAAGGCGACAGCATGAGAGATACAGACACTGGCGGCGAGATGGAAGGAGGGCACAGATTAAACCACCAGATTTATTTAGGCAAGAGAATTTAATTATACTCAGAGTCATATAAAAGAAGTTCCCATGTAAATATAAACACAATGCGAGGACAAGTATGGGCGAGGGAACACTACAGTGGTCCCGAACCCTAAGAATTGGAAATAGATATGTTGTTTCTGTTCGGGCTCTGTCTCAAGTCGCCCACCCCCAGCAATGGGGTATGTGCCTGAGTACATACATACATACATACATACAGTACATACATACATTTTTTTAATAATTGTTTATTTTTATTTTTTTTATTTGATTATTATTATTACATTCATACATACATACATACATACTGTACATACATACATTCATACATACATTCATACATACATACATACATACATACATACATACATACATTAGCCAGAGTAATATGGGAAAACGCGTTAACCCTTTCATTACCATTGATGTTTCTATAATTGGATTTCAGCTACATTTAGACGATTGTATATAACTTTTTGTATAGATATAATAATATGGTAGCTAAAAGTATTGATTGAGAGAGACTGTTACATTTTAAGGAGGGATAGGCCGTTTTTCTAGCCGCCCTTCACCCTCGTGTTTAGCCCCAATGTTTTGTTTTTAGATTTGAAGACGTTCGGTTCATTAGATTGGCGATTTTAAGGCTTTACGCCCTATTTCTTTGTCAATATTAAGATATTTTAAGGCTTTACGCCCTATTTCTTTGTCAATATTAAGATATTTTAAGGCTTTACGCCCTATTTCTTTGTCAATATTAAGATATTTTAAGGCTTTACGCCCTATTTCTTTGTCAATATTAAGACATTTTAAGGCTTTACGCCCTATTTCTTTGTCAATATTAAGATATTTTAAGGCTTTACGCCCTATTTCTTTGTCAATATTAAGATATTTTAAGGCTTTACGCCCTATTTCTTTGTCAATATTAAGATATTTTAAGGCTTTACACCCTATTTCTTTGTCAATATTAAGATATTTTAAGGCTTTACGCCCTATTTCTTTGTCAATATTAAGATATTTTAAGGCTTTACGCCCTATTTCTTTGTCAATATTAAGATATTTTAAGGCTTTACGCCCTATTTCTTTGTCAATATTAAGATATTTTAAGGCTTTACGCCCTATTTCTTTGTCAATATTAAGATATTTTAAGGCTTTACGCCCTATTTCTTTGTCAATATTAAGATATTTTAAGGCTTTACGCCCTATTTCTTTGTCAATATTAAGATATTTTAAGGCTTTACGCCCTATTTCTTTGTCAATATTAAGATATTTTAAGGCTTTACGCCCTATTTCTTTGTCAATATTAAGATATTTTGTGCCTTTTAGGTGTCGATTTTTTTTTTATGGCGAGCGATAGCGAGCCTATAATTTTAAAAGTAGTCGGCCTTCGGCCGTCCCGTTATTCAATTTACAAATGTATCTTGAAGGGGGTCTAGGGGGTGTTTTTTTTAGCTCGATGAAGGTCTAGCGAGGAAACTAAAAACTATATAAATATATAAATAAATAGACCCCCCCAAAACATAATTATATAAATATATTAATAAATAAACCCCCCCATAAATAACCACTGTCCCCTTAAATTATTGGGTAGCCGTTCTTTCCAACCTCTAATAGTTGCCAGAACATAATGAAAAGAACGTCACCGGTACTGAAGGGGTGAATGAGTCAAAGGTAATTTAAGGGGAGGCAGACCGTTTGTTTGGTCTATTAATTCATATATTCATATATTGTTTTAGTTTCCTCCCTAGACCTCCATAGAGCTTAGAAAAGCTTAGAAAAACACCCCGTACACCCCCTCCAAGATAAATTTATACATTTTTCGGTAGAAAAATGTCCCGACCGAAGGCCAATTCCTCTTAAAATTGTAGGTTCGCTATCGCTCGCCAGGAGAACATCGACAGCTAAATGGCACGAAAGGTCTTAACATTGACAACGAAATGGGGCGAAAGGTGTTACAACCGCCAAACTAAAGGGCCAAACGTCTTATAATCTCAAAACTTATTATTACAGCTACATTTAGATTATTACAGCTACATTTAGATTATTACAGCTACATTTAGATTATTACAGCTACATTTAGATTATTACAGCTACATTTAGATTATTACAGCTACATTTAGATTATTACAGCTACATTTAGATTATTTTAGGAAGCTTTGGAAGGATATATGGCAGCTAAACGGATGGATGGAGATAATATGTAGCCTTTAAATTGGTAGACGTCCTACCTAAGCCGAATAATCGTCTAATATTTGCCAAAAACCTACTGGAAAGGCCGTCACCGGTACTGAAGGGGTTAATGCGTCAGAGGTAATTTAACTCCTGTACGTACCGCCGACGCCCTTCTAACTTTATTCTGGCTACTATTATATGATTATATTCAACTTCTAACAATGATAAGGCTTCAAACTCTCTCAACCAACCCTTTTAACTATTCACAGATCCTACCTGATTAGTTAGTTAAAATAGGACTTCAGAGGCAATCAACCATATTGGATTATTAAGCCAGCACACTGTAAGTCAAGAAAAACGTCAGGACTGGAGCCTCTCTGCGAGAACCCCAGTCCCTTTCTGCCTACCTATGCTGCATAATATCGTCTAAATATAACTAGAATAAAATATAAACGCAGCTGGTACTCAAAGGGTTAAACCGTGACCAATACCATGTGTCCGTCTGTACCTTGTTAACTCTTCCTTTACGTCCTAGTGTAGCTGACATGATTCATTTAACCAGTTGACTACCAGCGACATGTGTTATACTATATTCTAGCTATATTTAAGCGATATTATGCAGCTTAGGAAGGATCTATGGTAGTTAAAACGGTTGGTGGAGATAGTCTGAAGCCTTATTATTGCTAGAGGTCCATCCTAAGCTGAATATAATCGTCTAAGCATTGCCAGAATATAATTAATAGGAGGTCACCGGTACTGAACGGGTTAAGAGTTCAAGGGACTGGGGTTCTCGAAAAGGGGCTCCAGTCCTGAAAATTTACTGGACTAGCAGTGTGCTGGCTTAATAATCCAGAAGGACTGATAGCCACTGAAGTACTATTAATATTTTAACTAACTAATTCAAAGTTTATCAGGTTCAAAATTCGGGAAAAGAAAGAAGGTTATTCCATGTTTTGTTTGTTTTTGTTTTTTGTATCCCTTAGGATCTATGACGCATGTTTTCATTTAACTTTTGTTACCATTAGACGATTTTATGCACTTTAGGAAGGATGTTTAACAATCAAAGGGGTTAATACAATCTCAATTCACTCCTTAGCTCCCAGAAGTTCACTCTAAGCTGAATAAAATCTTCTAATGATAACCATAATAAACTGTCAAAACGTGTCATGACCATCAAAGGGTTAAGGGGAGATGGGTCGTGTTTCTGGTCCGCCTTCTCCCTCATGTTTTATTCTCATTAGTTTTCAGATTGTATGACGTTCGGCCCAATAGTTTGGCGATTTTAAGACCTTTTCACCCCATTTATTTGTCAATATTAAGACTTTTCGTGTCCATTAGGTGTCGATTTGTTCCTGTCGAGCGATAACGAGCCTGCCATATATGAGGAATCGGCCTTCGGCCGGGACATTTTTCTATCGAAAAATGTACAGTTGGTCAAAGTTCCAGCTGAGCCACCCGCGCTCTGGGGCTCGCAGAATTAGCTGGCAACACTGGTGTAGTTGCCAATCAGTGGATATAATAACTTGAATATTTAAGCATATCTACGAAATTTGGGTGAATGTTGGGGATCATACATAGCGATGTATGCAATTTTATTTGAGATAGGCTGACTTTCCCTTGTTTCGTATATGTTCTAACAATGACATAGCCGAAATCAGATCTACCAATCCCAATCTTTGTAAGACACACCTCCTTCCTACACCAGTATTGCCCGATAATTCTGCGAGCCCCAGAGCGAGGGTGGGTCAGCTTTAACTTTGACCAACTGTACACATTTATCTTGAAAGAGGGTCTGAAGGGGAGGGGGTGGTGTGGGTAGGGAGAAGGTGTTAAGCTTGATGGAGGTCTAAGGAGGAAACTATAAAACTGTTATAAAATATATATAAATAAATAAGGAAATGAATACGCTCATCCCCTCTTGAGGTTCCTGGACAACTCAACCAGTAGCTCTCAACCAGTGTCACGTCAACTAAACTATAGTCCAGTCATCATGGGTATGCAAGCAATCTTGACCAATAATCTATATAACTCATAAACGACTTGATTAATCAAGCTATTCGTTCTACCATTTGGGAAGGGCTACCCAGGGAATAAGTGTGGGAATGTGAAGCCCATTTACTCTAGCCCTTTTTGAGTTACAGAGGATTTGATGTCACGATGTCTTGCTTTCCTATAATAATTGGACACCATAGGTAGCGCCAACGAACATGACAATAATCATGACCCCTTAACTTATTATAACACGAAATGAATTAAAGCAATCTGGCTGATGTTTCTATCATTTGGGAAGAGCCTGCTAGGAAATAAGTGTGGATATTTACAGCCAGTTTGCTCTAGGCCCTTTTGAGTTAGAGAAAGGTCAGGGATCAAGATTATTGTGAAGTTCGTTGGCGCTCGCCGCTATCTATAGTGCCAATTTAACTATTTCTGTATAGGTGCCGTTCTTTTAACTTTATTCTGGGTATTATCAGACCATATTACTCAGTTTTAAAAGGGCCCCCAGTAATTAACAAGTTTCGACCTATCTCACTTAACCCTTTGCACTACCACCTTTGTCTTGAACTCCACAAATTATTTAAATGTAGTTGAAATCCATAATATCATAGGTCACCGGTACAGAAAGGGCTAATGAGTCAGAGGTAATGTAAGCTGTGAGACATATCGTGTGTCCGGCTTAATATTGTCACTCTCTATTTACGTCTGATCTACAGTGTTACCTATTTAGCTACTTTTCCGCTAGATCTAAAGGTACCTACTTCGATCTAGCGGCAAATGCTTACAGTTAGCTACATGAATTTTAGCAATATTCTGAAGAATTTATATTTTTTAGAGAAATAATGTAGCGATATTGTGCCAATATTCTAGCGATAATGTAGCAATTGTAGCATTATTCCACCGATTTTCGGCATTTATTTACCATCTAGCAGACTTGATTTGGTAACCCTGCATCTGAGAGTGGCAGACGGAAAGCCATAACGAGAGAGAGGACCTGTCGCGCTCAGATGAATCCATTCCTAGCGTGGTTGTCAATAATATACTTGTTAAATCCCATAAAGTACCGGTGATGTCTGTTGTATTGGATTTCAGCTACATTTACACGATTATATGAAGCTTAGGAAGGATATATGGTGCCTAAGGAGATGAATTGAGATAAACTGGAGCCTTTAACTTGGTAAACGTCCTTCCTAAGTTGATTACTATTGTCTAATAGTTCTATCTATTGCCGGACACCGTGATCCCCAAAGGGGTAGCCACGAACGAAACGCTCCCATGCACCTCTGTCCCCAGTCAGTCGACGCCCCTCCTCCCATCCAACACCGCTTTCACGCATATACTTCTTAATTACATCCTCCGCCTCTCTCTCTGTACAAAGGAGTACAAAGGAGTACAAAGGAGTACAAAGGAGTACAAATGAAATCAAGCAACAACAGATATAGTGACCCTTCTAGGTTGCTTGTCCTCCAAAACACTGAGGATCAAGTGTCCAAACAGTGGTTTAGAGTGGGTAAGGGAACATTGGAAAGGGAATTACTGCCCTGGAACTAATGTCCGTGGCAGGATTAGGAAGTTAGTAGGGGACAGATGGGTTAGTAACTGAGGGGGGGATAAAATAAAGTTATTCATTTACAAACGCAGTCAGTCGCGGGTTTGATGCGAGATATTTGTCTAGGCGGAGTTTAAATGAATCAACGGTGATGCAGTCTATAACGTTTCGTTTCGGGGAAGCCCATTCCACAAGTTGACAACTCGATTGAAGAAGAAATTCTTATATTCGTGTGAGTTAAAAGATTTACCAATGATTTTGCAACCGTTTCCCCACGTGTAATTAGATTGGTCGATAGTGAAGTACTTACTACAGTTCATATTGTCGATGCCTTTGATGATTTTGAACACTTGAATTAAGTCACCTCTTAATCTGCGCTGGGTTAAAGGAAATAGATTTAATTCTCTAAGACGCTCTTCGTATGGTTTGTTCTTTAGGCTAGGTATAATTTTGGTAACTCTACGTTGAACTCGTTCTAGCTTGTTTTTATCTTTTTGGTAATAAGGGCACCAGGATTGAACGCAGTATTCCAGAAGAGGGCGGACTAAGGAATTGTAAAGGGTTAGGATATTTCTTTGGATTTATGCTCAAATGACCTGCCTATAAAGCCAATTATTTTGTTTGCCTTCTTAACAACTTCTCAACATTGTTGACTCGGTTTTAGGTTACTCGATATTGTTACTCCCTGATCGGTTTCTCTGTTTACATTCTTAAGCTGAGTGCCATTCATCGAATAGTTTGCTTTCTCATTTAGGTATCCGATATGTAGTACTTTACATTTATCCGCATTGAAACTCATTTGCCAAATTTGGGCCCAACATGACAATTTGTCTAGATTTTGTTGCATATCGTCAACTTGTTCTTTTGAGAGTACGCTATTTGCAATTTTTGTATCGTCAGCAAATTTTGAGATTGTACAGGTGAGACCCTCATCTATGTCGTTGATGTAAATTAGAAAGAATTGGTCCTAGTACCGATCCCTGGGGTACCCCGCTACTTACATTGGTCCATTTAGATGCCTTACCGTTTATGACTACTCTTTGCTTTCTGTCGCTGAGCCAATTTTCTATCCATTTCAACACACAGTCTTGTATTCCATGCACTTTTAGTTCTAGCAGTAAACGTTTGTGGGGAACTTTGTCAAAGGCCTTTTGAAAATCAAGGTATATAATATCTACAGCTTTACTCTCATCGTAGAGGTTGAGGATATCGTGGAAGAAGTCTAAGAGGTTTGTTAAACAGGAACGTTTTTTACGACGTGTTGAGTATCTTTAAGTATGTTATTTTCCTCTAAGTGATTTACGAGTCTCTCTCGTATGACCTGACCGTTTCTAGCATTTTACATACAACTGAGGTTAAGCTAATTGGACGATAGTTATTGGGTAGGGATATGCTGCCTTTTTTTAATATCGGTGTTACGTTGGCTAGCTTCCACTGATCGGGCATAGTTCCAGACTGCAAGGATTTATTGAATAGTAATGTCAGTGGTTTGCAGAGCTCATCCTTAGCTTCCTTTAGAACTCTAGGCGAGATTGTATCAGGTCCAGGCGTTTTATTTACCTTGAGTTTATCTAAACAATTCAATACTTCTCTCTCTGTAACGGTGATATTGCTTAGAACATCTGAATTATCAATCTGAATCGGCGATGGTGTAGGGATATCACTGATGTCTTCTGTTGTAAAAACTGATGCAAAGAAGGTATTGAGGGCATTACTCATTTGTACTTCGTCTTTGGTGTATTCTCCATTTTCATCGACTAACGGTCCAACAGTTGAAGTAACTACTTTTTTCTTTCTGATATAACTATAGAATTCTTTCAGGTTTGTTTTACTTTGATTCGCAATATGTAACTCTAAGGTCTTTTTACTTTGCTTAATTAACTTTTTGGCTCTGCGTCGTAGCTCTACAAATTTCAGCCGTTCTTCGTCATTTTGTGAGGATTTTAATCTATCATTAGCAAATTTTTTAGCAAGCAGGCTGTTTGAAATATCTTTATTCCACCATTTGGGCTTTTTATTATGGCCTGGATGCCTTATTTTCGATGATATGCAGTCTTGCACCGCTTTTAGGTAAGTGGCTTCGAATAACTTCCAAGATGTATTTATGTCGTTATTGTGAATTAAAAAGCTCCAGTCAGTTTCTTTAAACATAGCTCTATGTTTATGGAAGTTTGCTTTCTTGAAATTAGGGACTTTTTCGATGCTACTATTTGGTTCGTTACTAGTAAACTTTAAAGTGAAAGTTATCGTACGATGGTCGCTGTTACTGAATTCATCACCAACATTCAAATTCTCTATTAATTCTTCTTTTGTTGCAAGTACAATGTCAAGAACGTTATTACCACGGGTCGGCGTTCGAACAAATTGATAGAGCGAACTCTCTTGCAAGTTCGTATACAAGTCATGTCCGGAGTGTGAAGTAAGAGTATCGCCCCACCTGGTCACAGGTAAATTAAAGTCGCCAAAAATTACGGTATCTTGTGAGTTACTTACATCTGCAATTTGTTCGTAAATTTCTCGGTCAGTTTGCACTGATTGAGCTGGAGGTCTGTATATTAATGCAAGTATTATTTTTGTACCTTTATTATTCTTTATTAGCACAAAAGATGCGTCGACGTTCACAATTTGAGGTTTTGACAAGAGGGTAGGGTTAAGACTTTCTTTGATATAAAGTAAAACGCCACCTCCATTTCGATTTATTCGGCTTTTCTCAAACATTACATAACCGGGAAGTGAATACTCTGCTAAAAAGTCTCTATCTTCTGTATTGAGCCAAGATTCTGTTATGCCAATCACATCATAATTTTCTGTAAACACTAGCTCCTCTAAATCTGAAAATTTATTTCGTATGCTACGAGCGTTTGCATAGAAAACCTTTAAATTTTTTATTTTAGAACTCACGGAACGCTCTTTAATAATATTTTTGGTTCTAGTCGGATCTACATTTATGTTCATGGCTGTCCTCGGTCCTCGCTGTCTTCGGTCCTTATCGCTGGTGGTCCTCGGTTGCCTCTGTTTTTTTCTTGGCGTTGGATGATTTATGTCACTGCTGCTTCTTCTCGGACGGCGTTTTTTGATCCATGGCTGCGGACTGCTTCGTGTAGGAGACGACCCATGTGTGCTGAACCCACAGGGTTTAGATGAGTGCCATCCTTGCGGAACAGAGTAGGCTGGTTGTAGAAGTTGTCTCAGAGGTTGATGAATTCAACTTCTTCCCTCAGACACAAATATTTTAGTCGGCTACTTGTGCTGAAGGCCTTGTCGTAGAATTTGTCAGGTGCGTCGATCTTGGGGAGAATGCCTGAGATGATGATATTCCTTGACTTGTTTTTGTAGTGCTGGATCATCTTGCGATATTTCTCCATCAACTCTTCGGATCTGGTGCGCATGACATCAATTGAACCAGCATGGATGACAAAAAGGGTATTTTCATTTGCATCCTTTGTGGTATCTTCGAAGGCTTCCACAATGTCGTCCAGTCCAGCTCCTGGGATGCAAAATCTTTTTCGTTGATTTGGGACTCTGTAGCAGAACTCTTTGACCTGTCCTCGTAGGATGGAATCCCCAACGAGCCTGGTCTCTTCTGGTTCGTCTTCCATCTCTACCTTGTCCCTGTGTCCTTGTGGTGTCCTTCCACCTCACTCTTGTACACTTTCTTAGTCATTCTCTCGCTTCCCATATGTTCCACATGGCCAAGTCATCTCAAGGTGTTCCCCTTCACACTGTCCAGCACATCTACATACATCCACACCACACTGCTCTCGTACTTCCTCATTCGTCTGGCTATCCCTCCATGTAACTAATGTCTAATAGTAGCTGGAATAAAGTTAAAAGAAAGTCACCGGTATTGAAGGGGTTAACCTGTTCCGTGTGTCCCGACATTTTGATTCTAATGTATATCCGCGGAAGTCGATTGGAGGGCACACTCCCATGTGAATCTGCTTGATCTGGATTTGATCTCAGCTAAGGCGGACATTTAGTGGCTGTGGTAGTACGTCCTAGCGTGTTTCACATGCTCGCACCCTGTCGGGGGAAACCTCGAAGACGTATATAGACTAATAACACAAATAACAAAGCCACTCCAATAGCTTCCACTCTCTCTCCAACACCCCTTCCCCCCTATATACAGGTAGGCCCTACACTCTTCAGAAAATAGGAACATTAGAAAATAGCTACGAGGTGCCGTTGTAAAGGCTTATCCCTCAATACGTTCACTTGACCTGACCTGACCTGTAGAGTTACTCATAAAAAATCGTAGTCCTCACCTATTTCTAATTATGGAAGCAATTCTCTGGAAACAAATTTAAGGGTGTAAGTTTCTGTACCTAAACTACAAAACTATATATACTACTTAGTGAAAGGCAAGTTCCATCAAAATCAATTCACCTAGTCATAATTGCATAAGCAAAAACATAGGGTGTCCACGAATGTTTATAAGTAACAGTACACTCCCGGTAAAAACAATCTTTGCACTGGTGAGTCTTATTTGTGTGAACGGAATTAGTTGATTTCGACCGACTTCCAGAATGCTTAGAGCTTTAGTGTAAATATTATTGTTGTTCGCGACTGTACTTAGAATTTGGGTTTCTTTTCACTCCGTCAACTTTGGGGGAAAGGGGGGGGGGGTACCTGATACAGGTGACTTTGCCTTTTGTTTCCTTCATAAACATAAACATAAACTAAACTTCAGGATACTACGACATATTGCCTACATTTTGTTCAGGCAATTATTAAAAAATACAGTGGGGTAGTGATTGAGAGAGTGAGAATGAGAACGGAGATATGGATAGGCGACGAGCAGGGAGGCTTAAGGAAGGGAAGAGGATGTGTAGATCAGATTTTTACCCTGAATTGTGTTGTGGAGAAATATCTGGAGAAGAAACAAAAGGTGTATGTTGCCTTTATGGACTTGGAGAAGGCCTATGACAGAGTGGATAGAGAAGGTTTGTGGAAAGTACTTAGAATATACGGAGTGGATGGCAAGTTGCTGAAAGCAGTGAAGAGCATATATTAGGGTGCAAAGGCGGCAGTACGTGTGGAGAGTGAGGAGAGCGAGTTCTGTGACCTGAATGTTGGTTTGAAACAGGGGTGTTTGATGTCCCCGTGGTTGTTTACTGTATATATGGATAGAGTCATGAAAGAAATACTATCAAGAGCAGTGGATGTTGGTGTATCGCAGAAAAGGGAGGGAATTGAGTGGAAGCTACCTATACTACCTATGGCTCGAACGTCCCTTGATTTTGGCCCTGTCACTCTTTCAACTATGGGGGAGGCACTCGCTATAGGCAGTTATGCCTTTTGCCTCCCTCAATCGCATTGAAAAAAAAATAATAAAATACTGCTGTTTGCAGATGATACAGTTCTGATGAGTGATAATGAATGGGAGTTGCAGGGTCTGGTAAAAGAGTTTGGAACAGTGTGCGAAAAACGGAATTTGAAGGTAAATACGGGGAAGAGCAAGGTTATGGTCTTCGAAAGGGGTGAAGTCACAGAGTGTGAGGTGAAGCTGAACGGTCAGGCTATGGAGATCGTCAACTCTTTTAAGTATCTGGGCAGTGTTTTGAGTAAAGATGGGACTATGGATGAAGAAGTGCGGAAGAGGGTACAACAGGGGAAGAGGGTTGTAGGAACGCTGAATGTAGTAACAAGAAATAGGGTGGTCAGTATGGAAGTGAAGAAGTCCTTGCATGACAGTGTTGTAATCTGGACACAGACTTACGGAAGCGAAGCATGGACGTTGGTTGAGAGACTCAGACCAAGAGTGAGAGCAGTTGAAATGCATTACCTAATAAGTGCGTGCAGAGTTACATGGAGAGATAGACAGACTAATGAGGAAGTAAGAAGGAGGTCTGGTGTGGAGGTAGATGTGCTGGAAAGTGTGAAAAGGAACAACTTGAGATGGTTCGGCCATATGGAACGTATGGAAAGCGAGAGAATGACTAATAGGGTAGGCCTATACGAGAGCGAGGTGGAGGGACAGAGAGGGAGAGGTACACCGAAAGAGAGGTGGAAGGATGGAGTGAGGAAGAATATGAACAAAGACAGTGCTGGTTGGCGGGAGGGGCGTCGACTGACCGGGGACAGAGGTGCATGGGGGCGGTTCGTTCGTGTCCACCCCTTCGGGGATCACGGCGTCAGGCAATAGATAGATAGATAAAATTATAAGAAGATATTTAATCAGCTTAATAAGGAGTTATGGCAGTTATATAGGGGTTGAATTGGGCATTAAGGGGAGATGGGCCGTTTTTCTGATCCCACTTCTTCTTCGTGCTTAAACCTATTGTTTTTTTTTCAGACATTATGACGTTCGGTCCATTATTTTGACGATATTAAGACCTTTCGCCATATTGCGAAAGCCCTCTCTGGGCTTAACACTAATAAGGCGTTTGGTCCGGACGGTGTTCCTCCTGTTGTTCTCAAAAACTGTGCTTCCGTGTTGACTCCCTGCCTCGGCAAACTCTATCGTCTCTATCTCTCCTCTAACGTCTTCCCTTCATGCTGGAAGTTTGCTCACATTCAACCTGTCCCAAAGAAGGGTGACCGCTCTCAACCGTCCAACTTTCTAAAGTTTTTGAAACTATTCTTGCTTCCAAATTTCTTAAGCATTTCTCTTCTCATAATCTGCTCTCAGATCGCCAGTATGGCTTCCT
The DNA here is from genome assembly GCA_032716605.1 of Paralithodes platypus. Classification (NCBI taxonomy): domain Eukaryota; kingdom Metazoa; phylum Arthropoda; class Malacostraca; order Decapoda; family Lithodidae; genus Paralithodes; species Paralithodes platypus. The sequence continues at coordinate 5,790,656 of CM064510.1, read as the reverse complement.
TAAGGGTCGCTCTACTGGTGATCTTCTTTCATATCTTACTAACTCTTGGTCATCCTCCTTTCGGGACTTCGGTGAGACTTTTTCTATTGCACTAGACATATCGAAGCCTTCGATAGAGTCTGGCATAAATCTTTAATTTCTAAACTACCCTCTTTCGGTTTCTATCCCTCCATCTGTGCCTTTGTCTATAATTTCCTTTCCGGCCGTTCCATAGCCGCGATTGTGGACGGCCATTGCTCACTTCCTCACCCTTTAAACTCCGGTGTTCCTCAGGGCTCTGTCCTATCTCCTATTCTCTTTCTAATTTTTATAAATGATCTCCTTAACTGTACCTTAATTCCCATCCATTCACACCCTCAACGACAAACGTAATGAAGCCATAGAACTCTTAAATTCTGATCTAAATACTATTTCCAATTGGGGCAGAGAAATATATATATTAACTTTAATGCTTCCAAAAACCCAATTTATCCATCTATCTACCCGTCAGGATCTCCCAGAGGACTATCCCTTATTCTTCAACAATACAAAAATCAACCCTTCATCTTCTCTCAATATTCTTGGTGTCTCTTTTTCTTCTGCTCTCATTTGGAAGGACCATATTACCAGTCTTGCTAAGGCAGCCTCCCAGAAGCTGGGTGTGCTCAACCGCCTTAGGGGGTTCTTTTTCCCTGCACAGCTTCTTGCTCTGTAGAGGGGCATAGTGCGCCCTTGTATTGAGTATTGTTCACATGTGTGGGGAGGTTCCTCTCACACCGCTCTCCTAGACAAAGTTGAAAGGAAGGCCTTTCGTATCATTAACTCCCGTCCACTCACCAACTCTCTGCAATCTCTCTCTCTCTCCGCCGCAATGTTGCATCACTCTCGCTATTCTATCGCTACTATAATAATCAGTGTTCCTCAGAGCTATCCCAGTGCATACCACCTCCTTTACGTAGGGCACGTGGTACCCGTCTTGCAACTCAATCCCACCCCTACTCTGTGCAACTCTCCAACCCAAGAGTGAAACGTTACTCTCAAACTTTCTTCTACTCAACAGCTGAGCTCTGGAACTCTCTCCCAGAATCAGTCTTTCCCTCTTCCTATGACTTAAATTGCTTCAAACTCCGTGTGTCCAGGCATTTTGGCTCGAACGTCCCTTGATTTTGGCCCTGTCACTCTTTCAACTATGGGGGAGGCACTCGCTATAGGCAGTTATGCCTTTTGCCTCCCTCAATCACATAGAAAAAAAAAATACGACTCTTCATGTCATTTAGGCATCGATATTTTCCTGGCAAGGGATAGTGAGCCTGTAATTTAAGAGGAACGGGAAATTTTGATATCGAAATATATATATATATAGCCTATATCTTGCATTATAAACCTACACAGGCTTCCACAGCTGAAGAAAATCGTCTCATGTTAGCCAATCTAAGCTGTCAAAGGGCGTCATGATTCTCAATAGTTTAAAGGGAGATGGGTGGTTTTCCTGGTCCCCCTGCTTCCTCTTGTTTAGCCCCATTAGTTTTAAGATTTTAAGACGTTCGGCCCATTAGTTTGGTGATAGTGAAACCTTTCATCCCATGTCTTTGTCAAGATTAAGAATGTTTTTGTCATTTTAGGTGTCGATTTTGTTTTTCTGGAGAGCGATAGCGAGCCTATAGTTTAAGAAGAAACGGCCTTGGGCTGGGACATTTTTCTATCGAAAAATGTAAAGATTTATCTTGAAGGGGGGGGGGGGGGGTCTTGGGCATTTTTTTTTTTTTAAGCTTGATGGTGGTCTAGGGAGGAAGCTAAAAACATTGTAAACACATATATACACGATCAACTATATACCCCCATCCCCCCTTAACATTCCTACCACCGATAGGTGAAGATTATGAAGAGAAGACAAGGATATCCTGAAATATGGTGGTCAGCATGGAAGTAAACAAGTCCTTGCATGATAGTGTGGTAATCCCAACATTGACATACGGGAGTGAAGCATGGACGTTGTTGGAGAGACACAAACCAAAAGTAAGACGGGTGGACATTAATTACTTTAGAAGTAGGTGCTGTACAGTGGTGCTAATAAGTCATGTGTCAGCTGTCATTACGTTTGGCTCGCTCTGTGCTGTATTAATGTCTGTCAGATGTTGAATAAGGTGGGTAAGTGTAGGAAAATGGCTGTATGTCTCACTCACAAAGAGGAAACTATGTGTAAATATTGCTGATACCAATTATTGATCATAATATAATTGGTGCCGAGACATCACTTATTAGGACGACTGTACATGAAGGGATAGACACACGAATGAGGAAGTATGAGAGCGGTGAGGTGTGGATGTATATGTGCTGGAAAGTGTGAGAAGTTCCGGAATACCTCGAGATGGTTCGGCCATATGGAACGTATGGGAAGCCAGAGAATGACTAAGACAGTGTACGAGAGTGAGGTTAAAGGACAAAAAGGTAGATGTAAACCGAGAGAGAAGTGGAAGGATGGAGTTAAGAAGTATATGCGTGAGAGCGTTGTTGGATGAGAGGGGTGTCAACTGACTGAGGACAGAGATGCATGGGGGTGATTCGTTCGTGGTCCCCCCATTCGGGGATCACGGCGTCCGGTAATAGGTAAATAGCTAGACATCGAACCCATATATTACAGTCCTTCTAGCTTTACTTCCTGTATCTTTGTCTTATTGGTATTATTAGAATCGTCTTTTCTCTTTTTTTAGCTAACATTTTGGAATGAAAATAGTTCCATGCACACTTTGTATATAATCTTAACTTATTTAAATTGACTGAAACAATGTAACCATACGTAAATTATTTCATATTGTTTTATTATTATTATTATTATTATTATTATTATTATTATTATTATAATTATTATTATTATTTTCTACATAGCACATCATAATGAGTAAAATGATGAGACACATTCTTCAGAGAAACTTTCCACCCAACTTCAATCAATTGTAATTTAATAAGAATACAGTATGAGGGGCGTTTCGTTAGACAGCTTCAAGAGAGCCTTCGATATCGAACTACAAACAGTGCCAGACGAGCCCATCTTCACAGGGTAGTTCTCCGCCCCTTCAAACAGTCTGCTGCACCAATTTTCAAACAACAACGAAGGGTGGTGCGCTTCTCGGTGCCACTGGCAGAATGGCTAACTCCACATAGGCTAGGTGAACATAGGTAGGTATATGCTGTATAGTTATCATGAATATAGCTCCAAGTCAACAGTGCATGAATTTGTTTTAAGGGGGTAGTGGTAATTTTTCTGGTTTACATATTTAATTATAATTTGTTTTCCTCGCTAGAACTCCATCAAGCTTAAAAAAAAAAAAAAAAAAAAACCCAAGACCTCCTTTCAAGATAAATTTGTATATTTTTTGGTAGAAAAATGTCTGGGCCGAAGCAGGTTTCTACTAAAATTACAAGCTCGCCAGGAAAAAATCGATACCTAAATGGCACGAAAGGTCTTAATATTGAAAACAACAGTGGGTGAAAGGTCTCATTATCGCCAAACTAATGGAACGAGCGTCTTAAAATATCAAAACTAATGTGGCTAAACATGAGGTAGAAGGGGGTTCAGAAAAGTGACCCAATTCCTGTTAATATATTTGGCATTTCCATCTTCCCTGTTTTTTATTGTTAAATTGTTTAGCGATCCATTACGTATGCATTCATATTATTCAGGCTATTATTATAATTATTAATTATTATTATTATTAAGACGATTGCATTGAGCTAAAAATGATTTATGGAAAGTAAGGGAGGGGAAGGGTGGTTGGGATTTTCTGGAAACCCCTATACTATTAATTTAACCCTTCTTTAGCGGGTGCCCGACTTAAGTCCGTATGGAGAAGAAAGGACTATGTGGCGGGACCCGACTTAAGTCTGTGTGCAATTTTGGCGCAATATTGGCTCCGAGAGAGAGCCGAGCGGTGGGAGGAGCGTAGGTTGCCTCATGACCGCTCGCTACGACCGTCATGGGCCCACTGACATGTACTCCACACAACTCCACCCTCTCTCACTCGCTACACAAGTAATTATGTAACGAAATGACCGTATTTTAGCGATTTTGCCCTTCGGTTGCACGATCGTTGCAAGACAACCAGTGATCATAGAAGGATGGTTCGGGTGTCATTGGAAAGCTCAATGTATGCCCTTTCATGGATACATACTTGTATTACGCTCTGGCTCTTGTTTATGCATGAAAAAGAGTACTGAAACAACCCCATTTATGGTAAAAACCCCCGCTGGGCGGCACAGTATATATACTCCACCAGCTGCTCTTTGAGTGTTAAAGGGAGATTTCCACTTGAGGTATTTTTTTCTGGACCCCTTTCTCCCTCATGTTTAGTCCCACTGGTTTTGAGATTTTAAGATGTGCGCCCCATTAGTTTGGTGATTTTAAGAACTTTCGGCCCATTTCTGTCAATATTAAGAACTTTCGTGCCACTTTGGTGTTGATTTTTACCTGGCGAGCGATAGCGAGTCTGTAATTAAATAGGAACAGCTCTTCGGTCGGGACATTTGTACAAAATATATCTTAAAATAGGGGTCTAGGGGGTGTAATTATAAGCAGACAAATATGATGGATAGATAACAAAAATAGATTTATAAGAAAAATATAGAAGATTAACTTTATAAATGATGTATAGATAAGATAGATAATTACGATGGAGATATAAGATTATTTAATAAACAAAATAGAAACATAATAGACAAAATTAATGTGATTGATTTATAAATAAGAGGGATATACAGTGTATATATATATATATATATATATATATATATATATATATATATATATATATATATATTCTGACATACGGAGCCCTGTATGTTAATTTAAGAGTTAGAATTAGAGTTGAAGGAGCCCACTACCCAAACGGTGAAGCAGACTAGTGAACGAGCGAGTGGGCAAACCATCTCGCCCCATACCAGCATGCTAGCCTTCACACCTCGATGACCGATGCTATGACGTATGATCGACGCCAGGAGCTGTGAGTGGACCACGCACCTGTTATGTGATTCGAGGAGCTATGATTGGAGCCGGCACCACCCGCCTCCTGATTCGTTCCTACACCATCATTGTTTGGTATATAAGACCCGAGTTGTGGGCATTCAAATCAGTCTCATTTGGAGTTGGGGAAGGTGAACTTGCAGCTGGAGGAAGACGGGGTGAAGTATTATAATGGGATTGTGACTGTCAGTCAGATTATATAAATGTGTGTTAAGTGTGTTCGGTGTAAACACTTATGTTATGTTGGTTAGTGAGATATGTGATTGGGAATTAACGTGAACGCTACTATTATGTGTTTAACTATTTAATTGGGAATTAACGTGAACGCTACTATTATGTGTTTAACTATTTGATTGCGAATTAACGTTAACGCTACTATTTATGTACTTAACTATTTGATTGGGAATTAACGTTAACGCTATTATTATGTACTTAACTATTTTAGTTGACTAACTTGTGGACTAAAGCAACTCTTTAAGTAATTGGGTTATGATGAAAGTAATACTATTGTTTTATATTAATACTTACGAGTTCTTTCATTTTCTTTGAATTAAGCTTACAGTGCTTAATGGTGCTTAGTACGGTGATGCTATTGTCTCGTATTAGTAATATCGCCTTAGACTAACATGGCTGTGTTAATATTACTTCTAGTGATTTCCTAAGCTGAAGAAAATTCTTTTGCTTCAAAATATTATATTTTGCTTTTCATATTATTTGAGTGAGACCTGAATCGAATCTATGAAACGATCCTGTAACTTTATTTACTCATAATCAAACCTCAATGTTACGTGGTTAAGAAATACATTTAACTAATTATTAAATATATATCTAACTTTTTATGTGACTTTGATATTACTCCTGATGATAATAATAATATAATACTATTAACGTAAGACGAGAACCAAGAATAATTACATTAAATATAAATAAAAGGACATATAAGAAAACTATCTATTCATTTCAAAAAGGTAAGAGACAGAAATATTCTTACTTTAATATTTATCTTTCAAGACTTTTTATAAAATGAATAGTCCTTCTTTAGCTATAACTTATTCGGTTCATAACCATAGCCTACTAAGCTTCGGTTAAATAATAATTCTTTATAAATACTACATGACTTTAATTAGTTTCAGTATTTTTCATATTTAAAGAGTATCAGTCAATAAAGGATGCTAAGTCCTAAGATCCAAAAGGAAAGGAAGCAACAACAGGAAATTATTTTATTAGATTTTACTTTTGTTTTGCCTTCAGCTGACTGATACCTTAATATATATCTCTGTGCTATCTAGATTCATCAAGTTAACCACTTGAGGATCAAGATACGTAACAGAAGAGTGGCGACCTCGCCAGGATTCGTTTCATACAGTTTCACTCAGTTTCATTAACGTTTCACTACTTAAAAATCAAATATTAATCATGCCTCAACTAATTAATAACGAAGATGCTCGAGTTTTCATAGAATCAGAACCCACATCCCCTGATATTGACTGTCTGTCAAAATCTGAACTGAAAGTGCTTGCCTCACATCTCCAATTATCTGTCTCAAACATGTCTAAAGTAGAGGTGGCTCAGACCATAAAAACCCACCTGTTCCCTGTAGAAGGCAAGGAGGGAGACGGAGCAGTTGGTGGGATCCCTAGTAAACCTAGCCAACTTGATGAACAATTGCCACCTGGTTTGACCGGTGATCAGGTACTGGAACTAGCCAAACTAAAAATAGAACTAGCCAGAATAAATACCGAAGAAGCCAGAATAAATGCCGAAGCAAAGACCGAACAAGCCAGACTAAATGCAAGTGCAACGACCGAACAATGTGAATATCAATATCGTACGGCTCAACTAAATGTCAATACAAATGCTCCCGAAATTGCTCCCCCTCTGGGATTGACTATGACTAGTGTCATTCCACCTTTCACTGAGGATAATGTGCAGGATTTCTTTGTTTTGTTTGAGGAAGTTGCTGGAGGTATGAAGTGGACAAGAGATCAATGGCCTTTTATGTTACAAACTGTTTTGACAGGGCAGGCTCGAGCCACGTATTTGTCAGAAGTAGCAGAAGTTAGGCAGGATTATGACAATCTCAAAGAAGCTATCCTAAAAACCTATCAATTGCAGCCTGAGGCTTACAGGCAATCTTTCCGTAAAAACCAGAAGAAAGTAGAAGAAACCCATAAGGTATTTGCCAGGACCATGACTAAAACTTTCAATCATTGGGTCAAGAGTAAGAAAGTCACAAGCTACAACGATCTGAAGGAGTTGGTCCTGTTAGAAAATTTCCTATGGAAAATTGATTCTTCTGTATCCTATCATTTAAAAGGGGAAAAAGGTAGATTGTCTTGCCGACGCTGCTGACATGGCTGACACATACGTGCTCAACAACAAATTTCGTGGAAAGAAGCCCTACGATAATTCTAGTTCTAATTTTAAGTATCCCAATCACAAATCTGACCGACCCAGTCACAAGCCTATAACGTCTTCCCCAGCTAGCCAAAATAGAAATGTTCCCCCAACTAAAAATGCGACTCAGGGCAATGGTAACAGAGGTGGGCCCCAAACTAATAGTAATGCTCAAAGAGGGAACTTTCCCGTATCCCCTAAAGTATGTACTTTTTGTGGCATGAGAGGCCACCTAGCTTATCAGTGCTGGGCCAAGGAAAAAACCGAGAGATCGGGGCAGACAGTTGCCGCCGTATCTCAAATTCCATGTGTGCCTTTAATGCAGGGCTCCCGACAGAAGGAGTACCTAGCACCAAATGTTCCTTTAATGCAGGACTCCCGACAGAAGGAGTACCTAGCACCAAAAGTTCCTTTAATGCAGGACTCTCGACAGAAGGAGTACCTAGCAGCTAACGTAAATCATCTAGACAGGGGTGTAGTAGCATGTGTGGTGCAACCCACTAGGGTTAAGCCAATAATAATTTCACCATCAGTGCAGGACAGTTACCGTCCCTTTATTTCATCTGGCAACGTGAGATTAAATGGTTGCATGCATGAGGTAAAAATTCTGAGAGACACAGGTTCTACTAGCACCCTCATGGTGAATCCTTACACTGAGTGCCCACCTGGCGAACCAGTTGTAATGAGAGGTGCTGGAGGCCAGTTTTATGCATACTTGGTAAAAGGCGAAATTGAATGTGAGTTACTACAGGGTGAGGCCACCATAGCTTTGTGTAGGTCCCAAGATATCCCTGTGCCTGGGGTAACACTCCTTTTGGGGAATGATGTAGCAGGTGAGAAGGTCCGACCAGACCCCATTTTGTCACTTTCCCCTGTTAACGAGCCACTAACCGGTGAGCTCGACAAGGAGTTGCCAACTGTTTTCCCTGTGTGTGCTGACACACGTTCAATGTCTCAAGTAGCAGTTCCCTCAGACAGAAATGTACCTAATGTAAGAGTTGATGAAAGGGATGATGAGAGTGTGAATGATGCTCCAACTGTGCCTGATGTGACTGAGGTGGATTTATCTGACACCTTTATGGCTCATCTTGACCCTAACGATGACCATGAAACCCCTCCAAATTGTCCTAGCGGCCTGGTAGAGCTACAGAGAGATGATAGTGAATGCAAGGAGTTAGCTGCCAGGTCCGTGAGTGAAGAGGAATGTGAGAAGGAGGGTGGTGAATGTTTCTACCTCAAAGGAGGAGTATTGTGGCGAAGATGGAGACCGCCACACAGACCAATCGATGACGGGGCTTGGGACGTCCATCAAGTAGTAGTCCCCAAACCTTGTCGTAGAGATATAATGGAAGTGGCACATTGTATACCATTGGCAGGACACCTAGGTGTGAGAAAAACTCTAGACAGAATCAGAGCCCACTTTTACTGGCCAGGAATGCGTGCAGATGTAGTGGAGTGTTGTAGAGTGTGTCACACTTGCCAGATGACAGGAAAACCCAATCAGAAGGTGCCTGTACATCCTCTGGTGCCCTTGCCCGTTTTCGAGAATCCTTTTACTCGGGTGGTAGTGGACATTGTAGGCCCATTGCCTAAGACTTCCCAAGGTAACATTTATTTATTAACTATCATGGACATGGCAACTCGCTACCCAGAGGCTATACCCTTAAGGACTACCTCTGCTCCAACTGTAATCAAGGAACTGCTCAAATTTTTCACCAGAATGGGTTTTCCCCATGAGGTGCAAAGTGATCAAGGAACTAATTTTACCTCTAACATTTTCCAGCAGTCCCTGAAGGAGTTGGGTATCGAGCATGTAAAGTCTAGCACCTACCACCCAGAGAGTCAAGGGGTTCTCGAACGACATCATCAGACATTAAAGGGAATGTTACGTAAGTATTGTACAGAGACCGGAGTTGAGTGGGATAAGGGGGTACCTTTTCTTTTATTTGCTACTCGTGAGGTTCCAACTGAATCCCTGGGTTTTTCCCCTAATGAGCTAGTTTTCGGTCACCAGGTAAGAGGTCCTTTGCAACTATTGCAGGATAGCCTAGTTGGCCAGGAGGGGAACCAAAACCTCCTCAAGTATGTTTCAGATTTCAAAACCCGGCTGAGATCCTCATGTGAGTTTGCCGCTCAAAACTTGACAGTGGCTAAAAGCTCCATGAAGAAATGGTATGACAGAAAAGCCCGTGAGAGGGAGTTTAAGCCCGGTGATGAGGTTTTGGTCCCGCTCCCCCTTTTTGGCCAACCTTTATCTGCCAAGTTCAGGGGCCCATATAAGATCATTCGGAGGGTGAGCATTACCGATTATCTAGTAACTACCCCAGACAGGAGAAAGCCCACGCAAGTATTCCATATAAATATGTTGAAGCCCTACCATAGGTCCCCTGATTCCTCTCCTCCAGATTCTCCCACTGTGGCAGTGAATGTCAGGACCTGTGAACAGCCTGGTGCGGACAAAGTCTTCAGTTCTCTTACTGACCCGCAACAGACTGTTCCAGAGCCTGAAGGTATCCATGCAGACTTTGACTTGTCATGTAGCCTATCCAACTTTCAGTATAATTCAGTGGCTTTGAGGGAATTACCATCTAAACTATGTCATCTTCCCTCTGATCAAGCGAACCAACTAATCTCTGTTTTATCTCAGTCTCCCAATGTGTTCCGTGATACTCCAGGGCTCACTTCTTTGGCCGTGCACGACATCGACGTAGGGGATGCAACTCCCATTAAACTATCCCCCTACCGTGTCTCGCCACAACGCAGGAGTATACTGCAGGTCGAGCTTGACTTAATTTTTTCGAACCAGCTGATCACAAGGGCCTTAAGCCAGTGGAGTAGTCCGGTCATACTTGTGCCAAAGCCAGACGGGAGCCATAGGTTTTGTAGGGTCTATAGGCAAGTCAATGCTGTCACAAAGAACGATACCTACCCACTGCTACGGATCAAAGATTGCATTTACCGGGTTGGCCTCATGCAGCAGTAAGTATAATTTAATGAGAGGATTTTGGCAATTAGCTCTCCCTTGTAGCGAGGTAAATATCATGCTTTTGTAGTGCGCTTTTAAGCCTTCAGCTGTGAGATGCCTTGCAGTTCGAATAACGCTCCAGCTACGTTCCGGCTATGTTCTGATGTGGTACCTGGAGACCTTGCCTACTTTGGGTGATATCCTTATTATATCCTCATTATAATCTTGCTGTTGCCAATCTGGTGGTGAATCTATTTATGTATTATGTTTAATATTATGTACTATACTCCTTAAACTCTTTTCTAGGGGGGAGGTCTGACAAACGGAGCCCTGTATGTTAATTTAAGAGTTAGAATTAGAGTTGAAGGAGCCCACTACCCAAACGGTGAAGCAGACTAGCGAACGAGCGAGTGGGCAAACCATCTCGCCCCATACCAGCATGCTAGCCTTCACACCTCGATGACCGATGCTATGACGTATGATCGACGCCAGGAGCTGTGAGTGGACCACGCACCTGTTATGTGATTCGAGGAGCTATGATTGGAGCCGGCACCACCCGCCGCCTCCTGATTCGTTCCTACACCATCATTGTTTGGTATATAAGACCCGAGTTGTGGGCATTCAAATCAGTCTCATTTGGAGTTGGGGAAGGTGAACTTGCAGCTGGAGGAAGACGGGGTGAAGTATTATAATGGGATTGTGACTGTCAGTCAGATTATATAAATGTGTGTTAAGTGTGTTCGGTGTAAACACTTATGTTATGTTGGTTAGTGAGATATGTGATTGGGAATTAACGTGAACGCTACTATTATGTGTTTAACTATTTAATTGGGAATTAACGTGAACGCTACTATTATGTGTTTAACTATTTGATTGCGAATTAACGTTAACGCTACTATTTATGTACTTAACTATTTGATTGGGAATTAACGTTAACGCTATTATTATGTACTTAACTATTTTAGTTGACTAACTTGTGGACTAAAGCAACTCTTTAAGTAATTGGGTTATGATGAAAGTAATACTATTGTTTTATATTAATACTTACGAGTTCTTTCATTTTCTTTGAATTAAGCTTACAGTGCTTAATGGTGCTTAGTACGGTGATGCTATTGTCTCGTATTAGTAATATCGCCTTAGACTAACATGGCTGTGTTAATATTACTTCTAGTGATTTCCTAAGCTGAAGAAAATTCTTTTGCTTCAAAATATTATATTTTGCTTTTCATATTATTTGAGTGAGACCTGAATCGAATCTATGAAACGATCCTGTAACTTTATTTACTCATAATCAAACCTCAATGTTACGTGGTTAAGAAATACATTTAACTAATTATTAAATATATATCTAACTTTTTATGTGACTTTGATATTACTCCTGATGATAATAATAATATAATACTATTAACGTAAGACGAGAACCAAGAATAATTACATTAAATATAAATAAAAGGACATATAAGAAAACTATCTATTCATTTCAAAAAAGGTAAGAGACAGAAATATTCTTACTTTAATATTTATCTTTCAAGACTTTTTATAAAATGAATAGTCCTTCTTTAGCTATAACTTATTCGGTTCATAACCATAGCCTACTAAGCTTCGGTTAAATAATAATTCTTTATAAATACTACATGACTTTAATTAGTTTCAGTATTTTTCATATTTAAAGAGTATCAGTCAATAAAGGATGCTAAGTCCTAAGATCCAAAAGGAAAGGAAGCAACAACAGGAAATTATTTTATTAGATTTTACTTTTGTTTTGCCTTCAGCTGACTGATACCTTAATATATATCTCTGTGCTATCTAGATTCATCAAGTTAACCACTTGAGGATCAAGATACGTAACAATATATATACATTATATGACAGATCGACAAATAAGAAAGATAAACAAAGAGTCAAGCAGACGACGTAATTAATTTACTTGACCAATATGGTTCGAAAGAGGCCTTTTTGGATCTCTTGTTTTGTTAAATTAGTTTGGAGATTTTAAAGACATTTCACTCCACTATAGGTTGTTCCAAATAGTTAGGCCAATACTCTTGAACATTGACCTCAATAACTCAAATTAGACTTATTTATTGTTCTAAGTGAGTGAGGGAGATAAAAGGCTGAATTGTCTGTAGCGAGTGTCTCCCCTAGAGTTGAAAGAGTGACGGAGCCTAAATCAAGGGACGTTCGAGCCAAAAATGCCTGGACACAGTTTAAAGCAACTTAAGTCATAGGAAGAGGGAAAGACTGATTCTGGGAGAGAGTCCCAGAGTTCAGCTGTTGAATAGATGATTGAGAATAATGCTTCACTCTTTGGTTGGAGAGTTGCACAGAGTAGGGGTGGGATTGTGATTAGAATAATAAGAGCAAATATGTCTACCATTTGGGAAAGGTCATCCAGGGAATAGGTGTTTAAGTTTACAGCCCATTTGCTATAGCCCTTTTTGAGCTACGGAGGTTAGGGTTCACGATTTCTGCCCTACCTATTTGGAACAGGTTATAGTTTGACGATAATAAGGTGACTCACCCCATTTCGATGTTTTCTGGGCGAGCGATAGTGATCCTGTAACTTAGAACAAATCAACTCACGGTCAAAATATTTTTCTATCGAGAACTGTACAAATTTAGCTTGAAGGAGGCCTGGGTCAGCCTTTTGTAGTTTGAAGGACGTCTAGGAAGGCGTTTTTGTTATCCTAGGGAACACACAAACGTACATTGCTCGAAAATGGCAAAAACAAGCAAAATCCTCAATATTGATTAACCCTCTTAGTACTGGCGACGTAATTTATATTTCATTCTAACTATATCTAGACAATTTTGTGAGGCTTAAAGGTGGGGGCTCATGGGTTGAGGTAAACATGGAAAAATAATCGCCATCCTGCATATAATTATCTTGTAAAATGCAATGTCACTGAAATAATTATTAACAATGGTATAAAGGATTTTGCAGATCGTCTATACCGGGCCTGTGACGTCATAGTGACGTCACACCAGTATCCTTAGCCTAGACTGGATGGTGAACTTACACTCTTGTGACGTCACAGGCCCGGTATAGACGATCCACAAAATCCTTATACCATTGTTAATAATTATTTCAGTGCCACTGCATTTTGCAAGATAATTATGTACAGTTTGGTGATTATCATTCCATGTTTATCTCAACCCATGAGCCCCCAACTTTAAGAATGATCTGTGGTAGTAAAAAAAAAAAGGTTAATTAAGAGAGTTCGAAGCCTTTAAATTGCTGAATATAAACTGAATATAATCGTCTAATACTAGCCAGCATAAAATTAAAATAACGGTACTTGTACTGTATTGGTTAATTAAAATATGATGATAAACCCCAAGACGTCGGTCCAGAGAGTGTTAGGCAGGAACACAGGGGAGTTTTTTCCCTTAACCCCTTCTGTACGGCGACGTCATTTTCATTATATTCTAGCTATATTTAGACGATTTTGTTCAGCTTAGGAAGGACGTCTACCCAGTAACCAGTTCTGTACCAGTGACGTCCTATTATTTGTATGTTGGTTACTATTAGACGATTGCATTCAGTTTAAAAAAGGGCCTCCAGTAATTAACAGGCTTCGAACTATCTCAATTACCCCTTTTCACTGCCACAGATATTTCTTAAACTGCGCCATATAGTCTAAATATAGCTAGAATAAAACGTTCCGGTACAGTAGGGGTCAACAGGTTACAGACTATCTCCATTAATCATTTTAGCTAACCTATATATTTTCAAAGTTACATAAAATCGTCTAAATGTAGCTGTAATAAAATAAAATAGAAGTCACCGGTACAGAAGGGGTTGGCATTTATCCTCAACACTGGTCTGGCAGCTTATGAGGTTAACCCTTTCAAGATACGATGACGCATTTCTGTTCTATTTGCTGGCTATTTAACCCCTTCTGTACCGGCGTTGTCTTTAAACTTTAATCTGGCTACTATTGGACAGTTTTATTCAGTTTCAAAAGGACCACCAGCAATTAATAGGCTTCGAACTATCTCACCTAACCCGTTTGACTACCACAGATCATTCTTAAACCGCACAACATCTTCTAAACATATCTAGCATAATATGAAAAAGACGTCACCGGTACATAACGGGTTAATAGATGATTATATTTAGAATGGGAAGGGAATTTGGAAGTCAGAGGGATAAGTTAAAGTGTTTACCCATTTCATTATCACAGCTCCTTCCTAAGCTGCATAAAATCGTCTAGGAGTAGCCAGATTAAGCTGTCAGAAACGCAGTACAATACTAAAGGTGTTAATATTGAACCCCTTGAGCACGATGACGTATAGTTACCAGAATATGATAACAGGGACGTCCATGGTACTGAAGGGGTTAAAATAAGATTACAATTGTTGCCCGTAACAATTGAAGGAAAAAGAGCTCGTGTGACACCACCAAAAATATAAGAAAGAAAAGTACCAGGAAAAATTATGGTAAAATCTTGTGTGATGCCGTCTTCTTAACCCCTTATGTACCGGTGACGTCTTCTGGATTAACTGCCTTGGTGGTGTAGTGGTTAGAGTGTTTATAATCTGTGTATGGTAACCCAAGTACGAATCCCGGTGGATCACAGGGTTTCATTAATTTCGTTGGGAGGTGTTTGGTGTAGGAGAGAAATGATTACAAATAGGTTATTATATTGTAGCTATATAAAAACGATGTTGTGCAGTTTAAGAAGGATCTATGGTAGTAAAAGGGTTAAGTGAGATAGTTCGAAGCCTCTTAATTGCTGGAGGCCCTTTTGAAACTGAACCAAATCGTCTAATATTAGCCAGATAACAGTAAAAAAGACGTAGCCGGTACTAAAAGGGTTACAGGACTTCTCAGGAGTCAGGGAATTAAACATTCATTCCAACATCAAAATGACCCATACATTTACATCCCATTTTCTCTAATCTTAGAGAGAGAGAGAGAGAGAGAGAGAGAGAGAGAGAGAGAGAGAGAGAGAGAAAGATATTCACATACCATACCTTTCTCTTTCTGGAATATAAAGTACCTTTTCCGAATGGTAAAAAGTGACTGAGAGAGAGAGAGTTACAATGAGTTACGATGGATAGTAAGTATCTCAGAGACCTTGCGGTCCATTCCGATGAGATACTCGAAGTGAAAGGAGGGACTGTTTAGTGCACTGCACTCATTACAGAGTGTGCAAAATACTATCTACTCTGCTTGAACTGCTCTACTACAGAACTGTTTACAACTACTGAGGGAAGTTTTTTCAAGGTAGAACAGATCTAATAATTATGTGAACAGGTTTCCACAAATACTAGTGCTGAACCTTTTCTATTCTTATTTCCAGCCATGGTTGCGTGTTGTATTCATATTGAGCCTAACATTTTGTTATAATCGAGAGAGAGAGAGAGAGAGAGAGAGAGAGAGAGAGAGAGACCCAACAATACCCAGGACAATTTCTATAACCCTTTGTGCAGAGGCTTTTAATACCCTGAAGTTAAAAAGCCAAGGTTTTAAGTGTGTGTCGGTCGCTCTAGGAAACAGGACTGGTACTGCCATCCCAACCTCCACAAAAATATATTCAGTACACACATGTTTACTTTAACTCTCTGAGTATCGATGACGCATTTCTTTTGTTATTGTGTGTACAGTATATATAATATAAACTGTGTTGGTGGTGTAATGGTTTAGAATTAGATGCTTATGTTCTGGGTTTGGTGTGCCAAGTTCAAATCCCGGGAGGACCATATGCTTTCATTACTTTATTCAAGTACATTGTGGTTTGTAATTGATGATTAATGTTAAGAATAGGGTGTTACTTATTAGACGATTTTATTCAGATTAGGAAGGGTATTTGGAAGTCAAGAGGGATACGTTGGTAGTGTTATCACCCCTTTAATTACCACATCTCCTTCCTAAACTGCATAAAATCGTCTAAGAATAGCCATAATAAGCTGTCAAATCGCAGCATAATACTCAAGGGGTTAACTGTTCAAATATTCTATCCTCAGTGTAATTTTGCATGCCAGTGTAGGAAATCCCAGCAGCGACAAAGTCAGAGGGTTAATTGAGATGGTGAATTCCCCAAAAGTCCTTCCTAAAGGCACTAACTCAACCTAACCAAACCTAGAGATCTTAGAAAGTGAAGCCGGTATCACACGAGAGCCTTTATATATAGCCTTTAACATTTTATAATCAACATTTGTCTGGCAATATTTCAGGGATATTTTGCACTAGTATCGGAAACTAGACTGATGGTAGATGAATTTAGGTAACAGAAATATATTTAATGTTAACCTAATAAGCTGCCAGACCAGTGTTGAGGATAAATGTTGAGGGAAGAAGCGCTCGTGTGATACCGGCTTTAGATAAATCACCTATCTGTTTCTTTGGATGACTAAACTAAATATTCTGTATATAAACACCATGTGAGGAGGAGTACTTTACTGACAACGTTCGCTTAGAGCTTTATCAGGTCCAGCAAAACATTGACAATAAAGGGTACATCACACAGTCAGGAGTGCGAGCTAGTGAGAGTCTAACAGGAGTCACTAGGAGTCGCTAGAATCACTAGGAGTCATCGATATTCACCGCAAGCGAGTGGGAGTCTAACAGAAGTCGCTAGAGTCACTAGTGTTACGACTGGGGTTCAAATATATCAGGGCTCTTATTCATTGGACTAGTAATGGCATAAATGCTACAACGGAAAGCGCTAGCTCCAACCTCTGATGTATATTCCCAGTGAACAAAGAACACAAATACTCTACAGAGTTCTATATGCAATAATAGGCTATCAAACTCTCAATAAATGTGCGTCTACTCTAGGCTTAATGTTATGTGAAAACAGCCTATTACTACCTATAACCGAAGGTGCTTGGTTATGGTATGCAAAGTAAGGTGGTAAGAGAAGTTACAGCTTACGTTACTTTAATCAATAAATGTCAGGCACTCCTGCATGAAAGAAAGTGCACTAAAGTCCTTCAACACTAACAAGGAATCTTCTTTAAATGTTAGATGCTATAAAGATGCTCGTATCGGAAATGGAACCCAAAAAGGCAGGCAGCGGAACAATGCTCGTGCAGGCTATGCACACAAAAAGGCAGAATATATAATGCCGTCGGAGCCAAGAATATCCTAAACACAACAACAATAATAATAATCGCCACGACAATGCAGTATTCCTATCAACAAAAAGAGCCTAAGTCGTTTGTGTCTCAATACATCAAACTAGGCTGCGAAATGCTTGTGTAATCATAAACGGGTATGCATAAAAAGAGTAATTAGGTTAATATACTTAATGTCTACTATGATTGATAAAGTCTAGCTAGAGTCAATGATACGAGATACTGGTGCGCATGGCATGCCGCATAGCATAGTGCAAATCTCAAGTCTGTGCGTCAAATATTACGTTATAGGGAAGGGTAGCTCTCTTGAGAAACCTTAATACCGAAGTATTAAGCGTTCTCCTGGCGTACCTCAAAGACAAACAATCGAGACTAGAACAGTGCAGAATGGTATAGGCAAAAAGCCCTCATTCGTGCATGCTCTATTCTCAATGGCACACAGACTAGAATTTACTCAATCAACTCCAGTTCTCAGGTATGTCGTGCAGCTTTTAACTAAAGCCAGCACTCATAGGAAACAATACCTTATAATATCAGACTCCTAGTCTAGCATTATCTAATCCAGCAGAACACTAATAACTAAAGGAAGCAGTACTAAACAATATAAATGCCAACCAATGCTTCGTGATCCACTTATCTTAACAACTAACATACATAGGCTATATCAGACCTTAACACAAAATACAACTGGCCAGCATGAAGCTGATTTTGCAGAGTTAACCAGAGGGGGAATAATATTAATAAAAGGTGGTGAAGGATATGGAAAATGAGAGAGATAGGCAGAGGAAAAGAATCTCAGGTACGGAGCGGGGACAGATAGCAAGGGAAAAAAGATGGGTGTGTTCTAGAAACCAGATCTGAGGGAGAGAGTGGCGAGGAACTGTATATATACTCGCACTAGCTCGAGCCGCGTGGGAAAACAGCGGTTACAAGTCATCTAACCACTAGCAAAGCTTACAGCATGGTAAGGGCCTCTCTCCACCAACCCCCGCGAGGCAGCCAGCCGTGACGTCATCGAGCGGGACAAAAAACACTGCGCGCCCCCTCTCACTCTGTTCTACTCCCTCTCTCTCTCTCCCAGATCCTATCATTACTAGTTAATGATAAAATATATACTTTACAATTAAATATATAAAGCCTTGACATGGGCGAAAGCAAAGAGCCTTTCTGGACTGCCCATGACACGAGCTTTCATATGAAATAAAGCACACTCTAATACACAAACTGTAGCCCCATCCACTGCCCTGGCGATCCTAGCGAGTCACTGTAGGACAAGCCATGCGGTTCTAACGGAGTGGTTAACGTCACACCCCCCCCAAGATTTTTCTCAGAGGCCCCAAGGCTCACAAACATCTGATGGTTAGAACCCATGCTATATCTCCACTTCCCATCACCCAGCGGCAGTAAAATATCTGGCACAGTTCTTCAACAAAACATTTTTCAAAATTATAACCCTCCCCAACACCATAGGTTAAATTATATGTAGTTATGCTCCTCAAGAGCGAGCTTCTCTAGCCCAGCATTCTGAGAGGAGTGCAACTCAGAATTACTGCTATAACATACTAAAAAAAATCAAGTATCAAAGAAAGAGTTTTTATTTGATATTTTTATGTTTATAATTTGTTTATTTCGGCTGCACTATAGGGGCAAGCCTAGTTTTATCTTCTATACCAAACGCTCAACTCCTGCTTTACGACCCAATACGCTGGGCTACAACCGCGAGCCAACAAGCACCAAGCGCAAAATACTATTCAAACTAAAGCAGGAGGCTACCCGTGTGTCAATCTACCCAGGATCATATACCCTTGAACGACCATCTGCAACCACGTAGTCACAACCGGCAATATGGCATATGTCCAGGTTATATACCAATAACCTTAGTGACCACCTGGTCAGCCTCATATTCCGATTGTGAAACTGGTCCAAGAACTTGAGAGAGTGATGATCTGGGTAAACTACAACGACTGGACCATAGGCTGGAACACAGACCTCGAAATGCCTCAGAGCAAGTACAACCGCCAGCAGCTCCTCCTTGACAACAGAGCAGCTCCCCTGGGCCGAATTGTACTTCTCCGAGCAGAAACTAACAGGATGCTCCAGCCCATCATCGTCCTTTTCCACAAGGACGGCACCAGCCCCCACACCACTAGCCTCCGTTGCTAGTTGGAAAGGTAGGCTAAAGTCAGGGGCCCTGAGGTTCGGGTAAGTGCACAACAGGTGTTTTACTTCTCTAAACACCTTCTCACACTCAGGCGCCCATTTGAACTTCTTATCCTTCCAGTTATCCTCCACCTGAGCTTGACTGTCCCGTTCTCCTTCTCCACCTTGACTGCTAAACGTCATCACAGGCACAGTGAGAGGCTCAGGGGGGTGCCTCCCATACTCCTTCATGGGATTAACATGACATAACTGATTGTGCTTCCGCCTGTCTGGAGTGGCTACCAAGTAAACCAGGTCCAATAGCTCCTCCACCACCCTATAAGGACCGGCGTACTTCGTGGATAAGGGGTGACCTACAAGGGGCAGTAGAATCAACACCTCCTGACCCACGTGAAACTCCCTGAGTTCAACCTTGAGGTCGTACCTGTCCTTCCTGAGGGCCTGAGAGCTAGTCAAATTACGGCCAGCCAACTCCAGACTGCGCAACATCCGTTCTCGACTGTTGAGGACACACTTGAGCATAGAACAAGGTTTTTCTGCGCCCTCCCATACTTCTTCAACCATATGGAGAGGCCCTCTGACACAGTGTCCAAAGACAAGCTCATTAGGGCTGAATCCCAAACTCTCCCCAGGTACCTCCCACACAGCAAACAAAACACATGGCAGGCCAAGATCCCAATCCCTCCCACTCTCAAAGCAACAACAACGAAGCACAGATTTCAAGGCTGAGTGCCATCGCTCTAACACACCCTGGCTCTCCGGATGATATGCAGATGACACAACCCCAACAATCCCATGCTGCGGCATTGCTTGTACAAAGAGGCTAGAAGTGAAGTTGGGTCCCCGGACTGACTGAATCCCCTGCGGGTAACCATACCGGGAAAAATACACAAGCAAGCTTCGGACCACCGTTTTCGCCGACCCATTTCTCATAGGGTACGCGTCAGGGTACCTTGTTGCTACATCTCCCGACTGTGCATCACTGTCCTCCTTCAACTCTTTCGTCTTTTTAAGCCCATCCTCTGCCCCTTCAGGAACAGTTACTGGGTCCTCTCCAGACTCGAAATGTGGTCCTAATAATGAGTCCCCGAGAAGGTCCGATGACACTAAACTCTCAACCGCATCAACTTTCAGCCCCTTCTCGGTACCCTTCCTCCGCTGATCTAAAGATTGTTGACCAGAATGTGACTCCCTGGATGCAGAATCTCCGGTGACAACACACTCCATAGGCTGCCCCGGACACTTCTCAACCCACTCCTGTTCCTCCCTACTCACGTCGGCCGGCTTCTCGACAACGACTAAGGGTGGAGCCTCAGAAGTAGGCCCCGCAAAGTCGTTGCCAAAAAGGGAGGACGACGCCCCCAACAGGCAACTTCTCCACAATTCCTACATCCAGGTCACGAGTCACACCATCAACTTCCACCTTCATTCTCACAAGCGGGTATGACCTTGTCGCATTAACTCCCTGAACCACAACCACCCGCGCCGTATTGACAGGTTTACCAGTGAAATTTCTCAACAGTGTTTGCGATGCCCCAGTGTCACGCAAAATTCTCACCTCATGTCTTCTACCCCCCCACTCCACACAACCGAGTCCCCTGTGGTCTCTAAAGGCATCACGGACAGGGAATAAGCCTTCCGGATCCTTCTGCACTGGCAGTGTATTTACCTCGGAAGAAATGCCTCTAACAAACTCCGATGTCCTCTTGAACACTCCAATGCCGTGAGCAAAAGACACGGCTGCCGGAGGAGGTCGACTAGGGCACTCATTTGCCTTATGACCCTCCTGGTGGCACCTAAAACACATAAATTTCGGTTTCGGCTTATACTGTGATGTAAAAGGCCCCTGACTTTTCACATACGGTGTGGTGGTAGGTTTGGCTTCAGTTTTAGTTTCATTGCTCTTTGGTTAAATGTGTCATTGCTACGGGGAAGGGGAGGATAACGGTCCCTAGCACTTGCATCGTACTTCTGTGAGGACCCGCAACCCCGAATCAACGACAGCCGTAGATCAGCCATTTCTGCTGCTTCTACTAGAGTTCTTGGGTTTTTCTCCTTTAAGTTCAAAGTTAGATCAACGCCCGTGCTCTTAAAGAACTGCTCCAACATCATTAACTGCTTAATTTCATCAAATGTTGTGACCTTCTCAGATCGGAGCCAGATCCCCATAGCATCGGACAAGTCCCGGGCGTGTTCCAAAAAGGTGCTATCTCTTCCCTTAGTTACACCCCGGAACTTCAAACGGTACGTTTCTGGTTGCAGTTCGTAAGCCCTCAGGACAGCCTCCTTTGAGATCCTCGTACACAATACATAACTCCAAAGGTAACGCATCGTAGGCTTTAAGACCCTTGCCTATTAATCTTGAGGATACAAGTGCTGCCCATTTATTCTCTGGCTACTGGTGTTCCTGGCACTTCTTCTCAAAGCGTGTGAAAAATTCTGTTACACCACTCTCATCAAACACCGGAACCAGTTTCAATAAGTGCGAGAGAGACTGCTCATGAACACGGTTACCAGCCCCAAGTCGCTGTCCCGTTGCCTCTACGCGCGACTTCTCTACGTCCATGTCGGCACAGTACCTAGTCGACACTAAATCCGCTTGGATTTTTGCTAGCTCTATGTGTTCATGACTGATTGTTTTTCTCTCTTCTATCTTGGCTAATTCTAATTGCTGCTGAAGCTCACATGCCCTTTGTTGCTGTTGAAGCTGACATTTTCTCTCTTCGATCTTAGCTAATTCGAGCTGAAGTAATAATTCTGGAGTTAACCCTTGAGGTGAAGGTGCTACAATGTTTGAAATTACCGGTGGTCCCCCCAGGGGCAACCCACCCTGCCAGTCACCACCCACCTGTGGAAGCGTACCCGGGGTCGGCAAACTACTGGGATGGCTGGGAGTCGAGTGTAGGGGAAGCATGGCCGAAGGGCTCTGAGCACTCAACCCATCTCGCTCACCAGTCACCCTGCCCAGTACACACGTTATCAAGTTATCCTTGGTCATGCTGCTAGTAACCGCATGACCGATAGCTGTGGCCAGGCATTGAAGACCGTACCGATCCATACCCTCCAACCGCTCGGCAGTAACAGGCCATTGCAAAAATATCCTAGCATCCTCCTCACAGTTCACCCGATTAACCCTTTCATCATGCTGTTGTTCCTCAGTTTCGACATTACGTACTGTGTCTCCATTCTCCTCTGATCCGGTATAAGACATGATGCTCTCAAAAATTTCTCACCACAATATTCAGAAAAGAAGCACCCCAAACTCTTATACCTCAATATACACACAAAAATTCTCGGAAATACTCAAGGGCTATACTATGTTGCAAAAAAAAAATATATTCTTGCTGATCCCCGCAAAATATTCCCCAAAACAACAAATGTTCCCTGCTTAATAAATGTAGGTTCACCAAATCCTAGGTAAGGTCGCCATTTGTTACGACTGGGGTTTAAATATATCAGGGCTCTTATTCATTTGACTAGTAATGGCATAAATGCTACAACGGAAAGCGCTAGCTCCAACCTCTGATGTATATTCCCAGTGAACAAAGAACACAAATACTCTACAGAGTTCTATATGCAATAATAGGCTATCAAACTCTCAATAAATGTGCGTCTACTCTAGGCTTAATGTTATGTGAAAACAGCCTATTACTACCTATAACCGAAGGTGCTTGGTTATGGTATGCAAAGTAAGGTGGTAAGAGAAGTTACAGCTTACGTTACTTTAATCAATAAATGTCAGGTACTCCTGCATGAACGAAAGTGCACTAAAGTCCTTCAACACTAACAAGGAATCTTCTTTAAATGTTAGATGCTATAAAGATGCTCGTATCGGAAATGGAACCCAAAAAGGCAGGCAGCGGAACAATGCTCGTGCAGGCTATGCACACAAAAAGGCAGAATATATATAATGCCGTCGGAGCCAAGAATATCCTAAACACAACAACAATAATAATAATCGCCACGACAATGCAGTATTCCTATCAACAAAAAGAGCCTAAGTCGTTTGTGTCTCAATACATCAAACTAGGCTGCGAAATTCTTGTGTAATCATAAACGGGTATGCATAAAAAGAGTAATTAGGTTAATATACTTAATGTCTACTATGATTGATAAAGTCTAGCTAGAGTCAATGATACGAGATACTGGTGCGCATGGCATGCCGCATAGCCTAGTGCAAATCTCAAGTCTGTGCGTCAAATATTACGTTATAGGGAAGGGTAGCTCTCTTGAGAAACCTTAATACCGAAGTATTAAGCGTTCTCCTGGCGTACCTCAAAGACAAACAATCGAGACTAGAACAGTGCAGAATGGTATAGGCAAAAAGCCCTCATTCGTGCATGCTCTATTCTCAATGGCACACAGACTAGAATTTACTCAATCAACTCCAGTTCTCAGGTATGTCGTGCAGCTTTTAACTAAAGCCAGCACTCATAGGAAACAATACCTTATAATATCAGACTCCTAGTCTAGCATTATCTAATCCAGCAGAACACTAATAACTAAAGGAAGCAGTACTAAACAATATAAATGCCAACCAATGCTTCGTGATCCACTTATCTTAACAACTAACATACATAGGCTATATCAGACCTTAACACACAATACAACTGGCCAGCATGAAGCTGATTTTGCAGAGTTAACCAGAGGGGGAATAATATTAATAAAAGGTGGTGAAGGATATGGAAAATGAGAGAGATAGGCAGAGGAAAAGATTCTCAGGTACGGAGCGGGGACAGATAGCAAGGGAAAAAAGATGGGTGTGTTCTAGAAACCAGATCTGAGGGAGAGTGGCGAGGAACTGTATATATACTCGCACTAGCTCGAGCCGCGTGGGAAAACAGCGGTTACAAGTCATCTAACCACTAGCAAAGCTTACAGCATGGTAAGGGCCTCTCTCCACCAACCCCCGCGAGGCAGCCAGCCGTGACGTCATCGAGCGGGACAAAAAACACTGCGCGCCCCCTCTCACTCTGTTCTACTCCCTCTCTCTCTCCCAGATCCTATCATTACTAGTTAATGATAAAATATATACTTTACAATTAAATATATAAAGCCTTGACATGGGCGAAAACAAAGAGCCTTTCTGGACTGCCCATTACACGAGCTTTCATATGAAATAAAGCACACTCTAATACACAAACTGTAGCCCCATCCACTGCCCTGGCGATCCTAGCGAGTCACTGTAGGACAAGCCATGCGGTTCTAACGGAGTGGTTAACGTCACACTAGGTGTCATCGATTTTCACCGCGAATTGGCCCGCGAGTCCGAATTGTCCCCTACTCCTAGTGACTCTAGATCGCACTCCTGACTGTATGACGTAACCTCAATGCTCCTCATGTAGTGTTTAAGATGGGATGGGCGTATTTATTTCCCCATTTATAAGTAACATCCGTTTCTAACATTAATCATCAATTACAAACCCCAATGTACTTGAATAAACTAATGATAGCATATGGTCCTCCCGGGGTTCGAACTCGGGACACAGCTTTTTATCATTATTTGTTTTTGTGTTAAGTTTCCTCCATTGATTTCCATCAAGCTTTAACTCTCCCCTCCACCCCTAGACACTCCTTTAAGATAACTTTGTACATTTTTCGATAGCATAAGGTCCCGGCGTTCCTATAACACTACAGGCTCGCTATCGCTCGCCAGGAAAGTATCGACACCTAAAGACACGGGATGCCGATGAAACGAGATTGGAGGATTAGTTACGAAGACGTTCGCCCCATTAGTTTGGCGATTTTAAGAACTTGTGCCCCATTTCTGCCAATTTCAAGACCTTTCGGGCCACGGTGTGAATTTTTTCCTAGCGAGCCTGTATTTTAAGAGAAAACGGTCTTCAGCCGGCACATTGTCTACCGCAAAATGTACAAATTTGTCTTGAAATTGGGTCTAGGGAGTGTAATTTTAAGCTTGATGGAGGTCAAGGGAACATACTAAAAATCTTCCCCTAAACATCGATATCTGACGAAAATGCAATACTAATGTCGGTTGCTGATGATTAGAATGTATGTTGCATTTGATTTTGTGTTTATAAATGTACGCCAACGGTATTATAGCGGATATATCTGCTATTATTTTCCAGATCCTTTTACGTATGTTCAGACAGACAGGCTGGTATACAGACTAATTTTAGACGATTTTGTGCAACGCAGGAAAGATATAGGGTAGCTAAAAGGATTAAATGAGATGGTCTGTAGCCTTTTAGTTGATGGACGTTCTTCCTAAGCTGAACAAAATCGTCTAATAGTTACCAAAATATAATGAAAATGACGTCACCGGAACTGTACGGTATACATTTGGTACTTGTTAATAGGGTCTACTGATCAAATTGTCAGCACCCTTCAAAAATAAGTCGCCTGCTAAGGATAGCCCAATAAGGCCGATTAGACGTATTTCCATTGAGGTCCTGTACTACTATCCAATCCCCTTGCTCATGAGGGACGGTAACGGCTCAGTGCTTGTGAAAAATCTTTAATGCGCCGAGCGTGGGCGCGATCCTGGGACCTTCTGGGTGGAAGTCCAAGACGCGAGTCACTACACCAGCAAGCCGCTTACACCAGCGAGCCTTGACTTCTGATACTCTCACACACTCGCTCTCTCTCTCTTACTAACTGTTACTAACCCATCTGTCCCTTACTAACTTCCTAATCCTGCCACTGACATTAGTTCCAGGACAGTAGTTCTCTTTCCAATTTCCCCTTGCCCACTCTAAATAACTGTTTGGACACTTGATCCTCAGTGTTTTGGAGGACAAGCAGCATAGAAGGGTCACTAGACCTGCTGTTGCTTGATTTCCTTTGTAATCCTTTGTACCCTCTCTCTCTCTCTTCTAAATTTACCTCCTTTACTTCTGATACTCTCTCGCTCTCGTTCTCTCTCTCTCTCTCTCTCTCTTCTAAATTTGCCTCCGTGACTTCTGATACTCTTTCTCTCTTTCTCTCTTCTAAATTTGCCTCCTTAACTTATGATACTGTCTCGCTTGCTCTCGCTATCTCTCTCTCGCTCTCGCTATCTCTCTCTCGCTCTCTACCTCTCTCTCTCTTCTATAGTTAGTTATAAGAGGACTTCAGAGGCTATCAACCCTTCAGGATTATTTAACCAGCACACTGTAAGTCAAGAATAGCGTCAGGACTGGAGCCCCTTTTCGAGAACTCCAGTCCCTTGTGTCTCTCTTCTAATTGTCAAAAACACGTATGTTTCCGGTACCATAATGTCAAGAAGATAACAAAATAACATTATATATTGCTTGGAAAATAAGGGAAAAGATTAAACCTTCAGTGCCATAATAAAATAGACCCAGACCACAAACAGAACACACCAGGAAGTGCCGCTATAAAGGTAAAACTTCCGCCATCCAACTAAACTGAACTGAAACTGTAGAACTTCAAGTTACCGATGCTTTTGAAACCCATACTTACTATTTATTTTGACTCATCATTGAAACGTATTTGTGTGCATAAATAACAAATGACTCTTGAATCAGGCGCTTTCAATTTCTACAGTAGGTATGAAATCCTCTCAATATATGCCCCAACCCCTTCAGCACCATGACGTTTTTTTTTACCTTTTGTTCTAGCTAAAATTATATGATTTTTTTGCAGTTGAAGAAGGACCTATGTTACTATGAGAGTTTATTGAGATTGTATTTGCCCATTTGAGTTGTATAGGGTCTATTGGGAACCAGAATATGATGCATATTACGTCATGGTGCTGAAGGGGTTAATCATGAATTCCAATATCTACATGTGCATTTTGTTATCATGTTTGTACTGTTTGTCCTCCTCTACAAAGAGACTCTAAAGCATACAACTCACGCATGTTGGGTTAAGCCCCGACGCCTTCAGCTCCTCCTCCGGTTCCCTTCCTCACCTCTTACTACTGCCTCTGTCCCCTTCCTTGCTTCGAGGTATTAAGGGGGTATGGTTAATATTTTGGTCGATTTGTTTTCATTTATGTATTATTGTTCTAGTTTCCTCCCTAGACCTCCATCAAACTTAAAACAAAAAAAATCCATTTGATCCCCCTGCTAGATTAATTTGAAATTTTTTCGGTAGAAATATGTCCCGGCCAAAGGCCGGTTCTTCCAAAATTACAGGTTCACTATCGTTCGCCAGGAAAAAAAATCGACACCTAAATAGCACGAAAGGTCTTAATATTGACACAAATAGGGCGAATGGTCCTAAAATCGACAAACCAATGGGGCTAAACACGAGTGAGAAGGGGGCCAGCAAAAACGGCCCATCTCCCCTTAAGTGAGCATAGATAATATTAAATGCCTCGAAACACCCTTCCTATATTCATGTCACTTTATTGTTACTAAGATAATGAACATGTATCAAAATTACAAAAAGAATAATATTTGTTAATGGCCGTTTAAGCCCTTCTGTACCGGCTACGTCTTTGTAACTTCATTCTGGCTACTGTTAGACGATTGTATTCAGTTTAAACAAGGCCTCCAGCAATTAACAGGTTTCAAGCTATCTTACTTGACAATTTTTACCACCACAGATCCTCCTTAACCCGCTGAGTACCAGCTAAATATTAATAAATGTACCACCCAGGACCGGCTGATTCTTATTATTTTTTATATTCCAGAAACAATAGCGAATGGGTTAGTAATGAAGGAAAAACAAAAAAAAATTGGTCAAAAAGTGCAAAAAATGGTCCTACAGAGCCCCCGAAAACGGATTTTACAAGAGTAAAAAATTGAAGGCAATTTCCCCCCAAAAAACATGTTTTTGCGCGCTCACACGCACGCGGTTGGACTTTGAGAGTTTTCAACCATCGGCATGGGTGCGTGGGATACATACACAGTTCCCATACAAATCTGAGCCCTCGGGGTGCCATAGAACCGGAGTAATTAGGACCGGACCGGCCAGGACGCAAACCATGCGTCGCTGGGGTTTAGCGTTACATACATTGTGGACGCAAACCCTGCGTCGCTGGGGCTCAGTGGGTTAAGCTGCACAAAATCGTCTAAATAAAGCTACAAGAAAATGGAAAAGACGTCGCCGGTACAGAAGGGGTTAACAAACCAGGTTTCATTAGGCTATTTAGTAGTTGACGATAGATAATGAAGATCAAGTAGTGTTCTGTCGACCTAAACCATACTACACTAAACTTTCTCTATCCTAAAGCAAAACTGTTTGAAGAAAAATGTTATACAAATTGTGTTGTTTGCTTGTCAGAGAGAGAGAGAGAGAGAGAGAGAGAGAGAGAGCGTGGAGTGATGAGTGAAGGACCCTCGTTCAAACTTCATGTAAATGACGGGAAGAAAAACAAATAATATGCTTAGTAAGTTTTGTGGAGAGAGTACAAAGGAGTACAAAGGAAATCAAGCAACAACATATCTAGTGACCCTTCTACGCTGCTTGTCCTCCAAAACACTGAGGATCAAGTGTCCAAACAGTGGTTTAGAGTGGGTAAGGGAACATTGGAAAGGGAACTACTGCCCTGGAACTAATGTCCGTGGCAGGATTAGGAAGTTAGTAGGGGACAGATGGGTTAGTAACTGAGGGGGGGATAAAATAAAGTTATTCATTTACAAACGCAGTCAGTCGCGGGTTTGATGCGAGATATTTGTCTAAGCGGAGTTTAAATGAATCAACGGTGCTGCAGTCTATAACGTCTCGGGGAAGCCCATTCCACAAGTTGACAACTCGATTGAAGAAGAAATTCTTAGATTCGTGTGAGTTAAAAGATTTACCAATAATTTTGCAACCGTTTCCCCGCGTGTAATTAGATTGGTCGATAGTGAAGTACTTACTACAGTTCATATTGTCAATGCCTTTGATGATTTTGAACACTTGAATTAAGTCACCTCTTAATCTGCGCTGGGTTAAAGGAAATAAATTTAATTCTCTAAGACGCTCTTTGTATGGTTTGATCTTTAGGCTAGGTATCATTTTGGTAACTCTACGTTTGAACTCGTTCTAGCTTGTTTATATCTTTTTGGTAATAAGGGCACCAGGATTGAACGCAGTATTCCAGAAGAGGGCGGACTAAGGAATTGTAAGGGGTTAGGATAACTTCTTTGGATTTATGCTCAAATGACCTGCCTATCAAGCCAATTATTTTGTTTGCCTTCTTAACAACTTCTGAACATTGTTGACTCGGTTTTAGGTTACTCGATATTGTTACTCCCAGATCGGTTTCTCTGTTTACATTCTTAAGCTGAGTGCCATTCATCGAATAGTTTGCTTTCTCATTTAGGTATCCGATATGTAGTACTTTACATTTATCCACATTGAAACTCATTTGCCAAATTTGGGCCCAAAATGACCATTTATCTAGATTGTGTTGCATATCGTCAACTTGTTCTTTTGAGAGTACGCTATTTGCAATTTTTGTATCTTCAGCAATTTTTGAGATTGTACAGGTGAGACCCTCATCTATGTCGTTGATGTAAATTAGAAAGAGAATTGGTCCTAGTACCGATCCCTGGGGTACCCCGCTACTTACATTGGTCCATTTAGATGCCTTACCGTTTATGACTACTCTTTGCTTTCTGTCGCTGAGCCAATTTTCTATCCATTTCAACACACCATCTTGTATTCCATGCGCTTTTAGTTTTAGCAGTAAACGTTTGTGAGGAACTTTGTCAAAGTCCTTTTTGAAAATCAAGGTATATAATATCTACAGCTTTACTCTCATCGTAGAGGTTGAAGATATCGTGGAAGTAGTCTAAGAGGTTTGTTAAACAGGAAAGTTTTTTACGAAAGCCGTGTTGACTATCTTTAAGTAAGTTATTTGCCTCTAAGTGATTTACGAGTCTGTCTCTTATGACCGTTTCTAGCATTTGACATATAATTGAGGTTAAGCTAATTGGACCATAGATACTGGGTAGGGATTTGCTGCCTTTTTTTAATATAGGTGTTATGTTA
The DNA here is from genome assembly GCA_032716605.1 of Paralithodes platypus. Lineage (NCBI taxonomy): Eukaryota > Metazoa > Arthropoda > Malacostraca > Decapoda > Lithodidae > Paralithodes > Paralithodes platypus. Next base: position 5,760,162 of record CM064510.1, on the reverse strand, counting down.
GCTAGCTTCCACTGATCAGGCATAGTCCCAGACTGCAATGATTCATTGAATAGCAATGACAGTGGTTTGGAGAGCTCATCCTTAGCTTTCTGTAGAACTCTAGGCGAGATTGTATCAGGTCCAGGCGTTTTATTTACCTTGAGTTTATCTAAACATTTAAATTCTTCTCTCTCTGTAACGGTGATATTGCTTAGAACATCTGAATTAGCAATCTGAATCGGCGATGGTGTAGGGATATCACTGAGGTCTTCGGTTGTATAAACTGAAGCAAAGAAGGTATTGAGGGCATTACTCATGTGTACTTAGTCTTTGGTGTATTCTCCATTTTCATCGACTAACGGTCCAACAGTTGAAGTAACTACTTTTTTCTTTCTGATATATCTATAGAATTCTTTCGGGGTTCTTTTACTTTGATTCGCAACATGTAACTCCAGGGTCTTTTTACTTTGTTTAATTAACTTTTTGGCTTTGCGTCGTAGCTCTAAAAATTTCACCCGTTCTTCGTCATTTTGTGAGGATTTTAATCTATCATTAGCAAATTTTTTAGCAAGCAGACAGTCTGAAATATCTTTATTCCACCATTTGGGCTTATCATTATGGCCTGGACGCCGTATTTTCGATGGTATGCAGTCTTGCACTGCCTTAAGGTAAGTGGTTGTGAAACACTCCCAAGATGTATTTATGTCGTTATTGTTAGTCAGAAAGCTCCAGTCAGTTTCTTTAAACAAGACCTCACGGGCTTCACCGTGTTGAGCAGTAGAATGTACAGGCTCTCAACCTATTCCCAAGAGGGAGTGGTTGGAATACAGAAGACAAATATATACATACATTTATATAGGAAAAATCTGTGTAAGCAGACCAACGAGGGGCCGATACTTAAGGCTATCCCTCAACATCATCGCATCGCAATCGAATGTATTTGTTTCACTCCCAACACCAAACACCTCCCAATGAGAGACACGCCATACATTTGGTAGCTTGATTATCTAGCAGCAAGGATGTCGACAGAGGAGGTAGTAGATAATGAAGAAGGGAACTGTAGGAGGGAGAGAGTCGAGGCTTGCCCTAACCTTTTGTAGAAAAGGGGCCCAAGATTGATATTTAGTAACTAGTAACTTAGGGGGCAGGAGGCTAGGAATCCTCTTCCCCTTGTAACATGACCCTACTCAATGAGACAGAGAAAGGGGCGAGGGAACGCGAAAGTGGTCCCGGACCCTAAGAATTAGAACTTTAAAGGTTTCTGTTCGGGCTCTGTCTCGAGTCAGCCACCCCCAGCAATGGTTCATGTTTTTGTATATACTGTATATATACATACATACAACTCTTGTACAATGCTAAGTTTTATTGTTCTGGGTAAGTTAGTTAACCCGTACAGCCCCAGCGACGCGCCTGACGCGTCGGCGATGTATGTAACGCACAGCCCCAGAGACGCGCCTGGCGCGTCACCCTAATTGCGCCGACCATAACCTGAGGTGTAGCCACTCAAGAGGGCTCAGATTTGTATGGGAACTGTGTACGTATCCCACGCAACCGTGCCGATGGTTGAAAACTCTCAAAGTCCACGTGCGTGCGCGCGAGCGCGCAAAAACCTGTTTTTTGGGGATAATTGCCTTCAATTTTTTACTCTTATAAAATCGGTTTCCGGGGGCTCTGTAGGACCATTTTTTAAGCTTTTTGAGCGGTTTTTCGTGGTTTTTCCTTCATTCCTAACCCATTCGCTATTGTTTCTGGAATAAAACCATTTTTTGAAAACCGGCCGGGTTCTGGTGCGCAAACATTACAAAACTAGCCGGGGCTCCACGGGTTAACAATATAATAATTGCAAAACTAATCCTAAAATGTCAAAACTAATGGGGCTAAACATGAGGTAGAGAGGGGGTCGAGAAAATTAACTTGATACAACACCGATGACGTTAATTATTTACAATCTTAACGTCATAAACTAAAGACAAAATACAGCTAAATAACAGGAATAATAACCCTCTGAAGATTATGACGCATTGCGACCATTTATTTTGGCTGTCATTAGACGATTTTATAAAATTTACGAAAGATCTGTAAGAATTATAGGGGTAAAGACTATCTCAATTAAGGGGAGAGGGGTCGTTTTTCTGGTCCCCTTTCTCCCTCGTGTTAAACTCCATATGTTTAGAAATTATAAGAAGTTCGGCTCATTAGTTTGGCGACTTTAACACTTTTGGTGTGTTTCGTGGTCAATTTTAAGACCTTTCGTGCCTTTTAGGTGTCGATTTATTCGTGGCGAGCGATAGCGAGCCTGACATTTTTGTCCGGCCGGGACATTTTTCTACCGGAAAATTTACAAATTTATCTAGAGGGTATTTGTTTATGCCTGATGGAGGTTTAACGAGGAAACTAAGACATAAATTATAGGAATAGATTAATTAATAGACTATAAAAACGGCGCATCTCCCCTTAACCCCTTTTTTACCGGCGACGTATTTTTAATTTGATTTCAGTTACATTTAGACAATTTGATATAGCTTAGGAAGGATATGTGGTAGCTGAAAGGGTTGATTGGGATAGTTTGTAGTCTTTTCATTGGTAGACGCCCTTGCTAAGCTGAATAATATGATCTAAATGTAGCTGAAATTAAAAAAACAATACGTCGTCGGTATAGAAGGGGTTAATAGTATCTTTTAAAGCCGTCTGAAAACTGTCGGAAATGTTGTAAGGGTAAAATACAGCTTTTGATAGCCGTATTGTACACGTTTCTACAGTTTATTGTACGGATATTATTTACAGTTTATGATCGTTCGAAATATGGTATTACCTATATTATCTATTTATAAGTTCGGGAACCAGTCAAGAAAGATTTATATATAGGCTATTGATAAACATATATGTATAGGAATGTTATACAGTATAACAGTTTACGAATTCTTAAATTTCCCAATTTATAAGTTCGGGAAAAAGCCAAGAAAGATATAATTTTGCTAAATATTATGTAAACGGAATGTTTTACAACATATCAGTTAACGAATTCTTAAGTTTCCCAATTTCTGAGTTCTGGAAAAAGTCAAGAAAGATGTATGTCCCTTCTGAAGGAGTAGACCGAGGGTAAAGAACTCTGGAGCAAGTGTGTCCGACAGGTTATTTTAAGATGCCAATCATGGTGTGATGAACAGCTGTTTGGAGATGCTAAAAGGGGAGGAAACTGTGTAGCAACATCGAGGAAAATACTTTTAAGGGGAGATGAGTTTTTTTTTCTAGACACCCTTCTCCCTCATGTTAAGCCCAATTAGTTTTCAGAGTACCCTCCTGGCCCGGGCTAGCTCTCCTAATGACAGTGCGGCGTACCCGGGCGATCTGGCCGAAAAACGTCTAGGCCTAGGCTACCGTATTTTGGTTAATTTTAACTGTTAGAAATTTCCCACGCATCTATAAACGTAGTGCGGTTTCCATCTGTAGACTGGCGTTGAGTAGAGCTCTCTAAGTCAACTGGTTCAGTTGTGATGACGATTTTAGTGGAGAGCATTTTCAGGCAATGTTAGCAATACGACGATCTTTTCACTACTGAAACAACGACATACAGACATACAATAACAAACGAGTCTTCTCCTTCTTGTTTTCGGAGGTGCGGTGACGCAACTATCGGCTTTGTTTACATGCGTCGGACGCACGGCGTTCAGACCAAGCTGAATAGGCTTTCAAGCTTACTGTATATTAAAATGACACCCGGGTACCTGCCCATCTGCCGTGGTGTAATATTAAAATGACACCCGGGGAGGAAGGGTTAAGATGTTTGCCCCTTTAGTTTGTCGATTTTAAGACCTGTCGTGCTCTTTAGGTGTCGATATGTTCCTGGCGAGCGATAGCGAGTCTGTAATTAAGACCGTGACATTTTTCTACCGAACAATGTACAAATTAATCTTGAAGAGGGCTCAAATGCATGTTTTTTTTTGTCTTTAAGTTTGATGGAGGTTTAAGGAGGAAATTAAAACATAAATGAATATATAAATAAATAGACCCCGCAAAATAACCACTGTCCCCCTAAGATGCCAATCATGGTGTGATGAACAGCTGTTTGGTGAAGCTAAAAGGCGAGGAAAGGGTGTAGCAACATCGAGGAAAATACTGATAAAATTCGAAGACATCTGTAAGAAAACGGGAGCAAGAGTGATATCCATTTGGAGAAGCTAAAAAGGGAGGAAATGTGATAGCAACTTACGGGGAAATATTGATAAAAATGAAAGAAATCTTGAAGAAAACGGGAGCAACAGCGATATCCAATTACAGAGTATAATAGTTCGATAGCTTAACTTAATCAAATCAGAGAGTACTATATGTTGATAGCTTTACTCCTATAATACTCTCATGTTTGATATTTTACTCTTGGTAGCATAATGGTTAGTGCCCTGGATTTCTGTGTGAGTATCCTAGGTTCGCGTCCTGGGAGTGCCACACGTGTTCATTAATTTCATAAATTTCATTAATTAAGTATATTTGTAAGTTAATATGTGGGTTGGTGATATTACGTAAAATAAGTCGATTTTATTATGCTTAGCAAAGGTTTTTGGAAGTTAATGGCTAAATGAAATCCTTTGTGTTTAACGTTAAAAATATAAATCATGGTTTAATGAACAGCTGTTTGGTGAAGCTAAGAGGAAAGGAAAACTGTGAGGCAATTTTTTTTTTCTATGTGGATGAGGGAGACAAAAGGCAAAACTGCCTGTGACGAATGCCTCCTCCAGAGTTAAAAGAGTGACAGGGCCAACATCAAGGAACGTTCGAGTCATAAAATTGAGGAAGTTACTGGGAAAATGGTAAACGAAATCAATAACAAAACAGGAGCAACAGCGATATCAATTAAACATACGTATGCTAGTTCAATAGGTTAAGTGATATATTATTAGTATTTCATTATTTTATGATTCTATTATTTTAGTTTAATTATTTATATTTATATAATGTATTTATGTTTTCTATTTGGCTCCCTAGAACCATATCAAGCTTTTGAGGGTGATACTAATGTTGATTTGTTTGAGGGAGGAGACAGTAGTGAGTCCCCTGATGTAGAAGTGGTGAAGGAAGGTGAAATAGAACTTCTGAGTGTGCTTGAGCCTAGGCCTACCCCGCCGCCATCTTTGCTTGGTCAGCCTAGGCCTACCCCAGGAACTTCCCCTTCCCCCTTGCCTGCTCGTACGCCCTTGAAAGTCGGCAAATACTTTTATAAGAAAACATTGGTGAAAAGTGAAGCCAAAAAAGCATGCAGGCAGCATAAAAAGCAAGGAAATGCGATGAAAGTGATAGTGACAATGATGCCGACCCTGGTCTAGCGACCGCCCGCATTCCTTTGTCCCGACGCCTTGACCCGGGACGCCGCGCGGGTCACCCACAGCCCTCGGCTTCATCTCTCCCTCAGGATGAGCAAAGGGCCTCTTCAAGTGGTACTAGTGGTGCGGCATTGTCCTCCCACAGTGTGCCACAGCCCTCATCACATCGAAGAGCGTTATTTGGAGAGGAGAAGCCCTCGGCTCGCCACAAAAGGAGTCCAACTCCCGAGGCTGAGGCTCCCATTGTTCCACCCCCCGCAGCTTCCCGCCCCCCCCACGCCGCCGACGCCCGGTCACTTCTTCGCCAGAATTGTCCCCCGAAGATGATGTTGACGACCCCAACATTGCCCCAGATGTCCTGACATCACCTGAGGAGGAGGAGGAAGAGGATGTGGAAGAAGAGGAGAGACCAACACGACGAGTTCGAGGGCGAGGGCGAGGTCGTGGGCGTGCGGCTCATCCTGCCGACGCCGCTGCCCGTGGGCGTGGGCGTGGGCGTGCGCGTGGGCCTGAGATTGTGCCTGCACGTGTGCGCTCATCAGAGTTGTTTGTCTGGACTGATGGGGCAGATTTCGAGCCAGATTGTCCTGCTTTTGACCAGGAGCAGATTGGCTCAGGGGTGACAGCAGCATATCCCTGTGGTCCATATGCAACTCCCAGTGAACTTTGTTGTGGCTTCTATGACAACTAGGTCATGAAATACCTGGTGGAGGAAACCAACAACCATCACAGCATCTGTTCCAACTTTCTTGGCAGGAAGACAACGAGGTCATGGAACACCTGATGGAGGAAACCAACAACCATCACAGCATCTGTTCCAACTTTCTTGGTAGGAAGACAAGTGCAAAGATGGTGGCATGGCGACCTGTCACTGTGCCAGAAATGTATGTTTTTCTGGCACTGACTATGCTGATGACACACGTCAGGAAGCATGCACTGGCCGATTACTGGATAACTGCCGACCTCATTACAACTCCAGCATTCGGAAATTACATGTCCAGGGACAGGTATTTTGACATCCTGTCATATCTCCACCTGACCAACAACATGGCAGTCCACCTTCCCGACCGGCAATGGAAAATCAGGAAGCTGTAGGACATGATATGTCATCGGTTTACCACCTACCTGTTCCATTCCAGAAAATGTGCCTTGATGAGTCTCTGGTCCTGTTCCGTGGGAGGCTACATTTCCGACAGTACATACCGTCGAAGAGACACCGTTTTGGCATCAAGCTCTTCATCCTCTGCGACTGCAAGACGGGGTATGTGCTGGACTTTGTGGTCTACAGCGGCAGTGGTGGGGAAATAATTACAGACCCTGACATCGGCTTTGGGGGTGCCGTTGTGCAGAAGATGATGGAGCAACACTTCCATAAGAACTACATCCTGTACATGGATAATTATTATACGTCGCCCATCCTGACCAAGTACCTCCATGACCTCAAGACCGGAACTGTCGGCACAGTCAAGGCAAAGAGGAAGGGCATGCCAGTGTATCCGACCAAGACCAAGAAGACGGAGGTCTTCCACAAGAAGAATGGCCCCATCCTCTCTATCCACTGGCATGGCATGACCAGCGGAAGGTCAACCTCCTCACCAGATGGCAGAGATGGTCGCCACAGGGAAGGTGGACAGAAAGACCAAAAACCCCTTCCAGAAAGCAGCTGCTGTCCTGGACTACAACCTGAATATGCGGCTTATAGAAAAGTCCGATATGCAGATGGGCTTCATCGACTGCCTGCGAACATCCTGCAGGTGGTACAAAACGTTTGTTCTGAATACGGTAGATATATCGGCCCTCAATGCCTACAATATCTACCGACTGAATACTCCCGGAGCCAAGAAGTACACGTCCCTGCGCAAGTTCCACAAACAGGTGATACTTGAGCTCCTGGGAAAACATGCTACAGCCGGGAGACCGCTACAAGGACGATTCCGGCTTGACCGCACGGCATGTGCCAACTACTTTAAGAAGCAACAGCTCCACCCCCTTTCTCCCAAAGTACCAGGTGGTAATGCAAGGAGTCAGACGAGGTGCCATGTGTGTAGCCAAACAACTCGCAGACCCCATAAAGCCACAAAAACCACATGGGAATACCTCGAGTGTGAAGTGGCACTGTGCGCTGGACAGTGCTTCAACTAGGTTCACACTCTAGTGCAATATTGAAGTGCCTGTGACAATAACAGTGAAAGTGACACTAAAATGTAGGATAATAATAATACAAAATAAGGAGTACAAATAAAAGAGACACAAATAACTAATAATAAGTGCCTTCATAACAATATGAACAAGTGAAAGTGACACTAAAATCTATGTTTTACCTTACCTAACAATAAATACAAGTGAAAAAGACACTATCAATTATCCTAGTCCAGTGAAAGTGACACTATAAATATTAATAACACTGAGTAAAAGTGAGAGACCCAAATAAATAATAATAAGTGCCTTCATAACAATATGAATAAGTGAAAGTGACACTAAAATCTATATTATAGCTTACCTAACAATAAATAAAAGTGAAAATTACACTATCAATTATCCTAGTCCAGTGAAAGTGACACTAAGAATATAATAACAATAAAAGTACAAGTGAGACACAAAAGTAACTTCATAAAAGTAACTTTATTGAGTGAAAATAACATAATAATGATAATAAATGGCAGAATAAACAATAAAAACACTCAAATCGCTTCCCGGCATAATTGCGGGTGGGGCGACGAGTGCAGTAGTGCGTCGTAGCCGGGGCCACAGTTGAGCGTTCGGATGCGTCTACATAAATATGCGTCAAAATTAAGTTACCTCCACTAAAATCGCCATCACTCCTGAACCAGTCAACACAACAAAGTAAGGACTACATTTTGATGTTTGTTTGAATATTGTAGCTATTGTATTAACGGAGATAGGCATATGTTTACTCCTGTTGAATTTCAGCCAGATCACCCGGATATGAGCGCTGTCATTTAGAAAGGCTGCCCGGGCAGGAAGGGTTAATGGCACGATGATAAGGCTTAATATTGACAAGACAATTGGATGAAAGGTCTTAAGATCGCCAAACTAATGGGGCAAACGTCTTAAAATTTAAAAACTAATGGGGCTAAACATGCAAGAGAAGGGGATCCATATAAACCTTAAACTTCCCCTTAAAATACCAATCACGGTGTGTTGAATCGCTGTTTTTTAACGCTAGAAGGGAAGGGAAACTGTGTAGCAACATCGAAGAGTTACCGTACTCGGAAAATGGTAAATATCTTAAAGAAAATGGGAGGAACAGCTATATCAAATATAATAGCTGTTTTTTCTCTCGCATATTTAGTCCCATATTTTAGGAGTTCGTTCCATTAGTTTTGCGATTTCAAGATCTCTAGCCCCCTTTCTTTGTCAATATGAAGACCTTTCGTGAATTTTAGGTGTCAATTTTTTCCTGGCGAGCGAAAGCGAGCCTATGCTTCAAGGAGGAACTGTCCTTCGGCCGGAACATTTTTCTATTGAAAAATTTACAATTTTATCTTGAAAGGGGGTCTAGGGGGTGTTTTCTAAGCTTGATAGAGGTCTGATGAGGAAACTATAACAAAGTTAATAAATACATAATAGACCCAAACATATCCAAATAACCACTCCTGCATATGGATCCTTTGATTATAGGCTATATATACAGGGTGTCCCAGGAGGAAAGGGCATAACTTTGGGAATTAAAAAAAAACAGGTATTCTAGGCCTAAAATGTTATATAACAAAAAGTCCAAATCTCAATCGTTAAAAATATATTGAAGGTCTTACGTAGTATCCTCTCCCGCCTCACTGTAATAGACTCTTCCATGTCAGATAGTTTCCAACTGGTCCAAAGTGAGCTATTATATCTATAATAATTTTGCAACTTACAGAATTATAATATCTTCACAGTAACATGGTCAAATAATTGCAGTTAGATGGAGGTGTGGTAGGTACTAGGTACTATAGGTAGTGCCAACGAACTTGACAATAATCTTGACCCCATTACTTCTCATAACTCAAAAGGGCCTAGAGCAAACAGGCTGCACATTTCCACACCTATTTCCTGGTGGGCTCGTCCCAAATGATAGACATGTCAGCTCGATTGTTTTTCTTCATTTTGAGTTATGAGAAGTTAAGGGGCCAAGATTATTGTCAAGTTAGTTGGCGCTACCTATAGGTACCTTATGGGGAAATACTGAAGAAAATACAATTTTCAACATGCAATATCTCTTTACTGGTTGAGAATTGAAATATTTCTTATAGAACATTTTAGGCTAAGAATATTTTGTTTTATAATTTCCCAAAGTTATGCCCTTTCCTCCTGGGACACTCTGTATATATATAGTACATAATATATATATATATATATATTAGTAAAGCCAGGTAATAATTTTCTTTAATATATACGAGGTTGAAAGAATTGGCAATTTCTGCGTTGGCAATGTTATTATTCAAAGTTTCCAGGTCTCTGATGAGTTTTCGCTGGGTGGCAGGAAGTAGATGAATGAGATGAGCAAAATTCATGGTGGTACAGGGTTACATAAATGTACATGATGATACAGGATATACGACGCGTTTCACTGGACAACCAGCATTATCAAGTAAGGGTAGAATGATATAAAAGGTAAACAGGAATGGTATATATAGAGGGTGGAGGATCAGAGGAGGCGAAAATCAGGGGCAAAAGTCTCCTATTGGTGGAGGGGTATTCTAGGAATGCAAAAGGGGGAACCGCTTCACGCAGGCGCACTGGATGCGGGATGGTGTTGGTCGGGTGGCGGGGTCAAAGCTGATTGGCTGCGTGTCGAGGGGCGTGGCCTAAGTTGTGTGGTCCGTGTGGCGCCGGCAGAAGACGAAGCTGAAGGAGGTAGCGCGGGGGGCTGCGTCAAGGGCACCGGGGGGTGAGGAGGGGCGTTAGGTCCTGTAGGGTAGTGCCTTTTGGCAGTAGGAAGGATCTGAAGGTCTAGAGTTTGGTTGTTGATGTTAGGATGTAAGGCTTGGATATATAACGCTTCGAGTATAGGTAATCTCCTTGGGTCACTTTCTTTATCGAGTAAGGTGGTGTGTTTCTCTAACTCGTTGCGTGTGAGGTGGGGGTGAGATAGTGGTCTTTGATGGCTCCAGCCTGAAGGTGAAGAGTTAACCGACGTGAAAGACGAGTCAGCGTCATGCCAATATAGGAATGAGGTCCACAGTCCTCATAATTACAGGTATGTTGGTAAATGACGTAAAAGTATTTATATCAAGTATTAGAATAGCCACAATTTTCCTTAAAAAGATTACATTTATGCAACAATTGACTTGCAACAAAACCTACAATATGGAAACAAGAGAAAAAACGAGATGGAGGAAGTTAATTTAAGTAGAAGGTGGACTATGAAATGAGTTACGGGTCAACACTATCTCATCCGACGTCTTAGGGGTTACTATGTTGCTTTGTTTAAGGGAGTCCACCTCGCTTTTTTGTTTTCTCTTTCTCTCCCTCTCTCTTTGGCTTGTATCCATTCTAGTACAGCTGATAATTTCGCATATCATAAGAATTGTGCAAATTATGACGAAAGCATGACATTTCTACCAGTGTTAGTACATTCCATAAGCTTCATTTTCAGATCGGGAGGTAAGGCAGATTTGACCTCTGAGGACCGTGAGAGGTCAATGACCTCAAAGTATCAAAATATTGATGTTTGGCGTCATTGGTTAATGGTAAACATGTTTATGATGTACAAACCATGCATTTGTGTTCCAATAAAAGTGTCTACATATTCCACACAGCGTTGGTAATTATTTACCGGTGTCTAGCTTTGACCTCTGAGGACAGTGAGAGGTCAATTACCTCAACATATCAAATATTGATGCCAATGAATGTAAACTGTGGTGGCTTGTACTAACACAATTGTTGTACTTATGTGTTGCAGGATTCCCTGCCTGATGATCGAAGCCAAGATACAAGCATCCCAGACCTGATCGTCACTATGGCAAAGCGTCATATCCTCATAGACCCAGCCCAGCCCTCTACGTCCAAGCAATCAAGACCACCCCCAAGAACTAACTGGGAGCTTTGTATTCTTTGCCAAGCAGAGACAGATGAACCTTTGCAGTGCCCACTAAGATCAACCATGAAACCGAGTGGTAATGGCTATACATCATTGACAGAAGACCTCCTCCATTTCAAGAGAATTCGGCACATGCCAATGGAACTCAACGTGAAAAGACTGGATGATGGCGATGGCGTAGAAGCTACATTGAGGACACACAGTGCTCAGTGGCACAAGAAATGTAGTTTAAAGTTTAACAAAAAAATGTTTGACCAGCAGAGCAGAGCAGAATCAGCTTCAGGACAGCAATCTAGTACCGGTACTCCAACCGTGCACACACAATCAGCAGCTGCCCACAGGCTTCCACAGTCAACCGAGCCTATCTGTTTCTTCTGCAATAAGCCAGCTGGCACTGCAGACTTGCACGAAGCAGCTACAATGGAAATGGACAAGAACGTTCGGAGATGTGCCACTGAATTGAGGGACACTGAACTGCTGTCTGCAGGAGACATGAATGCCATCGAGGCAAAATACCATCGCAACTGTCTCCGTGCATTATACAACAAAATCAGACCAGCCGCACTCAAGGACGAGGATGCGGATCGTCTGCATGGCATAGCCTTTGCTGAGCTGGTGGTATTCATGGAGGACATGCATGCAGATGAGGACAATGCCCCTGTATTTAAACTCTCAGACGTGGCTATCCTCTACAAGACGAGACTGGAGCAGCTGGGTGCCACGGTAACCAACAGAATACACACAACCAGACTGAAGGACAGACTTCTTTCTGTGCTTCCTGATCTGAGAGCCCATTCTCAGGGCCGAGACACACTTCTCTTGTTTGAGAAAGATATAGGTCCCGCCCTGAAGAAGGCCTGTGATCATGACAGTGACGCCATGCACCTAGTAAGAGCAGCACAGGTAGTACGTAGATAAATGTTTGAGACCAGGTTCACCTTTGACGGTGCGTTCCAAGCTGACTGCCAGAAAGATTCTGTGACACCATCCCTCCTTGCTCTGGTGAACATGATCCTCGATGGGGCGAACATCAAGCACCAGACTCAGTTGGCCACAACTGCTGCTCTTACAGTATCGCAGCTACTGGTGTTCAATAGTGTAAAGCATGCACGCAGTGTGGAGTCAACCTCAGTGCGCCACAGCCGCGAGAGAGAAACCCCACTCCCACTCTACTTGTCCCTCAAGATTCACGCTGTGACCAGGAGCAGAGGTCTGATTGACACCCTGTTCAGCCTAGGGATGTGTGTGTCATATAATAGATTACTACAGCTCACAGCAGACATTGCCATTGGTGTCTGCCAGCGCTTCAACATGGAAGAAGTTGTTTGCCCACCCAAGCTGCGCCAGGGACTGTTCACTACTGGGACTGTCGATAATATTGACCATAACCCCAGCTCTGCGACAGCCAAGGATTCTTTTCATGGCACAGGTATCTCCCTAATGCAACATCCATCCGCATTGAAACTCATTTGCCAGATTTGGGCCCAACATGACAATTTATCTAGATTGTGTTGCATATCGTCAACTTGTTCTTTTGAGAGTACGCTATTTGCAATTTTTGTATCGTCAGCAAATTTTGAGATTGTACAGGTGAGACCCTCATCTATGTCGTTGACGTAAATTAGAAACATAATTGGTCCTAGTACCGATCCCTGGGGTACCCCGCTACTTACATTGGTCCATTTAGATGCCTTACCGTTTATGACTACTCTTTGCTTTCTGTCGCTGAGCCAATTTTCTATCCATTTCAACACACCGTCTTGTATTCCATGCGCTTTTAGTTTTAGCAGTAAACGTTTGTGGGGAACTTTGTCAAAGGCCTTTTGAAAATCAAGGTATATATAATATCTACAGCTTTACTCTAATCGTAGAGGTTGAGGATATCGTGGAAGAAGTCTAAGAGGTTTGTTAAACAGGAAAGTTTTTTACGAAAGCCTTGTTGACTATCTTTAAGTAAGTTATTTGCCTCTAAGTGATTTACGACCGTTTATGACCGTTTCTAGCATTTTACATACAATTGAGGTTAAGCTAATTGGACGATAGTTACTGGGTAGAGATTTGCTGCCTTTTTTGAATATCGGTGTTACGTTGGCTAGCTTCCACTGATCAGGCATAGTCCCAGACTGCTAGTATTCATTGAATAACAATGTCAGTGGTTTGGAGAGCTCATCCTTAGCTTCCTTTAGAACTCTAGGCGAGATCGTATCAGGTCCAGGCGTTTTATTTACCTTGAATTTATCTAAACAATTCAATACTTCTCTCTCTGTAACGGTGATATTGCTTAGAACATCTGAATTAGCAATCTGAATCGGCGATGGTGTAGGGATATCACTGAGGTCTTCGGTTGTAAAAACTGATGCAAAGAAGGTATTGAGGGCATTACTCATTTGTACTTCGTCTTTGGTGTATTCTCCATTTTCATCGACTAACGGTCCAACAGTTGAAGTAACTACTTTTTTCTTTCTGATATAACTATAGAATTTTTTCGGGTTTGTTTTACTTTGATTCGCAACATGTAACTCCAGGATCTTGTTACTTTGCTTAATTAACTTTTTGGCTTTGCGTCATAGCTCTACAAATTTCACCCGTTCTTCGTCATTTTGTGAGGATTTTAATCTATCATTAGCAAATTTTTTAGCAAGCAGACAGTCTGAAATATCTTTTTCCACCATTTGGGCTTATCATTATGGCCTGGACGCCGTATTTTCGATGGTATGCAGTCTTGCACTGCCTTAAGGTAAGTGGTTGTGAAACACTCCCAAGATGTATTTATGTCGTTATTGTTAGTCAGAAAGCTCCAGTCAGTTTCTAAGCTTTGATTTAAGTTTATGAAAATTTGCTTTCTTGAAATTAGGGACTTTCTCAATGCTACTATTTGATTTGTTACTAGTAAACTTTAAAGTGAAAGTTATCGTACGATGGTCGCTGTTACTGAATTCATCACCAACATTCAAATTCTCTATTAATTCTTCTTTTGTTGCGAGTACAAGGTCAAGCACATTATTACCACGGGTCGGAGATTGTACAAATTGAAAAAGTGAACTCTCTTGCAAGTTAGCATAGAGGTCGTGTCCAGAGTGTGAAGTAAGAATATCGCCCCATTTAGTCATGGGTATGTTGAAATCGCTAAGAATTACGGTATATTGTGTTAGTTATTTCTGCAATTTGTTCATAAATTTCACTGTCAGTTTGCACTGATTGAGCTGGGGGGTCTGTATAATAAAGCTAGTGTTATTTTAGTTCCTCTTTTATTATTTAATAGTACGTAAGATATGTCTATTTTCGCAATTTGAGGTTTTGACATTAAGACGGGATTAAGACTTTCCTTTATAAAAAACAGAACTCCTCCTCCATTTCTATTGATCCGACTTTTCTCAAACATTGTATAACCAGGAAGCGTGTATTCGGCTAAAAAGTCGCTGTCTTCCGTATTTAACCAAGATTCTGTAATGCCGATTATATCATAATGTTCTGTAAACACGATTTCCTCTAGATCTGAAAATTTATTGCGTATGCTACGAGCATTTACATAAAACACCTTAAGAGTATTAGAGTTGGATGTTACTGATTGTGCATTTTCTGAATTTTCAGTTCGTATTTGAGTTACACTACTCCCGGATACCCCCGGTTGACCCCCTTTTTTGAACGGAAATCCTTGACTGCATCGTTCAGCAGACGACCAAGACGTGCAGCTCCTACTTCATTGAGATGTACACCATCTCCTGAAAACAAAGATTTATCATGGTAAGAATGATCCCACGTGTCGACAAAGCCGATGTCCTCCTCCCTGCAGAGTTTGGCTAGTCGGCGTTTTGTACTGGTAGCTATGTTGTAGAATCGGTTTTCTACATCAATCCGGGGAACAATTCCTGAAATTAAGATTCTATTAGATTTTTCCTTGAAGGACCTGATCCGCCGCCGGTACTTGCAAAGTAGTTCCTCTGACCGCGTCCGTTGGACATCGTTAGATCCAACGTGGATGACGTACGTAGTGCTTGCGGGGCCGAACCTGGAAACCTCTTCCACAGCCGCAACAATGTCGTCCACGCTGCCACCTGGGATACAGAATCGCTTTCTGGTCCTGGGTGCCCTGGCGCAGAACTCGGTTAATTGGCCACGGACCATGGAGTCGCCCACAAGCCTGTGGGGAGATTGTAGGCACCAATCGATCAGGGCTAGACCCAGGTGAGGTTATAGGCATGTGATAAAGAGTCGCTGGAACTCCTGTTTCATTTGCTTGGCCTCTCTTACTGATTTTCTTTGTGCCTCATTTACACTGAGAGCAATCCAGCTAGCTATCACAAACACCTCCTCCTCCTATCCACTTCACTACACTAAACATGCACACCACACTTCATTCCTCCACACCAAAATTAAACAAAAAAAATGATGAATTGTAGCCCAGCCTCGGAGTCCCCAGGGGGGGGGACCATATATGCCCCCTCACCCGACTGACCATCCCCTGACGACCCCACACAATTACCTGGACCTCGGCCTGTTACTCTTTCTATTAATTTCTGCAACATTCGCGGACTTTCCTCTAACTTTCACTCTGTTGAGCACCATCTCTCCTCCTACAAACCTGATCTTCTCTTCCTCACCGAAACTCAGGTGTCTGTAGCAACTTCCAGCAACCCCTTCTCTTTATCCTCCTACTTTCTCTATCCTAGTTTCAAAGCCAAAGGCGGATGTTGTGCATATGTGCACAACAAACTCACTTGCTCTCGTGTTCCCGATTTCGACTCCTCTGAATTCTCAACTTTATGGCTCAAACTTTCCTGTCATTCTCTTACTAAATATTTCTGTGCTGTCTATCTTTCCCCTAACTCTACCAACTTTCCGAAATTCTTTGACTATCTAAACTCTACAGTTTCTCCTTTCTCAGAAATCTCCATCTTAGGAGATTTCAACGTTCACCACCGCCATTGGCTCTCCTCTCACACTACTGATCCACCTGGTGAACAAGCCTACGTCTTTTCTATCCTAAATGACCTAGAGCAGTTAGTTCAGCAACCAACCCGTATCCCGGATCGCATCGGAGATCGGCCCAACATTCTTGACTTGTTTCTAACTTCTAACCCTTCTTCTTATACTGTCGATCTTTTCTCTCCTCTGGGCTCCTCCGACCATAAACTTATCTCTGTCACCTGTCCTATCTCTCCAGTACAGCCACCCGATCCTCCTAGCCGGCGGCGCTTGTGGCACTTTGGCGCTGCCGACTGGGAGGCTCTTCGGCAGTACTTCTTTGATTTCCCATGGAATTATTTCTGCTTCCATGGCCGAGGACCCTCGGAGAGTGCTGAACGCATTACCGAGGTAATCCTATCGGGCATGGAAGCATACATTCCATTCTCTTTCTCTCAGACTAATGCTAAAAAATCTTGGTTTACTCACGCCTGTTCTACTGCTGTCCGCAATAAGGAGGAAGCATTCAAACGGTACCGACGCCTTAAAACTCAAGACTCTCATTCTTCATATGTTTCTGCCCGGAATCAAGCCAAATCTGTTCTTCGACTTGCCAAACACTCTTTCATCAATAATAAATGCACTGAACTATCCAACTCTAGCTCTTCCCAAGCTTTCTGGCATCTAGCCAAAAACCTCTCCAACAATTTCTCTTCCTCGTCTTTCCCTCCCCTTTCCCACTCTGATGGCACAACCATCACTTCTTCCTCTGACAAAGCTAAACTCTTCGCTCAAACTTTTGCTAGAAACTCCACCTTGGATGATTCCGGTGCTATTCCTCCCTCTCCGCCCTCCTCTCTCTTACTTATGCCTAATATCCTAATCTCTTCTAAAGATGTACTTTCTACCCTCTCTGGGCTTAACACTAATAAGGCGTACGGTCCGGACGGTGTTCCTCCTGTTGTTCTCAAAAACTGTGCTTCCGTGCTGACTCCCTGCCTAGGCAAACTCTTTCGTCTCTGTCTATCCTCTAACGTCTTCCCTTCATGCTGGAAGTTTGCTCACATTCAACCTGTCCCAAAGAAGGGTGACCGCTCTCAACCCTCCAACTATCGTCCAATTGCTCTTATCTCTTGTCTTTCTAAAGTTTTTGAAACTATTCTTGCTTCCAAATTTCTTAAGCATTTCTCTTCTCATAATCTGCTCTCAGATCGCCAGTATGGCTTCCTTAAGGGTCGCTCTACTGGTGATCTTCTTTCATATCTTACTAACTCTTGGTCATCCTCCTTCCGGGACTTTGGTGAGACTTTTTCTATTGCACTAGACATATCGAAAGCCTTCGATAGAGTCTGGCATAAATCTTTAATTTCTAAACTACCCTCCTTCGGTTTCTATTCCTCCATCTGTGCCTTTGTCTCTAATTTCCTTTCCGGCCGTTCCATAGCCGCGGTTGTGGACGGCCATTGTTTACTTCCTCACCCTATAAACTCCGGTGTTCCTCAGGGCTCTGAACTATCACCTATTCTCTTTCTAATTTTTATAAATGATCTCCTTAACTGTACCTTAATTCCCATCCATTCATACACAGACGACTCAACCTTACACTACTCCATTAGTTTTTCAGAACGCCCCTGCCAGCAATCCCTCAACGACAAACGTAATGAAGCCATAGAACTCTTAAATTCTGATCTAAATACTATTTCCAATTGGGGCAGAGAAAACCTTGTTAACTTTAATGCTTCCAAAACCCAATTTCTCCATCTATCTACCCGTCAGGATCTCCCAGCGGACTATCCCTTATTCTTCAACAATACAAAAATCAACCCTTCATCTTCTCTCAATATTCTTGGTGTCTCTTTTTCTTCTGCTCTCATTTGGAAGGACCATATTACCAGTCTTGCTAAGGCAGCCTCCCAGAAGCTGGGTGTTCTCAACCGCCTTAGGGGGTTCTTTTCCCCTGCACAGCTTCTTGCTCTGTACAGGGGCATAGTGCGCCCTTGTATTGAGTATTGTTCACATGTGTGGGGAGGTTCCTCTCACACCGCTCTCCTAGACAAAGTTGAAAGGAAGGCCTTTCGTATCATTAACTCCCGTCCACTCACCAACTCTCTGCAATCTCTCTCTCTCCGCCGCAATGTTGCATCTCTCTCGCTATTCTATCGCTACTATAATAATCAGTGTTCCTCAGAGCTATCCCAGTGCATACCACCTCCTTTACGTAGGGCACGTGGTACCCGTCTTGCAACTCAATCCCACCCCTACTCTGTGCAACTCTCCAACCCAAGAGTGAAACGTTACTCTCAAACTTTCTTCTACTCAACAGCTGAGCTCTGGAACTCTCTCCCAGAATCAGTCTTTCCCTCTTCCTATGACTTAAATTGCTTCAAACTCCGTGTGTCCAGGCATTTTGGCTCGAACGTCCCTTGATTTTGGCCCTGTCACTCTTTCAACTATGGGGGAGGCACTCGCTATAGGCAGTTATGCCTTTTGCCTCCCTCAATCACATAGAAAAAAAAAAAAAAAAAAAAAACGAACTTCTTCCGTTTCCTCTTCCTCGTCAATAGCAAGAATTTTGAAGCGGTTTTGGCATGTTGTCGGGATGACCTTCCTGGTACTGGTACTGGGATGCACATTGTTTCTCACTAACTGAAAGTTGTCCTGGGGGGGTGTGAGAGTAGAGTCATTATTAATTTCTGCAACATGTAAGGTAGCTGCTGGTGTGGGTACCGGTACTGGTACTGTATGCACTGGAATGGCGGTTGACATCGTAGTGGTTTCTTGGGCCAAGGGCACTCCTACGTTGAGTGTGGCAAATTCTTGAAGGGATTCAAGCTTCGTAGTCAGGGCATCGAACTTGCGGTGAGCTGCATCCAATTCATCCGCAATCTTCTCTCGGAGCTGGCAAAATCTACAAATTTGGACATCAGTATCAACAAACATGGTAGGGCCAAATTTACCGGAACAACTCGTGCAGGTTCGTTGTGGCGCCATGACGATATAATCACAATATGCCTGAAAATCACACAAATTTATGTTAGCAAAATGGTACAATTAAAGCCTGAAATACACAAAACATTTATGTTAGCAATGTGATACAATTAATTTCTGAAAATCACACAACATTTTGTTAGCAATATGATAAAATTAATATGCCTGTAAATCACAAAAAATATGTTAGCAATAAACCACAATTTATGCCTGCAAAAAAAAAAAATGATGTTAGCAGTATGACACAGTTAAAGCCTGAAAATCACAAATGGACTAGAAATTTGTTACAACATTTACTGGAAAAAAAAAATGGGAGAGGGTTAATGTAGCCTAGTGAGAAAACTGGAAAACAGTATACAGTACAGTAACAACAAGTATTTGTTAGCAATATGGTACAATTAATGCCTGTAAATCACAAAAAGAATAATTATGTTAATCACAAAAAGAATATTATGCCTGTAAATCACAAAAAATATGTTAGCAATAAGAACACAATTTATGCCTTAAAATATAACACAAATTGATGTTAGCAGTATGACACAGTTAAAGCCTGACAATTGCAAATGGACTAGTAATTTGTTACAAAATTTACTGGAAAAAAAAGTGGGAGAGGGTTAATTTAGCCTAGTGAGAAAACTGGAAAACAGTATACAGTACAGTAACACAAATATTGGTTAGCAATATGGTACAATTAATGCCTGTAAATCACAAAAAGAATATGTTAATCACAAAAAGAATGTTAGCAATAGAACACAATTTTATGCCTGAAAATAAAAATAAAATGATGCTAGCAGTATGACACAGTTTGGCTAAAGCCTGTATATTAGTTTATACAGTGGTTGACACAATAATAATAATAATGGAGTTAGTAATATCCCTGGCAAGAGTGTGAGAGGCCTATTAATATGGTGACAAGTATCTGAAATGCGATTAATAAATAGGCTATCAAAATGTATTACAGTAACTAAATTATTCTAACCCAATATTAAAACTATCTTGACAAATGTTAGTGTGTGCGATTTATATAGATAACCAAGATAAAAAGTTCAACCAAGTACAGTATTGGCTAGACTTTGATATATAAAATACAAGAAGAGGGGTTGTTTATGCGTACACAGGTGGCGCTGGTATCGGCGGCGTCTCTACTAACTTCACAAATAGAATTTTGAAAACAAACGTTTATCAGTCAAAACTACAGTACAATGTCATGCAAGATAACTACTGTGTTGTTTTCTAAGCACTTAACTACAGTGAGGGCTAAAATATCTACAATAAGTGCTAGAACTTTATAATAATATGAAACAAGCAAGTAGTTTGTTTACTTTAGAGCGTCGGTCGTCACTAACCAGGTGAGGAGAGCTGGAGGGAGGCGAGAGGAGGGTGGATTGGTGAGGAGGGTGGAGAGGTTGCAGGAGGAGGAAGTCAGGGAGGAGTACAGGAGAGCAGTGGAAAGACGACTAGGTGAGTTCGACCTGGAAGTTATGGAGGAAGTGGAGGAGATGAGCAAGGTGTTTAAGGATGAGATCTGTGCAGCATGTGAAGAGGTGTGTGGAGTGAGGAGAAGAGGGAGGGGAGTGAAAGGTACAGCATGGTGGACAGAAGAGGTGAGAATAGCTGTGGAAGAAAAGAAGAAAGCATATAGAGAGTGGTTGGGTAGTAGAGGGAATGAAGATTTCGAGGGACAGAAATGAGCAAGGTACGTGGAGAGTAAGAGGGTGGTGAAGAGAGTAGTGAAGGAAAGTAAGAGAAGAGTAGATGAGGAATTTGGAATGAATCTGAGTGTAAAATGGAGGGAGAGTAAGAAACTGTTCTGGAAAGAAGTCAAGAACGTTAGGGAAGGTAGCAAGGGAAACAGTAAGGGTGTGAAAGATAAGAATGGGAGAATGCTAGCCGAGAAGCAAGAGAGAGTCGAAAGATGGAGGGAGTACTTCAATGAGTTGCTAAATGTAAGGAATGAAGAGCCAGCAAACATAGCTGGATATGGTATGGGAGGGAGAAGAAGAGAAGTAGTAGAGGAGGAGGTGGGGATCAGGAGGTCAAAAGTGTGGGAAGCCATGAAAAGAATGAAGTTGGGGAAAGCACCAGGAACAGATGGAGTGTGTTGGGAAATGTTGAGGTATGGTGGTGAGATAGTGATCGAATGGGTATGGAAAATGTGCAAACTAGCATCCGATGACTGGAAGACTGGCATAATAGTCCCCCTATATCAGGGCAAAGGGGAAAGAGGAGTGTGTTGTAACCACCGAGGAATATGTCTTCTAAGCGTAGTAGGGAAGGTATACAGTAGGGTAGTGATTGAGAGAGTGAGAGTGAGAACGGAGAAATGGATAGGCGACGAGCAGGGAGGTTTTAGGAAGGGAAGAGGATGTGTAGATCAGATTTGTACCCTGAATTGTGTTGTGGAGAAATATCTGGAGAAGAAACAAAAGGTGTATGTTGCCTTTATGGACTTGGAGAAGGCCTATGACAGAGTGGATAGAGAAGGTTTCTGGAAAGTACTTAGAATATATGGAGTAGATGGCAAGTTGCTGAAAGCAGTGAAGAGCATGTATGAGGGTGCAAATGCGGCAGTACGTGTGGAGAATGAGCAGAGCGAGTTCTTTGACCTGAATGTTGGTTTGAAACAGGGGTGTGTGATGTCCCCGTGGTTTTTTACTGTATATATGGATGGAGTCATAAAAGAAATACTATCAAGAGCAGTGGATGTTGGTGTATCGCTGAAAAGGGAGGGAATTGAGTGGAAGCTACCTATACTGCTGTTTGCGGATGATACAGTTCTGATGAGTGATAATGAATGGGAGTTGCAGGATCTGGTAAATGAGTTTGGAACAGTGTGCGAAAAACGGAATTTGAAGGTTAATGCGGGGAAGAGCAAGGTTATGGTCTTCGATAGAGGTGAAGTCACAGAGTGTGAGGTGAAGCTGAACGGTCAGGCTATGGAGATCGTCAACTCTTTTAAGTATTTGGGCAGTGTGTTGAGTAAAGATGGGGCTATGGATGAAGAAGTGAGGGAGAGGGTACAACAGGGGAAGACGGTTGTAGGAACGCTGAAAGCAGTAACAAGAAATAGGGTGGTCAGTATGGAAGTAAAGAAGTCCTTGCATGACAGTGTGGTAACCACGACACTGATTTACGGAAGCGAAGCATGGACGTTGGTTGAGAGACTCAGACCAAGAGTGAGAGCAGTGGAAATGAATTACTTAAGAAGTGCGTGCGGAGTTACATGGAGGGATAGACAGACTAATGAGGAAGTAAGAAGGAGGTGTGGTGTGGAGGTAGATGTGCTGGAAAGTGTGAAAAGGAACAACTTAAGATGGTTCAGCCATATGGAACGTATGGAAAGCCAGAGAATGACTAAGAGGGTGTACGAGAGCGAGGTGGAGGGACAGAGAGGGAGAGTAGACCGAAAGAGAGGTGGAACAATGGAGTGAGGAAGTATATGAACGAAGGCAGTGCTGGTTGTGGGGAGGGGCGTCGACTGACTGGGGACAGAGGTGCATGGGGGCGGTTCGTTCGTGGCCACCCCTTCGAGGATCACGGCGTCGGGCAATAGATAGATAGATTCAGTTTCAAAGGGCTTCCGGCAATTAAGAGGCTTCGAACTATCTCACTTCCCACTTTTGGCTACCACAGCTCCTTCATAAAATGCACAAAGCCGTTTAAATAGAGCAGAAATAAAACCACAAACATCCCCGGTAGTGAAAGGGTTAAAGGTTTGGTTCGGTTTGGTGATTGTTCGGGGGTTAAACCTTTGCTACGGTCCCCCCCTATTGTTCAATTTAGTTTGTCTATCTTTGAGCTCTATTTTTCTCTTCCCTTTTCTTTTCTCTGTATTTTCTATAATTTCCTCCGAAAACTCTTATTAACTCTCCCAGACATATATGACGCGATCGAGTCATATGGCAGAGTGAACCAAAAACTCATATGACGCGATCGCGTCATATGGACTTATTATATTGCTAGAAAATAAGTTTATGACGCAATTGAGCCGGTTTTTTGGCTGGTAAGTCCGATAAGTTAGATGTACATGTGGAAAAATCTAGCAACCCCCTAGCGTCCCTGTGAGGGCCCCGCGGTGGTAGAGAGAGTCAGTTTCTTCCCATCAGCCAGCCTAGTAGGTGGGTGTGTGCAGCCCTTTAAACCAAGGGGCCTCCATTTTGCCCAGCCTGGCTGGTATTACCGCCCTAATATAACCCAAACGAAGTGCTATATCGTTGGGTTATCGATGGATTATTGTGTTATTCTTATTTAGGGTATAAAAACCATGTTAGTGAAGTGTTTTGCTTGTCTGGTGTACGTGACCAAGGTGGGCTCCACGAGGGGCCATGGTTTCGCTTGTTTGTGGATCACTTTCATACCATATTGAGTCAATTATATTGCTATTTATCACTTGAAGTAGTGTATTTTACTTGTATAAGTGTTTATAGTGAAAACACTTTTATTACTGATCGAGCATTCTCTGGTGTAGGCTACGTGACCAAGGTGGTGGAGGGAGGGGCCATGCTTTTTGCCAAACGTTTTGCTTGTTTGTGGAACACTTTCATATAAATATCAGTCAATTATATTGCTATTTATCCGTTCAAGTAGTGTATCTTACCTTGTATTAGTGTTTCTTAGTGAAAAAACTTTCATTACTGGTCGAGCATATGTCGCCATGCTCCCTCAGCCCTGTGCATTTTTGCTCGATAATTTAGTGGTGGAAAGTGCTTGCATTTTTTGTCGATAATTTATTGGTGGAAAGTGCTTGGGAGGTAAGTTTTTTATGGGCAAAAGCACTCTACATATACGGCTTGGTGGCCACGAGGGAATCACAGCAGTGTGAGTAAGTACAGTCAACATTTTTGGTGGTGGTGGTGGTGGTGGTGGTGGTGGTGGTGGTGGTGGTGGAGATGGTGGTGGTGGTGGTGGTGATGGTGGTGGTGGTGATGGTGGTGGTGATGATGGTGGTGGTGGTGATGGACGGGGTGGTGGGGGTGGTGGAGGTGGGGGTGGTGGTGGTGGAGATGGTGGTGGTGTTGGTGGAGATGGTGGTGGTGTTGACACCAATAGGGTAGGGTCCCTTTTCTGACCGTGTGCCAGGTCAGAAAATGAACCCAACCCAATTTGTGTCAACACCACCACCATCTCCACCAACACCACCACCATCTCCACCACCACCACCACTATTTTATTATTTTTATTATTTTTGTGTTTAGGCCTATTTTATTATTTGTATTATTATTTATTATTATACCTGTTATTCCTGTGTATGGGATCACCCATAAAAAAGTATTTATATTTGTATTTCATTTATATTTTTGCTTTATTATATTATAATTTATTATTATTATTATTATTATTATTATTATTATTATTATTATTATTATTATTATTTATTATTATACCCAACATAAATGTCCCCACCACAAACTCTTATAAATATTATATATATATAGACATATATATATATATATATATATATATATTTATATTTATATATATATATATATATGTATTATATATATATCTAATTTATATATAATTATCTATATATATATATATATATACTATAGTGGTTATATGCGAAGTTTTATATTATACCTCCATCCCCTCCCTCCCTCCCCCTCCCCCTCCCTCCCCCCCCATATATATATATTAAATATAGATATTTTTCTTTTTTTTTTTTTTTTTTTTTTTTTTAGTTTTTTATTTATTTTTATTTTCTAATTGTAGATTGATATATATATATATATATATATATATATATATATATATATTCGTGTGAATGTATGATCTATGTTAGGCCCCTATACATATTATACTCCCTCCCCCTCCCCCTCACTGCCCCCAATTACCTCCCTCCCCCCCCCACCCCCTGCCCCCATATATATATATATTTATATATAATTTTATTTTTTATTTATTTTTTTTTTTTTATTTTGTATTTGTATTTATTTTTCTAATTGTAGATTGATATAATATATATATAATATATTAATATATATATATATATAATTATATATACTATGTAATCTCCCCTCCCCCCCCCCTTCCCTCCCCCCCCCCTCCCCCCCCCCCCTCCTCCCCATATATACCTATATATATATATATATATATTTTTTTTTATTTTTTTTTTTTTATTTTTTGGGTGGGGGAGGGTTATTTTTATTTGTATTTTATTTTTCTAATAGATATTTAATAATATATTATATATATAGATATATATATATATATATATAATATAATTCGTGTTTATGTATTTATCTATGTTATGCCCCCCTCCCCCCCCCCCCATTATACTACCTCCCTCCCCTCCCCCCCCCCTCCCTCCCCCTCCCCCCCTCCCTCCCCCCCCTTATACCTCCCTCCCCCCTCCCCCCCCCCCCTCCCCCCATTTCTACATATATAATTATATTTTTTTTTTTTTTTATTTTTTTTTTGGGGTGGGGAGGGTTATTTTTTTTATAGTGTATTTATATTCTATATCTATATATATATATATATATATATATATATAATTCGTGTTTATGTATTTATCTATGTTATGCCCCTCCCCTCCATCCCCTCCCTTCCCCCCTCCCCCCATATATATATATATATATATATATTTTTTTTTTTTGGGGGGGTTTGGGGAGGGGTTTTTTTATTTATTTTTTTTTTTTTCTAATTGTAGATTAATATAATATATATATATATCTATATACATATAATATAATTCGTGTTTATGTATTTATCTATGTTATGCCCCTCCCCCTCCCTCCCCCCCATTATACTCCCTCCCCTCCCCCCCTCCCCTCCCCCCCCCCCCCCCCCCTTCTCCCCCCACTCAACCTCCCCTCCCCCCTCCCCCCCCCCCCCCCCCTCCCCCCATATATATATATATATATATACTATATATATATATATATTTTTTTTTATTTATTTTTTTTTTGGGTTGGGGAGGGTTATTTTTTATTTTTATTTTATTTTTCTAATTGTAGATTGATATATATATATATATATATACTATATATATATATATATATATATAATATAATTTTGTGTTTATGTATTTATCTATGTTATGCCCTCTCCCCCTCCTCCCCCCCATTATACCCCCCTCCCTCCCTCCCCCATTATACCTCCCTATATATATATATATTGATATATATATATATATATATATAGGGGGTGGGGGAGGGTTATTTTTTATTTGTATTTTATTTTATTTTTCTAATCGTAGATTGATAATATATATATATATATATATATATATATATATATATATATATATAATTCTTATTTATGTATTTATCGAAGTTATGCCCCCTCCCTCCCCCATTATACACCTTCCCCCTCTTCCCCCATTATACCCCCCTCCCCCCATATATAATTCATTCATTCATTCAATCATCACTTCCGAGGTTCGGGGCCCACCTTCATTCACCCATCATCATCACCACCATCATCATCATCATCATCATCATAAAAATAAAAAAAAATAAAAAAATCAATTTCTACTACATTTTGCACTACAGTGGATATAGGCCTCCTGGGGAAACAACTCTAAAAAAATAACGAGTCCAGTGCAGTACCTCTTTGGGTGGCTTAGAAATTTGCACATATTTCTCTGGTTTGACACCATATATATATATATATATATATATATATATATATATATATATATATATATATATATATGCTATATATAATATATGGATAAATATATCCACACACATACATTACCATTTACCATTCTTTATATTTTGTTTGACACCTTGTATATATATATATATATATATATATATATATATATATATATATGCATATATATATATATATATATACTGTATATATATATATATATATACTGTATATATATATATATATATATATATATATATATATATATATATATATATATATAATTATATATATTATGTGTACAATAGAATTATTTCTGAATTTATTACCTGAAGATTACCTGGCTTTCTTATTTTGTTTTTTGTGTGTCAACCCAGGGGCCGTTTCCCTTCTCGTTGGAAAGGGTGTATATTGTGGCAAAGATATACAACTGTATAAACATTCTCATATATTTTCATAACAATAACAATGCATGGAAACAATTGCGCATAGCTCACGAACCAATTACTCTATATTATTTTGGATTTCACCATTGGAAAGAGCACAATTTTCCGATTCCGGTGATATATACAGTTATATACGTATCCGACCAAATAACGCAACCACGAGGTGGGGAACAGCTCGGAACCCGGCTAGCATCGCCGGAACAGAGACGGGTGAAGCGTAAATATTCGCATTTTGGCTCTTCATTTCAAATATTCATAGCGCAAAAAGTATTTGTCCTAGGAACTTCTAGTTAATTTTATACACATTAGCATTATTTGCCGTATTCATTCAGCCTAAATTTAAAACCATACACTTCGTAGCAACGAAATAAATCGAAAATGTTATAAACCATATCAATCAAAATCAGATTTTTTTTTTTTCGGTCACTGCATGGAAACAATTGTGCATAGCTCGCGAACCAATTATGCTATATTATTTTTGTTTTCACCATTGGAAAGAGCACAATTTTCCGATTCCGGTGATATATACAGTTATATACGTATCCGAGCAAATAACGCAACCACGAGGTGGGGAACAGCTCGGAACCCGGCTAGCATCGCCGGAACAGAGATGGGTGAAGCGTAAATATTCGCATTTTGGCTCTTCATTTCAAATATTCATAGCGCAAAAAGTATTTGTCCTAGGAACTTCTAGTTTGTTTTATACTCATCAGCATTATTTGCCGTATTCATACAGCCTAAATTTAAAACCATACACTTCGTAGCAACGAAATAAATTGAAAATGTTATAAACCATGTAAATCAAAATCATATATATTTTTTATTCGGTCACTGCTTGAGAACTATTGAAGATATACAATTTCTGTTTTCAGATTTGGAAAGAGGAGAAAAAATACTATTATTTGAAAAAAAAAAATATATGGTCATCACTCACAATTTAGAGCTAGGACGGTGTGAAGACAATTGCATGGGAAAAAATTGTATTCCGGACTCATTTACACTTTCATATTTCGATTTATTTACATTTGTTTTTATTTTATCATGTACTATAAATATTCCTCTTTCCATTGATATATGATACATCACAATAAACAGCATTCTGGTGGATGGAAATCGCGAAAAATGTAAGGCTTCGACAACACTCATGAGCCAAATTCAAGACCCAAAATACTTGTCAAGCGCCTCCTTGGACTTATTGGAACATAATATGTCGGAGGGAGTTAACCTTACAAAATAACCCCCAGTCCTCCCGTCGATTATTGTACTTCTGTTGCTATCGAATGCTTGTATTTAGGGGGTAGTCCTTGGTTTTCGGCCTGTATATTTATGCATTAACTATATGTTTTAGTTTCCTCGCTAGACCTCCATCAAGGTTAAAATACGACCCCCTTTCAAGATTGTAAATTTTTCGGTATAAAAATGTCCCGGCCG
The DNA here is from genome assembly GCA_032716605.1 of Paralithodes platypus. Lineage (NCBI taxonomy): Eukaryota > Metazoa > Arthropoda > Malacostraca > Decapoda > Lithodidae > Paralithodes > Paralithodes platypus. The sequence continues at coordinate 5,731,453 of CM064510.1, read as the reverse complement.
AAGGCCGGTTCCTTCTAAATGTACAGACTCGCTATCGCTCGCCATTAATAAATCGATAGTTAAATGGCACGAAAGGTCTAATTATTGACAAACACATGAGGCGAAAGGTCTTAAAATCGCCAAACTAACGAAACGAACTTCTTAAAATCTCAAAAGCAAATTCGCTAAACTTAAGGGAGAAGGGGGTCCAGAATAAGTGACTACCTCCACCTTAACCAAGGTAAAGACGTGGCACTGTTTGTAATGCAAGCAAATCCTATGTATTATTTAACCCCTTCTGTACCGGCAACGTCTTTGTAAGTTTATTCAAGCTATATTTAGACGAGTTTGTGCAATTTAAGAAGGATCTGTTGTAGTAAAATGGTTAAGTGAGATAGTTGGAAGCCTGTTAAATGCTGGAGGCCCTTTTTAAACTGACTAAAATCGTCAAATAGTATCCAGAATAAAGTAAACGGTGAGACGGTGAAGCACTTGAGCGAAGCAACCAGCCGCTTCAGAGATGGAGCTGCTTCGAGCCATGATGGATGCTTCGCATGTCTCACTCCCCAGACTGGAACAAGACCTCACGGGCTTCACCGTGTTGAGTGGTGGAATGTACAGGCTCTCAGCCTATGCCCGAGAGGGGTTAAAAAAAAAAAAAAAAAAAAAAACGTTTCCGGTACAGGAGGGGTTAAGCTATGTCCACACTGAGGTTACGTAACCTATGTTACAATAACAAGGTTACTCGAAGTTGCAGCATGTTCCAGAACCTTGTCAGAAACAATATGAAACTAACCCAGCCCACATTGGTTTGTGAGGTTACAGAACATGTGTAGTGGAGATGTCGGAGAAGGCTTTGTTATCTAGAGCGTGCTACGTGGTACTGCATATACTAACTAATAAGAAGCGCAAAAGGAAAGTTTGGACGACATAATTGTTACATGAACGTAATGCGCATGTGGTGGACTCAATATGTTTAGGGGTTTGTCCACCGATACGGAAGGATTAACAAACTTTACAATGCAGATTTTGAGAACGTACTTCCACTTGTGGGATGTAAAATTTGCAAGAAATACAAATTGTCGCAGTGCGATTACACCAAGAACAGAAACTTTTGGTTCGTTACGATATCTTGCAACTGGTGATTCATATACAAGCCTGATGTACCTCTTTAAAATTTCCAAACAAGCAATCTCTACTATAATTCCTGAAGTATGCACGGCAATTAACCATTTCACGCTCATATGACGCAGAAGTTGCCAGATTAGCAATAAGAAATAGAGTTCTCTCACTCTTATAAAATACCTCCAAATATTTTCTGCCCACAGCTAACTCAAAGACAACTGAAGAGGTTGAAGTAACTAAACTAAAGGCTTCTAAATACCCCTGATGGTAACAAAGGCTTTAAAGTATCCCCACTAGGCTCAAAATCGCGTCATATGTCGGAGAGGGTTAATGAGGCTCTAGCTCAGTAGGTTATGTAAAGGTGAGTGACAACATGTCCTAAAATGTTTATTATTGATAAGCAGAACGGCACATAATCATGTTCACAATTTCCCTACATGTTTTTCACATGAACTGCTCGATTATTAAATACATTTTATCATGAAATAGTAAATTTCCTCGTAAGGATGGTATATTTTGTTAGTGTAGGACCTACATATTTAATCATTATGTGTACAAAGTACAAAGGAGTACAAAGGAAATCAAGCAACAACAGATCTAGTGACCCTTCTAGGTTGCTTGTCCTCCAAAACACTGAGGATCAAGTGTCCAAACAGTGGTTTAGAGTGGGTAAGGGAACATTGGAAAGGGAATTACTGCCCTGGAACTAATGTCCGTGGCAGGATTAGGAAGTTAGTAGGGGACAGATGGGTTAGTAACTGAGGGGGGGATAAAATAAAGTTATTCATTTACAAACGCAGTCAGTCGCGGGTTTGATGCGAGATATTTGTCTAGGCGGAGTTTAAATGAATCAACGGTGATGCAGTCTATAACGTTTCGGGGAAGCCCATTCCACAAGTTGACAACTCGATTGAAGAAGAAATTCTTAGATTCGTGTGAGTTAAAAGATTTACCAATAATTTTGCAACCGTTTCCCCGCGTGTAATTAGATTGGTCGATAGTGAAGTACTTACTACAGTTCATATTGTCGATGCCTTTGATGATTTTGAACACTTGAATTAAGTCACCTCTTAATCTGCGCTGGGTTAAAGGAAATAGATTTAATTCTATAAGACGCTCTTCGTATGGTTTGTTCTTTAGGCTAGGTATCATTTTGGTAACTCTACGTTGAACCCGTTCTAGCTTGTTTATATCTTTTTGGTAATAAGGGCACCAGGATTGAACGCAGTATTCCAGAAGAGGGCGGACTAATGAATTGTAAAGGGTTAGGATAACTTCTTTGGATTTATGCTCAAATGACCTGCCTATAAAGCCAATTATTTTGTTTGCCTTCTTAACAACTTCTGAACATTGTTGACTCGGTTTTAGGTTACTCGATATTGTTACTCCCAGATCGGTTTCTCTGTTTACATTCTTAAGCTGAGTGCCATTCATCGAATAGTTTGCTTTCTCATTTAGGTATCCGATATGTAGTACTTTACATTTATCCGCATTGAAACTCATTTGCCAAATTTGGGCCCAACATGACAATTTATCTAGATTGTGTTGCATATCGTCAACTTGTTCTTTTGAGAGTACGCTATTTGCAATTTTTGTATCGTCAGCAAATTTTGAGATTGTACAGGTGAGACCCTCATCTATGTCGTTGATGTAAATTAGAAAGAGAATTGGTCCTAGTACCGATCCCTGGGGTACCCCGCTACTTACATTGGTCCATTTTGATGCCTTACCGTTTATGACTACTCTTTGCTTTCTGTCGCTGAGCCAATTTTCTATCCATTTCAACACACCGTCTTGTATTCCATGCGCTTTTAGTTTTAGCAGTAAACGTTTGTGGGGAACTTTGTCAAAGGCCTTTTGAAAATCAAGGTATATAATATCTACAGCTTTACTCTCATCGTAGAGGTTGAGGATATCGTGGAAGAAGTCTAAGAGGTTTGTTAAACAGGAACGTTTTTTACGAAAGCCGTGTTGAGTATCTTTAAGTATGTTATTTTCCTCTAAGTGATTTACGAGTCTGTCTCGTATGACCGTTTCTAGCATTTTACATACAACTGAGGTTAAGCTAATTGGACGATAGTTACTGGGTAGGGATTTGCTGCCTTTTTTGAATATCGGTGTTACGTTGGCTAGCTTCCACTGATCGGGCATAGTTCCAGACTGCAAGGATTTATTGAATAGTAATGTCAGTGGTTTAGAGAGCTCATCCTTAGCTTCCTTTAGAACTCTAGGCGAGATTGTATCAGGTCCAGGCGTTTTATTTACCTTGAGTTTATCTAAACAATTCAATACTTCTCTCTCTGTAACGGTGATATTGCTTAGAACATCTGAATTATCAATCTGAATCGGCGATGGTGTAGGGATATCACTGAGGTCTTCTGTTGCAAAAACTGATGCAAAGAAGGTATTGAGGGCATTACTCATTTGTTCTTCGTCTTTGGTGTATTCTCCATTTTCATCGACTAACGGTCCAACAGTTGAAGTAACGACTTTTTTCTTTCTGATATAACTATAGAATTCTTTCGGGTTTGTTTTACTTTGATTCGCAATATGTAACTCTAAGGTCTTTTTACTTTGCTTAATTAACTTTTTGGCTTTGCGTCGTAGCTCTACAAATTTCAGCCGTTCTTCGTCATTTTGTGAGGATTTTAATCTATCATTAGCAAATTTTTTAGCAAACAGGCAGTTTGAAATATCTTTATTCCACCATTTGGGCTTATTATTATGGCCTGGACGCCGAGTTTTCGATGGTATGCAGTCTTGCACTGATTTTAGGTAAGTGGCTTCGAATAACTTCCAAGATGTATTTATGTCGTTATTGTGAATTAAAAAGCTCCAGTCAGTTTCTTTAAACATAGCTCTAAGTTTATGGAAGTTTGCTTTCTTGAAATTAGGGACTTTTTCGATGCTACTATTTGGTTCGTTACTAGTAAACTTTAAAGTGAAAGTTATCGTACGATGGTCGCTGTTACTGAATTCATCACCAACATTCAAATTCTCTATTAATTCTTCTTTTGTTGCAAGTACAATGTCAAGAACGTTATTACCACGGGTCGGCGTTCCAACAAATTGATAAAGCGAACTTTCTTGCAAGTTCGTATACAAGTCATGTCCGGAGTGTGAAGTAAGAGTATCGCCCCACTTGGTCACAGGTAAATTAAAGTCACCAAAAATTACGGTATCTTGTGAGTTACTTACATCTGCAATTTGTTCGTAAATTTCTCGGTCAGTTTGCACTGATTGAGCTGGAGGTCTGTATATTAATGCAAGTATTATTTTGGTAACAAAAAATAGGGTGGTCAGTATGGAAGTGAAGAAGTCCTTGCATGACAGTGTGGTAATCCCGACACTGACTTACGGAAGCGACGTTGGTTGGTGAGAACTCAGACAAGAGTGAGAGCAGTGGGAAATGATACTTAAGGAGGAGTCTGCGACATGTAGGATAGACAGACTAATGAGGAAGTAAGAAGGAGGTGTGGTGTGGAGGTAGATGTGCTGGAAAGTGTGAAAAGGAACAACTTGAGATGGTTCGGCCATATGGAACGTATGGAAAGCGAGAGAATGACTAAGAGGGTGTATGAGAGCGAGGTGGAGGGACAGAGGGGGAGAGGTAGACCGAATATGAGGTGGAAGGATGGAGTGAGGAAGTACATGAACGAAGGTGGTGCTGGTTGGGGGGAGGGGCGTCGACTGACTGGGGACAGAGGTGCATGGGGGCGGTTCGTTCGTGGCCACCCCTTCGGGGATCACGGCGTCAGGCAATAGATAGATAGATAGATAGATTATTTTGGTACCTTTATTATTCTTTATTAGCACAAAAGATGCATCGACGTTCACAATTTGAGGTTTTGACAAGAGGGTAGGGTTAAGACTTTCTTTGATATAAAGTAAAACGCCACCTCCATTTCGATTTATTCGGCTTTTCTCAAACATTACATAACCGGGAAGTGAATACTCTGCTAAAAAGTCTCTATCTTCTGTATTGAGCCAAGATTCTGTTATGCCAATCACATCATAATTTTCTGTAAACACTAGCTCCTCTAAATCTGAAAATTTATTGCGTATGCTACGAGCGTTTGCATAGAAACCTTTAAATTTGTTTTAGATCTAACGGAACGCTCTTTAATAATATTTTGGTTCTTGTCGGATCTACATTTATGTTCATGGCTGTCCTCGGTCCTCGCTGTCTTCGGTCCTTATCGCTGGTGGTCCTCGGTTGCCTCTGTTTTTTCTTGGCGTTGGATGATTTATGTCACTGCTGCTTCTTCTCGGATGGCGTTTTTTGATCCATGGCTGCGGACTGCTTCGTGTAGGAGACGACCCATGCGTGCTGAACCCACAGGGTTTAGATGAGTGCCATCCTTGCGGAACAGAGTAGGCTGGTTGTAGAAGTTGTCCCAGAGGTTGATGAATTCAACTTCTTCCCTCAGACACAAATGTTTTAGTCGGCTATTTGTGCTGAAAGCCTTGTCGTAGAATTTGTCAGGTGCGTCGATCTTGGGGAGAATGCCTGAGATGATGATATTCCTTGACTTGTTTTTGTAGTGCTGGATCATCTTGCGATATTTCTCCATCAACTCTTCGGATCTGGTGCGCATGACGTCATTTGAACCAGCATGGATGACAAAAGGGTATTTTCATTTGCATCCTTTGTGGTATCTTCGAAGGCTTCCACAATGTCGTCCAGTCCAGCTCCTGGGATGCAAAATCTTTTTCGTTGATTTGGGACTCTGTCGCAGAACTCTTCGACCTGTCCTCGTAGGATGGAATCCCCAACGAGCCTGGTCTCTTCTGGTTCGTCTTCCATCTCTACCAATATCTCAAATCTGTTGGACATTGTGACTGGTAGATGAGACCTTTTCTGCGTTGGCCGTGCACCGTTCCTCACTGGTGTAAATCCGGAAACCTGTGGTGGCGGGACTCTACGTACAGGTCGGGGAGAGGAGTGGTTAGAACGGGGCGAGGGGTTGGTACTGTTCGTGCTAGCAGGCTTCTTGCACGAGGATTGGGGGAGAGACTAAGGTGAACAGGGCGGCTGTCCTGGTTTGATGTCGGCTCAGGTTCATCAGAAGCATCTGCTGCAGTGTCTACTGCAGGTGTTGGATTGTTGGCAGATGACGTTGGGGCGGTGGTGGATGCTGGAGTTGAAACAATTTGAGTTAGTGATACTCCAACGTTGAGTGTTACAGACTCTTGGAGTGATTCCAGCTTCCTGGTGAGGGCGTTGATCTTGTTGAGGGCTTCATCCAATTTTGCTGTCAAATCCCCTCGTTGCTGGCAGAGTCGGCAGACTTGTGGATCGGCAGGAGCAAACATGGAAGCACCAAACCTACCGGCGCAGTTCGTACAGGCACGAGGCATGGTGACGATCACTTTCTTCAGTTCACTTCACTCACTTAAAAACACTTAACTCACTTTAAAAACACTAAACTCACTTTAAAAACACTTCACTCCCTTCAGGTCGCTTCACTTACTTAAATAGGCCTAACCGAAAACAAAAATGTTGAAATACACACAAATAGGTTATCAGCGGTGATAGCCTAACCAAAAATTAAAACAAAAACAACATTAAATTTGAATACGCAGTGATAGCCGAACCGAAAACAATTTTATGTTTATTTAAACAGAAATAGGCCACCAGGGGTTATAGCCTATCCTAACCGAAAACAAAAATTATGAAATACCGGTACGCAGAAATATGGGTATCACACGGGCAGGAATCCAGTCAACCAACAAACCAACCGATCAACATCTTGTGAGTTGAGATGTAAGGCTGGTTATGAAACATGTTACAGGTTATCAGTCACCCAGTGATAGCTGTGCCCTAGTTACAGAACCCCATATATGTTCTGAAACTGTTTTGGAACATATCAATATACGTTACCGTAACCTTGTTCTTTTGCTGTAGGACCCAAAATGGGCCTAGGTCGCTGGGTCTTCTCCTTGGCGACCTAGACGTGAGTGATTTTTTTGTTTTTTTTTTGTTTTAGATATTGTGTTGTGTTGTCCCTGTTGGGCTCTGTCTCGAGTCGACTACCCCCAGCTATGAGATATGTACCTGAGTATATACATACATACATACATACATTATTTATATGGTTATTATTATTATTAATATTATTATTATTATAGGTGGAGATCCTTTTATTTGTTCAGTCAATTCAAATATATTTGATTTTCTAACTAAATTTTCACTCCAGAAACACACTATTAAAATTTTGTTCTAGTATATAACAAAAGATCTAAGATCGGGGACGAGTATTGGGGGTAAAGATAGGATTGTTGATAAATTGGTTGGAAGTTGAGAACATCTGGTTCGACATTTTAGGGGCTATTGCGATTTTATGTTTAATAATTTTGAAGATTACACATACTTTAGCCATTTCCGAGCAATGTATTTTATATTGTACAGTCGGCCAAATAAGTAATCGTCTCGGCACCATGTCTTGTTTGTATCAATAATTGGTATCAGCAATACCTAAGACTATTTATTATATTCAACATCTGACATACATTAACCCTTTCTGTACCGGCGATGTCTTTTCAATTATATTATAGCTATAGTTATACGATTATATTATGTTTAAAATGGACTTCCAGGAATTAACAGGCTTCGAACTATCTCCCTTCACGCTTTTTACTACCACAGATCCATCTTAAACTGAACAAAATCGTCTATACATAGAGTATAGCAAGAATATAATTATATAAAGCGTCGCCGGAACAAAAGGGCTTGAAGAGGACAGTGGTTATTTGTGTGGGTCTATTTATACATACTATTCATGTATTCTTAGTTCCCTCGCTAGACATTCATCAAACTTAAAAACACTCCCTAGACACCCCCCCACCAAGATAAATTTGTACATTTTTCGATAGAACCATTTCTTGTCGGTTTCTCTTAACATTTCAGGCTTTGTTATCGCTCGCCAGGAAAAAATCGACACCTACAGTAAATGGTACAGTTTTTATATTTATATATAAATGGGCGAAAGGTTTAACAATCGAAAACATAATGGGGTGAACGTCTTAAAATCTGAAAACTAAAGGGACTAAGCATGAGGGAGAAGGGTGTCCAGAAAAACGGCTCATCTCCCTCTAATAGAGCACAGAGCGAGTCGAAGGTAATGACAGCTGAGACATGACTTATTAGGGCTACCGTACCCCTAAGCTAATATCCTCAATAATATTTCAACAAAATATCGTAATGACCAACAAGACTTCGGCCCAGATAGTGTTAATATATATCCATTAAAGGGGGATGGGCGTACTTATTTAACCATTTATATATCTTTTTATATTTGTTTTAGTTTCCTCCTTAGACCGCCATCAATCTTATAAAACTCCCCCCAAGACCCTCCTTCCAGATAACTTTGTACATTTTTCGATAGAACAATGTCCCGGCCGAAGGCCGATTCCTCTTAAGTTACAGATTCGCTATCGCTCGCCAGGAAATAATCGACACATTAATGACACGAAAAGTCTTAATATTGATAAAGAAATAGGACGAAGTCGTCAAACTAATGGGCCGAACGTCATAAAATCTGAAAACTAATGGGGCTGAACATGAGAAAGAAGGACAAGACAAACGACTCATCTCCCCTTAAGGAATAGAAAACAACCCACACGAGCGTAGTTATAGGCTACTAAACCTTTGTGGATCGTGAAGCGTTTTGACAGTTGCTTCTGGCTATCATTAGACGATATAATTCAGCTTAATCCATTCTGTACCGGTGCCGTCTTTTTTTTTTAAATCTGGCTACTATTCGACGATTTAATTCAGCTTATAAAGGGCCTCCGGCAATTAACAGCCTTCAAACTATCTCACTTAACCCTTTTTACCACTACAGACCCTTCTTAAACTGCACAAAATCGTCTTTAAATATAGATTGAATTAAAGGAAAAAGACGTTGCAGTATAGAAGAGGTTAAAGGGAATTGGTGGGAGCTAAGGTGTTAATTGAAATAGTATTACCCCTTTGATTCCTAGGTAGCCCTCCTAAAGTGCATACAATCGGCAAATGTTAACCAAACTATAATGTCAAAATGCGTCTTAATTCCTCAGAGGGCTAAGACGCTTGCTTTTGTTATATTCTAGCCATTCTCTTTTTATCTTTGTTCGTATCCTTTCCTTTCACTTTTCCTTACTAACGAGTTTGCTAGGACTACTACAGAAAAGTACTGACTACCTCGCTGGGATCGTCAGGTCTGTGTGGCCAGTGTGTCTATGTAAATCTGTTTAACGAATGTTTTTTTTATTACTTGATAATGTAGTATATGGCATTGGTGAGAAGATAACATGGAGAGAATGAAAGAAGAAAACAATAGTCAAGAAGCCAAACAGCCCACTATTTCTTAATAACTTATCCTCATATAATATATACAGTATATATATATATATTTGTGGGCGAACTGTTATGTGTTCTTCTCCCGTCACCTCCCTTTCCTTTCTCATTTCTCTTGCTGATCCTCCCTACCCCTTGTGGGAGTAAGGATTGGCTACTGACTGACTGGCTATTCGTTTATACGCTCTGCACATAAACTGAAAAACACTGTGTATATGTTTACCGATGTTATTACAATTTACCCTTTCAAGAAGCAATGCGCATTTATTTTCTGTGTTCGGCTATCATTAGACGATTTGATTTTGATTACGAAGGGTATGCCTATATGGAAATCACTTACCCTTAACATTCCCACAGATCCTTCTTAAACTGTATACAATCATCTAATGATAGCCAGAATAAACTTTTAATATGTGTCATAATCGTCAGAGGGTTAAGTCTTCAAAGTGTTAAGGTGTGAAAGGAAATTTGATTAGTGAATATGATGTACACTATGCAGTTTGGAAGATAATGATACAAATGTATGATTTCTTCAATGTTACAGGCTCGCTATCGCTCACCAAGATAATATATGAAAGGTAGTGCGCTAAGTATAATCAAGATCATTATTTACTATTGCTTTTTCTGAGTTTCAGTAATATTAACAATTAAGCATTGAATGAGGGATTCAGAGTTTTCGAAAAATAACTGTTGGATAAGTAAATATACTGTATTAGTTCAGTTCGTTTGAATATATATCGTAAATAATTGACTTTATTATGTTTTGGATGAATCCCTAAAATCTTGTGATTATTAACCCTTTGGCTGTGGTCTATTTTGGGCTATTTAAGGCACTCCTGAATGATAAATCAAGCATCTGCATTAAATGAAGTGTATTCTGCTGAAAACTAGGCGAGAATAGCTTCAAAATGACACCAGAACGGGCCCCGTACGTGGTCTGGTTCACCTGCAGTGGTGCTAGTGAAACGCGGGAAACCCACTATTATGTAACATTCGCTCGCATGGCTACACTGTTGAGAGAGACAGAGAGAGGCCCGCACGAGACACACTCAACATCAGTGAGCCGCTCGGTGCTCTGAGGGTCGGAGGTGGGCCCCTTACGCTCCTGCCCACTGACAACTATTTTTACGGATTTTACAGGCTTTTAAAGCCTGGACATTGCTGTAACTTGCCAGGACGTTCCGGAACTTCATCCACAGCGAAAGGGTTAAAAACCGTAACATGACCTGTGATAAATTAATAAGAATGCGCTAAAGGGGGTAGTACTCGCTTTTTATGGACCTCCTCCCTCATCTTTAGCCTATTAGTTTTGAGATTTTATGACGTTCCTTCCGTTACTTTGGCGATTTTGAGACCTTTGTCTATTTTGAGACCTTTCGCCTCATTTTGTTTTCAATATTAAGACCTTTTGTGCTCTAGGTGTCGATTTTTTCTTGGCGAGCGAGAGCGAGCCTCTAATTTTAGAAGGAACCGGCCTTCAGCTGGAAATGTTTTCTACTGAAAAATTTACAAATTTATCTTGACAGGGTGTCTAGGGGGTGTTTGTCTAAGCTTGATGCAGGTTTAGCGAGGAACCTCAAAATTAGATTAATATATAAATATATAGACCAAAAACGAAGCACTACCCCCTTATTATTACAAGATAACATTGAGGAAACTTGGAACTATCCTTGTTATTATGTAAGCTAACCCAAATTGATGTAGTAAATGAAATTGTTATCATAATGTTTTGATAAGTGTTAATATATGAGGTAAGATTAGAGTGGGGTTACAAAGGGATTATTTACTGATCAAACCGAGCCCCGACGACTTCATCTTCTACAATTCCCTTCCTCACCCCCAACTACTTCCTCTGTCCCCCTCCTTGCTTCGAGACGTTAACCCCTTGAAGATTATGATTCGTTTTGACATTATATTCTAGCTATTAGTAAGCGATTTTATTTAGATTAGGAAGGGTGTATGTAAGTCCGAGGGTTAACTGAAATAGTCTGTTCTCGTGTAATCTCCACATATCCTCCTTAGGTGGTATATAATCGTATAATGATTGTCAGAAGAAACTGTCCAAACGCGTCATGATCCTCAAGGGGTTAAATTAAGCAATCAAAGTTATTACTTGTTTCATCTTTCCTATATTCTTATTATGTCATCACAAGGAATGCTTGATGTTTGAAGGAATATTATGTAAAGTGGGATTTCCATACTTCGTTACATTTTTCTTACCATATAAATCTATATTATACATTTGAATAAGCTGAGATATCTTTAATATATTGTTTTATAAAATGAGAAGGATGATGAACGGAAAATTAAACTACTATTCTAAACGTTGATATGAGAGGAAGGACTGGTACTCATTTAACGCTATCTGAAACGACATCTGGTGGGATATTATAGTATGCTTAATTAATATTGAGGATTTTGCTCGTTTTGGCCATTTTCGATCAATATATATATATATATATATATATATATATATATATATATATACCGGTATATATAATTATATACAATTCCCCTAGGCTATCAAAAACGCCTTCTCAGACTGTCTTTAAACCTAAGAACTCCCACCCAGACCCCCTTCAAGCTAAATGTGTGTATTTTTTTGTTCTCGATAGAAATATGTCCTCGCCAAAGGATAATTTATTTCAAGTAGCAGGCTGGCTATCGCTCGCCTAGGAAATAGTCGACACCTGAATGGTGTGAAGCGTCTTATTATCGCTAAGCTAATGGTAGGAGGCGTCTTAAATGTTCCAAACTAATGACACGAAATAGTAGGTCACCAAAGCCCATTTTCTACTAAATCGCCAGGACAAAACCAATACCTAAATGACACGAATGGTCTTAATGTTGACATAGATGTGGGGTGGAAAGTCTAAAGATAGCGAAGTCAATGTGGCAAACGTCTTTAAAGCTCAAACTAATGGGGATAAGCATAAGGAAGAAGGTCTAGAAATGATCCCTTAATGTTGAATAACGAACAAGATAAACCAATCCCATACTCATCCTCGCTCTTCTTCCCCATCTTCTACTATACCTTGTTCCAAATACTTAGGCCAAAACTCTTGAACATGAAACTCTACAACTCACACACGACTGGAGTAATCGTGCATTTGGAAAGGGCCAGCCAGGGAATAGGTGTCGAAATATACAGCCCATTAATTTTGCTCTAGCATCGTTTGAGTATGGAAAGCGAGAGAATGACTAAGAGGGTGTACGAGAGCGAGGTGGAGGGACAGAGGGGGAGAGGTAGACCGAATATGAGGTGGAAGGATGGAGTGAGGAACTACATGAACGAAGGCGGTGCTGGTTGGGGGGAGGGGCGTCGACTGACTTGGGACAGAGGTGCATGGGGGCGGTTCGTTCGTGGCCACCCCTTCGGGGATCACGGCGTCAGGCAATAGATAGATAGATAGATAGATAGATAGATAGATCGTTTGAGTTACAGAGGTTAGGGTTTACGATTTTTGGCCTACCTATTTGGTACAGGGAATAGTCATACAAATGTCTAGTTCTTCATCAAGTTCTTGTTTTTACTTTCAAACTCATAACAATTTATTGAATGAAAATATACACCAAATGAGGAGGATCACTTTATTGACAACGTTTCGCATACAACTTCATTGACCTGATGAAGCTATATGCGAAATGTTATCAATAAAGTGCTCCTCCTCATATTGGTGTTTATATCTATCCTCTAGTCCTACCTCCTTCTCCTTTGTATTCCTCCTATTATCCTTTTCCCTCATATTTCTCTCTGATTTGCTTTCTATTTCGTCTGTTCCACTTCTCTTCTTCCCCCTCCTCCTTTTCGTCCCTGGAGCCTCATATTTCCCACTCTGCTTATCTTCCTACTTCGTCTCCCTCATCTATCTTGTTCCCTTTCTTCTTATTCCTTTTCATCTTCTCCCTCATAGTTCTCTCTACATCTCTTCCAACTTCTCCTCCTCCACCTCTTCTGTTCTTCGCCCTCCTCCATATTGTCTTCTCCCTCATATTTCTATTCTTTTCTTCCTACTTCGTCTCCTCCACCTATTCTCTTGTCCCTCCTCCTCCTCCTCGTTCTTGGAGTCTCATATTTCTCTTCTTCTCTTCCTACTTCGTTTCCTTCATCTCTCTTCTTCCCTCTCCTCCTTTTCGTCTTCTCTCTCATATTTCTCTCTCTACATCTCTCTCTACTTCGGCTCTTTCACCTTTTCTGTTCTTCCTCCTCCTCCTCTTCGTCCTTGGAACCCAACCCTTTCTTCTCCCTCATATTACTCTCTCTTCTTCTCTTCCTCCACCTCTTATCTTCTTCCATCTCTCATCTTCCTTCTCTCCTTCTTTCATCTCTATTCTACCTTCTCTACCCCCACCCCCCCTCCCTTATTCTCGCTCGTCCCTGGAGTCCAACCCTTCTACTTAATGCTCAATAATGTACAAGCTAAACCAATCCAGCCCATCCAGGTGAGGAGGCCCGGAAGACACGCCTCTATATCTCCTGCTGCGCCTGGAGTCCAAGTAGTAGTAGTAGTAGTGGTGGAGGAGGAGCCTTATGAGGGAGATGGGTCGTTATTCTGGTCCCCCTTCTTCGTCGTGTTTAGCGTCACTAGTTTTCAGAATATAAGACATTCGGCCCATTAGTTGGGCGATTTTAAGACCTTTCGCCCCATTTCATTGTCTAGTCTGTATTAAGACTTTTTGTGTCATTGAGGTGTCTATTTTTCCTGGCGATCGATAGCGAGCCTGTAATTTAGGAGAAACCGGCCTTTGGCCGGAAAAAGTTCTATCGAAAAATGTACACATTTATTTTCAAGGAAGGTCGGGGGGTTAAGTTTGATATGGGTCTACGGAAGAAAAAAACCAAACAAAATCACAATAATACATAAATGAGCAAATCAATACGATCACCCCCCACCCCTCTTAAAAACAAGACGCTTTGTTTTCCACTGGGAGGCACGAAAAGAAGAATTTCTGTTTGCTTATGTGTGCGTTTGTTTTATAGCATGGCTACAAAAACGTGATTCCAGGCGTTATCTTAAACAAGGGATTGAGGTTCTTGTACAGAGGCCCCAGTCCAGGCCGCGATTTAGAAAGACGTCTGGGGTTCTCGAGCAGGACAACCTCCGGGTTTGTATTCTCAGTATACCTGGGGGTATAAACTTGGGGGTCTCGGGGACTCCGGTCTTGTTCTTCCTGACTTAAGGTGGGCTTATTAATCCTCATGGGTTGATAGCCTCTAAAGTCCTATTTTAACTAACTAAGGGGTTAAGATGCTTTTTAACTGCATCTTCGTCCTTTGGAGTCTATCTGTCTATACTGTATATCTTTGTTATGTTCGCCACTGGCATGTGGCACCGAGGAGCGCGCCACCTTTCGCTATTGCGTATAAGGTTTGCTCCCCTAGACAGGTTGCTGACCACGGCTGATGAGTGTCATCCACCTGGATTATTACAAAGGTGTCTCCCTTAATATAGTAAAATAAACTAAAATTACACCATGATATTAGAGTTACAAGCCAGAATGATAAGACGTTTAGCTAACCACTTAGGAATAACAAGTATTTAATATTTTTCCCTTGAGGATTATGATGCAATTACAGTTTATTCTGCCTATTATTAGACAATTTAATTTAATTAGGAAAGGTATATGTTAGAGTAGGAAAGAACGAGTTGAGTGAATGGTTTGAGGTAAATGTAGATCTGCGACAGAGTTGTATAATGTCACCGTGGCTGTTTAATGTACAGTATATATGGATGGTGTGGTGAGGGAGGTGAACATGAGAACTATGGATAGAGGATTGGTTTAGTAGGAAAGAATGGTTGAGATTGGGAGTTAAATCCGTTGCCGTTTGGTGCTGACGCTGTGTCAGCACCAAACGGCAACGGATTTAAGTTGGTGGCGGATTTTGAGGAGAAACTGCAGCGAGTAGTCAAAGAGTTTGGTGTGGTATGTGGGAGGAGGAAGCTGAGAGTGAACGTAAATAAAAGTAATGTGATGGTGTGTAATCGAGGTGCTCGTAGGGTGACTCTAGATGTGCGACTGGATGTGGAAATACTGGAACAAATGGAGTGTTTTAAATATCTACGAGGAATGATAAGCAGGGACGCAGGTATGGAAAAGGAGGTAAAACAGAGAGTATGTGAAGGAAGGAAAGTTTTCGGAGCAATGAGAAGTATGTGGAAGGTGAGAAATCTTGGAATGAAAGCTAAAAGTTCAATGTATCAAGGGATTAAGGTTCTCAATATACCCTCTGACTTACATATACTCTTTCTATTATGAATAAAATCGTCTAATGATAGCCAGGGTTAACTTAATAACACACAACAGAGTATGAATAATTTCCCTTGGCTTATACTTATATACAGTATACTGTGTGTTTATATATTTATATATATATATATATATATACATATATATATATATAGTTGTATAAAATGGCTAAAAACATCCATGTAACGCCACCTTAACTCTATTAGGTCAGAGAGAGATCGTTCTGGGCCTCTCGTTTCGCTCCATGAATTTGAAGATTTTAAGACGTTTCGCCCAATTAGTTTGGCGATAATACGATGCCCCATTCAGGTTTTGATTTTCTGTGGGCAAGGGATAAAGAGCTTTTAACCTAAAGAAGTCGGCCAGGATATTTTTCTATCGAAAAATTTCAAATTCAAATTGAAGGGAATCTGGGTGAGTAATTTTTAATCATTTTGAAGGAAGTCTGGGGAGGCACCTTTGTAAGCCTAGGGAACAAGCTAAAGTACATTGAACGTAAATGGCAAAAACACAAGCGAAATCCTGAACAATAGTGAAATAATAATAATCATAACAACCCCCAAGACTTCGGCCCAGATAGTGTTAAGTCCCCCTACCAACCGGAGTCTCCCCTTTATCTGTCCTTAAGGGGGGATGGGCGTATTTATATGCTCATTTATGTATCTTTGGATTATTTCTTAAGTTTCCTTCCTAGACCTCCATCAAACTTAAAAAATAAAACCCTCTCTCCCCCCTCCCCCAAGACCCTCCTTCAAGATAAATGTGTACATTTTTCGATAGACAAATGTCCCAGACGAAGGCCGGTTCCTCATAAATTACTGGCTCGCTATCACTCGCCCGGAAAATATCGACACCGAAATTACACGAAGTCTTAATATTGACAAAGAAATGGGACGAAAGGTCATACAAACGCCAAAGTAATGGGCCGAACGTCTTAAAATCTGAAAACTAATGGGGCTAAACATGAGGAAGAAGGGAGACGAGAAAAGCAAACCCTTCTCCCCTTAAGTCCCCCTAACAACCGGAGTCTCCCCTTTATCTGGCTTTAAGCTCCCCTCAGTCTCCCTCGGACCAGGGTTGCCAATCTAGCTACTTCTAGACGTTCGTTCCATTAGTTTGGCGACTGTAAGACCTTTCACACTATTTGTGGTCAATATTAACTCACATGCCACATTATCGTGCCCCATAGCCTTACCCCTAGGGAGAGATTCCAAAGAGCGTTCATTAAGATTCTTTGAGGCATTGAGTTGTCGATATTTTCCTGGCGAGCGATAACGACCTGTAGACTACTTAAGAGGAACCGTCTTTCGGCCGTGACATTTTTCTATCGAAAAATGTACAAATTTATCTTGGAGAGGGACTTCGGGAGTGGTTTTTAAGCTTGATGGAGGTCTAGGGAGGAAAATAAATGTATAATAAAAAGATAAATAAATGGGCAAATAAATACGTTCACCCCCTCATAATCTCCCCTCAGCCTCCTTCGGACCAGTGTAGCCAATCTAGCTACTTTCCCGCGAGATCTAGAGGTACCGTATTAAGGGCAGATGGGCCGGTTTTTCTGGCCCCCTTTTCCCTCGTGTTTAGCCCCATTAGTTTTCAGATTTTATGATCTTCGGCCCATTAGTTGGCGATTTTGACACCCTTCGCCCCATTTCGTTGTCAATTTTAGACCTTACGTGCCATTTAGGGGTCAATTATTTCGAGGCGAGCGATAGCGGGCCTGTAATTTCAAGAACAAAATTAATGTACACATTTATCTTGAAGGTGGGTGCGTCTAGGGGGTGTTTTTCTAAACTTGATGGAGGTCTAGCGAGGAAAGTTAAACATGAATAAATTAATTAATAGACCAAGACAATACAGCCACTATCCCCTTAATCTCAGTTCAGTTCAGTTGGATGGCGGATGTATTGCCTTTATAGCGGCACTCCCTGATGTGTTGTGTCTCCTTCCCAGTGTTGCCAACTTAGCTACTCTCCTGCTAGATCTAAAGGTATATACTTCAATCGAGCAGCACATTTATACACCTCGGGACACAAATTCTAGCGATATTCTGGCGATTTGATCCATTATTTATACTCGGTGCATTTCATCTGTCGGTAAAATGAATCCCTTAACAATTGCTTTCTCTATAACTAACGGGAAAATATGAAACTACTGTCTCTGCTTCATATTAGTGCAAAGTTTTCATAATTAAGAACAACTTTCGCTACAAAAGCGGCATAATAGCGGAGTAATCAAGTTGAAGACATACCAATATACCGTCAGCTGGAAAAAACAGAGTAGGCCTATAGTGATATCCTAAAGAGGATGGTATTATTCTAGCGATTCTTGGCACTTGTTTACTATCTAGCGCCCTTCTAACGACTTTTAAGGACGAAATTAGCGGTGTTCTGACTTGGTACCCCTGTTCCTCCTCCTTCCCCTCCACTTCCAAGGCAACCCTCCACCACCTCCACCACCCATTGTTCCTCTGTCCTCCCTAATAGATCTATTAGGTACCCCTGTTCCTCCTCCTTCCCCTCCACTTCCAAGGCAGCCCACCACCACCACCCATTGTTCCTCCGTCCCCTCCTCTATCCCAGGCCAGGCTCAATATTACGATCAGTCCTTTCAACTTTCATGTTCGTGGTTCCAATAGTGCTGCTGATTTTTTTTTTTCCCAACTACTCCTCCCTCTAGGGCATAGGCTGAGAGCCTGTACATTCAACCTCCCCCACGGAAACCCCTCAGATGCTGGATATTGATTTCGGTCCAAAAGACATAGAAGAGGCCATTTCCAACATGCCATCCCACTCGGCACCAGGCCCGGACTCATGGAATTCGATCCTAATGAAGAAATGCAAGGAAAACCTCTCAAAACCCCTGGCTATAATGTGGAGAAGGAGTCTAGACACTGGTGACATACCAGATAGCTTGAAAAACGCAATAATTGCCCCACTGCATAAAGGAAGAGTAAAGCACTACCAAAAAAACTACCGCCCGGTAGCTCTAACCTCTCACATCATTAAAGTTTTTTGAACGAGTCCTGCGAAGAAAAATTTCAACATTCATGGAGACAAATGAACTACACAACACCGGTCAACATGGGTTCAGAGCGGGAAGATCATGTCTCTCACAACTTTTGGAACAATATGACAACATTCTTAAAGCGCTAGAAGAAAAGAAAAACGTGGATGTCATTTACACCGATTGTGCTAAGGCATTTGATAAATGTGACCATGGTATAATAGCCCACAAACTGAAAGCAAAAGGTATAACTGGGAAAATCGGACGGTGGAAATACAATTTCCTCGTAAACCGAAAACAATCAGTAGCAGTAAACCAAGTCACATCTGAGCCTTCGGATGTCAAAAGCTCAGTGCCCCAAGGAACTGTGCTAGCGCCCCTTCTGTTCCTCATACTAATTTGCGACATAGATACCAACACCAGACACAGTACGGTGTCGTCTTTTGCTGATGACACAAAATTAAGCAAGATAGTAAACACAAGAAGACACGGGCCGACTGCAGGAAGACATGAATGTAGTGTTCCAGTGGACCAGGGAAAACAATATGCAATTCAATGAGAAATTCCAATTAATACGGTACGGAGATAATAATGGTGTTAAAGAAATTACAAATTACTTAACAGAATCTAACCACATAATAGAACGGAAAGACAGTGTGAAAGACCTTGGGGTATTAATGTCTGAAAATATGGGTTTCAAAATACATAACCAGGTCAAAGTGGCGGCTGCGAAACGTCTAACGGGTTGGATTCTGCGTACTTTTAAAACACGCGGTGAAGTACCTATGATAACGCTCTTCAAATCTCTAGTGCTACCGCGGCTTGAATACTGTAGCGTATTAACATCCCCATACAAAGCAGGTGAAATAAATGACGTAGAGAGTGTACAAAGAAATTTCACTTCGCATATAAGTTCGATAAAACATCTACACTATTGGGAGCGTTTAAGAGCACTGAATCTGTACTCACTGGAACGTAGAAGAGAACGTTACCTAATAATATACACGTGGAAAATCGCAGAGGGTTTAGTACCAAACCTACATACTCCGATAGTCATGAAATTCAGTGATAGGAGAGGCTGGGAATGCGAAATCCCCCGGATGAATAACAGGGGTGTTATGGGTTCTCTGCGAGAGGGCTGGTTATCACACAGAGGCCCACGTCTCTTCAACAAACTCCCACGGCGAGTAAGAGACATGAGGGACATCTCGTTAGACAACTTCAAGAGAGCCCTAGATGTCGAACTGCAAAAAGTGCCAGACGAACCCATCCTCGCAAGGGAGCGAGCTGTTGCTTCAAACAGTCTACTGCACCAAATCACCACCCATAACGAGGGGCGTCGCGCTCCTTGGTGCCGCTAGAAGAACGGCGAACACATCTAAAGGTATCTAAAGGTAAAGGTAAATATTGAACGGTGAAGCCTGTGAGGTCTCGTTCCAGTCTAGGGGGTGAGACATGTGAAGCACTTATAGCTGCAACCAGCGCCTGCCATCTTGCCTTCGCAGGATGCATGAGGGTTAGTTGCCCACTCACGGCTCGAAGGAGCCCCATCTCTGAAGCTGCCTCGCTCCAGTGCTTCACTGTCTCATCTCCTAGACTCATATCCTCACTTTCAGAATGCCACCAATTGAGCAATGAACTCACTAGGCATTGTTCTCCAATAGCATATTTTGAATATGTGAATATTCATACAGTGCTATTTAATCAGGGGAGGTTTTTAGTTTGCTTCGTATACTTCCCATCAAGCTTAAAAATATACCCCCAAGACCCCTACCCCTAAGATGTTACTTGTGACTTTTGGTGACTGAGGGGAGTGAATCTTGGTTAACCCCTTGAGTATTGATGCAGTTTTGTCATTGATGACTTTACTTCCAGATAAACGTGTACATAATCATTGTAGTTCGTGATCCTCAAAAGCGTTACATTTTGAGGATGTCGTCTGGCTGCTCATCTCTTCTACTTTTGATAGCCCGGGTTTTCCATTCCACCCTCTGTTCTCTCGACGAGGTAGGAATTGTGAGGATAAACAGTGGGCATTCTGTACTTGTAATTAACAGAATTATCTCATCTGATTTAATCTTCTTGACTTCTTGACGGATTTCAAGACACAAAGATACTTGCGTTACAGTTCAAAAGGAGTTAAGTGATGGGTTGTCAAGATCGTCCAATATTAATTAAGTATCTTTACATGACACATTTATTGTAATGAACTCGTTTAGTTTAACTTAGAGGAGTACTTATTATCAACAGTCAATTATAGGGTCACTCAGCAGAGCGCTCACCTCCACCTGCGCTGGGTTTTTTCACACGATATGATCCGGATCACCTGCTCAATGTATCACTTCTACCTTGGCGCATATCATATCTGCCCACAATCGGTTCATAATTTTGCGAGAAATCTTGTTTACAGACACAGACAAACAAACTACGGTGAAAACATAAAGTCAGTCCAAATTTGTTGGCTAAGGTAATAATTTTAATATGTAAATATGTTGTCACCAGTTCACATAACTAATCATAAAACGGATATCTGATAAATATTAAGTCAACAGAGTAATCGGATAAAAAAGTATAAAAATGTCAATAGTATACTCACCTGTATCAATAAATCCAACGATTAGTAAAATAGGCCCCATGATCCACATGACCAACAAATTGATATTTTGTGGCCAATTGTAACAGAATAATTGTATATGTACGTATGTCTATACTCAGGCACATAACCTGTAGGCTGACTCGAGACAGATCCCGTAGAGAAACAACAAAGTAAAATACAAATAGAACAAAACAAACAGAAATATTGTATCACCAATAATTTCTGTATTGACATGTAGGCTATTATTGCCTGTCCGCATCCACTCTGTTAGGCGGTAAATAAAGGCTATTAAATCCAGAAATCCAAGCAAGTCTCACTCACTCACTCACTCTGCACTCACCCTTCTCTGTCTATCTCTCTCTAAACCTTCCCTTCCTCCCCCCTCCACTCCACTCCCGGTATAAGCTCCGAGATATGTATCGCGAGACACCATAAATGTGTTTAAATAAATACCTCCCGTCTACGTATTGTGAAAACCCTGTTATCCTCCGGCAAATTATGGGGTTGAGTGAGTGAAGGGGGGCCCCCGACAGTGAATGAAGGAGGATACATGTTTTTCATAATACGTGTTGCTAGCCCCAAACGCGCGAGCAACTGAGGCTTTCAACCATCCGACACTTCCCCTTTTATTTATGTGCATCACACATGTTAAATACAATGTTTTTTTTTTTTTTTTTTTACCCTACTGTGGAGAGACTACGGATACACCACTCCTGCCCGGGCCTCACACAGTGGCATGACCCAGTCCAGTTGTACTGAGCTCATGACGCTGGTGGCATTGCCCCGGAGGATAGCCATCCCTAGTCTTTGCTTGAGCCAGAGGGTTTCCCGGGGTTCTCCTGAAACTTCTCTGATTTTACGGCCTATTTCATTCACCATCTTAAGGGTGGTAGGGCCGAAGACTCCTGAAGTTTCGAATGCCAGGGGCTCGAACTGATGATTTCTGGCAATGGCTTGATATTGTTCTCGCTTTTTATTTTCTGCTATCCGGGCGGCTTCACCTGCTTCGTCGGTGTTTCTGGCGATGTTGGTTGTGGAGAAAGTGTCAACACATGTGGCATCCCACACGAGGCACCGGCCATTCTTGCAAGGGCAAGTGGTCATCCCATCTGGCCGTTTGCCGTCTTCTCTGTGAAGTCCATGTGGTTCGAGGATTGATGCACGGTTAGCACTCTGCAGGGCCCATTTTATGACATCATTTATTGCAGAGTGTCTTGGCAGGCGGCCATAATTTAGTCTGTAGCCCCCTTGTTGATGTCGGCGCTCAAGGGGAGAGAGAGAGAGAGAGTAATAGAGAAGAGAACAGAAAATAAGAAGAGAAGGAAAGAAACAAAACAAAATAAAGAAAGAAAGGAAAAAGGAGAGAGAGAGAGAGTTAATGCTAGTAGTTGGCCTAAAAGTGAAAAACAAGGATAGCGAAACAGTATGCTAGCTCACTCTCTCCCCGGTAAGACACTACACAGAAATAAAAAGGAAAACAAACAGACAACAAAAATAACAACAACAATAGACCGATTGATGCTTACGAGGCTGCTTGTAACTAATATACCTAGCTACGTTCGAGAAAATAGACATGTATGCAGGAAGCTATTAAGGGGAGTCACCTACTCTTTTCTCTTTCTCTCTGTTTCTCCCTTTCTCTGGCTTGTATCCATTCGGTCCCATTCAGCCAACTGTTTGAAGACGTTTATCCCCATTCAGGTGTCGATTTCTTCCTGGCGAGTAATAACGAGCCAGCATTGCATGGAGAAATCCGGCTTTGCCGGAGAAATGTTTCTATCGAAAAATTTACAAATTTAGCTTGCTGTAAAAACAAAATATATTGACACCTGGATGGAGGTAAACGTCTTAAAACAGTAGGTTAAATGGGGCCGAATGGATACAACCCCGAGAGAGAGTGAGAATGAGAGAAATACATGAGGTGGGCTCCCTTAACACCTTACGAGCGGGCCCTTTTTTTTTTTCCACTACACGCCAAGCGGGTTTTTTTTAACCCTCAATGGCCTTGTTTCCGAGCTCTTTTTCATGCATAAAGAAGAGCCAGAGTGTAATACAATTATGTATCCCTGAAAGGGCGTAAATTGAGCTTTCCAATGACACCAGAACCATCCTTCTACGACCACGCGTTCTCTTGCAACGATCGTGCAAGACGAGTGCAAAAACCCTAAAATACGGTAATTTCCTTATATAATTCCCTGTGTGGCGAGGTAGGGCGGGTGGAGTTGTGTGGAGTAGATGTCAGTAGGCGCGCGGGAGCCGTGCCGAGCGGTCATGAGGCAACCAACGCTCGTCTCTCTCTCAGAGCCATTCTTGCTCAAAAAATTGCACACAGACTAAAGTCGGGCCCCGCCACATAGTCCAGGTTTTTGGATACGGACTTAAGTCGGGCCCCGATAGACAAGGGTTAATCCCTTGAAGATTATGGCAAGTTTTAAAACTATATTCTGGCTATTATTAGACGATTATATACAGCTTAGGGAGGATATGTAGGAGTTAAAAGGGAAATGACTGGCCCAATTAACCCTGTGATTTTCATGTACCCATCCTAATCTGACTAAAATCGTCCAATATTTGCCAGAATATAGAAAGGTACATGCGTCCTAGAATTCGAAAAGGGTTAAGTTATGAATACAGTTAATAGAGGGTTAACTCCTTGAGGATTAGGACGTTTATATTATATTTTCTGGCTATGATTAGACGATTGTATTCAGAATAGTTAAGGTATATGGAAGTCAGAGGGTTAATTGCGACACTCTTTACCTTTCTGTTTCCCGTAAATCCTTCCTTCTATTATATATACTATTCTATATACTAAGGCACAATCCACACTTTTACTATTTTTTCCCTCCTTTCCTTTTTTTTGTTTTGTTTAATGGTGTCCGACTCAAGACAGAGCCAGGATAGGGATAACACAACAGAAAACAATGAACACACGAAATCAAAATACAAATTCACACACATCCATCCTTACTTGTATACAATCGTATAATGATGCCCTGAAGAAACTGGTGAAACGTGTCATGATTATCAAGGGGTTAAGATCAAGATTATCTAGCCGAATGTTGAAGTTTTGAAGGTGTAACACTCAATGAGAGAGAGAGAGAGAGAGAGAGAGAGAGAGAGAGAGAGAGAGAGAGAGAGAAGGTATGCGTACGGATCGTGTGTTGGTGAAAATTGTATGGGGTGCCGAAAAATAGATGTGGCAGGGATGATTCAGAGAGAGGTAGCTGGAGTCAGCTGAGAGAGTCACACAGAGTTACACAGATACTCAGGCCACACAGACCTTGCGGTCCCAACTAGGTGCTTCGGCCTTAATACTAGTAGACAGGGACAGTTTATAGTGGAAGAATAGGACAGTAAAGTAAAAAGGTTCTCTCCCCGCCCTCTGGCTAAAAAGCCGTACCGGAAAATAGGATAAAGTGTACCCTTATGGGTCAGGAAATGCCCACAAGGAAAGTTTTTATATAGTATAGGAAGAAATTAGTTTGAAAAGGAAATTACACATGTCTACTGATTAATTCGCATTAATCCAATCTTCATTAGATAATCGTCCACTGAAGAGAGAGAGAGAGAGAGAGAGAGAGAGAGAGAGAGAGAGAGAGCGAAAGCGAGTAGAAATGGAAGACAAAGAGATTAATTTGCTAAATTCAATGTAATTGTATGTTTGTATTCAGTGTTGATATATTCAGAAGGGGCCAAAATACGTATATATATATATATAATGACAACAATATATTACCTTTTCAGAATAACTAGATTAGCACTTGGTAGCGAGCATATCTCCGACTATGCTTGGTAGTTGTTTTTTACACACATCCTATCTGCCCGCCAATTTGCGTGATAATGTCTGGACCCACCTCTTCCTTGGTGCATACCCAATCTGCACACCAAATTGTGTGAAAATCATCTCATATCACAAATCCTATCTGCTCACTAAATTTTGTGAACATCGGAACGACACTTCTTCCTGGCGCACATCCTATCTGGCCACCAAATTTCGTATAAATTGGTTCATTACTTTGTGAGATATCTTGATTACAGACACACAGAGGCAAAAACCAAACCTTCGTCCAACTTCATTGGTGAAGGTAATAATGGAATATGACCACATTGACCAGGTATACTGTATAGCTTTTAATATATTTCATATTATAATATATACCCTACTATAATACTGTAATATTAAAAATAGATATAAATATTAGTGGAAGGACAGCGAGGGAGAGGTAAACCGAGAGAAAGGTGGAAGGATGGAGTTATTAAGTATATGCGTGAAAGCGGTGGTGGATTGGAGGAGGGGTGTCGACTAACTTGGGACAGAGGTGGATGGGGCGTTTCATTCGTGGTCACCCCATCAGGGATCACAGCGTCCGACAATAGATAGATTAGTTATGGCGGCGTCACACGAGATTTTTCCGTCAATTTGTATAGGCAATTGACCACTTGCGAGTTTCAGGCTATAAGGAAGTTGGAGCCGTGAACATCGATATTAAACAGAAATTCAATAATAATGTACGTTTCTCATGGATAAATGGTATGTTGAAATGGGTTTTATGTATTTCTATATGTACTACGACAGTATTTTCGCTGGAAATTATGTTAAATATCCTTGTCTACAGCTCTAACATAATTTACCTTCGATCTAGTTTCCGATACCTAAAAATAGGCCTAGTACGAGAAAAAAAACTTGTTCCTCGAATACTATCGGCAAATGCGCTCGTGTGACACTCCCTTCCAATTCATATAAGGTATTTAATGGTTAACCCCGTCTGTACTGGTGATGTCTTTTCAATTCTATTCTACCTACATTTAGACCATTTTATGAAGTTTAGGAAGGATATATTGTAGCTAAATGAATTAATTGAGATACTCTGTAGCCGTTTAATATTAACTATTCTTCTTCATATGGGGTCGGCCGGGTATTCCTACCCCACCCACGCCTTTGTAACGGCTTCCTCCCTTTCAGGGAAATCTAGGAACCAGAAATAACAGGAAGAGAGATATAAATAAGCGTTCGCTAAAAACTGAGAAAGAAATCTCTAAACAAAGTATCATAATGGGAAGAACAATTAATCTATACAACCTTACTGAAGAGATGAAGGTAAATTTATCCGAGTGGAGAAGAAGAGACAGAAAGAGGAAAGAGATTAACTAAGAAGACAGACGAAAACAGAAAAAGACCAAGACACAAAGACACAATAAATATGAAATAAATTATAACTGCCTAGGGAAGTGCCGATGGAACGGCATTTGGTCTAATACTTCCCGACTTTCAGCAGAACTGAACTGATCTTAACATTTTCAACAAGCAATGTGTATTTGTTAATATTTTGAATCTCTTTTTAACCCTGTTTAGGGCGTTCTTTCTGGTACTCTCCGGTTTTGCTCCATTAGTTTGGAGATTATAAGACGTTTCAGCCCATTAGTTAGGCGATAATAAGACGCTTCAAGTCAAGTTACCCACCTGAGACTGGTTGATTGAGCAAGAGTGATTAGTCTCAAAGTTATGGGGGTATTTTTAATTACGGGAGTTTTTAATGGACGACCTTCTCTCTCATGTTTAGCCCCATTCGTTTAGAGACATGCGCCCCATTAGTTTGGAGAGTTTAAGACCTTTCACCCCATTTAAATAGTTTTAAGACCGTTCGTGCCACTTTGATGATGTATTTTTTTCATGGCGAACAATAGTGAGCCTGCTAAATATAGGAGGAACTAACCGGCCCTCCACTGGGATATTTTTCTACCGAAAATGTACAAATTAATCTCGGAGGGAGCTTTTCGGGGTATTCTATATTTCAAGCTTATTGGAGGTCTCGGGAGAAACTAAAACAAAAATAAATAAATGTATAATTAAACTAATAAATAAACCCTAGCCCTTTAAGGAAGGGTATATTGGTTGGTCGATTATTTCATATATTAATTATATGTGTTTAGTTTCCTCCCTAGACCTCCATCAGGATCCCCCTTCTAGATTAATTTGTAAATGTGTCGGTAGAATTACAGGCTCACTGTCGTTCGCCAGGAAAAAAATCGATACCTAAATTGCACGAAAGGTCTTAATAATGACAAAGTAATGTGGCGAAAGGTCTTAACATCGACAAACTAATGGGGCAAACATCTTATCATCTGAAAACTAATGGGGTTGAACATGAGGGAGAAGGGGGTCCAGAACAACTACTCATCTCCCCTCAAGTTAACCCGTTCAGTACCGGTGACGTCTGTTGTGTTTGATTTCAGCTACAATTAGACGATTTTATGAAGCTTAGGAAGGGTAGGCCTATATGGCAGATAAAAGGATAAATAAGAGATAGTCTGTAGCCTTTGAATGGGTAGACGTCCTGCCTAAGCTGAATAAATGTATCTAATATTTGCCAGAATATAATACAAAACGACGTCGCCGGTACAGAAAGGGTTAAGGGAGGTGACCTGTTTTTGTCTCTGTCTTGGCTGTATCCATTCGGCCATATTCAGCCTACTGTCTTAAGACATACAGTATATCCCAATCCAGGTGTCAATATTCAGCCTAATGTCTTAAGACATACAGTATATCCCAATCCAGGTGTCAATATTCAGTCTAATGTCTTAAGACATACAGTATATCCCAATCCAGGTGTCGATATTCAGCCTAATGTCTTAAGACATACAGTATATCCCAATCCAGGTGTCGATATTCAGCCTAATGTCTTAAGACATACAGTATATCCCAATCCAGGTGTCAATATTCAGCCTAATGTCTTAAGACATACAGTATATCCCAATCCAGGTGTCAATATTCAGCCTAATGTCTTAAGACATACAGTATATCCCAATACAGGTGTCAATATTCAGCCTAATGTCTTAAGACATACAGTATATCCCAATCCAGGTGTCAATATTCAGCCTACTGTCTTAAGACATACAGTATATCCCAATCCAGGTGTCGATATTCAGCCTAATGTCTTAAGACATACAGTATATCCTAATCCAGGTGTCAATATTCAGTCTAATGTCTTAAGACATACAGTATATCCCAATCCAGGTGTCAATATTCAGTCTAATGTCTTAAGACATACAGTATATCCCAATCCAGGTGTCAATATTCAGTCTAATGTCTTAAGACATACAGTATATCCCAATCCAGGTGTCGATATTTTCCTGGCGAGCGATAGCGAGCCAGCATTTTATGGAGATATCCGGCTTTGCCAAAGACATTTTTCTATAATGTTTTTTTACATATTTAGCCAGCTGTCTAACTCATTATCATAATTATGGTAGCTCGCTTTCGCTCGCCAAGTATAAATCGACACCTGGACAGGGATAAACGTATTAAAGCAGTAGGCTGAATGGGGCCGAATGGATACAACCCAGAGAGAGAAAGACAAAAGTAAGTCAACCCCCCCCCCCTCTCAAAGTTGAGGGGTGATAAATCGGTTGCCGGAAGTGAATTAGAGAGAAGGAAAGGAGGAAAGAAAGACGAGTGATCCTCTGTGATGACTCCTAAGTCGAAGAGGAACACAACCGAAGAAGAATGAAGAGGCAGAAGAAGAAGAAGAAGAAGAAGAAGAAGAAAAAAAACAAGAAAAACAGACAAAAAGGGAAAACAAACAATGAAAAGAAAAAAAGAAGACGAAGCAGAAGAACAAGAAGAAGAAGGGGAAAGAAGAAGAAGAAGAAAGGAGAAACAGAGGAAAAACGAAAGAAGAAGTATAAGTATAAGGCGAAGGAGAAGAAGAAGAAGAAAAACAGAGAAAGCAAAAAACAGAAGAAAGGCAGTCTCCTCATTGTTCTTGTTTAACCCTTTCAGTACCGAGGCCGTCCTTTGAACGTTATTCTGGCTACTATTAGACGATGTTGTATTCAGTTTAAAAAGGGCCTCCAACAGTTAGGCCTAACAGGCTTTAAACAATATACTGTAACTTAGGCCTTTAAACTACAGATCCTTTTTAACCTTCACAAAATCGATAGTAAGATAACTTCTAATTGTTTTTATTCACATTTAATAAGATTTTGTAAAATGTGCACTAAAGTAGATGACTTTTGGGCTAGAGCTAGGTTACGATACAGACTCTTAGTAGACAGAGGTTATGAGGCAAGTAAATTGTTACATAAATTTAATATTTTTAGGGTCAATTACTGTGACTGTAGTCTAAAATTTGACATAAATAATTTTAATCAAGCATTTTTAACGTGAAGTTTCTTGTATAACCTCTGCTTACTTTGTGTCTGTTTGTATTTATTGTTTATCTTTTTCTATTATTAATATTGATGATGATTTTTTATAATTGATTGTTCTTGTTAAAAGAGTACTCTTTGTTTAAATCTGTTGTTACTATTTCATATTTTGTAATTATTTGTCTTTATATTATTATTATTTTTTTTTTCTATGTGATTGAGGGAGGCAAAAGGCATAACTGCCTATAGCGAGTGCCTCCCCCATAGTTGAAAGAGTGACAGGGCCAAAATCAAGGGACGTTCGAGCCAAAATGCCTGGACACACGGAGTTTGAAGCAATTTAAGTCATAGGAAGAGGGAAAGACTGATTCTGGGAGAGAGTTCCAGAGCTCAGATGTTGAGTAGAAGAAAGTTTGAGAGTAACGTTTCACTCTTGGGTTGGAGAGTTGCACAGAGTAGGGGTGGGATTGAGTTGCAAGACGGGTACCACGTGCCCTACGTAAAGGAGGTGGTATGCACTGGGATAGCTCTGAGGAACACTGATTATTATGGTAGCGATAGAATAGCGAGAGAGATGCAACATTGCGGCGGAGAGAGAGAGAGATTGCAGAGAGTTGGTGAGTGGACGGGAGTTAATGATACGAAAGGCCTTCCTTTCAACTTTGTCTAGGAGAGCGGTGTGTGAGAGGAACCTCCCCACACATGTGAACAATACTCAATACAAGGGCGCACTATGCCCATGTACAGAGCAAGAAGCTGTGCAGGGGAAAAGAACCCCCTAAGGCGGTTGAGCACACCCAGCTTCTGGGAGGCTGCCTTAGCAAGACTGGTAATATGGTCCTTCCAAATGAGAGCAGAAGAAAAAGAGACACCAAGAATATTGAGAGAAGATGAAGGGTTGATTTTTGTATTGTTGAAGAATAAGGGATAGTCCGCTGGGAGATCCTGACGGGTAGATAGATGGAGAAATTGGGTTTTGGAAGCATTAAAGTTAACAAGGTTTTCTCTGCCCCAATTGGAAATAGTATTTAGATCAGAATTTAAGAGTTCTATGGCTTCATTACGTTTGTCGTTGAGGGATTGCTGGCAGGGGCGTTCTGAAAAACTAATGGAGTAGTGTAAGGTTGAGTCGTCTGCGTATGAATGGATGGGAATTAAGGTACAGTTAAGGAGATCATTTATAAAAATTAGAAAGAGAATAGGAGATAGGACAGAGCCCTGAGGAATACCGGAGTTTATAGGGTGAGGAAGTGAACAATGGCCGTCCACAACCGCAGCTATGGAACGGCCAGAAAGGAAATTAGAGACAAAGGCACAGATGGAGGGATAGAAACCGAAGGAGGGTAGTTTAGAAATTAAAGATTTACGCCAGACTCAATCGAAGGCTTTCGATATGTCTAGTGCAATAGAAAAAGTCTCACCGAAGTCCCGAAAGGAGGATGACCAAGAGTTAGTAAGATATGAAAGAAGATCACCAGTAGAGCGACCCTTAAGGAAGCCATACTGGCGGTCTGAGAGCAGATTATGAGAAGAGAAATGCTTAAGAAATTTGGAAGCGAGAATAGTTTCAAAAACTTTAGAAAGACAAGAGATAAGAGCAATTGGACGATAGTTGGAGGGTTGAGAGCGGTCACCCTTCTTTGGGACAGGTTGAATGTGAGCAAACTTCCAGCATGAAGGGAAGACGTTAGAGGATAGACAGAGACGAAAGAGTTTGCCTAGGCAGGGAGTCAGCACGGAAGCACAGTTTTTGAGAACAACAGGAGGAACACCGTCCGGACCGTACGCCTTATTAGTGTTAAGCCCAGAGAGGGTAGAAAGTACATCTTTAGAAGAGATTAGGATATTAGGCATAAGTAAGAGAGAGGAGGGCGGAGAGGGAGGAATAGCACCGGAATCATCCAAGGTGGAGTTTCTAGCAAGAGTTTGAGCGAAGAGTTTAGCTTTGTCAGAGGAAGAAGTGATGGTTGTGCCATCAGAGTGGGAAAGGGGAGGGAAAGACGAGGAAGAGAAATTGTTGGAGAGGTTTTTGGCTAGATGCCAGAAAGTTTGGGAAGAGCTAGAGTTGGATAGTTCAGTGCATTTATTATTGATGAAAGAGTGTTTGGCAAGTCGAAGAACAGATTTGGCTTGATTCCGGGCAGAAAAATATGAAGAATGAGAGTCTTGAGTTTTAAGGCGTCGGTACCGTTTGAATGCTTCCTCCTTATTGCGGACAGCAGTAGAACAGGCGTGAGTAAACCAAGATTTTTTAGCATTAGTCTGAGAGAAAGAGAATGGAATGTATGCTTCCATGCCCGATAGGATTACCTCGGTAATGCGTTCAGCACTCTCCGAGGGTCCCCGGCCATGGAAGCAGAAATCATTCCATGGGAAATTAAAGAAGTACTGCCGAAGAGCCTCCCAGTCGGCAGCGCCAAAGTGCCACAAGCGCCGCCGGCTAGGAGGATCGGGTGGCTGTACTGGAGAGATAGGACAGGTGACAGAGATAAGTTTATGGTCGGAGGAGCCCAAAGGAGAGAAAAGATCGACAGTATAAGAAGAAGGGTTAGAAGTTAGAAACAGGTCAAGAATGTTGGGCCGATCTCCGATGCGATCCGGGATACGGGTGGGTTGCTGAACTAACTGCTCTAGGTCATTTAGGATAGAAAAGACGTAGGCTTGTTCACCAGGTGGATCAGTAGTGTGAGAGGAGAGCCATTGGCGGTGGTGAACGTTGAAATCTCCTAAGATGGAGATTTCTGTGAAAGGAGAAATGGATAGAATGTGTTCCACTGTAGAGTTTAGATAGTCAAAGAATTTAGGAAAGTTGGTAGAGTTAGGGGAAAGATAGACAGCACAGAAATATTTAGTAAGAGAATGACAGGAAAGTTTGAGCCATAAAGTTGAGAATTCAGAGGAGTCGAAATCGTGAACACGAGAGCAAGTGAGTTTGTTGTGCACATATGCACAACATCCGCCTTTGGCTTTGAAACTAGGATAGAGAAAGTAGGAGGATACAGAGAAGGGGTTGCTGGATGTTGCTACAGACACCTGGGTTTCGGTGAGGAAGAGAAGATCAGGTTTGTAGGAGGAGAGATGGTGTTCAACAGAGTGAAAGTTAGAGGAAAGTCCGCGAATGTTGCAGAAATTAATAGAAAGAGTAACAGACCGAGGTCCAGGTAATTGTGTGGGGTCGTCAGGGGATGGTCGGTCGGGTGAGGGGGCATTTATGGTCCCCCCCCCCTGGGGACTCCGAGGCTTGGCTAAAATTCATCATTTTGTGTTTTTTTAATTTTGGTGTGGAGGAATGAAGTGTGGTGTGCATGTTTAGTGTAGTGAAGTGGATAGGGAGGAGGAGGTGTTTGTGAGAGCTAGCTGGATTGATCTCAGTGTAAATGAGGCACAAAGAAAATCAGTAAGAGAGGCCAAGCAAATGAAACAGGAGTTCCAGCGACTCTTTATCACATGCCTATAACCTCACCTGGGTCTAGCCCTGATCGATTGGTGCCTACAATCTCCCCACACAGATTATATCTATTCATTGTCGATAGTATCAATTGCTTGCTTATGCGATTTCCTTAGTTTATTTGTACGATAAATGTAGGTTATTTGTAGGGTTGTTATTGATCGGGGTCACTTGAGGCATGCTATGCTTACAGGTACCTGTCCGATAGCACTATCGTTAGTGAGTGCTATATATGTATTTTTTTGTAATATTATATATATCTTATTAATATTTGTATTTTGTACTATTGTTAATGTCTTGTCAAGTTGCAAATATGATTTTAATATAACATTTTAACACTAATTGTAGTTTCTTTTATTCATGCAGAGTTTAGTAATATTTGCCAGAACGTCCCGGACTTCCCAAATTGACTAATTCCCTGAACGTGACGATAGTGCGTAGTTATGTGTGCAATTAGTTTGCTTGGGAACCAGATTAACTTGTTCATGTAGTAATGTACACCCTATGTGGTGGATTGTGTTCTTTCATTTCATAAATTTTATTTTAGTAAGCGTTGTTTCCACATAGCGATTTTGATATGTTGTTTTGACTTTATATTGTCTTTGTCCCAGTTTTGGTTTGACTTTGTTTGCAAGTTTTAAATTTTAATTGTCTAATTATAGCTACAATGAAATTGACCACTTACGAGTTTCAGGTTATAAGGAAGTTGGAGCCGTGAACATCAATATTAAACAGCAATGCAATAATAATGTACGTTTCTGATGGATAAATGGTATGTTAAATTGGGTTTTATGTATTTATAAATGTATTTAATAATGTACTACGACCGTATGTTAGCTGTACATTCTGTTAAATATCGTTGTCTACAGTTCCAACTTCCTTATAGACCGAAACTCGCAAGTCGGCAATTAGAAAGACGTCTCCGGTAATATTAAAGGGTTAAGGTCTCCGGTACAAGGGGTTAAAAGGTTTATTTAGTGTATATATTTAGTTATATTATAGTCTTCGGTACAGAAGGGGTTAAGGGGGTATAAGGTTTATTTATTAGTGTATATATTTAGTTATATTATAGACGTCTCCGGTACAGAAGGGGTTAAGGGGGTATAAGGTTTATTTATTAGTGAATATATTTAGTTATATTATAGACGTCTCCGGTACAGAAGGGGTTAAGGGGGTATAAGGTTTATTTATTAGTGTATATATTTAGTTATATTATAGACGTCTCCGGTACAGAAGGGGTTAAGGGGTATAAGGTTTATTTATTAGTGTATTTTCTATATTATAGTCTCCGTACAGAAGGGGTTAAGGGGGTATAAGTTTATTTAGTTAGTATATATTTAGTTATATTATAGACGTCTCCGGTACAGAAGGGGTTAAGGGGGTATAAGTTTATTTATTAGTGTATATATTTAGTTATAGACGTCTGCGGTACAGAAGGGGTTAAGGGGGTATAGGTTTATTTATTAGTGTATATTTAGTTATATTATAGACGTCTCCGGTACAGAAGGGGTTAAGGGGGTATAAGGTTTATTTATTAGTGTATATTTAGTTATATTATAGACGTCTCCGGTACAGAAGGGGTTAAGGGGGTATAAGGTTTATTTATTAGTGTATATATTTAGTTATATTATAGACGTCTCCGGTACAGAAGGGGTTAAGGGGGTATAAGGTTTATTTTTTAGTGTATATATTTAGTTATATTATAGACGTCTCCGGTACAGAAGGGGTTAAGGGGTATAAGGTTTATTTATTAGTGTATATATTTAGTTATATTATAGACGTCTCCGGTACAGAAGGGGTTAAGGGGGTATAAGGTTTATTTATTAGTGTATATATTTAGTTATATTATAGACGTCTCCGGTACAGAAGGGGTTAAGGGGGTATAAGGTTTATTTATTAGTGTATATATTTAGTTATATATTATTGCTTTAGCTTCCTCCCTAGACCTCCATCAAGCTTATTAAAACATCCTAAATATACCCCTTCGAGATAATTTATACATTTGTCGGTAGGAAAATGTCTCGGCTGATAACCGATTCCTTCAAAATTACAGGCTCGTTATCGCTAACCAGGGAAAGATCGACACCTAAATGGCACGAAAGGTGTTGATATTGATAAAGAAATGAGACGAAAGGTCATAACATCGACAAACTAATGGGGCGAACGTGTTAATCACAAAACTAATGGGGCTAAACATGAGGGAGAAGGGGGCCCAAAAAAACAACTACTTCCCCATTCAAGGTTATGTTTTTTTTTTGTTTTTTTTATTTATTCGGATAACGAGTGGTCATAGAAAAAAATAATACAACAAAATGAAAGAACATCTGATACTTTGAGTATTCTGACGCGTTTCAGCAGTTCATTCTGTCATCAATGGACGATTTTATTGTGGCTAGGAAGGAATTATGCAAGTCGGAGGATTCATAATAAGTTAGTATCTAGCCCATTAGGCGAAGAAAACTCGTTATAGTGCACAAAACCATAATAAAAGCCAAACATACAACAAATTAATAGAGAAATGTTAGAAGATTGGCAGGTGCCAATAGAACATCAAATATATATCACCCTACTGAAGTAATACAGTTTACAACATTTTAGGGCGGCAACTTTTATTTGCCAATATTTGGGGACCTTTTAACACTATTCGGTACGACGGGTCTTTTTGATACTCCCCTGTTTCCATCCACTATTTTGGAGATTGTAAGACGTTTCACACCATTAGTCTGACGATAATAATAATGCACTTCACCTCCGGTGTCAATTTTTGTTCCGGGCGAGCGATAACGAGCCTGTAACACAAATACTCCGCTACCGGCCCAGACATTTTTCTATCTACAAATGTCCAAATTTAACTTGAAGGGGATTTAGGTGGGCAATTTTGAGATTTTGGATGACCTAGATGTGTGTGAATTTGTATTTTGTTTGTGTGTTCATTGTTTTCTGTTGTGTTGTCCCTATTCTGGGTCTGTCTTGAGTCGTCCCCCCCCCCCAAAGGAAAAGAGGGAAAATGAAAAGAAAAACTAAAGGGACA
Source organism: Paralithodes platypus (assembly GCA_032716605.1). Lineage (NCBI taxonomy): Eukaryota > Metazoa > Arthropoda > Malacostraca > Decapoda > Lithodidae > Paralithodes > Paralithodes platypus. The sequence continues at coordinate 5,695,527 of CM064510.1, read as the reverse complement.
GTGTGGATTGGGCCTGAGTATATGGAATAGAAAATTTGTTTAGTTTGAAGGAAGTCTGCTAGCCTGGGGGACAAACTAAAATGCATTGGCCGAAATTGGCCAAAGCAAACTGTTATATTATATTATATATACTCAGGCCCAATACCCACTTTTCCCATTGTGTTGTTTTCGTGTTTTTCCTTTGTTTATGTTTTTGTTTTTTTGGGGGGGTGGGGGGGGGGGGGGAGACTCAAGACAGGGCCAGCATAGGGACAACACAACAGAAAACAATGAACACACAAACACAAAATACAAAACAGAATCCTCAATACTTAGTACAGAAAACAACACAATAACCCCAAGACGTCGGATCAGATAGTGTTAAGGGAGAACTGCTTGGTTTTTGGTATATATATTTACTTATTAGTTAATATAATACTTTCCTCGCTAGACCTCCATCAAGTTTAGAAAAACATCCCCTCTCAAGATAAATTTGTAAATTTTTCAGTAGAAAAATGTCCCGGCCGAAGGCCGATTCCTTCTAAAATGAGAGACTCGCTATCGTTCGCCTAAAGGGCACGAAGGGTCTTCATATAGATCAAAACATGAGGCGAAAGGTCTCAAAATTGCCAAACTAACGGAACGGACGTCTTAAAACCTCAAAACTAATATGCTAAACATGAGGGAGAAGGGGGTCCATAAAAAGCGAGTAGTCGTACCCCCTTGAGCTATCACTGGTAATTGGTAGGAAGATGGTCCTAGTTGTTATACCCTATTCCCAGTAAGTAGTGCATAACTCTTGAACATTAACCTCTATAACTCACACACGACTAGAGTAATCCACCTAATATGTCTACCATTTGGGAACGGTCTGTCGTGGAATAGGTGTGGAAATGTACAGCCCATTTGCTCTAGCCCTTTTTAAGTTAGAGGTTATAGGGCTCACGCTTTCTGGAATACTAATTTGGAACAGGGTATAGCAGAATAAGAAGCATAATTTGGAACAGGGTATAGCAGAATAAGAAGCATAATTTGGAACAGGGTATAGCAGAATAAGAAGCATAATTTGGAACAGGGTATAGCAGAATAAGAAGCATAATTTCATAAGCCGACTGACAAATTAACTTTCAGAGTTATAAATGAAACGCTACGGCTCTTTCCTCTTCTATCTATCCATCTATATACTCTGGCCCAATCCCCACTTTTCCATGGGGGTGGGGGGTACTCAAGCCAGAGCCAGAATAGGGACAACACAACAGAAAACAATGAACACACAAAAACAAAACACAAATTCACACACATCTAGGTCATCCAGGAGAATACCCATACTTATACTAATAGTCTTATACTTATTGACACTATCTGGTCCGACGTCTTGTGGATTATCATGATATGTTGTTTAGTTGTTATTGAGAATTGTCCTTGTTTTGAGCATTTTCGCGCGAGGTATTTTTAATTTCTCAGCTACGTCGAAAAAAAAACCCTTCCCTGACTTCCTTCAAACTCAATAATTTTCGAACCAGACCCTCTTCAAACTAAATTTGTTCATTAATCGATAGACAAATGTCTTCGATGTTACAGACTCGCTATCCATCGCCCAGAAAATAAAGATCGACAGCTCATTAGAGTGAAGCGTCTTAGTATCGCCAGATTAATGGGGTGAAACATCTTCAAATCTCCAAATTAATTGGGCGAGACGTGGTAGGTCACAAAACATCCTCCTGAACCTAATAGTGAACGGAGAAGTGAGACTGAGATTGATGTTATATATATATATATATATTTTTATATATATATTTTTGTTCTCAGCTGACGGTAAATTGAATCCCTTATAGCAGCTATTTTCGCGATACAAATCTATACTAACTACTACATAAAACTACTATAACACTATTATAAAACTATTATAAAACTAAAACACTGCTATGTCTCTTCAGCCAATAAATACCAAGTTTTCATAATTAACAATATATATTCGTTACAAAAGACGTCGCCGGTAAAGAAGGGGTTAAAGTTGAGGAGAGATAAACCGATTGCGGAAGTGAATTAGAGAGAAGGAAAGGAGGAAAGAAAGACGAGTGATCCGCTGTGACGACCCCTAAGAGGAATAGTAGAAAGAAGAAGAAAGGAAGTAAAAGAAAAGAAAAAGAAAAGAACAAGAAAAATAAGAAAAAAGAAAAAGAAGAAAAAGAGAAGAAGAGGAAAAGAAGAAAGGAGGAGAGGAAAGAAAGAAGAAGAGAAGAAGAGGGGAAGAGAAGAGGAGAAGAGAAGAGGAAAGAGGAGAAGAGAGAGAAGAGAAAGAGAAGAAAGAGAGAGGAGAAGAGGAGAAGAAGAAGAAGAGGAGAAGAGGAAAGAAGAAGAGAGAAGAAAGAAGAAGAGAGGAAGAAAAGAAAGAAGAAGGGAAAGAGAGAGAGAGAAAAAGGAAAGAGAAAGAAGAGAAGAAGAGAGGAGAAGAGGGAAGAAGAAAGAAGAAAGAGAGGGAAGAAGAAGAAGGAGGAGAAGAGGAAAGAAGAAGAGAGGAGAAGAGGGAAGAAGAGGAGAAGTGAGAAGAGGAAGAGAGGAGAAGAGGAAAGAAGAAGAGAGGAGAAGAGGAAAGAAGAAGAGAGGAGGAAGAGGAAGAAGAAGAGAGGAGAAGAGGGAAAGAAGAAGAGGGAAGAAAGAAGAGAGGAGAGAAAGAGAGAGGAGAAGAGGGAAAGAAGAGAGGAGAAGAGGAAGAAGAAGAAGAGAAGAAGAAGGAGAAGAAAGAAGAGAGGAGAAGAGGAAAGAAGAAGAGAGGAGAGAAGAGGAAGAAAAAGAGAGAAGAGGGAAGAAAAGAGGAGAGAAGGGAAAGAAGAAGAGAGGAGAAGAGGGAAAGAAGAGAGAGAAGTGGAAAGAGAAGAGAGAGAGGAAGAGAAGAAGAGGAAAAGAAATAATAATAATAATAATAAATGATAATAATAATAATAATATAAAATAATACTATACAATAAAAGAATAATCAAGAGAAAGAAGAAGAGAGGAATCACAAAGAAATTAATTACAAATAAAAGAAGCAGTAGATTAATAATAAATATAATATAATAATACACGTAATAAATAATAATATATAATAATAATACTAATAATAAATTAATAAAACTTAAAACAAGAATGGGCCTGAACACAGGGCATAAGAATATTTTGCAACTTAAAGTAATGCACGTTATTATAATCACTATTCAATATCAAATCATCTTAAGCACATTGGACAATTAAACAAGAGGAGCGGATGGTATCTGTCAACGAAACAAATTTTAGAGGTGAGGTATCTGTTGGGAAGAGCAATTAGGAAATAGGTGCAGGAAAAGGTAATTTTTCGTTTTTGCTCCACCCTTTAGAGTTACGAGGAGAGAGTAGGGATCAAGTTGTCAAGTATTCAGTTGTCTCCGGTCAATTATTATGTATAGTAGTGTTAAGGGACAGTGGTTATTGGGGGTCTAATTATTTATATATTATATACATTTTAGTTTCCTCGCTACACCTTCATCAAGCTTAATAAAACACCCCCTAATACCCTCATTCAAGATATATTTTGTAAATTGTTCGATTTTTATAAATGTCCCGGCAGCAGACCGGTCCACACAAATACAAGTTCGCTATCGCTCACCAGGAAAAATCGACGACACCTAAAGAGCGCGAAAGGTCTTAATATTGACAACAAAAATGGGGCAACAAGTTTTAAAATCGACAAATTAATGGGGCAAACGTCTTAGAATCTCAAAACTTATGGGGATAAGCATGAGGAAGAAAAAGGACCAGGAAAACGGCCCATCTCCCCTCAAGTTGGCTGGCTCCGGGAATATTAGTTACTATGAATAGAAAGATAATAGGCTACTCATTTGATTAGGGTGTATAGCAGTGTTAAGGGGAGAGGGACCGGTTTTATGGCCCCCCTTCTTCCTCGTGTTTAGCCTCATTAGGGTGTATAGCAGTGTTAAGGGGAGAGGGGCCGGTTTTATGGTCCCCCTTTTTCCTCGTGTTTAGCCTCATTAGGGTGTATAGCAGTGTTAAGGGGAGAGGGACCGGTTTTATGGTCCCCCTTCTTCCTCGTGTTTAGCCTCATTAGGGTGTATAGCAGTGTTAAGGGGAGAGAGACCGGTTTTATGGCCCCCCTTCTTCCTCGTGTTTAGCCTCATTAGGGTGTATAGGAGTGTTATGCTGGGGTCACACATTCACGTATATCGCTCCCGTATGCTCCCGTCAGGCGTGATCGCCAATTTTGTGTTATGACGGGCGTAGTCCGGCCGTGTACGCCCGTATAGACTACGACTATTGCAGTTCCCGACATACGTACCGTAACGGGGCCAGTGTTACGTCAGACGTAATGTAGTCGTATGGAGCTACGTACGTGCTTGCGACTTGCGTAAGCATGTCCCCGTTAGTCCGCCTGGGCTGCCCGATTTGCGGGAACACAGGCCACGCCCATGGCCACGCCCCCACAAGACCTACGTAGCTGAGGCCGTACGTCTTGTGAGTTTGTAGGCATTACGTGGACCGTGTCTGGACAATCGTAGGCACACCCCGTCTGTCCAAACACAGACAAAGACAGTTTTTGTCAACCACGTAGGTCTGGGTTGGAATCTGGGAACTACAAAAGGGCAGGAATGGCCACACCATTCCCATTCCCACTCCTTCATCGGCACCATGAACAACATCGCGGAATTCATCCTGGAGGAGTTCAATTTTGTGAACTCCCTTTATAGAGGAAAGACCATTCATCCTTGTGACCTTTAACCCGCTGAGTGCCAGCCAATTTTGACGGTGTGCTTCTGCTAGTGCCAGAGTTTTTTTTTTTTTTTGGCTAAATCTATCAAGTTGGGAGAGAAAGGAAGGATAATGGTAAAAAAAACACTCCCCTTGTCCATTTTCGCCAGAAAGCAGGTCCCCGATGGGTCCCGAAAGTTGCTGAAAAGACACTATAGACTACAGAGACTTTTATGGTATCGGAATGAATGGGTGGGAGGGTGGTGGAAGGGTGGTTTTCGGGTTGGATGGGGGAAGGTAGAAGGGTAAATTGACTTGTGTTACACATATGAAGCCGATTGGTGAGGTAGTTTCGCCGCCACAGATTTTCCTTTTTTTCCTTATCTTCGTACGGATACGCTGGAAGTGGGTGGTTGGAGGTGGTTGGGGGTGTGGTGGGGGGAAGGCAGAAGGGTAAAGGACTTGTCACACAAATATGGACCCGATTGGTGCAGTCGGTTCGCCGCCACAGATTTTCCTTTTTTTTCCTTCTGACGGGACCGACAGTCAGCGAGTGGGTGGGAGGAGGGATTTGGGATTTTTGTGGTGGGTAGCCTAAAGGGTAAGGTACATGTGGTAAAAATATGAAAGCCATAGGTGCAGTCGTTTCGCTGCTACGATTTGTTTTCGGCAGGGTGCAGAGGGTGGCAGGGTTGGCTTGTTGGTTGCTGCTCAGGTGTGGTGAGAGGTGTGACGGGAGTGTCCCCCGCTGGTCCCCCGGTTGTCCCCCGTGACCCCACCGTACAACGGTGCCGCGTCTTCCCGCCAACCCGCAGTGCGGCGGTTCTGCCAGATGCGCCCAGACTTACTTTCACTTTCCCGTTTTACGTGAACATTGTACGATTAGCGGGAGAAACATACGTTTTACCGGGCTAGCTGCTACGTTTTACGGGGCTGCTCCCGTAAGACGTAGCAGCTAGCCAGGTAAAACGTATGCTTTCCCGACTTTTGACATACGTGAGCGCGAGCCACGTATCTGATTCGAAATCCAAAACATACCGGGCGGCCTTGGCCGCACCCACCACCTCCCAGACCAGCGTGGCTACTCCCGCCATGCGTACCAACCCCCACGACTAGACACAATTTCATTTACGTTTTGCGTACTAAGCCCTTACGTTTTACGTATTCGGTTGCCAACTACCAATAAACCTTCGTACGGGAGCATACGGGAGCATATACGTGAATGTGTGACCCCAGCATATAGGGGTTTTATGGTCCCCCTTGTTCCTCGTGTTTAGCCTCATTAGGGTGTATAGCAGTGTTAAGGGGAGAGGGACCGGTTTTATGGTCCCCCTTGTTCCTCGTGTTTAGCCTCATTAGGGTGTATAGCAGTGTTAAGGGGAGAGGGGCCAGTTTTATGGTCCCCCTTCTTCCTCGTGTTTAGCCTCATTAGGGTGTATAGCAGTGTTAAGGGGAGAGGGGCCGGTTTTATGGCCCCCCTTCTTCCTCGCGTTTAGCCTCATTAGTTTTCAGATTTTAACCCTTAAAAAGCGGTTCACCACTTAAGTCGAGTTAAATAAAGCTGGACTATGTGGCGGCGCTCGACATAACTCGAGTGGCAATTTCAGCACGTAATGTGGCTGAGAGAGAGAGACAAGTGGTGGCAGGAGACTAGCGAGCGTATGACTGCTCCAGACCACCGCGGCGAACCTACTGACACAAATCTCAGCTCCCTCCTCCCTCTCTCACTCGCTACATACTCAATTATGTACCGAAAGTACCGAATTACCTGCTTTTTGCACTCGCGTTGCACGGTTATTGCTAGAAAACTATCCATCATACAAGGATCGTTATGGTGTCATTCGGAAGCTCTGTTTATGCCCTTTCAGGGATAGATACTTGTTTTACGTTCTGGGTCTTATTTAGGCATGAAAATGATCACGTAAACAGCCCTATTTTGGCTAAAAACACCCGCTGGGCGGTACACATAAATAAACCGCATAGGCCGCTCGTAAGGTGTTAAGACGTTCGACTCATTAGATTGGCGGTTTTATTCCTTTACACCCCATTTCTTTGTCAATATTAAGACCTTTCGTGCCATTTAGGTGTCGATGCTCTGGCAAGCGATAGCGAGCCTGTAATTTTAAGAGTAACCGGCCTTTGGACGGGACATTTTTCTACCGAAAAATGCACACATTTATCATGAAGGGGGTTCTTGGGTGTGTTTTTACAGCTTGGTGGAGGTCAAGTGAGGAAACTAAGACATATATGAAAACATAAATAAATAGACCAAGAACATAACCACTGACCCCTTAATTAACCCATTCGGTACCGCTGACGTCCTTCTCGTTATATTTTGGCAATGATCAGATGATTTTATTCAGCTTAGGATGGATCTCTAAAAATTAAAAGACTACAAACTATCTCGAATAGTCTTCCTAGCTACCATATATCCTTCCTAAGCTTCATAGAATCGCCTAAATATATAGCTGAAATAAAACAAAAAACGTCGCCGCTACAGAAAGAGTTAAGAAACTTATGACACGAATACAACACGTTTTGTCTGGCTCTCTCTCTCTCCAAACCTAAATATTTGTTTTGTATAAGGGAGTAGACCACTCATTTGATTATGTTGGTAGTGTTGTTAATTTATACCACGAATACTACACGCTCACGCTCGCTCTCTCTCTCTCTCTCTCTCTCTCCAAACCTAAATATTTGTTATGTATAGGCCTAGTAAGGAAGGTCACTCATTTGATTAGGTTGGTATATAGTAGTAGTGTTGATAACTTAACACTAGATTAGCGGGCTAGCGGTTTATTTATATGTACCGCCCAGCGGGGTGTTTTTAGCCAAAATAGGGCTGTTTACGTGATCATTTTCATGCCTAAATAAGACCCAGAGCGTAAAACAAGTATCTATCCCTGAAAGGGCATAAACAGAGCTTTCGAATGACACCATAACGATCCTTTTATGACGGCTAGTTTTCTTGCAACAACCGCGCAACGCGAGTGCAAAAAGCATGTAATTCGGTACTTTCCCAATACAATTCAGTATGTAGCGAGTGAGAGAGGGAGGGAGGAGGTGGGATTCGTGTCAGTAGGTTCGCCGCGGTGGTCTGGAGCAGTCATACGCTCGCTACTCTCCTGCCACCACTTGTCTCTCTCTCTCAGCAACATTACGTGCTGAAATTGCCACACGACCTATGTCGCGCGCCGCCAGATAGTCCAGATTTATTATTCTCGACTTATGTTGCGCGCCGACACTTAGGGGTTAAAGCACGAATACTAAACTCTCTCTCTCTCTCTTTCTCTCCGAATTAAATTCAATATAAAGAGAGCATGCCTAGATGTCACACAACATTTCTTCACATACAGTATGGTCAAAGAGTGGGAACAGTTTACCAAGGGAGGTGGTCAACAAGAATTCAATTGATAGCCTACGTTTAAGATTCTGGACGATCGTCAGATGGAGATTGAATTAATATGTAAAGAATCAGGAAGTACATAATTGTAGGTTCCCTTTCAAACTAATGTCTTTCCATCCTATATAGAAACTTTCCTTGTGGGCTTTTCCTGACCCAGAAGGTTACACGTACTTCATCCAATTTTCAGGTACAGGTACGGCTTTTTAACCTGAGGGAGCGGAAGGTGGGGAGAGAGCCTTCTACTTTGCTGTCCTATTCATCTACTATAAACTGTCCCTGTTTAGTAGTTATAATTTCGGACCACCTAGTAGGGACTGCAAGGTCTGTGTGGTCTGAGTATCTGTGTAACTCTGTGTGACTCTTTTCTGTCTAGCCTCGCCCCTCCCTTTCATTCTCAGAAGAGGCAGAGAGCTCAGATCATCGTGTAGATTATGTAGCAAGCGAGGATAAGGTCAATTCAACTCGTAATACAGTAACTAACTGTATGGACACACGACAACGATAATATATCTATGGTTTAATATTTTTTAATAATTGACAGAACCCTTATCTAATAAACCAAATAGTATCTCCATGTGTTTAATAAAATGGTAAAGGAACATATACAAATTAGTTCCCACCACGAGACACCCAACACATTGTTCCAGATCTTATAACTATTTTAAATTCCTTCGTATAAAGAGATCCACCTAGAACCCCTTATCTGATCCTATAGCAATATACTGTAGAACAGGGGTGTCAAACATGCGGCCCCCCTCCCTCTCGCATGCGGCCTGCAAACCAGGTTGACCAAGTAGTGTAAAATGTTGTATTTTTATACTAAACATAATTATTATTTCTTAAATATATTATATGTTGGTACTAGCCTATATGTTGGTACTAGCCTATATGTTGGTACTAGCCTATATATTGGTACTAGCCTATATGTTGGTACTAGCCTATATGTTGGTACTAGCCTATATGTTGGTACTAGCCTATATGTTGGTACTAGCCTATATGTTGGTACTAGCCTATATGTTGGTACTAGCCTATATGTTGGTACTAGCCTATATGTTGGTACTAGCCTATATGTTGGTACTAGCCTATATGTTGGTACTAGCCTATATGTTGGTACTAGCCTATATTAACTTGTTCTAATTCTAGGAAGTATTTGTGAGAGTAAGAAGCTTACAGGAGATTAAATACTCTTTCACCATTAGACATTCTTCTTATGCTGAATAAAATCGTCAACGGGTTTAGAATATGCTCAATTCGGGGCCAGTGAGACGGTTTTTGCAATCATGGTCAGTATGAGGCCCAAGGCTACGGAGATAATACACAACTAACTATAACTAACTAACTATCTAACTTACTAACTAACTCTCTCTCTCTCTCTCTCTCTCTCTCTCTCTCTCTCTCTCCTCTTCCTATATTCCATTTACTTCTCATTATCAATTATTTTAATACAGTGACGACAGCCAGGTGATTTTATTCAAATTATGAAGGACCTCAGAGAGAGAGAGAGAGAAGGGTAGGAACAAGAGAGGAGACAAAACAAATAATACAAGTCTAAGAGAATCTTAATTCAAACATTGACTTTATTGAATGTGGAAAACCCATCCAAACAATAAGCAATACAATAGTTTACTCATACTTCTGAATTGTATACTCTCTCTCTCTCACACACACACACAAACCCATCCAAACAATAAGCAATAAAATAGTTTACTCATACTTCCGAATTGTATACTCTCTCTCTCTCTCTCTCTCACACACACACACACACACACACACACACACAAACCCATCCAAACAATAAGCAATAAAATAGTTTACTCATACTTCTGAATTGTATACTCTCTCTCTCTCACACACACACACAAACCCATCCAAACAATAAGCAATAAAATAGTTTACTCATACTTCTGAATTGTATACTCTCTCTCTCTCTCTCTCACACACACACACACACAAACCCATCCAAACAATAAGCAATAAAATAGTTTACTCATACTTCTGAATTGTATACTCTCTCTCTCTCTCACACACACACACAAACCCATCCAAACAATAAGCAATAAAATAGTTTACTCATACTTCCGAATTGTATACTCTCTCTCTCTCTCTCTCTCTCACACACACACACACACACAAACCCATCCAAACAATAAGCAATAAAATAGTTTACTCGTACTTCTGAATTGTATACTCTCTCTCTCTCTCTCACACACACACACAAACCCATCCAAACAATTAGCAATAAAATAGTTTACTCATACTTCCGAATTGTATACTCTCTCTCTCTCTCACACACACACACACACACACAAACCCATCCAAACAATAAGCAATAAAATAGTTTACTCATACTTCCGAATTGTATACTCTCTCTCTTTCTCTCTCACACACACACACACACACAAACCCATCCAAACAATAAGCAATACAATAGTTTACTCATACTTCCGATTTGTATACTCTCTCTCTCTCTCTCTCACACACCCTCTCCCTCTCTCTCACACACACCGTGTCTCTCTGTCTGTCTATGTCTATTTCTCCCTCTCTGTCTGGTCTGGTCTATCGGTCTCTCTCTCTCTCTCTCTGAGGTCCTTCCTAATTTGAACAAAATCACCTGGCGGTCGTCACTGTATTAAAATAGTTGATAATGAGAAGTAAATAGAATAAAGGAAGAGAGAGAGAGAGAGAGAGAGTCACTGGTCTATCTCCTGTACTAACAAATTACGCCTGATAAGTCTTGGGAAAATGGCAAACCAGTGTTGTTAATCCATGGTCAGTGAGGGCTCTTCGTAAATTAGTGGGACAGGTGGCACAGTTGCCGTAAATAATATATTGTTATGTGTTTTGAATATTTTCAGAAATTACTTAATCTGGATAATATGAAGCATTTATTTAAATTTATATTAGGACGGGTGGAGGCATTACCGGTATATTATATTTGGCCTGCTACATTAACCTCTTCTGTACCGGCAACATCTTTTTAACAAATGTTGATACTATTTGACGATTTTATTCGGTTTCGAAAGGGCCTCCAGCAATTGATAGGCTTCGAACAATCTCACTTATTCCTTTTTACTACCACAGATCCTCCTTAAATTGCACAAAATCCTCTAAACATAGCTACAATAATATATAAGACGTCGCCGGTACAGAAGGGGTTAATGCGGCCCTACAATATTGTGTCGTGTAAAATTTGGCCCGCCAGAGCCAATGAGTTTGACACCCCTGCTGTAGAACCTTTAATATCATTAAGGGGGTAGTGCTTGGTTTTTGGTTTATATATATCTATTAATATATTTGTGAGTTTCCTCCGTAGGAAACTCAAACTTTATCTTGGCTTTGGTTTCTGCTATCTCTATTATAATTAAGTCCTAACCACTTCGTTTTGGATCGTAATGTCTGTATGGTTCATGTATCTGTGTACATCTTTCTCTCTACCCTTCACGATCCTCCTTCCATCTCATTTCCCTATAATAATTGTTCTTCCCTCCACTTCCTCTATCTCTTTATTCAACAATACTACCTTCCTCCCTCTTCTCTTCGTCCTGTCTTCCACCTCCTTCGTTAATCCTTCCAACCTCCCTCTTCTCATTGTACCTTCCTTCCTGTTTGCTGGTTATCTCGTCCTTATCCCCTTTCCGCCTCTTCCTCCCCCTCCCCTCCACCTCCTTCCTCTAATGCACTTCCCTCTACCTTCTCCATCCATCTTCCTCCCTCCTTCCTCTCAATGCACCTTCCTCTGTTTACCTCCCTCTCTCCCTTCTTCCATCCCTCCTCGATCCTCCTTCCTCTCAATGCACCTTCCTCTGTTTACCTCCCTCTCTCCCTTCTTCCATCCCTCCTCGATCCTCCTTCCTCCCATTTTACCTCCTCTTCTTCCTATTGTTTACCTCAATATCCCTCCTCCACCTCCTTGCTCTCAATGCACCCCCCCCCCCACCCTCCTCTCCTTTCCTCTCTCCCTTCTCCACTCCTCCTCCACCTCCTTGCTCTAAATGCACCCCCCCCCCCCGTCTCCTTTCCTCTCTCCCTTCTCCTCTCCTCCTCCACCTCCTTCGTCTCAATGCACCTCCCTCTCCATCCCTTTCCTCCACCTCCGTCTCAATTCACCTCCCTCCCTCTCCCTCCCTCCTCCACCCTCCAACCCACCTCCCCACCATCCTCCCACACCGGACCAGAGCTAATTACTGAATTAATTGGGACCCCACCAGAAACTTCCCATAATCTTACCTCCCGCAGTTCACGAATTATACTGGGAGGCCTTTAATGTCATCAAGGGCATGACCTCCGCTTACTGGGGAAATTATAGGGGGGTCGGATTCTAGGCTAGCTATAAGATCGGTTGAGGTGTGGTGGAGGAAGGGATACAAGATTATAATATGCCTGTATTAATCAATATCGTTATTAATAGTCTTTACCCTATGAATCCTCCAGATCCTTCCTAAGCAGTAAAAAATCGTCTATAATCTATGTTTTATTAATTTCACTCCACACACCACACACCTCCCAACGAAATGATTGAAAGCATGTAATCCTACCGGGATTCGAACCGGGGTTAACACATACAGATTTTAAACACTCTAATCATTACACAATCAATAATTACACCATACATAATGAACAAATAGACATGACCCATCTCCCCTTAACCCGTACAGTACCAGTGACATCCTTTTCAGTATACTATGACAACTATTAGACGATTTTATTCAGCTTAGGAAAGACGTCTACCGATAAAAAGGCTACATACTATCTCGATTCATCCTTGCAGCTACCGTATATCCTTCCTAAACTAATACAATCGTCTAAAAGCAGCTGCAATCCAATAAAACAAGACGTCGCCGGAACAGTAAGGGTTGATGGTGTGTGGTGTAGGAGGAGTGAACGAGAAAGGTCGAGGATCAAGAATGAAAGCAGAGTTAATTAATTTAATTAGCTAGAGTGGTAGTGTGGTGAGCAGTATATCAAGCAAATCATGTTAACCCCTTCTGTTCCGACGACGTCTTTTTCATTTTATTCTAGCTATATTTATACGATGTTGTGAACTTTTAGAAAGATTTGAGGTCGTGAAAGGGGTTAAGTGAGATCGTTCGAAGCTTGTAAATTGCTGGAGGCCCTTTTCAAACTGAATACAATCGTTCAATAGTAGCCAAAATAGAGCTAAACAAACATCACCGGTACAGAAGGGGTTAATATATATGTCTTAACCCTTTTAGAATTATGCCGCATTTTGACAAGTTTATTATGGCTACCAATAGACGATTTTATACAACTTAGGATGAATTTGTGGGATTAAAAAGGGTAGAGACTATCTGCATTAAGGGCAGGAAGACCGTTTTTCTGGACCCCCTTCTTCCTAATGTTTAGCCCCACTAGTTTTGAGATTATAAGACGTTCGTCCCATTAGTTTGGCGATCTTAACACCTTTCGCCCCATTTCGTTGTCAATTTTAAGACCTTTCGTGCCATTTGCAACACAATCCCACCCCTACTCTGTGCAACTCTCCAACCCAAGAGTGAAACGTTACTCTCAGTCTTTCTTCTATTCAACAACTGAACTCTGGAACTCTCTCCTAGAATCAGTCTTTCCCTCTTCCTATGACTTAGAATGCTTCAAACTCCGTGTGTCCAGGCATTTTGGCTCGAACGTCCCTCGATTTTGGCCCTGTCACTCTTTCAACTATGGGGGAGGCACTCGTTATAGGCAGTTCTGCCTTTTGCCTCCCTCACTCACATAGACAAAAACAAAAATTAGGTGTCGATTTTTTCCTGGCGAGCGACAGCGAGCCTGCAATTTTAAGAGGAACCGGCCTTCGGCCGGGATATTTTTCTACCGAAAAAAATTCAAATTTATCTTGAAGGGGGGGTCTACGGTGTGTTTTCCTAAGCTTGATGGAGGTCTAGGGAGGAAACTAAACAAATATATAAATACATGAATTAATAGACCAAACAAACGGCCAGTCTCCCCTTAATTTGCACTGGATTCTCGAGTAAATGGACATCAATCGTGGTTATGTTACTAATGTACTTATAACTGTCTGGATGGTGTAATGGTTAGAGCGTGTAAGTTCTGTATGCGATGTCCTGGGTTCGAATCCTGGGAGAATCACATGCTTTCATTAATTTCATTTGGGGGTTATTGGTGTTAAGAACGATTCTAACAATAGTAATACATGGAATTTAATTTGTTCTGCAGATGAAGAAAATATTAAAAGGAAAGGGTACACACACTTATAAAGGAAAGGGTACACACACTTATAAAGGAAAGGGTACACACACTTATAAAGGCGGTGTATCACGAGCGATTTTTCCGTCATTTTTTACGGGCAAACATAGTCTAACAGCTTCAAAATTAAGTTTTATCAAAATTAAATTACCTAACAATCTACATTCAATCTAGTTCCGATGTCAATGCGAAAGAGCTTTACAATATTACGACAAACGACTTCCTCATCGAAAATTGCCGGAAAATTCGCTCGTTTGACAGCACCTGAACATAATTATGCAAAAATATAACTTTTACTGGCAATGTTAACCATTGTTGTAATAGCGTCGTCTTTTTCATGTTATTCATGCTATAATTAAACGATTTTATGCAGTTGTTTAAGGGCCTCCAGCATTCAACAAGCTTTGAACTATCTTAATTAACCCTTTTATCTACCGAAGATCCTTCTTAAGCTGCAGAAGATCTTCTAATTATAAATAGAATATTTCCTTTCACCTATGCATAGCCTCCGATAGCAGCGCAGTTGGGATATTGTACATGCTAAGATTGGTATGCAGGATTCGAAACTACATAATAAATCGTAGGCTTGTGCAGTAATCTTTAACGGTCTTCGTGGTGCAGTGCATAGTGTGTTGATTTTCGGTGTGAGCATCCTGGGTTCGAATCCCCGGACTGCCACATGTGGTTGTTAATTTCATTAATCGATTTTAGGAGTTGAGTTGATTGGTGGAGAGAACATAATAATAATATAATAGGACGTCAACGGTACAGAAGGGGTTAATATATAGATATGCGAACTAAATTTTATTTCATAGCAAGGGTAGACCAAATTATACGACAATAATGAGAAAATAATAGGAAAGCCGGGAGCTAATTGAAACATATTGGGCACCAAAGAAGCCAGGCACGCAGCGGGGAGGTCAGGCATTATATTTAAGAGCAGGTTGTGAGAGAAATACTTTGGTAAAAAAAAAAAAAAAAAAAAAAAATATATATATATATATATATTTATATAACACAATGTGCACTCACCCCCCCCCCCCCCCCCCCCCACACACACACGCACATACACACACACCAACGACATAACATAGAACACAACCAAGCACACACACACACACACACAGAAATTCCAGGAAAATGCACTTCAATATTATTAACGAACCCGAAAACAAGAGAGAATATTTCAGCCACAAAGCAATATTCATAATTATCAAAGGGCTGGGGAATAATGACGAGAGAAAGAATCTACAGGAAATATACCCTTTTATGTTGGTGTCGCAGTTTTAAATTATATTCTAGCTGTCATTAGACGATTTTATGCAGAATTGTAATCCCCCGTGTAAATGTGAAACGTTACTTGCGAGTAGTCAGTTAGTTAAAATAGGACTTCAGAGGCTATATCAATCCCTCTGGATTATTAAGCCAGCTAGCACACTGTAAGTCGAGTAAAACGTCACCGAGTATTGTGCTATAAGAAACTTAGATGATAACACAGACTGATATTTAGCAGGATTACCAAGTAAAATATGGTCGTAATACATATATAATTACATAAAACCAAATTCAACATTTTATCCTTGAGAATCCTACATTATTATTGCATTTCCGTTGAATGTCAATGTTAACAGCTCCACTTGCACAATAGTATTTTTTTATTCACGCATAGCCTTCCTAGGCTTTAAAATGTCGCCTAAAATAGCCTGGATAGAATACAAGTATATACAGTATAAAATTATGTAAATGTGTCATGGTATACGGAATATAAATAATAAAACTGTCGCCCTTAATTAATTATACCGAGTTCTGCATATAATTTTATTTTGTCGAGTCCCATTACTTTAATTCATATTAACAATAATCGTATGCAAGTAGCGTTCGTGTGTGAAAATACTCTTTGCAAAACAGCCGTGTGTGTGTAGTTGTGATTTTGGTTTTGTGTGAGTGTTTTGTGTTTTGGTGTGTGTTTATGAATACGTGTGGTTTTGTTTTAATAGGTGTGTGCGTGTGTGTGTGGGAGGTGTGTGTGTGTGTGTGTATTTGTTATTTTAGTGTGTTTGAGATTTAAAGTGTGTGTGCGTATGTGTGGTTTTAGTGTGTGTGGTTTTAGTGTGGTTTTAGTGTGTGTGTGTGTGTGGTTTGAGTGTGTGTTTGTGGTTTTAGCGTGGGTGTGTGGTTTTAGTGTGGGTGTGTGGTTTTAGTGTGGGTGTGTGGTTTTAGTGTGGGTGTGCGGTTTCAGTGTGGGTGTGTGGTTTTAGCGTGGGTGTGTGGTTTTAGTGTGGGTGTGTGGTTTTAGTGTGGGTGTGTGGTTTTAGTGTGAGTTTGTGGTTTTAATGTGTGTGTGGTTTTAGTGTGGGTGTGTGTGTGGTCTTAATACGTGTGGTTTTAGTGTGTGTGTGGTTTTAGTGTGTATTTTTTAGTGTGTGTGTGTGGTTTTAGTTTGCGTGTGGTTTTAGTGTGTGTGTGTGGTTTTAGTGTGTGTGTGGTTTTAGTGTGGGTGTGTGGTTTTAGTGTGTGTGTGTGTGGTTTTAGTGTGTGTGGTTTTAGTGTGGGTGTGTGGTTTTAGTGTGGGTGTGTGGTTTTAGTGTGGGTTTGTGTGTGGTCTTAGTGTGTGTGAATTTAATTGAATTAAGTTTATTTTGCTCAGACTTTTACACAAAATATGGAGTGAGTGTGTTTTTTTTTTTTTTTTTTTTTCTATATTCCAACTTACTTCCTCTCGGGCATAGGCTGAGAGCCTTAACATTCACCGCTTTACAATGAACAGTGAAGCCCGTGAGGTCTTATTCCAGTCTAGGGAGTGAGACATGTGAAGCACGTAGAGTACAACGAGCACCTGCCATCTTGCCTTCACATGAGGCACGGTGCTCACTCATGGCCCGAAACGACCTCATCTCTGAAGCCACCTCGTTCCCGTGCTTCACTGTCTCATCCCCTACACTCGGACTCTCACACTTACACACACACAACGCCACCTGTTGAGCAGATAACTCACCAGGCATTGCACCCCTATAGCATATTTTGAATATGGGAATATTCATACAGTGCTATTTAATCAGGGAACAATGAGGGTATTTTATTGACGTTTCGGTCGGCTTGTGGTAATGCACTGTGTGTGTGGTTTAGTATGTGTTTGTGTGTGTTGTTTTAGTGTGTGTGTGTGTGTGTGTGTGGCTTTAATGTGTGTGTTTTGATTAGCTGTGTGTGTGTGTTTGTGATTTTTGTGTGTGCATGATTGTATATGCGTGGTTTTGGTGTGTGTCAATGTGTGTGTATTTGTGATTTTAGTGTGTATGAAGTTTTAGCGTGTGTGCGTATGTGTGAGGTTTTAGTGTGCGTGTGTGTGTGTATGTATGTGGTTTTAGTGTGTGCGTATGTGTGTGACATTAGTGTGTGTGTATGTATGTATGTATGTGTGTACGTCAGCAACGGTGGTGGAGATGTTTCAAGATATTATTATCCAAGCCAGACGTCGTTTTATCCGTTACAGATTCATTTTTCAATTCAGAGACCACTTTTCCTGATTGAGAAGAAATACTTATATAGATTTATAACCAGTACTTTCATTTCCTTTTCCTTTATTGTACTTTTGTGTATTTTGTTTTAACTTGAGGGAAGGAAAGAAACATTCGCTAGCTCAACATAATACATGTGTTTGCTACTTACGACAACTGCTGACGTCGTATTCAATTGTATATATAATCTTAATGCTTACGAAGATTTATATTTTTATTTTTATTTTCCTCATTATTCTTAACCTATGACGCGTTTTGACAGTTTATTCTGACTATCATTAGACCATTTTATTCACCTTAGGAAAGATCTGTGGGAATTAAAAGGGTAAAACCTATCTCAAATTACTCCTCTGACTTCCATGTACCTTTCCTAATCAGCATATAATCGTCTAAAGTAATATAAAATATATTGTCAAACCCGTCACAATCCTCAAGGGGTTAATATTTTGTCCATGAGTTTGTATTTTATGACAACAGTACTTTCGCTTTCCTCTTTCGAACAGGAAATGGAAACTAGATCGAAGGAAGATTATGCGAGGTAGTTGAATTAATTGGAAACTTAAATTTTGAAGCTGCCAGACCACAACTGCCCTTAAAAATGTACACACAAATCACTCGTGTGACAACGGCTTACTCCTTCCAACCTTCCACATTCCCGACTACAATGGGTGGTAAAACTTTACGGACAAATCGCTTGTGAGACACCGCCTTTACGCTTTCCATCCTTCCACAATCCGACTACAATTGGCGGTAAAAATTGACAGAAAAATCGTTCGATGTTTACTCTTTCTATCCTTCCACATTGCCGACTACAACTGCCGGTAAAAAAGAATGCCGGAAAAATCGCTCCTGTGACACCGCCTTTCATTACTCTTTCTATCCTCTACATTCCCTACTACAATTGACGGTACAATTTGCCAGCTTTTTAATTTCTATCCTTCCACATTCCCAACCACAAATGCCGGTCAAAATTGACGGAAACATCGCTCGTGTGACACCGTCCTTTACTCTTTCTATCCTTCCACATTGCCGACTACAATTTCCCGGAAAAATTGATGGAAAAATTGCTCGTGTGATACCTCTTTCTATCCCTCCACATTCCCGACATAATAAAAACACTCCCAAAGTTTTCCAGAGTTCGATTTTCCAGATTCCGCCGTCCCTTTGGTTCACGGATACCCAGTCTAACTTTTAAGGAAGACGATTGCTATTTGAAAGAAGTTTGCATCAGGGAATAGTTGCCATTGGATTTGGAAATGTGTGTTCTTGGTGCATAATATACCAATCAAATAGCCAAGCCAAAAGTGGATGCCATCAGATTTAGATATTTGTTTTTCTCATTTGTGTTCATACTGTATCTATAAAATCCTCAATCTAAGAATACTGTAGGTGTCACTAGATTTGTTTTCTTTTTAATATTATACCTACGTTATAATATGCTCAATCTAAGAATAGGTGTTATTTGATTTTGATTTTTGTTGTGCTCAAAATTGCTATCAAATACTCAATCCAGCTCTCTCTCACAATCACCTTCTATATAAATCATCCAACGCCAAGAAAAAAACAGAGGCAACCGAGGACTACCAGCGATAAGGACCGAAGACAGCGAGGACCAAGGACAGCCATGAACATAAATGTAGATCCGACAAGAACCAAAAATATTATTAAAGAGCGTTCCGTGAGTTCTAAAATAACAAATTTAAAGGTTTTCTATGCAAACGCTCGTAGCATACGCAATAAATTTTCAGATTTAGAGGAGCTAGTGTTTACAGAAAATTATGATGTGATTGGCATAACAGAATCTTGGCTCAATACAGAAGATAGAGACTTTTTAGCAGAGTATTTACTTCCCGGTTATGTAATGTTTGAGAAAAGCCGAATAAATCGAAATGGAGGTGGCGTTTTACTTTATATCAAAGAAAGTCTTAACCCTACCCTCTTGTCAAAACCTCAAATTGTGAACGTCGACGCATCTTTTATGCTAATAAAGAATAATAAAGGTACAACAATAATAGTTGCATTAATATACAGACCTCCAGCTCAATCAGTGCAAACTGACCAAGAAATTTACGAACAAATTGCAGATGTAATTAACTCACAAGATACCGTAATTTTTGGCGACTTTAATTTACCTGTGACCAAGTGGGGCGATACTCTTACTTCACACTCCGGACATGACTTGTATACGAACTTGCAAGAGAGTTCGCTTTATCAATTTGTTCGAACGCCGACCCGTGGTAATAACGTTCTTGACATTGTACTTGCAACAAAAGAAGAATTAATAGAGAATTTGAATGTTGGTGATGAATTCAGTAACAGCGACCATCGTACGATAACTTTCACTTTAAAGTTTACTAGTAACGAACCAAATAGTAGCATCGAAAAAGTCCCTAATTTCAAGAAAGCAAACTTCCATAAACTTAGAGCTATGTTTAAAGAAACTGACTGGAGCTTTTTAATTCACAATAACGACATAAATACATGTTGGAAGTAATTCGAAGCCACTTACCTAAAAGCAGTGCAAGACTGCATACCATCGAAAATACGGCGTCCAGGCCATAATAATAAGCCCAAATGGTGGAATAAAGATATTTCAAAAAGCCTGCTTGCTAAAAAAATTGCTAATGATAGATTATAATCCTCACAAAATGGCGAAGAACGGCTGAAATTTGTAGAGCTACGACGCAAAGCCAAAAAGTTAATTAAGCAAAGTAAAAAGACCTTAGAGTTACATATTGCGAACCAAAGTAAAACAAACCCGAAAGAATTCTATAGTTATATCAGAAAGAAAAAAGTAGTTAGTTCAACTGTTGGACCGTTAGTCGATGAAAATGGAGAATTCACCAAAGACGAAGTACAAATGAGTAATGCCCTCAATACCTTCTTTGCATCAGTTTTTACAACAGAAGACCTCAGTGATATCCCTACACCATCGCCAATTCAGATTGATAATTCAGATGTTCTAAGCAATATCACCGTTACAGAGAGAGAAGTATTGAATTGTTTAGATAAACTCAAGGTAAATAAAACGCCTGGACCTGATACAATCTCGCCTAGAGTTCTGAAGGAAGCTAAGGATGAGCTCTCCAAACCACTGACATTACTATTCAATCAATCCTTGCAGTCTGGAACTATGCCCGATCAGTGGAAGCTAGCCAACGTAACACCGATATTCAAAAAAGGCAGCAAATCCCTACCCAGTAACTATCGTCCAATTAGCTTAACCTCAGTTGTATGTAAAATGCTAGAAACGGTCATACGAGACAGACTCGTATATCACTTAGAGGAAAATAACATACTTAAAGATACTCAACACGGCTTTCGTAAAAAACGTTCCTGTTTAACAAACCTCTTAGACTTCTTCCACGATATCCTCAACCTCTACGATGAGAGTAAAGCTGTAGATATTATATACCTTGATTTTCAAAAGGCCTTTGACAAAGTTCCCCACAAACGTTTAATGCTAAAACTAAAAGCGCATGGAATACAAGACGGTGTGTTGAAATGAATAGAACATTTGCTCAGCGACAGAAAGCAAAGAGTAGTCATAAACGGTAAGGCATCTAAATGGACCAATGTAAGTAGCAGGGTACCCCAGGGATCGGTACTAGGACCAATTCTCTTTCTAATTTACATCAACGACATAGATGAGGGTCTCACCTGTACAATCTCAAAATTTGCTGACGATACAAAAATTGCAAATAGCGTACTCTCAAAAGAACAAGTTGATGATATGCAACACAATCTAGATAAATTGTCATGTTGGGCCCAAATTTGGCAAATGAGTTTCAATGCGGATAAATGTAAAGTACTACATATCGGATACCTAAATGAGAAAGCAAACTATTCGATGAATGGCACTCAGCTTAAGAATGTAAACAGAGAAACCGATCTGGGAGTAACAATATCGAGTAACCTAAAACCGAGTCAACAATGTTCAGAAGTTGTTAAGAAGGCAAACAAAATAATTGGCTTTATAGGCAGGTAATTTGAGCATAAATCCAAAGAAGTTATCCTAACCCTTTACAATTCCTTAGTCCGCCCTCTTCTGGAATACTGCGTTCAATCCTGGTGCCCATATTACCAAAAAGATATAAACAAGCTAGAACGAGTTCAACGTCGAGTTACCAAAATGATACCTTGCCTAAAGAACAAACCATATGAAGAGCGTCTTAGAGAATTAAATCTATTTCCTTTAACCCAGCGCAGATTAAGAGGTGACTTAATTCAAGTGTTCAAAATCATCAAAGGCATCGACAATATGAACTGTAATAAGTACTTCACTATCAACCAATCTAATTACACGCGGGGAAACGGTTGCAAAATTATTGGTAAATCTTTTAACTCACACGAATCTAAGAATTTCTTCTTCAATCGAGTTGTCAACTTGTGGAATGGGCTTCCCCGAAACGTTATAGACTGCATCACTGTTGATTCATTTAAACTCCGGCTAGACAAATATCTCGCATCAAACCCTCGACTGACTGCGTTTGTAAATGAATAACTATATTTTATCCCCCCCTCAGTTACTAACCTCTCTGTCCCCTACTAACTTCCTAATCCTGCCACGGACATTAGTTTCAGGGCAGTAATTCCCTTTCCAATGTTCCCTTACCAACTCTAAACCACTGTTTGGACACTTGATCCTCAGTGTTTTGGAGGACAAGCAACCTAGAAGGGTCACTAGATCTGTTGTTGCTTGATTTCCTTTGTACTCCTTTGTACTCCTATTAATGTCACTACACTTTACAGGCACACCCCATTTCTTTCCGACGCACCTAAATTACCTCTAACGTACCTAGATGTTGGCTCCCTATCACTTATTACAGGCAGATTTGCCTATTGTTTCCTTCATGCACACAGACAACATTATAAGAATAGCTGCAATTTGATTTTGAAGTTATTTTATTGGTGCGCAATATACTCATCCAATAGTCAATTCAAGAGTAGATGCCACATGATTATGAAGTTGTTTCCAAAATTAGATTATAGTTTCCTTGTTTATTTTTTATTTTAATTTTATTTTATTTTTTAAATTTAAGGCTCGCTCTCGCTCGCCAGGACAAAATTGACACCTACATGGCACGAATGGTCTAACAATTGACAACAAAATGGAGCAAAAGGTGTTAATATCGCCAAAACTAATATAAACGTCATATAATCTAAAAACAAATGGGGCTTAACACGAGGGAGAAAGGAGTCCAGAAAAACGACCCAACTCCCCTTAAGCCTCCAGACCACACTGCCGCCCATATCTGGGGTTTTTATCTTTTCTGTTTACTCCATTCCCAAAACCATTACTCACCATCTATCTCATTATTGCCTTTCTGTCTCCCATAAGGGGACATCGCTGTTTTCTTTGGGCTATCAATTAATTTATTAATTCACACACACATACTTAAGATACATTTGTACATTTTTCGGTTTTCGGTTTCGGCCGAAGGCCGGTTCTTCTTATAATTACAGGCTTGCTACCGCTCGCCTGGACAAAAATCGACACCTAAATAGCACGATAGATCTTAAAATTGACAACGAAATGGAGCTTAAGGTGTTAAGATCGCTAAAATAATGGGCCGAAAGTCTTAAAATGTCAATATTAATGAGGCTAAAGACGAGGGAGATATGGGTCCAGAAAAACAGCCCATCTCCCCTTAATCAATGATTTACCCTCTCTCAATCCTTCAATCTGGCTATTATTAGAAGATTGTGTTCAGCTTAGGAAGATATTTTGGAAGTCAGAGGGGGAGATGGGCCTTTTTTTTTGGTCCCCTTATATTTCTTCATCATGTTTAACCCCCATTACTTTTCAGATTATAAGACGTCCGGCCCATTTGTTTGGCGATTTTAAGATTTTTGCTCAATTTCTTTGTGTCAATATTAAGACTTTTCGTGTCATTTAGGTGTCGATATGTTCCTGGCGAGCGGTAGCGAGCCTGTAATTTACGAGAAACCAGCCTTCGGCTGGGAAATTTTTCTATCGAAAAATTTAAACAAATATATATCTTGAAGGAGTGTCTTGGGAGGGTGTTTTTAAAGCTTGATGGAGGTCTAGGGAGTAGGCTTATAAAGAAATAAAATAATTACAAAATACATAAATGAGCAAATATATACGTTCATCTCCCCTTAATTGAAATAGCTTTTATCCATTAGATTTATAGATAGCCTGCCAAAACTTAGTAAAATCGTCTAATGTTAGCCTGAATCAAGTGAAACAGTGTTGTGGTATCGTGTATAAGAGTTATATTTCCCATTAGTTCATCTACTATAAACTCAATCCCTACACAACACCACGACGCTGTTTTCACTTTATTCAGGCCAACATTAGACGATTTTACTCAGTCTTGGCAGACTCTCTGGGAATCTAATGGGTGAAATCTATCTCAATTAAACCTCAGATTTCTAATAAATCTGTCACAACATTTCTTTCCACCTTCCAAATAGTTTTATTCCTAAACTATAATCACCTATATTATAACTTTCCAAACCTCCTTCAACCAAGACTCACTGTATTATTGAGGATATTAATATTACTGTATACATTGTCACCATCCAATAGCTAGCAACATTTACCCGTAAGTTTTTATAGTTTGACTTTTATTCCTTGGTGCAAATGTTCTTTTAATTTAGTATCATGCCTTATTTACTTCTCTTAAAAGCAATCCATCACTAATAATAATGATTCACTTTCGTTCTTTTTTTCTTTCATATATTCTCTTTCCTCTTTTCCACATTCCTCCTATCTCCCATCTTCCTTCTTTTTATTCCTAACCTATTATCTATCTATCTATCTATCTATTGCCTGACGCCGTGATCCCCGAAGGGGTGGCCACGAACGAACCGCCTCCATGCACCTCTGTCCCCAGTCAGTCGACGCCCCTCCCCCCAACCAGCACCGCCTTCGTTCATGTACTTCCTCACTCCATCCTTCCACCTCTCATTCGGTCTACATCTCCCTCTCTGTCCCTCCACCTCGCTCTCGTACACCCTCTTAGTCATTCTCTCGCTTTCCATACGTTCCATATGGCCGAACCATCTCAAGTTGTTCCTTTTCACACTTTCCAGCACATCTACCTCCACACTACACCTCCTTACTTCCTCATTAGTCTGTCTATCCCTCCATGTAACTCCGCACGCACTCCTTAAGTAATTAATTTCCACTGCTCTCACTCTTGGTCTGAGTCTCTCAACCAACGTCCATGCTTCGCTTCCGTAAGTCAGTGTCGGGATTACCACACTGTCATGCAAGGACTTCTTCGCCTAAATACTGACCACCCTATTTCTTGTTACTGCTTTTAGCTTTCCTACAACCCTCTTCCCCTGTTGTACCCTCTCCCGCACTTCTTCATTCATAGTCCCATCTTTACTCAACACTATGAATGAAGAAGTGCGGGAGAGGGTACAAAAGGGGAAGAGGGTTGTAGGAACGCTAAAAGCAGTAACAAGAAATAGGGTGGTCAGTATGGAAGTGAAGAAATCCTTGCATGACAGTGTGGTAATCCCGACACTGACTTACGGAAGCGAAGCATGGACGTTGGTTGAGAGACTCAGACCAAGAGTGAGAGCAGTGGAAATGAATTACTTAAGGAGTGCGTGCGGAGATACCTCCTTCTTACAACCTATTATCACCTTTATTATAACTTCTCCTACCTCCCTTTCACTCGTCCTTTCCTCCAAGCCTCTATTTCTTCGCCCGGCCCTCAATATAATAATTATTGTGGACATAAATATTTCTGTATTGCGTTGTTACTATCCAACAGTTAGCGGCATTTATCAATAAGTAATTAATGTTTGATTGCTATTCCTAGCTGCATATTTTCATGTAATTCAGTATCATCCCTTACTTCTCTTACAAGCATCCTATCAGTAACATGGATTCACTTTTTTTTTTTTTTTTTTTTTTTTTTTCTATGTGATTGAGGGAGGCAAAAGGCATAACTGCCTATAGCGAGTGCCTCCCCCATAGTTGAAAGAGTGACAGGGCCAAAATCAAGGGACGTTCGAGACAAAATGCCTGGACACACAGAGTTTGAAGCAATTTAAGTCATAGGAAGAGGGAAAGACCGATTCTGGGAGAGAGTTCCAGAGCTCAGATGTTGAGTAGAAGAAAGTTTGAGAGTAACGTTTCACTCTTGGGTTGGAGAGTTGCACAGAGTAGGGGTGGGATTGAGTTGCAAGACGGGTACCACGTGCCCTACGTAAAGGAGGTGGTATGTACTGGGATAGCTCTGAGGAACACTGATTATTATAGTAGCGATAGAATAGCGAGAGAGATGCAACATTGCGGCGGAGAGAGAGAGATTGCAGAGAGTTGGTGAGTGGACGGGAGTTAATGATACGAAAGGCCTTCCTTTCAACTTTGTCTAGGAGAGCGGTGTGAGAGGAACCTCCCCACACATGTGAACAATACTCAATACAAGGGCGCACTATGCCCCTGTACAGAGCAAGAAGCTGTGCAGGGGAAAAGAACCCCCTAAGGCGGTTGAGCACACCCAGCTTCTGGGAGGCTGCCTTAGCAAGACTGGTAATATGGTCCTTCCAAATGAGAGCTGAAGAAAAAGAGACACCAAGAATATTGAGAGAAGATGAAGGGTTGATTTTTGTATTGTTGAAGAATAAGGGATAGTCCGCTGGGAGATCCTGACGGGTAGATAGATGGAGAAATTGGGTTTTGGAAGCATTAAAGTTAACAAGGTTTTCTCTGCCCCAATTGGAAATAGTATTTAGATCAGAATTTAAGAGTTCTATGGCTTCATTACGTTTGTCGTTGAGGGATTGCTGGCTGGGGCGTTCTGAAAAACTAATGGAGTAGTGTAAGGTTGAGTCGTCTGCGTATGAATGGATGGGAATTAAGGTACAGTTAAGGAGATCATTTATAAAAATTAGAAAGAGAATAGGAGATAGGACAGAGCCCTGAGGAACACCGGAGTTTATAGGGTGAGGAAGTGAACAATGGCCGTCCACAACCGCAGCTATGGAACGGCCGGAAAGGAAATTAGAGACAAAGGCACAGATGGAGGGATAGAAACCGAAGGAGGGTAGTTTAGAAATTAAAGATTTATGCCAGACTCTATCGAAGGCTTTCGATATGTCTAGTGCAATAGAAAAAGTCTCACCGAAGTCCCGAAAGGAGGATGACCAAGAGTTAGTAAGATATGAAAGAAGATCACCAGTAGAGCGACCCGGGTCTTAAGGAAGCCATACTGGCGATCTGAGAGCAGATTATGAGAAGAGAAATGCTGAAGAAATTTGGAAGCAAGAATAGTTTCAAAAACTTTAGAAAGACAAGAGATAAGAGCAATTGGACGATAGTTGGAGGGTTGAGAGCGGTCACCCTTCTTTGGGACAGGTTGAATGTGAGCAAACTTCCAGCATGAAGTCACTTGCGTCCTCTTTCCCTTTCATTAACGTTTCCTTTTCCTTTCCAAATTCCTACATGCAAGGGAATCTTCAGTCTTTTTATTCCTAACCTATTATAACTTCTCCTGTTTACCTTTCACTCGTTCTTTCCTCCAAGCCTTTATCTCTTCGCCTGTCACTCCCTTTTTCCCTCCTCCTCCTGATACCCCCACAGAGAAAAGTCCTCGATAAATAGAATTGGAGATGGGAAATTTCAGGGTGGTGGTTCTTGTGCCTCATGTGGCTTCCGGTCTTTTAACTGATGCACTCTTCAGATAAATAGGAAAGTAGAAAGTAGCTACGAGGTGCCGTTGCAAAGGCGTATCCATCAATACCTTCACCTGACCTGACCTGATGCCATGCCGATTCAGTATAGATTGGTTCAGTTTAGTTCGGTAATGGGAACTGCAAAGGAACGGTTATGATTTGTTAGGTCTCTTCAGTCTCTTTGACATCCTAACCTTATATAATACAACCTAATGTTATGAAAGTAGCTATTCCATTATTAACGATAATTAACTAGATCAGTCGGAAAACTTAAATATATATATATGTGTGTGTGTGTGTGTGTGTGTGTGTGTGTGTGGAGCCCAAAAAGAGTTAAGTAAACAATTAGATAATCAACTCAATACACAAATATGGACACCACAAAGACACAGACTCAGAGAGAGAGAGAGAGAGAGAGAAAATGTATACTCAGTAACGTAAAATTAACAAACCGTATTTCCACTCCATAACGAATGAGTCTTCAATCATAACCGACCTGAAAAAAGAAGAAAGCATAGCATTAAGATCAAAACCACCCCACACACAAAAAGGAGAACAAAA
The DNA here is from genome assembly GCA_032716605.1 of Paralithodes platypus. Lineage (NCBI taxonomy): Eukaryota > Metazoa > Arthropoda > Malacostraca > Decapoda > Lithodidae > Paralithodes > Paralithodes platypus. Next base: position 5,667,459 of record CM064510.1, on the reverse strand, counting down.
AATAGAAGGTAACGTTGTTATATTATTGAAATGTTTGTGGACATACAGTAATGTAATTAATGGTCGAACACGCCTTACTTAAGAATGAGATAGGGGTAGGTCGTTATATTTTATTTTATATTTATTTGCATATATATTTTTGTTTTATATTATATTATATTTACACATTTCTATTTTTGCAAACCACACATTACATATTGCGTGTGCTGTACGAATGCGTTCCGCGGTCATTGATTAACGCAATATTAACAGGCCAATTATTCCCCATGTTTGAGAGAGAGAGAGAGAGAGAGAGAGAGAGAGAGAGAGAGAGAGAGAGAGAGAGAGAGAGAGAGAGAGAGAGAGCGAGAGCGAGAGCGAGAGCGAGAGCGAGAGCGAGAGCGAGGGAGAGAGAGAGAGCGAGGGAGAGAGAGAGAGAGAGAGAGAGAGAATGAGTGTGCGAGAGAGAGCGAAACACCAACCCCTCTACTCACCCAACCCACAAAGCATCACCCATATTGCGTGTTGTAGGGTGTGTTGACAGGGCCAGATCCGCTGAAATTGATTACGAACGGGCAAGTTATGGCTACCCTTATCAATAAAAAGTTTCACCATAGCGCGCGCGCTCTCTCTCTCTCTCTCTCTCTCTCTCTCTCTCTCTCTCTCTCTCTCTGGTAAATAATTTCTAACTAACTTTCCTCGTTCTCGTACTTTGGAAATATGTTTCTCTTGTTACGATCGGGATTCGTATAAAACAAGGGCTCTTAATCATTGGACTAGAAAGGCACACAGCCACAACGGTAACACTAGATCCAACCCTCGAACTTATAATGCCGGCTCACAAAAACACCTATACCCTCCAGAGTTAAATCAGCGATAACGGGGGGGGGGGTATCCTATAACTCGGTATAAATGCACTACTACTACAGGCTGATGATCTCTGATACAGCCTGATCACAACAACATACAATTACGTTAATAATGTATACAAGGAAAAAGATAGAGAGCTTAATTAAATCACTGAAATGATTTAATGCAAACAAGAAGAAGGTATAATTAAAGTTACTCTTAACAATACTAAACTGTCACTCCTATATTAAAGAAAGTGAATGAAAGTCCTACAGCATCGAGCAGGAATCTTCTGAAGAAAGTCTGATGCTGCTTAAGATGATCGAATCGGATTTTGAACTGTTATATAAAGCAGGGACAAGATATGACAAGTGTAGGGACATACAGTGCTAACTGGCACGGGAATAATAATAAATGCGCAATAGTATTATCTCCAACAACAAAAGAAGTACTTCCTCAGGCAACTCAAAAAGCCTGCTCGGGTTGTGCAACTCCACAACAACCAAGGCTTACAATCAACGTGAATAAAAATGCTGCATACATAACATAAAAGTTTATAATCTTGATCGGGTGTCTGCTAGGCGAATAAAGTCTAGCTGGGATGTAGTAGGCTAGGAAACAATGGCTGAGCAAGCGGCTCGTAGCCTAGCGAGGTCCTTAAGACTGTACGGCCTAATTACGTTAAATAACGGGGTGCTCTCTTGAGAGATCCAGATCGCTAGTATCTGGTTCTCTCCTGGCGACCCTCTCAAAGTCAAAGCAAAACGAGTTAGCACAGTGTGGGGTGGCAGAGGCAAAAGCCCTCACTCGCAACACAGTGCTAAACTCACAAGGTACACAGTCAGAAAGACCACCTAGGCTTCCCACGTATCTGTTGCGATTGTACAGGTTCAACAAAACCTGGTACACATCGGAAATCACAACAACAATAGCCTCACCCAAGTCTAGCATTAAATAGCCCAGCAGACAACCAAGCAAAAGGTAGGGAGACACCGTGAGTGTGTCGAACCTCTACAGACAAAATGGTAACCCCTCCAAAATGCCTAACTATACATGTAATATCTGAGAGCTTCAGCATATAATACGATGGCCGATATATAAAATCGTGCAGAACCAAAGGGGAGTTATGATGTTAAATAGAGTGGAAGAATGAGAGGTAAGAAGTTGAGAGAGAGAGAAAGTGCTCTATAGGTAGAAGTCGGGGACAGGTGGTAAAAGAGGTGTGAAGGGTATGCTGGTCAGGCAAGCTCTGAAGAGAGTACCTCCTCGGGACCCCCAGGATCACACAAAGGCATGGTGGTCAGCCAATCACAGGCCGCTACGTCACCAGGCAGCAGGCCTGCAGAAGGCGCCAGGAACCACCAGCCAATCAAAACCGAGAGAAAGCCCACGCGGGCGAGGGACTCCTCCGGGAGGGAGGAAAGAGGAGGGAAAGCAACACTCACTGCCCCCACGCTGCTCGCTCGCTCTTTCTCTCTCAACTTCACTACAATGCATCTTATGTTCTACTCATGATATAAAATATAATGCATTGTCACAGGCGAAAATAAAGACCACTTCTATACTGCCTGTGACATGACGATTCACAAGAAAGAAAGTACAACATTGTAGATAGACTGTAGCCCATTTCACTGCCCTGGCGAGCGCTAGTGGCTACCGGGAGGCGATTCTGCCAACGCTGGCAGGCGTCACACCCCGCCCAAGATATAGGACGCTCAACATTAGGCGAGCACGATATCTGACAAGGCAGAATGCCGACAAGACCCGTCACACATAGCCACTCCACCAGAAATGAAAGGCAAAGCTCAAATCTTACATAAAACAACATATCAACATAAAGAAAATCTTATAACCCCTCCCAAACATAATAGTATAATTTAGCCTACTATGCTCCCTGAGCGAGCTTCACAGAGCCCAGCCTCCTAAGTGAAAGACAGGTTCAACTTAGGACTTTAGCTATAATATTGGCAACTTACAATTAACTATCAAAAGAAAGAGTTTTTACGTGATTTTTTTTATTTAATTTTAATGTTGTTTTTGGCGGCTGCTCTACAGGGGCAAGCCTAGTTTTTCTCCACTCTCAACACACACTGACTGAACGGCGAGGGTTCTCCTGCAAACAGACCCTCCCGTGACAAACAATCAGCCAAAACATTATCAGTGCCCTTAGCATGCCACACATCCAACTTGTGTTCCGGCAGCACAACAACACCTGACACTGATAAATTGCCCAGTTCATCACAAGACTGGCATTTTTCTTCGCTCTTTCCGGCACCGGGGCCTGCCAATAACCTTTCACTAGTTCTACCTTCGTGATTAGCGATGCAGCCCCGATGCGGTCTATGGTGTCGTCAACTCTCGATAAGGTATAGGCGTCTGTCAGTGATAATTCACACACTCTCTTGCAATCAACACACACACTGATCTTGCCACTTAACACAGGTTGCAAAGTTACAGGCAACGCCCACTCACGACATTCCTTATCCCTCAGACCCTTCGTCAACACGTAATCCAGCTCTGCTTGCACCACAGGCTGTCGAGCAGGATTTATACGATAGGGAATTAAACTGAGCCTCGCACTGTCTCCAGCCTCCATGTCGGATTCTACCCCGTACATCAGGCCTGGAGAAGCAACAAACATGCGGATGCACTGCCACAGCCTAGTAAACAACCTATCTCGCAGAACAACATGCCTAGTGCCCTCCCACAACCCAGCCGAGATCGCAGCTTCTAACCTGTAGTCTCCCTCCTTCTCCACCTTCGTCCCTAGAACAGCCAGGTCATGAGAGGGACAATCAGTACCACCTGTGCAGTCACTCCCATAGTTCATTATTGCTAATGCTTCCCCACCGATACCGTACATGCGCACCCCCGCATTCCTTACGACTACATCTGCCTGCGCAGCATCACCGCTTTTAGCGACCTGGCCAGATACAGTCAGTCTATGGTAGGGCTGTTGCATTCGACTAGAGCAGCATTGGGAGGCTATACGACAACCGGGCACATCCACTCCACAGCCAACCTCACCAATCTGCTCAATGTCCTCCTTCTGACCACCACCCTTGGCAGCCATGGGTCGACCTTGACCTGACAACCATGTCCAAGCCTCGTCGCCCACCTTGAACCACCGAAACAACGAGGCTAACGGTCTCCCAACATTCACGTGACCTGCCCGCGGAACATCTTGCACCGCCTGAGTTGTGAGGCTCGGGGGCTCGGCACGACCAGTGGGGTATGAACCGAGCTGGTGCTGGAGCTCTGCACACTGCTGCTCAGGCAGGTGCTCTAGCGCTTCCACAGCCACCAGACTCGGTTCTCCCGCCCACTGCTCCGCCGAGGCATGACAATCCCAACTCTCCTCCACCTGTGCCCTACTGCCCCCCTCTCCTTCTCCACCTTGGCCGCTGCAGACCAACGCAGGGACAGCAGGCTGCTCAGGTGGTTGCCTCACAAACTCCTCTAACAGGTTCACATGACATGTATCCCCGTCCTCGTGTTTGATCTCGACAGCACCATTACCACACTTCTGAACTTCCGGATCCTCCAACTGCAGTTTACAAATATCTGAGGGAACCAACCTGTCTAAGTGCTTCCGAAGCAACCCAAGTCCTCCCCCAATATCAAACTGAGCAACCCTTTTTTCTCTCTGTGTGTAACGTTGCTGCCTCGGAGTCTTCCTGCCGTACCTCCTCACTAGCTGTGAGAGGTCCTGGGGCTTCTCCAGACTCCAAAAATGGTGCCAATACTGAGTCGCCAAGAAGAGCTGCTGGTACTAAACTCTCCAAACTTTTACCAACACTAGCCGTCTTCTTCCAACCGTTCCTCCGTTGATCAGAAGACTGAGGAATAGGCTGTGACACTTTGGATGCAAGAGATCTTGTAACAATGCACGCCATAGGTTGTACATGACACTTCTCTACCCACCCCTGTTCCTCCCTACTCACGTCGGCTGGCTTCTTGGCAACGACTAAGGGTGAAACCTCAGAAGTAGGCACCGCAAAGTCGTTGCCGAGAAGGTGGTCGACGCCCCCAACAGGCAAGTTCTCCACAATTCCCACATCCAACTCTCGTGTCACACCATCTACCTCCTGTTCCATCCTGACCAACGGGTATGACCTGAGAGCATTGATACATTGCTCCACAACCACCCGTGCCGCGTTTATTGGTCTACCAGTAAAGTTCTTCATCAACGTCTGAGAGGCACCCGTGTCTCGCAACAGCTCAACTCCATGCTTCTAACCAGCCCACTTCATGCAGCCACGCCCTCGATGGTCGCAAAAGACATCGCGGACAGGGTTCGAGCCTTCCGGATTCTTCTCCACTGGCTGTGTCCCAGCCTCTGACGTTATACCCCCGGCAAACTCAGACGACTTCGGGGACACCCCAATGTTGCGAGCCAAAGACACAACTGCATTAGGAAGCTTGCTTGGACAGGCTATTGCAAAATGCCCCTTCTCATGACAATGAAAACACTCTAACTCCCCCTTGGGCTTCCCTTGAGGTGGGGACGGGCCCTGACCCTTCTTAAACGGGACGGTATTAGGTTTATGGTCAGACTTAATATCATTGCTCTTGTAGTTATTGTTTTATGGTGTATCACTGACTCGGGGGGGTGGAGTGTTGCGCCCCTTGTTACCTGCATCGTTCCGTTGTGCAGACCCGCACCCACGAATCAGCGATAGCCTACGGTCAGCCATCTCAGCTGCCTCCTAAAGAGTTTTCGGGTTCTTTTCTTTAAGATTCAACGTCAGATCGCCGCCCGTACACTTGAAAAATTGTTCTAGAAGCATCAGCTGTTTCAACTCCTCAAACGTCGATACCTTCTCAGAACGCAGCCAGTTTCTAAATGCATCGGACAGATCCCGGGCATGCTCAAGAAAGGTGCACTCACGACCCTTCGTTACACCCCGGAACTTCAATCTGTACGTCTCTGGTTGTAACTCATATGCCCGCAGGACAGCCTCCTTCAATACCTCATAATCGATGCACGACTCCAAAGGCAACGCATGATATGCCTTGAGTCCTTTGCCAACCAACCTAGAGGAAACAAGGGCTGCCCACTTAACCTTGGGCCATTGGTGCTCCCGGCGCTTCTTCTCAAAACGCATAAACAAATTCGGTGACACCCGACTCATCAAATACAGGGACCAACTTGAGCAGGTGCGATAAAGACTGATCAAGACCTCGATTCCCAGAACCGAGACGCTGCCCTGTCGACTCCACCCTAGACTTCTCAAGATCTATGTCTGCACAGTACTTCGCCTTTCTCTCCTCAGTCTCATTCTCTCGCTGCCGTTGCTCGAGCTCAGCCTCATGTTTTCGTTGCTCGAGCTCAGTCTCATATCTGGCCCTTCTCTCCTCAGCCTGAATCTTAGCCATCTCAAACTCCCGCTGCTGGTGCTCAGATTCCCGCTGCTACTGCAGCTGCATCTTAGCCATCTCAAGCTGGAAGAGCATATCTGGAGTCAAACCTTGAGGAGGAGGAGATGCAACAATTGGAGACTCACCCAAGTGCAAACAACATTGCCAGTGACTATCGCCCTGCGGGAACGTACCCGGCTTCGGAGCCCGAGGGGGCGCCATGGTAGGAGTCGAGTGGAATAGGGGCTGGGCCGAAGGTGCCCCAGCTCCCACTCCACCCGAAGCCCCACGCACCCCGCCGAGCACACAGGCCACCAGGTCACCTCTCGACATGCTGCTAGTGCCCACATGCCCCATGACCGTGGCCAAACACTGGAGACCATACCGATCAATCCCCGACACGCGGTCAACAGTAATAGGTATCTCCAGAAACTTCTTTGCATCCTCCTCACTAGTTATAACTCTAATGCCTTCGGACAAACCCCGCTGCTGCACCTCAGAGTCTGTTTCCCGTACTGTGTCCTCACTGTACACTGATCCGTCGTCCGACATAGTGTCCACCGAAAATTCTCAACGTTTATATAAAAAAAAGAGAAGTACCTAAACTCTTATGTAGCACTATTCACTCAAAAATGCTTGAAGACTCTTAAGTGTTATGCTATTTGCCAAAAAAAAATCCATGTCCACTATAATCCTTTAAACAAAAACAAATGACCACAACACTCCTGCAATATTTCTCTAAGTTCACAAAATCCTAAGCAAGGTCGCCATTTGTTACGACCGGGACTCGTATAAAACAAGGGCTCTTAATCATTGGACTAGAAAGGCATACAGCCACAACGGTAACACTAGATCCAACCCTCGAACTTATAATGCCGGCGCACAAAAACACCTATATCCTCCAGAGTTAAATCTGCGATAACGGGGTGGTCCTATAACTCGGTATAAATGCACTACTACTACAGGCTGATGATCGCTGATACAACCTGATCACAACAACATACAATTTCGTTAATAATGTATACAAGGAAAAAGATAGAGAGCTTAATTAAATCACTGAAATGATTTAATGCAAACAAGAAGAAGGTATAATTAAAGTTACTCTAAACAATACTAAACTGTCACTCCTATATTAAAGAAAGTGAACGAAAGTCCTAAAGCATCGAGCAGAAATCTTCTGAAGAAAGTCTGATGCTGCTTAAGATGATCGAATCAGATTTTGAACTGTTATACATACATACATACATAAAATTTTAAGACTGAGTGTTCCACACATCAGTGCAGTTTCAGTCTCTTGTCCTAATGGCGGTGTTCCAGGCAACCCTGTTAAGGGCTGCTTCACTTGTCAAGTTCTTGGATTTGAGATTGGCGCGTATAGTCCGATCCCAGGTCTTCCTCGGTCCACCCCTTGGTGCAGCTCCCTCCACAATCACAGACCTGCATTTTTTCACCCAATTTTGTTCATCCATTCTCTCCACATGTCCATACCATCCCAGTCTACTTGTACGCATCACCTCGCTAATACTCTTTATACCTAAATGTCTCCTCAGCTCAACATTTGTTATTCTATCCTGTAGCCTGGCCCCACACATCTATCTCACCATTCTCATCTCATTACGCTCCATTCTGTTGACATCTTCTACTTTAACGGCCCATGTTTCTGAGGCATACGTCATTGCACTTCTAACACATGAGGCATACACCTTTCCCTTCAGGGGGAGAGGCATTCTTTTCATGGTCAGGATTGGCATCAATTCTCTGAACTTCCCCCAGCCACACCTAATTCTAGCAACAGTGGCAGCCTCGGCCCCAGCACCGGCAGAGATGGTATCTCCTAGGTAACAAAACTTGTTCACCAGCTCCAAAATTTCCAAAATTCACAGCCACAAGATCATCACTTAACACAAGCTCGCCTTTGCACACTACGCACTCAAATTTCTCTATTTCTGACTTATCCTTCGGCAGGGGCCCCTTTATTCTACTACAGCGCTTACTCCCATGGTGTACCCAACATCGACAGATGCTACATTGAATTGAGTTAACGCCCACTCCCTTTCCACACACTGCACATGGGTATGCACCGCTCTTTTCCACATTGCCTCGTCTCAAACTACAATGCATAACCTTGGTTTTGTTAATATTGACTCTTAAACCCTTGCTCGCCATGCCCTCCCTCCACTCTCTGAATTTGGCCTCAGCATCCTGCATACTGTCAGCTATTAGGACTAAATCGTCTGCATAAAACAGTTCCAACGGGAGTCCACCTCTAAAAACTCAAGACAGCACCTCCAGGACCATAATAAAGAGGAGGGGGCTTAACACTGAACCCTGATGGACTCCAACACGGACTGCGAACTCATCACTCAGTACACCCTTCACCCTCACCGAACTTCGCGAATCCTCATACATCTTCATTATCACACGCACCAGCCACTCTTCCACACCAAGTTTCCTCATAGCCCACTGCACAACATCTCTAGGTACCCTATCAAAGGCCTTCTCCAGGTCCACAAACACAAAGTAAAGATCCCTGCCTTTTAGTAAGTATCTTTCCTGTATCTGCCTGACTATGAAGATAGCATCGGTTGTACCACGTCCTGGCATAAAACCAAACTGCATATCATCAATAGAGATGCTTTGCCTGATCAAACCCTCAAGAACTCTCTCACAGACCTTCATGATTTGGTCAAGCATAACAGGCCCCTATAATTTCCTCTATCTAGCCCATCCCCTTTTCCTTTGTATATATTTACTATTACACTTTTGAGCCAATCCTCTGGGATTTTCTCATCTTTAATAATGGTGTTTATCAACTCAGTGACTAAGTTTACACCAATCTCCCCTGAGGCTTTTATCATCTCAGCGACAATGTCGGAGCAACCTGGAGCTTTACCGTCCTTCATTTTATTGATTGCGTCGCTCACTACAGCTGGTGCTATCAAAGGAGGGGGCCCAGATATTGGTTTTTCGATACTAAGCTGTTCCTTATCCCATTCAAACTCTTATATAAAGCAGGAACAAGATATGACAAGTGTAGGGACATACAGTGTTAACTGGCACAGGAATAATAATAAATGCGCAATAGTATTATCTCCAACAACAAAAGAAGTACTTCCTCAGGCAACTAAAAAAGCCTGCTCAGGTTGTGAAACTCCACAACAACCAAGGCTTACAATCAACGTGAATAACAATGCTGCATACATAACATAAAAGTTTATAATCTTGATCGGGTGTCTGCTAGGAGAATAAAGTCTAGCTGGGATGTAGTAGGCTAGGAAACAATGGCTGAGCAAGCGGCTCGTAGCCTAGCGAGGTCCTTAAGACTGTACGGCCTAATTACGTTAAATGACGGGGTGCTCTCTTGAGAGATCCAGATCGCTAGTATCTGGTTCTCTCCTGGCGACCCTCTCAAAGTCAAAGCAAAACGAGTTAGCACAGTGTTGGGTGGCAGAGGCAAAAGCCCTCAATCGCAACACAGTGCTAAACTCACAAGGTACACAGTCAGAAAGACCACCTAGGCTTCCCACGTATCTGTTGCGATTGTACAGGTTCAACAAAACCTGGTACACATCGGAAATCACAACAACAATAGCCTCACCCAAGTCTAGCATTAAATAGCCCAGCAGACAACCAAGCAAAAGGTAGGGAAACACCGTGAGTGTGTCGAACCTCTACAGACAAAATGGTAACCCCTCCAAAATGCCTAACTAAACATGTAATATCTGAGAGCTTCAGCATATAATACGATGGCCGATATATGAAATCGTGCAGAACCAAAGGGGAGTTATGATGTTAAATAGAGTGGAAGAATGAGAGGTAAGAAGTTGAGAGAGAGAGAAAGTGCTCTATAGGTAGAAGTCGGGGACAGGTGGTAAGGGAGGTGTGAAGAGTATGCTGGTCAGGCAAGCTCTGAAGAGAGTAGCTCCTCGGGACCCCCAGGATCACACAAAGGCATGGTGGTCGGCCAATCACAGGCCGCTATGTCACCAGGCAGCAGGCCTGCAGAAGGCGCCAGGAACCACCAGCCAATCAAAACCGAGAGAAAGCCCACGCGGGCGAGGGACTCCTCCGGGAGGGAGGAAAGAGGAGGGAAAGCAACACTCACTGCTCCTTACGCTGCTCGCTCGCTCTTTCTCTCTCAACTTCACTACAATGCATCTTATGTTCTACTCATGATATAAAATATAATGCATTGTCACAGGCGAAAATAAAGACCACTTCTATACTGCCTGTGACATGACGATTAACAAGAAAGAAAGTACAACATTGTAGATAGACTGTAGCCCATTTCACTGCCCTGGCGAGCGCTAGTGGCTACCGGGAGGCAATTCTGCCAATGCTGGCAGGCGTCACACTCTCACTCTAAACTCACTCCTACTCTCTTTCGCCCTCCCACTTCTCTCTCTCTCTCTCTCTCTGTCATTTTCCTTGTGGAGTTGAAATTTACTGTATTTTTATATTCAATGTATTCTATATTCTAAATAAATGAATAACCTATCTCCAGCCAGGATTAATGCTTCTTATGATAATTATCTCTCTCTCTCTCTCTCTCTCTCTCTCTCTCTCTCTCTCTCTCTCACGCATCAGTTATCTTGTGCCTCTCCCAACATCACCCAAGGCTCCACCGCTCTCCCCCACATCACCCTTCACGGGAGCTTCCTTTAATCTGTCCTCCAATCTGCTGCCCCCTGTACAGTCGGGACACAAATTCATGTCATCATAAGAAGCATACATCCAACTAAAAATGGTATCCTACAATAATACTCAAAGTCAGGGGTTACTTACTGTATATTATATTTACTATAAATATTATAACTAAATGTGTCAACAAACTTTGTGAATGTAATACAGTAAACTTTGCTGTTATACCGTAATTATCCATAGTAAGTAATTATACAAACTTATATTGAAACTAAATCGGCAACATAACTCACATTTAACTGTACTGTTAGCTAAAAGAATGCAAATCGACTATTTGCGATTTACCGGCTATAACGAAGTTAAAGGCATATGCATCGACATTTAAGAGAATTGACAACTAAAATACGGTCGTAGTACATTTATTAAAACATAAATCCAAATTAATCATACTTTCTATACATCAGAACTTACATTATTCTTGCATTTCTGTTTAATATCGATGTTTACAGCTCCAACTTTCTTATAATCTGAAATTCGCAATTGGTCACTTTTTCAATAAGTTTTGTTCGTGTTGAACTATACTGATAGGTTATGGACGCTATAAAAATAACTATCACTAAGAAAATATAAGTACTAGATAACATTTATAATTAATTGTTATGCCTGTTATTTAGCCAACTGCACATAATATTATTTTCTCACTGTTAAGCCTCCCGCCTTCCATCACCCCTCCTTCTTTCCTTTACGCCCACTTCCCCTCCTCATCCCACCCTCCTTCCTTTCCTTACCCCATCTACGCCCCCGCCCCCCGCCCTTTCTTTACCCTGTTTTTCCCCCTTCCGTTTTACTTCCCTCCCTCCTTCCTTTACCTCACTCCCCCTCCTTATCCCCCTCCCTCCCTCCTTCCTTTGCCACCTCCCCACCCCATAACCCTTTCCTTATCCCGTCTCTCCCCCCTTTCCTTCCCTTACCCCATACCCCAACCCCCATCTTCCCTCCATCCCTCCCTCTCTGTCTCCCCGTATCTGGGCTGTCATCTCCCCTTCAACCGGCATCCATTTAGTCCCTCTAATTATTTATTGTCCTTCCATCAATTCAGCCCAATCATCCACTCAACCTCCTGTTTATCAAATAATTTCCACATATTTCACATATGGATCGCTGTTGACTACGTGTTTTGTTTGTATGCTTTGTTCGTGTTGTGTTCCATTTTACAGCATAGGCCTATAGGCCTACATAGGTTGACATTTAGATGTTGTAAATATCTGAATGAATGAAATTCTACCCAAGTATCGACAAAAACATTGACTTTAAGACGTGACAGTTTAAATTAATTTCGAGTCAAGAATTTAATAAAGAAATCGAATTGTACATGGTTTTAGAATGTGTATATACTATTTATGTACTACCTATACTGTGGCGTTCATAAATGTTTCATTTATTAGAAGGTTATATGTAAATTATGAAGAATGTAGCTCTACCTCCTTTCTTAGTCATTAATATAATAAGATTACACTTATCCCTATCCCCTCTCTCTCTCTCTCTCATCAGTTATCCTGTGGCCTTTCCAAAATAGTTTCCATTCTTCACCCACCCACCCTCCCTCTCTCTCTGACATCCTACTTTGCCTCCCCCTCCCTCCCTCGCTCTCCTTACCACCGCCGCTGCCCACTTCCCCTACTCCCTTTATGTTCCCAAACAACTGGTCTATTGAGAGTTCATTACGCCTCATCATCTGTCCACCGCTGCTGCCACTCACGTTCAGAGAGATTTACATATATACACAGACCTTACGATCCAAACGAGTTGGTCAGGACTTAATTCTAGTCAGGACTTAATGAGAAAGAGAGTTCATTACGCCTCATCATCTGTTCACTGCTGCTGCCCCCCACGTCCCCCCTTTCTGCTCTTCTTGAGATAGAGAGAGAGAGAGAGAAAAACAAACGAACGCACAAACGAACGAGAATAAGGGGGATAGGGATAAGTTAGGGAGTTAGTAGAGGAAGAGCTAGAGGGTCGCACTTCAATCAGTAGGAGTTACAGAAAGTGGATATGATTAGTTTGGTAGTTGTATTCTGCTGTTGTTCGGAGTGTGTTTTATGGTTACAAATCCAGGCTATGCACCACGGGTAGTCCCCGGTCAACCCGTCGCAGCCTCCCGCGGTTACCATGTCTAAGCCTATACCCCCACGCCCCCTCCCTCTGCCTTTCTCTCACGTTCCCCTTCCTCTACCTCCACGCCATCCTTCCTCCCATCATCTCACACCCCCACCCTCCCTCCCTTCCCTAACGCCCTCCCCCCCTCCCCCATGCCCTCAATCCCATACCCGTGCACCCCTCCTCCCTCCTGCCCCCTGCCTTTCCCTCACGTCTCCCCTTCCTCTACCCCTACACCATCCTTCTTCCCTTCCTTTTACGCCCTCACCCCTACCCCCATCCTCATCCACCTCACCATTCCTCCCTTCCTGTTACACCCTTAACGCCCCCCCCCCCTTTCAAGCCTTCCCCCTTCCTTCCCGTCACGCGCCCACTCCTCCATCCCAAATTCCCACCCCAAATCTGTTAATCAAAAAATCTGTCTGTAGGGTGGTTACGCCCTATTCATTGGATTACACGGAGAAAATGACTGATGAGATATTGGTTAAAATTGGCTGTAGATAGTAGAATAATAGACACATACATTCTAACCCTATGTTTTGCTCAACGATTTTCGGAGATATTAAGATGTTACACTCAATTATGTTGGCGATAAAATGACGCCTCACCCCATTCAGGTGTCAATCTATTTCTGCGTAAGCATTAACTAGACTTATCTATCTAAAAATGCACAGCATTAGTTAAATATATCCAACACAATCTCTCCAAGTTACCTTCCTTCTTCCTTCAGTCATGGCCCGCAGTCGCCCTTTAATTCATAGTAATTTCCTTCTTCAAATCGACATCAGTACTTTAATTAGTTTATTATCTATACACTCTTAATTATATCTAGCACAATCTCTCCAAGCTATATCCATCTTTCCCCCTTACTTCACGGCTTTCAATCGCCCCTTCATACTAATTTCCTTCACTCACTCGTCATTATTGCATACTTTAACTAAATTTAATAATTGAATCAACTAGTATCTATGCACTCTCAAAAACTGTATATCTAACACAATCTCTTCAAGTTATCTTCCTTCCACCTTCCTTCCCGGCCCTCAATCGCCCCATCATAGTAACTTCCTCCAGCCAACTCACAGCGTCTCCTCCAACTTCTCATTTCCCCTAAGTGGCCAGCGATGACCAACATAAAGGGCCACACGTGTCTCATGAAGCCAACTTAGCTCGTCCACTCCCAGGCGTGACAGGCGTCTGGAAGGGTGGGTAATTTGGGTTCTCCGGAGTTGCGATGTGGGGAGAGAGCTAGAGTCTTTGAGAGGGAATTTCATCTCGATCATGCTACCTTCTTCTGGTTCGTTTGTGCATTCGCTCGTTCTCTTTCCTGATCTGTCTCGACCCTCAAAATCTCTCTCACTCTCTAGTTTGTTCTCATTATCTCTTGCTGTCTTTCCCTCATTAGTTTGTTGTCTCTCACACTCTCACTCATTCAAATATCTCTCTCTCTCTCTCCATCTGGCTTTCCTCCCATCATCACAGCAGAAAGCAACAGACCACGTGAGCAGTTTCATCAACAATGTCGAGAAAGCTTGATTGGTCTACCCGCCGTCCTCTCTCTCTCTCGCTCTCTCTCTCTCTCTTTTAATGTACTGTCCTATTTATCTACTTTAGACTGTCCCACTCTCTAGTTGCATTAAGGCAAGAGCACCGAGTAGGACCACAAGGTCTGTGTGGTCCGATTATCTGTAACTTCTCTATGTAACGCTCTCTCTCTCTTACTCCTGTAGGCCAATACTTTGACCTTTGTAATGTATATTTGGTGCACAATTACACATTTAATAGATGTAAAGCGGTTCAACATTATTATGTGTGGATTTTTTTTTCTGCATAATATCAGTTCTACCTGGAACAAACTTCCCTCAAAAGTTGTAAAACGTTTTAGTTTATAGTAGTGCAATTGCAGAGGAAAATGTTTGTACTTTGCACACACAAGGGACTGGAGTTTTCGCAGAGAGGCTCCAGTCCTGATGACGTTCTTGACTTACAGTGTGCTGGCTTAATAATCCAATAGGGTTGATAACCTCTGAAGTCCTATTTTAATTAAAATCAAACATTTGCACACACTGCAAGGAGTGTAGTGCATATCACAATATCTCTCTTCACATCCCCAAGTCGCGCTAAATACATGACCTACGAAATCCCTGAGTATTTGTTTTTCCATGCGCACTTTCTGCTGTTCACGGGAATAGATAGAGACAGATATTTGGTAGTAGAATGGAGAGAGTGATCGAAAGTATTCGTGGTACGTTTTTTAAGGGGAGATGGGGCATTTTCTCCTCCCCCTTCTTCGTCATGTTAACCCCATTAGTTTTCAGATTATAAGACGTTTGGCTCATAATGTTGGCGATTTTAACACCTTTCGCTCCATTTCTTTGTCAATAATATGATTTTTCGTATTATTTAGGTGTCGAATTTTTCCTAGGGAGCGATAGCGAGCCTGTAATTTAAGAGAACCCGGCCTTTGGTTGGGACATTTTTCCATCGAAACATGTACAAATAAATCTTGAAGGAGGGTCTTGGGCGGGTGTTTTTTAAGCTTAATGGAGGTCTAGGGAGGAAACTAATAAAATAATAAATTAATTAGCATATATATACACCCATCTCCCCTTAAATGGGGTCATGTTTGTTGACGTTTGATAGTGATGCAAATATGCGTTTATGGGTGGTTTGAATGCATTGTGAGTCATCGTGGATGGTACGGTATGGGTGGATATAGTGAGTATTATCGCACCCGGACCCTCGCTTGGTTAGGTTAGATTAGGTTCATGTTAGGTTATAAATCAGGTGAAGATCTATTTTTTATTAATCTCACCACAACACCAAACACCTCCAATGAAATTAATGAAAGCATATATGTGATCCACCAGGATTCGAACCCGGGATATCACACACAAATGTTTAGCCACCTTAACCATTACACCACCAAGACGGTTGATATGTAAAACTGTGAGACGCCACGATAAACTCATGAATTTCGCAAGAATCATATTACGTAAGAACATAAGAAAAATGGAAAGCTGCAGAAGGCCTATCATGGACATGACAACGGAATGAACTGCAGGGTCTTTGAGATAATAATTATTCAATGAAACTCCTTGGAACTTTCAGCTCAACCCTCATCCATTTGTATTCTGTTTGCATTCTTTCATTCTTTCTTTCTTCCTTCCTTTGCTTTAAGGATTTTTCTCTTCCAACCAATCCAGAGATAGAGTTTAGCCGAAGGAAACAGGGACAATGTGGATGAGAGAGAGAGAGAGAGAGAGAGAGAGAGAGAGAGAGAGAGAGAGAGAGAGAGGGGGGGGGGGGCAGGTTAGGGATGCGTGTAAGAAAGAATGGAGCTACCTTCTTCATAATTCACATCTCTCCCTCCAATAAATAGCTAATAAAGAGAGAGAGAGAGAGAGAGAGAGAGAGAGTTATATAGCTACACAGACTGCACAGAACTACCGGCCCCTACTAGGCAGTTCGGACTTCATTCTAACTTGGGATTTGCTACAAGGTGGAAGGTAAAGACAGCAAAGCAGAATGTTCTTTCCTAACCAAGAGAGAGAGAGGGAGAGAGAGATTTCCACAGTTTTACATCGATACACTGACCTTTCGATCCCAGGGAGGTGGTCAGGACTTAATGCTAGTAGAGATAGCAAACACGAAAGTAAGGGAAAAGTGTATAGAAAGGATAGACAAGAAAAAGAAGAGGGGAGAGAGAGAACAAATGTGTGTGTGTGTGTGTGTGTGTGTGTGTGTGATTTTAGTTAATGTGGCTGTGTTTTGTATAAAGCTTTATCTGAGAGCCTGCCTGCCAATCTTCATACTTTTATGGCAAAGGAGACCAAGTTGAACGATCTTTCTATTTATCCGTACAACTGTCTATCTCAATCTACCAATACAATTCCATTGCCTATCTCAGGTGAAGGTATTGAGGGATAAGCCTTTACAACGGCACCTCGTATCTACTTTCTACTTTACTATTTTCTGAAGAGTGTAGAGAGGGGAGAAGGGGTGTTGGAGAGATAGGAAGCTGTTGGAGTGGCTTTGTTATGCGTGTTATTAGTCTGTATACGTCGTCGAACTATCTATTGATATATTGATCCATCTATCTATCTATCCAAGTAACTAGATTGTACAATGTAAAGTCTTATGGTATAAACATAAGTGTTTATAATAATTCACCATTTAACACCTTCTCTACCGGTGAAGTCTTCTTATTTTGATTTCAGCTACAATTTGATGAAGCTCGGAAAGGGTATATGGCAACTAAAAGGATTAATTGGGATAGTCTGTTGTCTTTTAATTGGTACACACCCTTCCTAAGCTGAACCTAAATCGTCTACTAGTTGCCAGGATACAATGGACATGGTATCACCGGTACAGAAAGGGTTAAAGGGTATAATGTTACCGATAAACCCATTAAGGGGGAATGGCCGTATTTTTGGGTTCATTTATTTATCTTTTTATTTGTTTTAGTTTCCTCCCTAGACCTTCATCAAGCTTAAAAAAAACACCCCGCCAAGACCCTGCTTCAAGATAAAATTGTACATTTTCGGTAGAAAATTGTCCCGGCCAAAGGCCGATTCATTTTCATTAGGGCTCGCTATCGCTCGCCAGGAAATATATCGACACTAATTGACACGAAAAATCTAAATATTGACAAAGGAATGGCCAAACTAACGAGGTGAACGTCTTAGAGTCTGACAACTAATGGGGCTAAGCATGAGGAAGAAGGGGGACCAGAAAATATCCACATCTCTCTTTAGGTTAAACACATAAGGTTAAAAAGTTATGCTAGCTAATCTAAAGTAGATAACTCGGTATACGCAACTCGATTGTATATACCTATAATTATTATAGTACGTAGATATGGATAGAATCTACAGAGAGAGAGAGAGAGAGAGAGAGAGAGAGAGAGAGAGAGAGAGAGAGAGAGAGAGAGAGAGAGAGAGAGAGAGAGAGAGAGAGAGAGAGAGTGGGGGAGAGAGAGAGAAGGCGGGAGGGACGGGGTGCATATGCAATTGACATTCTATCAGTTCATCAATACCCCCTCCCCCCTCTCTCTCTCTCTTTATTAGCAACGTATTAATGGGAGATATGTGGCTTATGAAAATGGTATAGTTCCATTATCTTCCTTACATTCATCCAGACCCTTCATATATCGCTCTCACTCTTTCTCTCTCTCTCTCTCTCTCTCTCTCTCTCTCTCTCTCTCTCTCTCTCAGTCTGTCAGTAGTGGTCGAACAAGAAGGAAGTGTCTTTCCGAGCTCCGAGCGCCGCCTCCTGCCCCACCACACCGTGCATGCTGCCTTTCCCCTCTGCCCTCACCAGTATCCTGTAACTTAGTATTACCAATATCCCTTATAAATTCTCATTATCCCCATTCCTCCATCCTCTCTCTCTACTCACACCCTTCGGTCTCTTTCAAATCATCTAAATAACTCTCTTACTATAAACTACCTAACCTATTTTTACATATAAATCTCTCTTATACACAAATTTGTCTCTCTCACTAACTCTCACTATATAGAACATCCCGAATTACAATCCCCACATCCCATTATCTAAATCCTTCTTGCAAAAATCTTGGGTCTGCCACACTCAAGCTATAGAAAAATCCCTCTATAAGCTTAAATATCTCCTCCTTGTCTAAATACCTCCTTTGATTTGTCCCACACCATCTCCCAGCTGCCTATCCATTGTAATTCCTAGTTTTCAATAACTCCCTCTCACTCTATCACTCTCTCTCTCCCTCGCCTCCCAACTTCCCCCCCCCCCCCCCCAACAAAAGGCACCGCCGTCCACAACATCCGCTTTAGGAGGGGTGTCCCACCGGGGTGAATACAGCCCCCAATAAACTAATTCTCTCTCTCTCTCCTCCCAACTCCCCCCCCCCCCCCCCCCCCCCCCCCGCCCTCTCTCGCCTCCAACGACTTCGTTTTACGAGGAGTGCCCCACCAGGGTGAATACAGCTCCTCAATAAAAACTAATCTCTCTCTCTCTCTCACTCTCTCGTTCTTCTTATCTTTCGTTTCCATCCTCTCTCTTCTCTCTCTCTCCATCGCTCATATCTCTCTCTCTCTCGTCGCTATATATATATCTCTCTCTCCTCTCTCTCCCTTTCGTTCTCTCATTCTCACCCCCCCCTCTCTCTCTTTCTCTTTTCCTCTCATCCCAATTAATTTCCCCCCCCCCACTCTTTCTTTCTTTTCCTCTCATCCCTAGTTCGTCCCCCCCCCCCCGCTTTTTGCTCTTGGAGTGCACATTAGAAGCACACAAGGCACAGGTTGACGAACTGAAGCGAGATAATCTCACACTAAAGGAGACTGTAGGTGTACTTTCGCATCAAAATTTCTTACTAAAAGAGCGAGTAAAGGACATAGAGAGTAAGCAAGTCGACGTTGTTAAATATCTTCAAAAAGAAAACCCATCCAATGATCTATATCAGACAGTAGTCAACAGGCGTAACAAGAACAAATCCCAAGGGAATGGGAAAGCGACACCAGGTATCCCTATCAAAAACAGATTTGCTGTTCTCGCCGAAAACAATGAACACGAGGTAACTGACCACGTGAATGGGAATGGGAATGGAAAAGGGACACCAGGTAACCCCATCAAAAACAGATTTGCACACGAGGTAACTGACCACGTGAAAGCAAGCTCGAAAGGCAAGAAAACTCCTGACAGGAAAACAACGAAACCATCAAATCACGGAGTCAGCGGGAAGGAGAAACTCACCCTAGTATATGGTGACAGTCTCATGCGAGGTCAAGGAGCTGCCTTTGCCACCAAGAACAGAGGAAAAAGGTCAGTAAAGGTCATTCCAGGCGGTAAAGTCGAACATATCTTGAAAGACATAACTAACTCCGCCATACCAGAGGGCACCTGTGTAGTCGTCAATGTTGGCTCAAATGACTGCTTTGACGGAGGTAAGGCCCCAATTAAGACCATAGAATTTTTTTTTGAGAACCTAATTAAAGTCATGAAAAGAAAGACCACGAAATGTGTGGTAAGCGGCGTCATACCCCGGATTAAAACAAGCTCATACGGACAAAATAGAGCCATAGAAATTAACAACGCAGTCAAGGTCATGTGCGAACAAGAGAAGGTACTGTATGTGGACAATTGGACCACCTTTGTAGGGAACTCGTCCCTGTACAGCGGAGATGGCATTCATTTATCAGAAAAAGGCGTTCAGCACATGAGTGACACCCTAAATCAAGCAACCTACATTGCCCACGAAAACAACGCCAGTCAGGACCGAGAAATAACTATGCTAATAGACTCCTCTGAGTATTGATATCGCTACCCCCGGAAAAGCCCTCCCACAACCCCACCCAATCAAACTCCACCCGCACAGTTAAGAAAAATAAATAAACCCGCCCAACCCTTCCAAGTCCATCACAACCATTTAAACGAAACCGTCAACCCCAATGGCCCACAAGTTGCGAAAACTTACCTACCTGAACCACAAAACAAACTAAACAACCCCACCCAACCCCATCCAAGCCAACCCAACCAACTGAATGAATTTGACAACCCGCCGCGGCTTCAAGTCACAACCCCAAACCCATCCTCACCAATAAGAAAAACAAATCCAGCGCATGCTGAGAGAAATGATATAAAAATAATATCCATAAATACCTGCTCAATAAGAAACAAAATAAACGAACTCAAATGTCTGTTATTAAATGAGAAAGTTGACGTTATTTGTATAACGGAAACACATCTGAACCTTAAAAATAAAGATCTACTTCATGAATATCACATAGAGCCATATAAATTTTTTCATAAAGACCGTAACAATGGAAAACAAAGAGGGGGGTTGCAATGTACGTTGCAACCTACTTAAACCCAGTCGAGGTGACTCTCCCCGAAAGTAATGCAGAAATAGTGTGCGTCAAAATAAATACAAAAAACATGAACTTAAATATCACTACAGCGTACCGACCACCGAGACTAACTGTTGCCGATGATACAATTTTTTATGAAATACTAGAGAAAACCCTTAATTCCGACGAAACAGTTTTACTAGGTGACTATAACCTCCCCCTAATTGACTGGAATACCCTGACCGGAAAAAATGCTGAGTCACACCTAATGACAAGCTTCATCCAGGACAATTTTTTGACTCAACACGTAAAACAGCCGACGCGAGACAGGAATATATTAGACCTCGTAATCACTACCCAAGAAAATTTATTATCAAACCTGGATGTAGGTGAACATCTGGCAACGTCCGATCATAAAATCTTAAGAATCAACGTTATAAGCAAATATTCCTCAGTAAAAACAACAGGAATGGTTTCGGACTTCAAAAACGCAAATTATGACGGACTTAAGGAATCGCTATCAAACATACACTCAAACCTCATAAATATAAACGAAGTAAATGAACTATGGGGACATTTTAAGTCTACAATTACAGAAGCGCATAAACAATTTGTACCCATGAAACCAAAACGTAATACGAAATCAAGTATGCCCCCTTGGTACAGTAGAGACATTGGCAAGGCAATAAGGAAAAGGAATCAACTCCACAAACTTGTAAAAAATAACACAAACACTGAAGTAATTAAAAACTTGTACAAAAATAGTAGAAGGGAAGTGAAAAAAATAATTAGGGCGAACAAACAAAATTACGAAATTACTATTGCCAGAGAAAGTGCCACAAACCCCAAAAAATTCTACAGTTACGTAAACAAAAATAAACAGATCAAAAGCGGAATCGGACCGCTAATAGAAGATGGCCAGACAATAACAGGTGACACAAACACGGCAAATCTGCTCAACAAATATTTTGGCTCAGTTTTCACAGAAGAAATTATCGATCATACCCTTGAAAATAACACCTCAACTCATGTGATAGGAGATTTCACCATCAGTGTTACCGAAGTACAAAGCAAATTGAGTAATTTAAATGTAAATAAGACCCCGGGACCCGACATGCTCCACCCGAAAATAATTAAGAATGTCAAGGACGAAATAGCAAAACCCCTGACACAACTATTTAACTTATCACTACTACAGGGGATTGTACCGAGTGATTGGAAAGATGCGAACATTACGCCGATATACAAGAAGGGTAGCAAGGCCAAAGCGAGTAATTACAGACCAATTAGCCTAACTTCAATTGTAGGAAAAATCATGGAAAAAATCATTAGAGATAAGATAGTAGATTACCTCGAATCAAACAACCTAATCAAAAATAGTCAACACGGCTTTAGATCAAATAAGTCATGCCTAACAAATTTGATTGAATTTTATAACAAACTATTCACATATAACGACATGACGAAATCACTAGATATAATCTTCTTGGACTTTCAAAAAGCTTTCGACAAGGTGCCTCACAGAAAACTATTGGCTAAACTGGAGAGGATAGGTATCAAAGGTGAAATTCATTCTTGGATAACAAATTGGCTTACGGACAGAAGACAGAGAGTGGTGATAAATGGAGTGGAATCGAAGTGGGAGCCTGTCACTAGTGGAGTTCCACAGGGTTCAGTCCTTGGACCGGTCCTGTTTCTCATTTACATTAACGATATCGATGTAGGGGTAAACAACACCATTTCCAAATTCGCCGACGATACAAAAATAGGAAATACAGTCCTGAACGAAGATGATAGAAATGCGTTGCAATCTGATTTAAACAAGATATCAGAGTGGTCGAAAAAATGGCAGATGCCCTTCTGTCGATAAATGTCAGGTGCTGCAGGTTGGTAGCAGAAATATGAAATACAAATACGAAATGAATGGCAAACAAAAAAAACCGCAACGGTAGTAAAAGACCTAGGGTACTAATATCTGAAAACCTAAAAACTTCCGACCAATGTATAGCAGCTGCAAATAAGGCAAACATAGCATTGGGCTTTATTAAACGAAAATGTACATATAAACATGAAAACGTAATAGTGCCACTGTTCAAAAGTATGGTGAGGCCCCACCTTGAATATGGTGTGCAGTTCTGGTCACCTTATCTGATCAAGGACATTGTAAGACTCGAGTCAGTACAGCGTAGAGCGACGAAGATGATACCCTCATTAAGAAATAAACCATATGAAGAAAGACTTAAACGATTGAACCTGTTCTCATTAAAAAAGAGGAGGTTGAGGGGTCAGCTTATTGAGTGCTTTAACACCTTACGAGCGGCCTATGCGGTTTATTTATATGTACCGCACAGCGGGGTGTTTTTAGCCAAAATAGGGCTGTTTACGTGATCATTTTCATGCCTAAATAAGACCCAGAACGTAAAACAAGTACCTATCCCTGAAAGGGCATAAACAGAGCTTTCGAATGACACCATAACGATCCTTGTATGATGGATAGTTTTCTTGCAATAACCGTGCAACGCGAGTGCAAAAAGCAGGTAATTCAGTACTTTCGGTACATAATGATGTAGCGAGTGAGAGAGGGAGGAGGGAGCTGAGATTTGTGTCAGTAGTTCGCACGGTGGTCTGGAGCAGTCATACGCTCGCTAGTCTCCTGCCACCACTTGTCTCTCTCTCTCAGCCACATTACGTGCTGAAATTGCCACTCGACCTATGTCGAGCGCCGCCACATAGTCCAGCTTTATTTAACTCGACTTATGTTGCTCGCCGCTAATTAAGGGTTAAGATACTAAAAGGTTTCGACAAAGTCGATGTAAATGCACTATTCACATTAAACAATACTAATCAAACTCGCGGAAATGGAATGAAATTAAAAACCAAAAAGGCAAACCTAGATGTCACAAAGAGTTTCTTCACCTACAGTGTGGCGACAGAGTGGAATAAACTACCAGCGAGAGTGGTGGAGAGCGACACAATAAACGCTTTCAAGGGAAGGCTTGACCTCTATCTGCAGAGGGCGGGGGTGATATGAAAAAAAAAAAATAAAAAAATAAAAAAAATAATGTATGTATATGTATGTGTGTGCACTGTGCAGTATGTATATATATACTGTATATATATGTATGTATGTATGTATGTGTATATGTGTGTGTATGTGTGTACCGGTGTATATATGTGTATGTATGTATGTATGTGTATATGTATGTATGTGTATATGTATATGTATGTATATGTGTATGTATATGTATGTATATGTGTATGTATATGTATGTATGTGTATGTGTATATATGCATATATGCATATATAGTGCATATATAGTTTGTAAGGCCAGACTGCCTAGTAAGGACCTTGAGGTCTGTGTGGTCTGTGTATCTATGTAGCTCTATGTAGCTCTCTCCGCCCGTCATCTCACTGTCACATCAACAACAACAATCAGACGCCCACTCCAGTAATCACTCTGGGGCCTCTGATTGCCAATATTCTAGGTTACCTGGTACAGTAGTTTACCCAGTCAATCAATCCCTCCTGAGTCAGTTGTATTTCAGCAGGCACCTTTTAATTACAATCAATGTAGAAAAGCTACAACATTTTAATTAAGGAACTTCTATACATTGAAAGAGAACAAAAATGAAACAATAATATCAATACAAATTACGAAAAGGTGGGAACATAATTTTAGTAGGGGTAGATCGACACGCATGAATGAATGTGGATATTCGTACAAATATACAAATGTTAAAGCATCAAAAGTGCTTAAACATACTTTACATACTCAATTTATAGACCTAATGTTCCGTAAGAGGCGTGGTTTCAGTCTAACTTGTCCACCGTCTCCAGTAACTAATTACCAAGTTCAAAGTTCAAGGATCCTGACAAGAAAGGAAAGAGAAAAAGTGTATCCAGAAAATAACAAATTATTTTAAAAATGGAAAAATTACACACCAAGTTAAAGTCACACCCCAAGAGGTAAAATTCAGCAGGAGCCAGAGCCCTTCAAAATATAAATAAAAGTCACATACAGCAAGGATTAGCACTCCATAGGGGAAATAAAAGAGGGAGTAGAATCATCTTGCTATTTTTGACTACATGATATACGAGAAAGTGAAACATAATATGTTTAACTCTCCTAATCCTGCAGTCATCCATTAATGAGAGATTAGTAACAGGAAGATTTGAACAGTTGTAAATTGGAGGTTGATGGAAAGTTACGCTGAGGAATAGAATATCTGAAAACAGTGGTTCGATGTAAACACGAATTGTGAAGTATTAATTGACAGTAATGACAGTTAACAACACGTCCTAGTTCATAATTATACATGTGTATATTATTGTTATGGGTGCAATGTTGTGGTTATATTATTAACAGTTTTTTTCTGGACCCCTGTCTCTCTCATGTTTAGCCCCAAACTAAGTAAAATCGTCTAATGATAACCGGAGTAAGCTATTAAAACCTTCAGCACCAGGACGTCATGTTCACCTTTAATACTGGTTAAAATTAGACGATGTAATGCAGTTTAAGAAAGACCTCTGTTTTCAAAGGGCTATTGCGATCGTATTTACCCATTTGAGTCGTAGAAGTAGATTATATACTGAAGAAAATCATCTATTGGTAACCAGAATATGATGAAAATAACGTAATGGTGGTGAAGGGGTTAAAACGTGTCAAATTCTTCAAAGTGTTAATTATGTATGTTTTTGTATTTGGCGTTACCGGTATGAATGTTGTAGTTGTTTTTTATTTATTTGTTCTTATTGAAATGGGGATTATGCTTTTTGGTTTTGTCTGATATTTTTGTAATTGCATAGTTATCACAATTGATATATCTGAAACATATAGTACTGTAACAACCTTTAATGTTTTGTTGTTGTTTTTTAGTATATTGAATTGTCCATTGGCCAGCTCCGTCAATACAAGTCTAGGGGAAGCCTTGATTGGAGCTTATTTATCCATTATGTATTGCGTTTGTTGTAGGGACTCTCTCCTGAATGTTTTTGTTGTGTTTAGTTTATTGTTTGTTGTTGTATGGGTAATTAATTATGCATATGTGTGTGTTTCTACAGTATATGTACACTCGGTCAAAACAGTATCTGCACCCGTACCCTGATCATCTGGTGTGTACAGCTCGGTAAGGTTGGCATCTCTGCGTGCAGCTAAATCTATCTATACTATTACCTACCTATACTACCTAAGACCTACTACCTTCGACCTATACTACCAAGCTGTACATACCAGATGGTCAGTATAGGTGTGTACATGGTTTTGATGATTGAAACAAATTAAAGAGTACCATTGTTTTGTTATAGTTATTATTAACCCTTTCTGTACCGGTGCCGTCCTTTGAACTTTTTTATGGCTACTATTAGACGATCTTATTCTGTTTAAAAAGGGCCTCCAGCAATTAACAGGCTTCGAACTATCTAATTTAATACTTTTTACTACCACATATTTTCTTAAACTGCACAAAATCGTTTAAATAGAGCTAGATAAATAATATAAAGACGTCCCTGGTACAGTAGGGAAGTTTTGTTAATGTTCTTGTTATTTATTTAATTTTTCTAGAAAGTAACACAGAAACATACCCACAGTGGGGAAGGTTTGACTGGAAGCAACACAGATACATGGCCACAGTGGGGAAGATTGACTGGAAGTGTGACGCCTACCAGCGTTGGCAGAATCGCCTCTCGTTAGCCACTAGCGCTCGCCAGGGCAGTGAAATGGGCTACAGTTATCAGAGAATGTTGTTCTTTCTTTCATAGTACTTAAATTGTTACAGACAGTCCAGTGTGGTCTTTATTTTCGTCTGTGACAACGGGAAGTATTTTGTATCATTAGTAGAATATAAGATGCATTGTAGTGTGAAGTTGAGAGAGGTTGAGAGAGAGAGAGAGAGAGAGAGCGGGCAGCGAGGGGGTAGTGAGTGTTGCCTCCCTCCTCCCTCCTCCTCCCGGAGGAGTTTTCCCGCCCTCGCGCGGGCTTTCCCACGCCTTTGATTAGCTGGCGGAACCTGACGCGGCCAGGACGCCTGCTGCCTTGTGACGTCTCGGCCCGTGATTGGCCGACCATCACGCCCTTGCGAGCTCCTGTGTAACTAACCTCCTGCGTGAGGGTCCCGAGGAGCTACCCTTCTCAGAGCAGGCTCGGGGTGCACACGACTAACATCCTTTTTATAACTGTGCCCCATATCTCCACCATTCTGATACTGTCTCTCTCACTCAACTTCCTTTCTTTCATTCCTCTAATCTTTTAACGTCACAACACTCCCTTTGGGTTCTGTACACGATTTCATATCGGCCCATCGTATTGTGTGCGTCGCTCTCATATATATTTACATGTTTTAGAATAGGCTATAAGGGTTCTTAGTCTATGGAGGTTTGATGACTCTGTGTGTGTCTCCCTCAGTGTCCTTAGTCTATGGAGGTTTGATAACTCTTTGTGTGTGTCTCCCTCATTATCATTAGTGCTCTGCTCGGTTATTTAATGCTAGACTGGGATAAGGTTTCTGTTGTCGTTGTCACCGATGTGTGTACGGTTTGCTTATACCTACACGACTTCGACGGTTTCTGTGGTAGCCTAGGTTGTCCTTTTGGTTGTGTCCTTTGCGAGTGCAGCATCGTGTTGTAAGAGGGCATTAGCCTACTGCCTTTTAACACAGTGCTGCCTCTTTGCTTGACTTTAGTGGGATCGCCAGGGTAGAACCAGTTACTTGAGATCTGGATCTACCAAGAGAGCATCCCCGTCATTAACGTAACTTTAATCCTACCGCCTTAAGGACAACGCTAGGCTATGAGCCTGTCTTGCTCAGCCACCGTTTCCTAACCATGATATCCCAGCTAGACTTTATTCGCCGAGCAGACACTAGTTAGGACATAAGCTCTTTTGTTATGTATGCATTATTATTCACAGCATTTACTAGTCTAGGTTGTTGCTGAGCCGCACAACCATAGCAGACTGTTTCGTTGATGAGGAAGTACTTCTTTTAGTGTCGAGCATTACTACCGTTGCACATTTATAGAATTCTCGTGTCAGTTAACATTATATGTCCTATCTTTTAGTGTATTCAGTCTACACGTGTGGTGTCCAGCCTCTTGCCTTTATATTATTTAAGATACGAGCATCTTATGAGCATCAGACTTTCTTCAGGAGTTTCCAGGTCTATGCTGTAGGACTATACTTCACTTTCTTTCAGATAGGAGTGAAGAGTTTATTGTTGTTTAGATTAACTGTATTGAAGCATCTTATTATTGTATTAAATCTTGCAGTGATTTAATTGATCTTTCCATAGCTTCCCTTTTATGTATTTTAACGTAACTTGCATCTTGTTTGTTATCAGGCTATACCAGTGTGGGTTAGCCTGAAGTAGAGTACATTTATGCCCAGTTAAGGATACCCCGTTATCGTAGATTAACTCTGGAGGGTATAGGTGTTTTTGTTCGCCGGCATATAAGTTCGAGGGTTTGGATCTAGTGTACCATTGTTGCATAGTGCCCTATTACTAGTCCAATCATTAAGTGCCCTTCTTTTATTCGTAGCCCCGGTCGTAACAGAAGCAACACAGATACATACCCACAGTGGAGAAGGTTTGACTGGAAGCAACACAGATACATACCCACAGTGGGGAAGGTTTAACTGGAAGCAACACAGATACATACCCACAGTGGGAAAGGTTGACTGGAAGTAACACAGATACATACCCACAGTGGGGAAGGTTTGACTGGAAGTAACACAGATACCTACCCACAGTGGGGAAGGTTGACTGGAAGCAACACAGATACATACCCACAGTGGGGAAGGTTGACTGGAAGCAACACAGATACATACCCACAGTGGAGAAGGTTTGACTGGAAGCAACACAGATACATACCCACAGTGGGGAAGGTTTGACTGGGAGTAACACAGATACATACGCACAGTGGGGAAGGTTGACTGGAAGCAACACAGATACATACCCACAGTGGAGAAGGTTTGACTGGAAGCAACACAGATACATACCCACAGTGGGGAAGGTTTAACTGGAAGCAACACAGATACATACCCACAGTGGGAAAGGTTGACTGGAAGTAACACAGATACATACCCACAGTGGGGAAGGTTTGACTGGAAGTAACACAGATACCTACCCACAGTGGGGAAGGTTGACTGGAAGCAACACAGATACATACCCACAGTGGGGAAGGTTGACTGGAAGCAACACAGATACATACCCACAGTGGAGAAGGTTTGACTGGAAGCAACACAGATACATACCCACAGTGGGGAAGGTTTGACTGGGAGTAACACAGATACATACGCACAGTGGGGAAGGTTGACTGGAAGCAACACAGATACATACCCACAGTGGGGAAGGTTGACTGGAAGCAATACAGATACATACCCACAGTGGGGTAGGTTGACTGGAAGCAACACAGATACATACCCACAGTGGGGAAGGTTTGACTGAAAGCAACACAAATACATACCCACAGTGGGGAAGGTTGACTGGAAGCAACACAGATACATACCCACAGTGGGGAAGGTTGACTGGAAACAACACAGATACATACCCACAGTGGGGAAGGTTGACTGGAAGCAACACAGATACATACCCACAGTGGGGAAGGTTGACTGGAAGCAACACAGATACATACCCACAGTGGAGAAGGTTTGACTGGAAGCAACACAGATACATACCCACAGTGGGGAAGGTTTGACTGGGAGTAACACAGATACATACGCACAGTGGGGAAGGTTGACTGGAAGCAACACAGATACATACCCACAGTGGGGAAGGTTTGACTGAAAGCAACACAAATACATACCCACAGTGGGGAAGGTTGACTGGAAGCAACACAGATACATACCCACAGTGGGGAAGGTTGACTGGAAACAACACAGATACATACCCACAGTGGGGAAGGTTGACTGGAAGCAACACAGATACATACCCACAGTGGGGAAGGTTTGACTGAAAGTAACACAACTACATACCCACAGTGGGGAAGGTTGCCTGGAAGCAACACAGATACATACCCACAGTGGAGAAGGTTGACTGGAAGCAACTGAGAAACATACCACAGTGGAAAAGGTTTGACTGGAAGCAACACAGATACATACCCACAGTGGAGAAGGTTGCCTGGAAGCAACACAGATACATACCACAGTGGAGAAGGTTTGACTGGAAGCAACACAGATGCATACCCACAGTGGGGAAGGTTTGACTGGAAGTAAGTTATCCATCACTTATTATAAGAACATAAGAACATAAGAAAATGGGAGTCTGCAGAAAGCCGATTGGCCTAAGCAAGGCAGATCCCTGTCCCACACAACCCCAATTACAAAGCCCAATTATAGGCTCAACACTCTTGTTGTGACTGTCTCTCTTGAATGTTTTAGTGTTTCTCTTTTCGTTAATACTTGTAAGTATATTGGTGCTTAGTAATGCCTTTTGCTTTGGTCTGTTAGTTCTGTACGTACTGTAGGCCTGATTTTAGTCATTGCTGCAAATTTGGTGTAGCATTGTATCTCTAGTAAATGTTATTGATGCGGAGTTTATTACATTGTCTTGGTATTTATATTACTATATTAGGAAGCCACATAGAGTATACACACAGAACCACAGTGGCCAGCTCCGTCAACAGAGTTCAGGGAAGCCTTGATTGGAAGCATCCTTTTTCCTTCACGGCTTCTTTTTCAATCTGTGTTATTTCGTTGTACTCTCTCTCTCTCTCTCTCTCTCTCGTCTACCTGGAGAGCTCTGTTCGTCATTCTATCTGTCTGTATATACCTACTGAATTTAACTACCAACGTTTCTGTTTATTAAATAAAATAAAGTATTTTTAAGTATTTATCTACATCGTTCGGTCTGACTATGTTTGCCAATCCTATTATGATTCTGTCTGGGTACTGCAGTTTGTTCATCTCTCTCTCTCTCGTACAAATAAAGTTTTATTAAATATACGGTCTCTCTCTCTCTCTCTCTCTCTCTCTCTCTCTCTCTCTCTCTCTCTCTCTCTCATAAAAACCCTTATCCCTTTCGCCTCCTCCTCTCTCCAATACCTTCCTTCCTTTGCTAACACTTTTCCAAACTAGCCAGTGTTAACAAATCTAAGCGAGGAGAAAGGCCAAAGCTCTCTACGTGAAAGCAAACAACAAAAGGAAGAGGAGGGAAACTATTGGGAAGGAGAGAGAGACACTAGAGTAAGAGAGATCAGCCAACCTCCGCCATTTTGGCACTAAATTGGAACTAATGGTCTTGATATTGATAAATAAATTGGACGAAAAGTCTTAAAATCGACAAGCTAATGGGGCGAATGTCTTAACATTTCAAAACTAATGGGGCTAAACATGAGGGAGAACAACAAAACTATACCTCCCCCTTAAATCAAACCGACGATAGAAAGCGATTGAATGGACAACACTAGGAGGAAAACAACTGGAGAGAGAGAGAGAGAGAGAGAGAGAGAGAGAGAGAGAGAGAGAGAGAGAGAGAGAATCAAATATGGGAGATGAAAGACTGAGATTTCAAGGGATAACTATTATATATAAACAAAAAAAAACATGAAGGAGAAGGGGATCCAGAAAAAGCCACTAACTACCCCTTTAAATTCAACTGACTAGTAAGGAGTGGAATGGACAGCACTTAAAACAGACAAAACACAAAACAACAACAACAATTGGACAGGCAAGCAAAGAATTTGGAAAATGATAGTCGGAGATTTCAAGGTATAACAGCTACTATAATATTTAGACCTTTCGTGCCATATGGGTGTCGAATTTATCGTTGCGAGCGATAGCAAGCTTGTAATAATAGGAGGAATCTGCCTTTGGCCGGGAAATTTTTCTTTCGAAAAATGTACATATTTATCTTGAAAGGGGGTGTAGGGGGTGAATAATTGGTAGCATTCAAGGAGACTACAGCAGGACTTACTCTGACCGGGTATAGGCTATCCTAGTGTTTACTATACCCCTTTGAAAGGATGTTACCCTAACCTAACAACCTTACCTAACCTATCCTAGTATTATGGGTGGGGGCTGCCACCCCCACACCCCCGCTGTTTGACGTCTTTGACTTAGATTTTTGGTGTATTTGTCTGTGAAATGGGTATTTTTTCAATTTTGTCGATAACGAAAATCCTCCATGCGGACTATATGGAGAAAAATATGGCGAATCTATTGGTGCCCATTTTCCCTTATAAATGTTTCTCATAACGCTGCAGTAGTGTCGTTTAAAATAACCGATTAATTCAGCTTGATGCAATTGATGGAGGTCTAGCGAGGAAACTAAAAAGTATGTAAATAAATATATAGAAAACCAAAAAACAAAACTACCCCCTCATATGGACAGCACTTGCACTAGGAGGAAAACAATTGGACAGAAGAAAATGGGAGATGAAAGGCGGAGATTTCAAAGTATAACTATAATAAAAATAATAAAGAGAAAAGGACATGTAGTGGTGAAGATGAAAAGTGCTATTGGTAGTAGGAGATATAAAAATAGAGGGATAAAACAGGGGGGGGGTAGGGGCAAATAAATAAATATCATAGGTTTATCACGGAGAGAGAGAGGAAAATGGCGATACGATAGTTACACTGATCACACATTACTAACTATCCAAGCAACGGGTCATGATTTAAGGGGAGTTGGGCCAATTGGCTGGTCCCCCTTCTTCCTCATGTTTAGCCCCATTAGTTTTCAGATTATATGACGTTTGGGTCATTATTTTGGCGATTTTAAGACCTTCTCGCCCCATTTTATTGTTAATATTAAGACTTCGTGTTATTTAGGTGTCCATTTTTTCCTGGCGAGCGATAGTGAACCTGTAATTTAAGAGAAACCGGTCTTCGGCCGGGACATTTTTCCATCGAAAAATGTAAAACATTAATCTTGAAGGTCGTTGTGGGCAGGTGTTTTTTAAAGCTTGATGGAGGTCTAGGGGAAAACAAAATGTACTGTATATAATAATAGAGGCTATATATATAGGGGAGGTATGGTGGAGTGGTCATGCCACTGGACTGGTAATCCAAGGTCCCGGGTTCGAATCCCGATGTATCAATGGGAAGATATTATTAGGATGTGTTACGCTGGCCAGCTTGCCAGAATGCACTCGTTACTCGCTAGTGCTCGCCAGGGCAGTGAAATGGGCTACAATAATCGTAGAATGATGTTCTTTCTTTCATAGAGTTCATGTTGTCACAGACAGATCAGTGGTGGTCTTTATTCTTGTCTGTGACACTTGGAAGTATTTTATATCATTTATTGAATATAAGATATGTTGTGTGAAGTTGTAGGGAGAAAGAGAGCGAGCAGCGAGGTGGTAATATGTGCGTCTGTATGTACGTGTGACTCCCTCGCTCGGGCGGAGGTTTCCACGATCTTGATTGGCCGGCGGGCATGACGCGTCATATGACGCCTGCTTTTCATGACGTAGTCGTCTGTGATTGGAGGCCGCCGTCCTAGGAAGGTGCGGCGGGCTCCTGCCCGCGTGTTTCCTTCAGAGCTAGGCATAGCGTGCTTGGTCCTACATGTCCTTTGCAATCTGTCCCCAAATCTAACCCCCTGTACTACTGTTTCTCTCTCTGAACTTCTTCTCCTTCATACTTCTCATCTTTATTCAATTACTTATCCCTTCTGGTTCTGCATACGACTTCCATAGTCGGCCAGTCGTATTACCAGCACCAGTTCTCCATATATGTTTTGCACTAGCTTTAGGGATAATTAGAGTCATAGTCACATGCTATCATAGTATTGGGGTGCTTCTAATTATTAAGTTGTTCTTTCCTACTATTTAATGCTAGACAGTGGAGGGTATCTTTAGTCATTGTCTGAGTTATGTATGTGGCAAGTCAGAGCCTGTACGACTTCGACGAAGCTAGGTAGCCTGTAACCCTTGTGCATATTTTTCCTTTGCAAGTGTAGCAGTATACAGGTGAAGGGCTTTTGCCTACTCTTACCTGTATGCTTGCTACCTCATTTTGTTGACCTTTGTGGAGTGCCAGGGTAAGACCAGATACTTGAGATCTGGACTTACCAAGAGAGCCTCCAAGTCACTTAACGTAACATAAGGGAAATCTGTTCAAGGGAAGACAGTAGGCTACGAGCATGCTTGCGCTTTGCCTAGTTTCCTGATACCTTGTATGCCACTGCTAGACTTTATTAGTGAGAAAGACAGCATTGTGTTTATTAACTTTACTTGTGTATGCTTTAGGAATTATTCACGCCTTATTTTAGCCTACGA
This sequence comes from Paralithodes platypus, assembly GCA_032716605.1. Lineage (NCBI taxonomy): Eukaryota > Metazoa > Arthropoda > Malacostraca > Decapoda > Lithodidae > Paralithodes > Paralithodes platypus. The sequence goes on along the minus strand of CM064510.1, from coordinate 5,633,439 downwards.
TGATGCATAGTGCACAACCCAGTTTGGCTGTTACGTTGGCTAAGGAAGTACTGTTTTTGAGTGGTTATTATTAGTGCTGTCACAGAGTTGTTGCACTCCCTTGTTATATATATGTATCCTACTTATTGGTGTATTTAAGATACACGCTTTGGTGTCCTGCCCCTGCATTATTTCTCTTCTATATTGACGAGCATCTTAGAGCATCAGACCTTTTCAGAAGATTCCCTATCTAATTGCTGTAGGACTAGACTTCCAGTGTTTTCATAGAGCATTGAAGAGTTTAGTGTTGAGTACAGACTCACACTAAAGTTAACGTAAGCATATATTCCTTTATTAAATCTTATGATAGTTTATTCAAGCATTGTTATTACTTAAGAGCATTTTCGTAACGTAAGTACTCCTGTTGTGAGTTGGCATTGCCGTCACCGGAAAGCCTTTGTATAAGTGCACTAAAACCCAGTTAATTTATACACCATTATCCAGTAGAAAACTCTGGAGGGTTTAAGTGTTTTGTTCACCGGCGTAATAGTTCGAGGGTTTGGAATTAGCGTACTGTTGTTGCAGATATAGCCTATCATCTAGTCCATTATTAAGTGCCCTTGTTTATTTCGTAGTGCCGGTCGTAACAAATGGCGACCTTGCCTAGTATGCCTAGTATCATATCCTAGTAGATATAACAAATGGCGACCTTAGACCAGTATATAGTGAACTAAATATTGCAGTTTTTTTTTTAGAGAAATCTTATTGCCATTTGGGGTTGAATTTATTTCTCGCATTGTTGGCAGTAGACATTGTTTTGAGGATATATAGAACTTGTTGGAGTTATTGGTGTCCTAGTATTGCACTCAAAAACATCTTCGAATATTTTTTGGTGAATAAAGCTACGCGAGAGTTTGGCTACTTTTGTCTTGACTTGAGAATTTTTTGTTGTTGACTTTATCATGTCACTGGACGGGTCTGAGCATAGTGAGGGCACAGTGTGAGAGGCAGGCGAGGAGGTGGAGAAGGAGGAGTTGTTAAACGGCGTTCGGGTGGTGAACAATGAGGAGGATGCTCGGATTTTTCTGGAGGAGCCTGTATCAGCGGACCGTGTGTTGGGGCTAGACCGTTACGGACTGTAGTGTGTAGCCACGGTCTTAGGGTTTCCCGGTACTAGCGGTTTGTCGAGAGGGGAGCTGGTTACCTGTATGCTGGGTGGGGTGCATGGGGTTTCGGGTGGAGCGGGAGCTGGGGCACCTTCGGCCCAGCCCCCATTCCACTCGACTCCTATCATGGCGCCCCCTCGAGCTCCGGAGCCGGGTACGTTCCCGCAGGCCGATGCCTGCTGGTGGTTGGGTATGCCTCTAGGTGATTCACGGGGTGGGTCCCCGGTAGTAGCACCCCCTCCTCAGGGTTTGACTCCCGAGATGTTGTTTCAGCTCGAGCTCGCCAAACTCGAGCAGCGAAAGCATGAGGCTGAGCTCAAGCAGCGAAAGCATGAGGCTGAGCGCAGGCAGCAGCAGCAGCGAGAGGCTGAGCTCGAGCAGCGTGAGCGAGATTCTGAGCGCAAGTTTGAGTCTGAAAGGTATCGTGCCTATGTTGATCTAGAGAAGACTCGTGTAGAGTTGACAAGGAACCGAGTCGTCCAGGGGGGTCGAGCCCATGACCAGTCCCTGTCGCATCTACTTAAGTTGGTTCCAGTGTTTGATGAGTTAGGAGCTACAGAATGTTGTCTCCGGTTCGAGAAAAAGTGCCAGGAGCACCAATGGCCCGAGGAGAAGTGGGCAGCCCTTGTTTATTCACGATTGACGGGGAAAGCACTCAAGGCGTACGATGCTTTGCCCCTAGATTCCTGTGTGAATTATGAGTTGTTGAAAGAGGCTGTCCTGAGGGCGTATGAGCTACAGCCAGAGACCTATAGGCTGAAGTTTAGGGCGGTTCCAAAAAGAAAGGAGAGTACTTTCCAGGAACACGCTAGAGAGCTGTCAGATGCATTTGAAAATTGGTTGAGGTCGGAGAAGGCAACTACTTTTGATTCAGTAAAACAATTAGTGTTGCTGGATTTTTTTTTTAAATGTACTGGCAGTGACTTGACTCTTAACCTGAAAGAAAAGCAACCAAAAACTCTGCAGAAGGCGGCTGAGCTGGCTGACCTTAGGGTGTCATTGATTCGTGGGTGCGGGTCTGCACAAAGAGCTGAGGCAGGTAACCAGGGGCGTACCACTCCACCCCCCCGAATTAATGACACAACAACTAATTATCCATTTAAGAGTACTGTTGCCAATTATGAACCCAAGTCGAAACCCTTCCCGTTAAAGAAAGGCCAGGGCCCTTCCTCACCTCGGAGGAAGTCCAAGAGCGAAGTGCAGTGTTTCAAATGTCATGAGAAGGGGCATATTGCGCGCTCATGTCCGAGCGCACCGCCTACAGCAGTGGTGTCACTAGTGAGCAACATCGGCGTGTCTTTGAGGTCTTCCGCGTTTGCCCGGGGTAAACAGTCGGTTGCGAACTCATCGCCGGTGCAGAAGCAGCAGGAGGGCTCGTCACCCGTCCGAGATGTTTTTTGTGGTTATAGGGGGCACGGCACTGTGAGGTGGGCTGGTGTGAAGCATAGGCTTGAGTTGCTGCGTGATATAGGCGTTTCCCAGACACTTGTTAAGAATTTCACTGGCAAGCCTATTAACGCGGCTCGGGATGTGGTGGTTTAAGGCATCAATGGTACGCGGTCTTACCCGCTGGTCAGAGTGGAGCTTGAGGTGGACGGTGTGACACGGGAGTTGGATGTGGGTGTGGTGGAGAAATTGTCAGTTGAGGGAGTCGACCTCCTTCTCGGCAACGACTATGCGGTGCCCACTTCCGAGGTTCTACCCTTAGTCGTTGCCGAGAGGGCGGCCGACATGTGTAGGGAGGGGCAAGAGGGGCTCGAGAGATCTCAGTCCGCTCAGGTGTTACATCCTAGTACCCAAGACTCAGACCAGCGGAGGAAGGGTCGGAAGGAGAAAGTCGAGGCTGGTGGTCGGGTTGAGAGTTTGGACCCAGCGACACTCCTTGGTGCGTGGTACTTGAACCAAAGTTAAGCTCCGGAGTGGCCCCAGAACCTGTCCCCCCTAGTGACATGGTAGGGCGTGATGGCACTCCGTGACAGCGTAGTTCCCAGGGGCAACTAGAAGATCTTATTCTTGAGAGTTGTGGGAACGGGGCTATTGAACTCGACGAGGACGGGGAAGCATGTCATGTGAACCTGTTAAAGGAGTTTGTGAGGCAACCACCTGAGCAGCCTACTGTCCCTGTTTTGGTCTGCAGCGGCCAAGGTGGAGAAGGAGAGGGGGCAGTGGGGCACGGGTTGAGGAAAGTTGGGATTGTCATGTCTCGGCGGAACAGTGGGCAGGGGACATGAGTCAGGTGGCTGTGGAAGCGCTTGAGCACCTGCCTGAGCAGCAGTGTGCAGCGCTCCAGCACCTGCTCGGTTCATACCCCACTGTTTGTGCCGAGCACCCAGGCTTCACAACTAATGCGGTGCACGATGTTCCACTGGCAGGTCACTTGAGTGTTTGTAAACCGTTGGCCTCGTTGTTTCAGTGGTTCAAGGTGGGCGACGAGGCTTTGGCATGGTTGTCAGGTCAGGGTCGACCCATGGCTGCTAAGGGTGGTTGTCAGAATCAGGACATTGAGCAGATTGGTGAGGTTGGCTCTGGAGTGGATGCGCCCGGTCGTCGCATAGCCTCCCAATGCTGCTCTAGTCGAATGCAACAGCCCTACCATAGACCGACTGTATCTGGCCGTGGCGCTTAAGGCGGTGATGCTGCGCAGGCAGATGTAGTCGCAAGGAATGCGGGGGTGCGCATGTACGGTATCGGCGGGGAAGCCTTAGCAATTATGAACTATGGGAGTGACTGCACAGGTGGTACAGATTGTCCCTCTCATGACCTGGCTGTTCTAGGGACAAAGGTGGAGAAGGAGGGAGACTATAGTGTAGAAACTATGGTCCCGGCTGGGTTGTGGGAGGCCACTAGGCATGTTGTTCTTCGAGATAAGTTGCAACCTCTTGTTCCTGAGCGCCAAGAGAAGTTGTTTACTAGGCTGTGGCAGTACGTCCGCATGCTTGTTGATTCTCCAGGCCAGATGTACGGGGTAGAATCCGACGTGGAGGCTGGAGACAGTGCAAGGCTCAAATTGGCTCCCTACCGTATAAATCCTGCTCAACAGCCTGTCGTAAAAGCAGAGCTAGACTTGTTGGAGAAGGGTCTGAGGGATAAAGGATATCGTGAGTGGTCATTGCCAGTGACTTTGCAACCTGAGTTTGTGTTGATTGCAAGAGTGTGGGTGCATTATCCCTGACAGACGCCTATCCATTACCCAGAGTTGACGACACCAGAGACCGCATCGGGGCTGCCTCGTTTATCATTAAGGTGGAAGTGAAAGGTTATTGGCAGGCCCCGTTGCCGGAGAGAGCGAAGAGAAGTGCCAGTCTTGTGATGGACTGGGCAGTTTATCAGTGTCAGGTGTTGTTTTGCTGCCGGAACACAAGTTGGATGTGTGGCATGTTAAGGGCACTGATAATGTTCTGGCTGATTGTTTGTCACGGGAGGGTATGTTTCAAGGAGAACCCTCGCCGTTCAGTCAGTATTTTGTTTGAGAATGGAGAAAAATTAGGCTTGCCCCTGTAGTGTAAAGCCGCCAAAAACACTATTAAAAAAAAAAAAAAAACTCACATAAAAACTCTTTCTTTTTTATAGTATATAAGTGCAGTATATTACAACAAGAATCTAAGACACTCTGAGTTGTTGTCTTAGTAGGCTAGGCTTGGTGAAGCTTGCTCGTTGAGCGTGATATAATTATTATGATGCTATTATTTTGGGGAAGTATTGTGCAGATTTTTTTTGATAATGAAGTGTTTAGGTTTGTGATCGTGCCTTGTTTTCACAACTTGGGAGAGTAGCTGGGTGATGTGGGGTTGGTGGGCATTCTGGCTGGTCAGATGTGGAGTTCACCAGAGGCTGAAACGTCCCACATCTTGGGCGGGGTGTTACGCTGGCCAGCTTGCCAGAATGCACTCGTTACTCGCTAGCGCTCGCCAGGGCAGTGAAATGGGCTACAATAATCGTAGAACGATGTTCTTTCTTTCATAGAGTTCATGTTGTCACAGACAGATCAGTGGTGGTCTTTATTCTTGTTTGTGACACTTGGAAGTATTTTAGATCATTGATAGAATATAAGATATGTTGTGTGAAGTTGTAGGGAGAAAGAGAGCGAGCAGCGAGGTGGTAATATGTGCTTGTGTATGTACGTGTGACTCCCTCGCTCAGGCGGAGGTTCCCACGATCTTGATTGGCCGGCGGGTCTGATGCGTCATATGACACCTGCTTTTCATGACGTAGTCGTCTGTGATTGGAGGCCGCCGTCCTAGGAAGGTGGGGCGGGCTCCTGCCCGCGTGTCTCCTTCAGAGCTTGGCATAGCGTGCTTGGTCCTACATGTCCTTTGCAATCTGTCCCCAAATCTAACTACTGTTTCTCTCTCTGAACTTCTTCTCTTTCATACTTCTCATCTTTATTCAATTACTTATTCCTTCTGGTTCTGCATACGACTTTCATAGTCGGCCAGTCGTATTACCAGCACCAGTTCTCCATATATGTTTTGCACTAGCTTTAGGGATTGTTAGAGTCATAGTCACATGCTATCATAGTATTGGGGTGCTTCTAATTATTAAGTTGTTCTTTCCTACTATTTAATGCTAGACAGTGGAGGGTATCTTTAGTCGTTGTCTGAGTTATGTATGTGACAAGTCAGAGCCTGTAAGACTTCGACGAAGCTAGGTAGCCTGTAACCCTTGTGCATCTTTTTCCTTTGCGAGTGTAGCAGTATACAGGTGAAGGGCATTTGCCTACTCTTACCTGTATGCTTGCTACCTCATTTTGTTGACCTTTGTGGAGCGCCAGGGTAAGACCAGATACTTGAGATCTGGACTTACCAAGAGAGCCTCCAAGTCACTTAACGTAACATAAGGGAAATCTGTTCAAGGGGAGACAGTAGGCTACGAGCATGCTTGCGCTCTGCCTAGTTTCCTGATACCATTTATGCCACTGCTAGACTTTATTAGTGAGAAAGACAGCATTGTGTTTATTAACTTTACTTGTGTATGCTTTAGGAATTATTCACGCCTTATTTTAGCCTAGGTTGATGCATAGTGCACAACCCAGTTTGGCTGTTACGTTGGCTAAGGAAGTACTGTTTTTGAGTGGTTATTATTAGTGCTGTCACAGAGTTGTTGCACTCCCTTGTAATATATATGTATCCTACTTACTGGTGTATTAAGATACACGCTTTGGTGTCCTGCCCCTGCATTATTTCTGTTCTATATTGACGAGCATCTTAGAGCATCAGACCTTTTCAGAAGATTCCCTATCTGATTGCTGTAGGACTAGACTTCCAGTGTTTTCATAGAGCATTGAAGAGTTTAGTGTTGAGTACAGACTCACACTAAAGTTAACGTAAGCATATATTCCTTTATATTGTCCTTGTCCCAATTTTGGTTTGTTTAGTTTGCAAGTTTTACATTTTAATTAAATCTTATGATAGTTTATTCAAGCATTGTTATTACTTAAGAGCATTTTCGTAACGTAAGTACTCCTGTTGTGAGTTGGCTTTGCCGTCACCAGAAAGCCTTTGTAGAAGTGCACTAAAACCCCGTTTTCCAGTAGATTAACTCTGGAGGGTTTAAGTGTTTTGTTCACCGGCGTAATAGTTCGAGGGTTTGGAATTAGCGTACCGTTGTTGCAGATATAGCCTATCATCTAGTCCATTATTAAGTGCCCTTGTTTATTTCGTAGTGCCGGTCGTAACAGATGGAATTTGTGCTGTACCTAGTATCAGTGCATTACCACAAAGCCCACCGAAACACCAACAAAAGTACCCTAATTGCTCCTCGATTAAATAGCATTGTATGAATATTCCCATATTCAAAATATGCTAAAGGGAGGCAATGCCTACTGAGTTCATTGCTCAATAGGTGGCGTTCTGAGAGTGAGGGTATGAGTCTAGGTGGTGAGACAGTGAAGCACTGGAGTGAAGCAGCTTCAGAGATGTGGCTGCTTCGAGCCGTGGGTGCACCCGTGCATCTTGCGAAGGCAAGATATCGGGGGCTGGTTGTATCCCAAAGTGTTTCACATGTCTCACTCCTTAGACTGGAATGAGACCTCACGCGCTTGGCCATTCAATGTACGGTTGAATGTACAGGCACTCAGCCTATGACCGAGTTTGAGTAGTTGGAATATAGAGTTCGCCTCCAGGGTAACGAATCTTGTATCAAATAGTAGGATAAGAGCCAGAGTCGTATACATTTTGGCGTTTATTGCAATTTTTCGGATGTACGTACATCCATCTTCAGGCATGTATATACAATGTTTTATATATATATATGTTTTTTATTTTAGGATCGATATCGATATACATGTCTGAAGATGGATGTAGGTACATCCGAATATTTGTAATAAACGCCAAAATATATACGAGTCTGGCTCCTATTCTACTATATATATATATATATATATATATATATATATATATACTATTATATATATATATATATATATATATATATATATATATATGACCAAATTAATACGCCCATCTTCCCTTAACCCCTCCAGCACGATGACGCCTTTTTACTTATGATGTTAGCTAAAAGTTAACGATTTTAGACAATTGAAGAAGGACCTTGTTTTTCTAAGGTTTTCTTGAGATCGCATTGACCCATTTGAGTCCTAGACGTAGGCTATAAGCTCAACAAAATCGTCCAATGGTACCCAGAAAACGATGGAAATATATGTCAGCGTGCTGAAGGTGTTCAATATATTAGCAACAACATTTTCTGGAGGACGAGCTCCACTGACTAAGTAAATTAAGCAAACATATATATATAAAGATACTGAAGCACACGAATTATCATCTCACAGAGTGGATCAAAATTGAATTCTAGTAGAGTTGATGAAGAAAAAGAAAGACACTGAGAAAACTATTAAAGCAGGAGAGAAAGAGAGAGAGGGGGGGGGGGGTAGATTGTTAGGTTCGCCAGACACCTAAGAGGAATTTGGATATGGCTGGCGTTGGGCATTTTCTAGCATGTGTTTTAGTTTGATCCCTAGACAAACAAAAACGCCTTCCCAGACTTCCTTCAAACTAAAAGCCCACCCCGACCCCTTTCAAGCTAAATTCTTATCAGTTAAACTTCAATTTAAAGATTCGCTAAATTGACACTTGATTGGAGTGAAGTGTATTATGTAATGGGGTGAAACATAGGGAAATCTAAAGGATAATGTAGCGATACAGGGGAGATCCTAAAGGAACCCCCCCGGATCAAGCAGGGTTAAACGTGTTGAGAAAGGTCACAGGTTTGTATAGAGGCTTAATTATACCAAAAAGGATTAAGGTGAAGCGGTCGAGGGGCGAAATTACTTGAGGGAAATGCAGCAAGTGTCGCGGTAAGTACAGGGGAGGCTTTAGGAAATTGGTTCCTTAATTACAGGTTGCAGTACCGATAGTCGATGATGTCGGCAATGGTCGTGATGGGGTATGTGGGTATAATGAGACAGCTGGGTGGGGCCAGAAATTACAAGAAGAGCGCTTAGAATTGTTGTTAAACTGTTATAGAGTCTATTTTGAGACATTCTTTTAAGGATTACGGTATCATACGTTTCAAGGGTTGGCCATCCCTTCGTAATCTTTTAAGATATTTACCATGACTGATTTTATTTACTCCACTTGTTCTTGTTGACTCAAAATTACTTTATCATCATTGTTATGTATACAGGTAGGCTACTTAATATAGACGAATTATAATAAATATGCTAATTATTTATAAAATATTACTAACAAATTCATATATTATTTATAAAGGTTAGGACAGAGGAAATTTTATCAAACTGGTTCCACAATTACGGGTTGAAGTACTGATACTCTATAATAAGGGGAATATTCGTAATGGTATACCGTCTTAATATTATGGTGAAATGAGATAGCTGAGTGGTATCCTGTTTTGTTATATACAGTATATATTTTATACGTATAGGTATATGTGTTTATGTGTGTGTGTGTGTGTTAGGATATATTTTACGCTACTCCTTCTATATGTATTCAAGCTACAGTATATATATAAAGCATACAATGATAAATATGAAGCTATACCCTGTTCCATATACAGTAGATAGACCGGAAATCGTGAAACCTAACCTACAGTATATAGCTAAAAAAGGGCTAGAGCAAATAAGCTGTACATATCCACATCTATTCCCTGTCTGACCCTTCCCAAATGGTAGAAATAGTAGCTAGATTACTCAAGTCATTTGTAAGTTTGTTTGTTTCTATGTGCATGGAGGAGACACAAGGCAGGTTGCCTGTAACGAGTGTTTCACCCTAAAGTTAAAAGGGTGACAGAGCCAAATTCAAGGGACGTTGGATTAAAAATCCTTGGACACACGAAATTTAAAGCAGTCTAAGTCATAGGATAAAGGAAAGATTGATTGAGGGAGAGAGTTCCAGAGTTCACTTGTTGAGTAGAAGAAAGACTTGAGAAAATTTGCCAAATCTTGGGTTGGATAGATGGACAGAATAGGAGTGGGACTGTGTTGTAAGCGCAAGGGATTGTGTATAACACTGTGAGAGCTCTAAAGAACACTGATTGTTGTAATAGCGATCGAAGAGTGAAAGAGATGCAACAGAGGTTAGTAGTCAAGAGTTTTGGACTGCTTAGTTGGAACAAAGTATAGTTTGCAATATGGTACTTTAAGTTCTCAAGAAGTAAATAATTGCTTGTATTGAGAGACTTTTCTAAACACTTAGTTCATTAATTACGGATTGCATTACAGATAATGGATTATGTTGGCAATGGTCTTAATGGTGTACTATTTGTTTTTGTTTTTATGACGTAATGAGACAGCTGGGGGGGGGGGGGGGGTTTACAGGGAAGATAGAATTAGGTTATTGTTGACATTTGTAGACTATTTGAAACATTCTTCTAAGTTTTAAAAGGATTGCGTACGGTTAATGTTCTACTATTTTGTAGATATCTACTGTGACTTCTTTTATTCTACTTCCCCTTTTACTTATATATACCTGTATTTATATATATATATATATATATTCTGCTCTCCATATATCTTTCAAGCTATCTGCATTCATTCATCATCGATACTTTGCATTCAAATTTGATACAAATATAATTACCACGTTAATATTTAGTTTAACAGATGACTCCGTACTGTATTATCTACAGTAGTAGCCTATAATCAAGATTTATATAATTGTGTGCACACAGCTGGTTCTTTAATTACGAGTTACAGTAGTGAGTGTGGGTTATGTTGGTTATGGTGTACTGTTTGATGGTATACTGCGGTGTAATGAGACAGTTGGCTGCTAACTAATGACAGGCAGAGTGTTATGGTATAATCTATTCTTAGCAACGTTTATGTGGGGAGTGGAAAGCGTTGCACAAATGTCTGTATGTATTTTATATAATTGAGGTGAGGTCTGGTCCTGTCCAGAGTGAGGTTTAGCATCCTCTACCCAACCTCAGCCGTTTCTGTTTTTCTCGTTGCATGTACTACTAAGAAAGTCGTCCCGGAGCCAAAGAATTGGAACTTTTAATGTAGTTTCTGTTCGAGTTCTGTCTCGAGTCGGCCACCACCAGCTAGGCTATGGGGTTTTGTGCCTGAGTATATATACTATACATACAGTACATACATATCGGTTAAAAGCATTGTTGTTTAATGTTAACCATTAACTGGCGGCACACGGCTATTGTCGAGTTAAATAAATGTGGCCTATATGGCGGGTCACGGCTATTGTCGAGTGCAATTTTGAGCACGTAATGTGCTCTGAGAGAGAGCGGAGCAGTGGGAGGAGCGTAGGTTACCTCATGAACGCTCACCACGGTGGCCGTGGAGCTACTGAGATGTACTCCTTTGTACTCCACCCTCTCTCACTCGTTTCACACGTAATAATGTAAGAAAATTACCGTATTTTACCGATTTTGCCCTTCGGTTGCACGATCGTTGCAAGACAACCAGTGATCGTAGAAGGATGGTTCTGGTGTCATTGCAAAGCTGAATTAACGCCCTTTCAGGGATGCATACTTGTATTACGCTCTGGCTCTTGTTTATGCATGAAAACGAGCACGGAAACAAGCTCGTTTACGGTAAAACCCCCCGCTGGGCGGCACATCAAATATTCTCCTCCACCCGCTCTTAAGGTGTTAATAAGTTTCTTTTCCTTCTCATATTCATTCAAGTCTTCAAACAAAATTGTTCCGATTTAACACCCTGAATTCTGCTTATTTGTAGAAGGCATTTACGAGAACAATATATATATGATCTGATTGAAATGTGTAGAATTAAATAGACTTTCTAGTTTACTCCAGTGACCCCCATCGGAAAAAAAAAATGTAGAAAAACGTCCCGGTCAAAGGCAACTTCTTATTAAATTACTGGTTCATTATCGGTGCAAAGAAAAAATAAACAGGTAAATGGCACCAAGGATCTTAATATTGACAAAGAAATGAAAACAAAATGTCTTAACCCGTACAGCCCCAGCGACGCGCCTGACGCGTCGGCGATGTATGTAACGCACTGCTCCAGAGACGCGCCTGGCGCGTCACCCTAATTGCGCCGACCGTAACCTCAGGTGTAGCCACTCAAGAGGGGTCAGATTTGTATGGGAACTGTGTACGTATCCCACGCAACCGTGCCGATGGTTGAAAACTCAAAGTCCACGTGCGTGCGCGTGAGCGCGCAATAACCTGTTTTTTTGGGGTAATTGCCTTCAATTTTTTACTCTTGTAAAATACGTTTTCGGGGGCTCTGTAGGACCATTCTTTAAGCTTTTTGAGCGGTTTTTCGTGTTTTTTCCTTCATTCCTAACCCATTCGCTATTGTTTCTGGAATAAAACAATTTTTTGAAAACCGGCCGGGTTCTGGTGAACAAACATTACGAAACTAGCCGGGGCTGGACGGGTTAAAATAGCCAAACTAAAAGCCGAACATCTTAAAATCTGAAAATAATAGGGCTAAACATAAGGGAGAAGAGAGCCCAGAAAACAACAAAAACCTCTCCTCAACATGTAAACCAAGTGAAAAGCATCTTACCCCTCTGCACAATCAGTATTGTTTATATTATATTATATTTTATTGCCTGCATTATCTGATTCAAATGAGTAGAATCAAAATTGTAATCAAATGAAAAGCATCATTTCAATACACTCTGCACTATCGAGTTTGTCTATAAAATATTAAATTGTTATCTGATTCAAATGACTGAAATCTAAACAAAATCAAAATATGATAAACGTCGTATCAACTCACTGCACTATCGATATCCGTCATTTCCGGTTAATTAAGGGGGGATGGGCGTAATTATTTGCTCATTCATGTATTTTTTAATAATTTTTATAGTTTCTTCCTTAGACTTCCATCAAGCTTAATGGCATCAGCCGAGTGGGAGTCAGTTAGTCTTTCGCAGGGGTCCAGATGATAATGTCTGTTTGCTCAAATGTTTTGGATCATAAACATGCGAAATGTGAAACATTTTTAATTATAAGCAAATGAATCGTAAATAACCAGAGAGCGAGATAGAGGTTTTACATATATTTACATAGATGCACTGGCCACACAGACCTTACATAGCTTTAGGAAAGGATAGCCAAAATGGCAAGATAAAACAACCTTCCTCCTCAAGAGATGAAGGAAGACTGGCTCCCCCAGCCTTCAGAGGGTCTTATATAAGCTGACAAGTGTTGCCATATCGAGAGCAGTGCTCAAACGGTCGTGGTACCAGACACAGCCTGATATAGGCAGTTACAAGGAAATTTCATTTCTGACGGCTACTAACCATCGCTGGGACTGGGGAGTGACTTATCTACTGATGGCTAGTAGCCGTAGCTGGGATTGGACGGGTTAATATTGGCAAATATTGGTGAGTTATCTGCTCAACAGGTGGCGTTGTGTGTGTGTAAGTGTGAGAGTCCGAGTGTAGGGGGTGAGACAGTGAAGCACGGGAACGAGGTGGCTTCAGAGATGGGGTCGTTTCGGGCCATGAGTGAGCACCGTGCCTCATGTGAAGGCAAGATGGCAGGTGCTCGTTGTACTCTACGTGCTTCACATGTCTCACTCCCTAGACTGGAACAAGACCTCACGGGCTTCACTGTTCATTGTAAAGCGGTGAATGTTAAGGCTCTCAGCCTATGCCCGAGAGGAAGTAAGTTGGAATATAGAAAAAAAAAAAAATAAAAATAAAAAAATAAATAGGGCAAAAGGTCTTTAAAATCGCCAAACTAATGGGGCGAATGTCTTGAAATCTCATAACTAATAGGGCTAAACATGAGGGAGGAGGAAGACTCAAAAAACCAACTGCTTCTCCTTAACCCTTGTCTAGCGGGGGTGGACTTAAGTCGGTCTAGAGAACACCTGCCTAAAGAGCGGGGACCGACTTTAGTCTGTGTGCAATTTTTGAGCAATAATGGCTCTGAGAGAGAGACGAGCGGGTGGAGGAGCGTAGGTCCGCTCATGACTGCTCGGCACGGGTCCCGCGCGGCTACTGACGTTTACTCCACACACACCCACACTCACACACCTCGCTACACAGGGAATTAAGTAAGGAAATTACCGTATTTTAGGGATTTTGCACTCGTCTTGCACGATCGTTGCAAGAAAACGCATGGTCGTAGAAGGATGGTTCTGGTGTCCTTGGAAAGCTCAATTATCGCCCTTTCGGGGATACATAATTGTATTACGCTCTGGCTCTTGTTTATGCATGAAAAAGAGCACGGAAACAAGGTCGTTTAGGGTAAAACCACCCGCAAAGCGGGTAGTAGAAGTTACTGACGGGCCCGCTCGTAAGGCGTTAAGCCGGTATCGCACGAGTGCTTTTTCCCTTAACATTTATGCTCAACACTAGTTTGGCAGCTTAGGAGGTCAACATTTTAAGTATTTCGGTTACCTTAATTCATCTACCATCAGTCTAGTTTCCGATACCAGTGCATAATATTCCAGAAATGCTGCCATAAAAATGTTGATTATCGAATGTTGACTAAAAATGCTCTCGTGTGATACCGGCTTAATAAGGCGGGACAATATTAGAGGACAGGGAAGAAAGGATATATGGAGGAAGGAGACTATAACTAATATGACAACCTGATGATGATGATATGTATGAGTGACGTTAAAGTAATGGCAGGAAATGTTCGAGGATATGTTTTATTTTCCTCCAGGATGTTATATACATATATCATAATGTTTATTTTTATATCCGAAGCAGACTGATTAACGAGCTGGATACACTGGTTGCAGACTACATTTACATCTACAGCCATTCTAAAAATACAATAGTATTCCACAACCACCCTTTCACACTTTACACACCAATGGGCAGTCGAGCAAAATCAACTCTCTCCCGTGAACAGGAACAAGCTAGATAATAATGAAATGAGTTGCCTCGCCATATGGAAGCATTTGAAGGCAGTTCATTCGTGTCCACCCCCTCGGGGATCAAGGCGTCTGGTAATAGATAGATAGATAGATAGATTGTATTTATTGTTGTCATAACACAGATGTAAGTGTGCGAAAATGAGATAACACTGATGTAATTGTATCAACAAATTCGTGCTGATTGTCTTAGGTTATCGGCAACTGGCTTTAAGGCATCCAAAACCTGAGCCACTTGCATAACCAAATTGACAGATTGCATTCAAGAAATGACTGGCAATGTGAAGAATACGTAAAAGGGAATGAAATTGATATATAACAACATACTCCACTCAGAACAGAACAAACGACAATCTCAGAACCAAGAGACAGAGAGAGAGAAAACAAATAAGTAAAGATAAACATAGTACAGAGACAAGCGGAAAGGAGAGGGGAGAGGTGAGACTGGTCCCAACTATTACCCCAACCACAAGTGTACACCATGACAGATGATACCCTCCCTCCCTCCCCTCTCATCACCTTCCAGCCCTCCCCTCCTCATCTGGCTCACTCACAATCCAACAACTATTCAGTAGCCAAAAAATCTTTTAAGATTTGCAAAGATTCAAGTACCAAGGGACTGGGGTTCTCGAAAAGGGGGCAAGGGGCTCCAGTCCTGACGCGATTCTTAACTTCCAGTGTGCTGGCTAAACAATCCAAAAAGGTTGATAGCCTCTGAAGTCCTATTATAACTACTTCAAGTACATTGTACTACTTCAATAATTATTGAACTTCAGCAACAACAATAACAATGAATAATAATACAAAACATAATAATGATGCAAATAGATGTATATATGTTCTATATTTCGCAAGAGATAGGAGATTATGTAATGTATCCTATGCAATACAATTAATGAATAGGCCTATATCCTGTTTATCATCCGTAGCACCAGGTCCACCATGTCGTCCTTCTTCCCATAACTACTGTCCCCCTCCTTGTTAGTCGTCATTGTACAAACAGTCGTTTAATTTATTGGAAGATTGATGGCGTGTTGTTTGTAGTTAAGTAAAAGACAAAGGTAATTTGGCTTTGTCCCTTTGACACCATTTCTTATAATATTTTGCGTACGTTATTATTGTTAAGTATGGTGTTATTTATGCTATCCAGGTATATACAATTTATAATACTAATACAAATACTGTATATTTATAGAAGATTGTGTTTCAACGTGTCTCTCTTGCGGCCCTTCAACTGGGGGGGGGGGGGGGGCACTAGTTGTGAACAGCTTTGTCTTTTATCTCCTTCATACACAGAACAAAAAAGAACGCAAAATGCAAATGGTCATTTGGTTTTGGCTCTTGTCCAACAAATGGTAATTTGGTTTTGGCTCTTTGTCCAACAAATGGTCATTTGGTTTTGGCTCTTTGTCCAACAAATGGTCATTTGGTTTTGGCTCTTTGTCCAACATTTCACTAGGCTGTGCTTCACATAGTCACTAATCTCCGTATATTGCCGTTTGTAACTTATGTTGGGCAACTCAGTAAGTTATCCAGGTTGATACACGGTGGCTTGTTCTTCCTCAGTATAATTGCTCTTCTTTCCTACTTTACTCCAGCCATCTGGTCTGGTCTGGCTGCTGCATAATATCACTAACTTGATAGGCTGGATAATTGAATAACAATGTATGCTGTAGCTTTTGGGGACGCACTGCACAGGTTGTCCCCGAACCTATTAAAATAACAAGAGGGATTCGGTCATTCAGGCTATCTACTGCTGGTAGGTATTAAAGAAAATTGAAGAAACACAGAACATTACGAATGAGAGATAAGAAGGGAAAGAAATAGATGGAATAGTGAAGAAACCAGAAAAGGGAAAATGGAAAACAAAACAAAATACAAATACTGAAAAATATAACAGATATAGTGAATACACGATCAAAATATAAAGGATTAACGAACAGTGTGTTAGGAGACTTGCCCATCCTGCTTGGTTGGGTTTACTCTGGTTGGGTAATTATAGCCGTGAGCTGAAAAAGTGTACTCATTCTTATCTTTGAACCTTTAACCACGTTCTAAAAAATCTGGGCTTAAAAAAAAAAAAAAAAAAAAATTGTGGGCTCTTTTTGGTTTGGTACTTGTACAAATGATGCTCTCTCTCTCTCTCTTTCTCTCTCTGGTTTGAATACATTAATGAGACAACAGAGGGAAAGAAAAGAGCTTAATTAGGAACAGGTTGGAGCTAAAATTGTACAGGAAAACAAATACATGAAATAAAATGTACATACGAATGACGATGATAAAGGAGAGAGAGAGAGAGAGAGAGAGAGAGAGAGAGAGAGAGAGAGAGAGAGAGAGAGAGAGAGAGAGAGAGAGAGAGAGAGAGAGGCACAATAAACGATAAACTAAAACAACAACAAAAATGTGTGCGTAAGTGGGTGGCTCTATACGTGTGTATGTGGACATGTGTAAGCATATGCCTGTATGGGAATGTGTAAGTATATATCTGTGTATGTATGTGAACGTGTATAAGTATATGTCTTTGTGTGGACGTGTGTAAGTATTTGTCTGAGTGCGTGTTTGTGTGTATATGTGAACGTGTGTAAATATTTGTCAGTGTGCGTGTGTAAGATATGTCTGTGTTCGTGTTTGTGTGTGTAAGTATATGTATGTGTGCGTGTTTGTGTGTGTATGTACAGAGTGAAGGGAGCCACAATCAGGCAGAGTGCAACGTACGTTCAGTGTCTACATCTTCATCATTAGTGTTGATGTTCTGACTTTTGTGTGTGTGTGTGTGTGTGTGTGTGCCCTAACCTAAAAATATCATTGTTCTCGCTTCTGACTGCTAGAGGACGAACAAGATAAACCAAATAGAAAAGAAAACAAACTAAAATTAACAGGGATAAAAAAGTATATGAAACAGAAATAAATATCCTAATATCTGGAACGGAAAAGTATCAGAGGTTATGAAATAGGCTACAAACAATAAGACAATTAAAAAAGTATTGAGCATGTTCAATAATCTGTGGGAAACATATAAAGAACACGTACTCTACCTGGACGACTGTATAATGCATACATCCAACAATGTAGATAATGTATGTAACATGTTATACCACATGATTTACACATCATTATATTCATACAGAAACACGCAAAAGCAGTCACAAACTAGACTACTAATTTATATATACTTAAGGTTAGGTCACGAATCCAATATAATAACCCACAGATCTAGGGAACTGACATTATCTAACTAAATAACTGCCTGACCCAATCAATCAATCAATCAATCGGTCAGTCATTCTCTTTCACCAGAACTTCCAGAGATGTGACCAACCCACACAACGGTCTTCAAATTATCGTAGGTCTCGTGGTTTCCTTTAATACGGTACTGTTAGACAAGACCAATAACAGGTCATCCCATACAAGGGCATATTTGTGTCCCGCTCACGCACACCATCATACCGAGTATAGACCTTAAAGGAGGTTGCCAGATAATTATAAACATTTGTTTAATAGGCTTAGTTATCGTGGGGTCACAGGTCTGACAGGTCATCCCATACAAGGGCATATTTGTGTCCCGCTCACGCACACCATCATACCGAGTATAGACCTTAAAGGAGGTTGCCAGATAATTATAAACATTTGTTTAATAGGCTTAGTTATCGTGGGGTCACAGGTCTGACAGGTCACTTGATCTGTTGTCTCAAGTCCTCTGAATAAAATGTGCCAAGGGTGTAAAAATGCCTAACAGTTTAGCAGTGTTTGGGTTTAATAAAGGGTTGCAATATGCAATGTATGTCTCCAAAATAATTAGTATATCATCTCATGCCCATGTTAAGGCAACCTTAACTGATAAACTAAACTAATACCGGTAGTGTTGGAATTGAAGTGCATTAGGTATTTGCACACAATAGCATTAAATTAATCGGGGACGTTCAGTGCTTTGGAAGTGTTTGGCAAGAAAACCTTACAACCCCCTCTCGTAATCCCCTTTATCTCCCCTACCCCATTTCTCTCGGCGCAGCGGCCGAGTGAAAGAGAAAGGACAGAGGTTAGAGTTGGCAACAGTTAAAATCCAGCCCAAATGCCAGAGAAAGTAGCCCAACAATAGCCCGATCTTTACTTATTTTCTTTACCATCTTCTGTCAGCATCAAGATTAGCTGACATGATATTGTTAGTTATTTGGCTTCTTTTGGGTAATATGTTATTATTGTGTCTTAGAAGGAACCTAAAATTATGTAATCTTTCGAAATATTCCGACAATTAATCCTCAAAAGTAGCCCAAACGTGCGTGAAAACTCGTACCTCGACAACTCTGAATAAGTCTCTCTCTCTCTCTCTCTCTCAACCAAATGGGAAGGAACAAACTTTATTAACATAATTGAGCTATGCCAACTTAATTTGCAAATACATATAACATTCAATGATAAACATTTGTGTATGTCAATTAAATGTGCAATCAAGAGGCCTAGCTAGTACCTGGGCATATTATGTACTTGTGTAATGTTTTTTTGGGTGCATATAAACATAGCAAACAAACACAAATCTTTTGTCGCTACTCTGTCATTGCATAACAATGTATATTACATTATTACATTACAACTTTAAGAAAAAATTGGATAAGCATATGGACGAGAAGGGTTGGGTGTGAAGGGGGATCAGCCGGGTTGGGCCAATCAGCGCTCTGCAGACCCCCGTAATCCTGCGTTAATCTCTAACCGGTTTGGTAAGATGATCCTCAGGGTATTAGAGTGTTGAGCCTATAATTGGGCTTTGTAATTGGGGTTGTGTGGGACAGGGATCTGCCTTGCTTAGGCCAATCGGCTTTCTGCAGACTCCCATTTTCTTATGTTCTTATGTTCTTATATGTTAGTTACCCTAACTTCTATTTGCATGCTTCACTTAATCATATTAAAACGGAAATTATGGTTGTTCAATGAAGTGAAGGGAGATGATGGTATAGTAAGGGTGTAATATAGTTACCTTAACCCCTTCACTATCATTACATCAGTGTCATCATACTTTAGCTAACTCTAGATGATGATATTTAGCTTGAAAGGGTCTCTAAGAAAAAATAAATGTATCGGTACCTAACTACCACTTTGACCCCCGCAGCTTCTTCCTAATCTAGTACAATCCATTTAATGATAACCAGAACAAAGTAATAACAGCTGTCATGGTACTGAACAGATATAGTTTAGCTTGAAGAGAGTCCCAGTGTGTCCGACTGTCCGTCGGCTCTGTCACTCTTTTAATTTTAGGGGGAGACACTCGTTACAGGCAACCTGTCTTGTGTCTCCTCCATGCACATAGAAACAAACAAAGTTACAAATGACTTGAGTAATCTAGCTACTAATTCTACCATTTGGGAAGGGTCAGACAGGGAATAGGTGTGGAAATGTACAGCTCATTTGCTCTAGCCCTTTTTTAGCTATATACTGTAGGTTAGGGTTCACGATTTCCGGTCTACCTATATGGAACAGGGTATAGCTTCATATTTATCATTGTATGCTTTATAAATATACTGTAGCTTGAATACAAATAGAAGGAGTAGCGTAAAATATATCCTAACACACACATATGCCTATACGTATAATATATATACTGTATATAACAAAACAGGATACCACTCAGCTATCTCATTTCACCATAATATTAAGACGGTATACCATTACGAATATTCCCCTTATTATAGAGTATCAGTACTTCAACCCGTAATTGTGGAACCAGTTTGATAAAATTTCCTCTGTCCTAACCTTTATAAATAATATATGAATTTGTTAGTAATATTTTATAAATAATTAGCATATTTATTATAATTCGTCTATATTAAGTAGCCTACCTGTATACATAACAATGATGATAAAGTAATTTTGAGTCAACAAGAACAAGTGGAGTAAATAAAATCAGTCATGGTAAATATCTTAAAAGATTACGAAGGGATGGCCAACCCTTGAAACGTATGATACCGTAATCCTTAAAAGAATGTCTCAAAATAGACTCTATAACAGTTTAACAACAATTCTAAGCTTTCTTCTTGTAATTTCTGGCCCCACCCAACTGTCTCATTATACCCACATACCCCATCACGACCATTGCCGACATCATCGACTATCGGTACTGCAACCTGTAATTAAGGAACCAATTTCCTAAAGCCTCCCCTGTACTTACCGCGACACTTGCTGCATTTCCCTCAAGTAATTTCGCCCCTCGACCGCTTCACCTTAATCCTTTTTGGTATAATTAAGCCTCTATACAAACTTGTGACCTTTCTCAACACGTTTAACCCTGCTTGATCAGAAGGGGGTCCTTTAGGATCTCCCCTGTATCGCTACATTATCCTTTAGATTTCCCTATGTTTCACCCCCTTACTGTGTCTATAATAATACACTTCACTCCAATCAAGTGTCAATTTAGCGAATCTTTAAATTGAAGTTTAACTGATAAGAATTTAGCTTGAAAGGGGTCGGGGTGGGCATTTTTTTTAGTTGAAGGAAGTCTGGGAAGGCGTTTTTGTTTGTCTAGGGATCAAACTAAAACACATGCTAGAAAATGCCCAATGCCAGCCATATCCAAATTCCTCTTAGGTGTCTGGCGAACCTAACAATCTACCCCCCCCCCCCCTCTCTTTCTCTCCTGCTTTAATAGTTTTATCAGTGTCTTTCTTTTTCTTTATCAACTCTACTAGAATTCAATTTTGATCCACTCTGTGAGATGATAATTCGTATGTTTCAGTATCGTTATATATATAAATATGTTTGCATAATGCACTTAATCAGTGGAGCTGGTCCTCCAGAAAATGTTGTTGCTAATATATTGAACCCCTTCAGCACGCTGACATATATTTCCATCGTTTTCTGGTTACCATTAGACGATTTTGTTGAGCTTATAGCCTACGTCTAGGTCTCAAATGGGTCAATGCGATCTTAAGAAAACCTTAGAAAAACAAGGTCCTTAAATTGTCTAAAATCGTTTGATTTTAGCTAAAATCATAAGTAAAAAGGCGTCATCGTGCTGGAGGGGTTAAGGGAAGATGGGCGTATAAATTTGCTCATATATATATATATATATATATATATATATATAATAGTATATAATTATATTATAATATATATATATATATATATATATATATATATATATATATATATATATAGTAGAATAGGAGCCTGACTCGTATATATTTTGGCGTTTATTACAAATATTCGGATGTACACCCAGAAGTGAAAATCCCTGCATAGGGTTTACCCCCTACTCCTACTACCCCAGAAGGTAGGAACGGGGTGGGCCCTGCCCAGTTCCCCTTACTACTCCTACCCCAGGCAGAAGGGACGGGATGGTGCCAGTCCGTCACCCCTTCCTTCCCCTACCCTATAATGGAGAGATTAAACAAGCAGGCCCCCCACTCACACCCTACCCCAACCCCACACAGGAGGAAACCGCCGATTTCAACCATTGTTTTCCACGAACACAGAATAAAGTAACCTTGCAACGAGGCCGAGACCATGTCAGTAATTGGTAATCTATATATATTCTATATATGCCAGAACAATGTTGCAATAAATTATCTGATTTTACAGAATGAAGATCATTTACACTATCTGTCACCTATCCGTAGCTTGACACACAAACACTTATGATTTATGCGTAATTAGTATTATATCATGTTTGTATTTATAACTTAAATTTCCAATACCATCACCCCTTCTAGTTATTTTATAAATTATTGTATTCACCCGTGGCCAACCCTTCGGGGATCACGGCGTCAGGCAATAGATAGATAGATCGATAGTATTCACCCACCCGCGCAATATGCTTTGGTATTTAATGGATTTGCACATTGAAATGGCAATCTTTTAATTTTTGAATACCTCTGAAGAGATGTCGGAACTTACTAAAAAACATATTGTATGGATTGCTTAATTTATTATAAGTGGTATATTCATGCAATGCTCGATCCGTGGTTAGGCTTTTTTGTGCATATTCGAGAATATTAACACTTTCTCTCTCTCTCTCTCTCTCTCTCTCTCTCTCTCTCTCTCATATATATATATATTAATTGCCATTTTATAGTATTACAATGTTCACTGCGGTCATTCATTTTGTTGGCGGGGGGGGGGGGGGGGAGGGGGGTCAATCAAAAAGGTATTTCATATGTTTTTTCCACCAACCAACTTTACTTCTAAACTCAAATCATGAAATCAACAAATACATGTGACAGTCCAGGGATTCGAACCTAGGATGCTCACACCGAAATTCAGTGCATGTATGCATTACGCTATGAAGACAGTTTTACAGACTTCAACGAGGTATGTCATAACTTTATAACAAACTAGATATCTACTTATCTTTTCGCGGATACATCATAATCAGGAGAGCATTATATCCGCGTAGCAACTGATAGTGAAATTATTGAAAACTCACTTTCCAAACAGTCTCACAGATACGATATTAACGTAGCACTCTAGTGTTGTCTTAATTATACTGAACTTTCTCGAGTATATATATATTTTTTTTTTTCTATGTGATTGAGGGAGGCAAAAGGCATAACTGCCTATAGCGAGTGCCTCCCCCATAGTTGAAAGAGTGACAGGGCCAAAATCAAGGGACGTTCGAGCCAAAATGCCTGGACACACGGAATTTGAAGCAATTTAAGTCATAGGAAGAGGGAAAGACTGATTCTGGGAGAGAGTTCCAGAGCTCAGCTGTTGAGTAGAAGAAAGTTTGAGAGTAACGTTTCACTCTTGGGTTGGAGAGTTGCACAGAGTAGGGGTGGGATTGAGTTGCAAGACGGGTACCACGTGCCCTACGTAAAGGAGGTGGTATGCACTGGGATAGCTCTGAGGAACACTGATTATTATAGTAGCGATAGAATAGCGAGAGAGATGCAACATTGCGGCGGAGAGAGAGAGATTGCAGAGAGTTGGTGAGTGGACGGGAGTTAATGATACGAAAGGCCTTCCTTTCAACTTTGTCTAGGAGAGCGGTGTGTGAGAGGAACCTCCCCACACATGTGAACAATACTCAATACAAGGGCGCACTATGCCCCTGTACAGAGCAAGAAGCTGTGCAGGGTAAAAGAACCCCCTAAGGCGGTTGAGCACACCCAGCTTCTGGGAGGCTGCCTTAGCAAGACTGGTAATATGGTCCTTCCAAATGAGAGCAGAAGAAAAAGAGACACCAAGAATATTGAGAGAAGATGAAGGGTTGATTTTTGTATTGCTGAAGAATAAGGGATAGTCCGCTGGGAGATCCTGACGGGTAGATAGATGGAGAAATTGGGTTTTGGAAGCATTAAAGTTAACAAGGTTTTCTCTGCCCCAATTGGAAATAGTATTTAGATCAGAATTTAAGAGTTCTATGGCTTCATTACGTTTGTCGTTGAGGGATTGCTGGCTGGGGCGTTCTGAAAAACTAAAGGAGTAGTGTAAGGTTGAGTCGTCTGCGTATGAATGGATGGGAATTAAGGTACAGTTAAGGAGATCATTTATAAAAATTAGAAAGAGAATAGGAGATAGGACAGAGCCCTGAGGAACACCGGAGTTTATAGGGTGAGGAAGTGAACAATGGCCGTCCACAATCGCGGCTATGGAACGGCCAGAAAGGAAATTAGAGACAAAGGCACAGATGGAGGGATAGAAACCGAAGGAGGGTAGTTTAGAAATTAAAGATTTATGCCAGACTCTATCGAAGGCTTTCGATATGTCTAGTGCAATAGAAAAAGTCTCACCGAAGTCCCGAAAGGAGGATGACCAAGAGTTAGTAAGATATGAAAGAATATCACCAGTAGAGCGACCCTTAAGGAAGCCATACTGGCGATCTGAGAGCAGATTATGAGAAGAGAAATGCTTAAGAAATTTGGAAGCAAGAATAGTTTCAAAAACTTTAGAAAGACAAGAGATAAGAGCAATTGGACGATAGTTGGAGGGTTGAGAGCGGTCACCCTTCTTTGGGACAGGTTGAATGTGAGCAAACTTCCAGCATGAAGGGAAGACGTTAGAGGATAGACAGAGACGAGAGAGTTTGCCTAGGCAGGGAGTCAGCACGGAAGCACAGTTTTTGAGAACAACAGGAGGAACACCGTCCGGACCGTACGCCTTATTAGTGTTAAGCCCAGAGAGGGTAGAAAGTACATCTTTAGAAGAGATTAGGATATTAGGCATAAGTAAGAGAGAGGAGGGCGGAGAGGGAGGAATAGCACCGGAATCATCCAAGGTGGAGTTTCTAGCAAAAGTTTGAGCGAAGAGTTTAGCTTTGTCAGAGGAAGAAGTGATGGTTGTGCCATCAGAGTGGGAAAGGGGAGGGAAAGACGAGGAAGAGAAATTGTTGAAAAGGTTTTTGGCTAGATGCCAGAAAGCTTGGGAAGAGCTAGAGTTGGATAGTTCAGTGCATTTATTATTGATGAAAGAGTGTTTGGCAAGTCGAAGAACAGATTTGGCTTGACTCCGGGCAGAAACATATGAAGAATGAGAGTCTTGAGTTTTAAGGCGTCGGTACCGTTTGAATGCTTCCTCCTTATTGCGGACAGCAGTAGAACAGGCGTGAGTAAACCAAGATTTTTTAGCATTAGTCTGAGAGAAAGAGAATGGAATGTATGCTTCCATGCCCGATAGGATTACCTCGGTAATGCGTTCAGCACTCTCCGAGGGTCCTCGGCCATGGAAGCAGAAATCATTCCATGGGAAATCAAAGAAGTACTGCCGAAGAGCCTCCCAGTCGGCAGCGCCAAAGTGCCACAAGCGCCGCCGGCTAGGAGGATCGGGTGGCTGTACTGGAGAGATAGGACAGGTGACAGAGATAAGTTTATGGTCGGAGGAGCCCAAAGGAGAGAAAAGATCGACAGTATAAGAAGAAGGGTTAGAAGTTAGAAACAGGTCAAGAATGTTGGGCCGATCTCCGATGCGATCCGGGATACAGGTGGGTTGCTGAACTAACTGCTCTAGGTCATTTAGGATAGAAAAGACGTAGGCTTGTTCACCAGGTGGATCAGTAGTGTGAGAGGAGAGCCAATGGCGGTGGTGAACGTTGAAATCTCCTAAGATGGAGATTTCTGAGAAAGGAGAAATGGATAGAATGTGTTCCACTGTAGAGTTTAGATAGTCAAAGAATTTGGGAAAGTTGGTAGAGTTAGGGGAGAGATAGACAGCACAGAAATATTTAGTAAGAGAATGACAGGAAAGTTTGAGCCATAAAGTTGAGAATTCAGAGGAGTCGAAATCGGGAACACGAGAGCAAGTGAGTTTGTTGTGCACATATGCACAACATCCGCCTTTGGCTTTGAAACAAGGATAGAGAAAGTAGGAGGATACAGAGAAGGGGTTGCTGGATGTTGCTACAGACACCTGAGTTTCGGTGAGGAAGAGAAGAACAGGTTTATAGGAGGAGAGATGGTGCTCAACAGAGTGAAAGTTAGAGGAGAGTCCGCGAATGTTGCAGAAATTAATAGAAAGAGTAACAGGCCGAGGTCCAGGTAATTGTGTGGGGTCGTCAGGGGATGGTCGGTCGGGTGAGGGGGCATTTATGGTCCCCCCCCTGGGGACTCCGAGGCTGGGCTACAATTCATCATTTGTTTGTTTTTTTAATTTTGGTGTGGAAGAATGAAGTGTGGTGTGCATGTTTAGTGAAGTGAAGTGGATAGGATGAGGAGGTGTTTGTGAGAGCTAGCTGGATTGCTCTCAGTGTAAATGAGGCACAAAGAAAATCAGTAAGAGAGGCCAAGCAAGTGAAACAGGAGTTCCAGCGACTCTTTATCACATGCCTATAACCTCACCTGGGTCTAGCCCTGATCGATTGGTGCCTACAATCTCCCCATATGTCATCTATATGATTACATACATAATTCTCATAATCGGTTTTCACTTGGAACGGGTGTTATTTCGAAGCATGCAGATGCTCAATGGATACGTATGCAAATACGAAATAAATGTTCAGTAATAGCTATTCACCATCTATCCTACCTAAAATCGACAGTTATATTTTATCAATTATTAAATACAAGGTAATCGGTAAGAAAATGCTTATCTAATTCCTGCTATAGAATCTCTCTCTCTCTCTCTCTGAAAATGTTGTCTCGGTTCTTAAGGGATACCAACAGATTTGTCATTTACTTTTGTAATTATTATTTGTATTGTTTCTACATGAGCACACATCTATTATTAACGTTAATCTGTAGTGCAAGTTAATCAGAATCAATTAGATTAATAGTGTAACTGAATAGTTAGGGTCATAGGATTTATCCTGAATAATGTTGGCAGGCCTGAACTGTAATTACTGTGGTGTTCCAGTAGTAGCAGAAGAGTTGGTAAAAAGCTCTATATGAAGATCCATACTAATCTCAGCCTAATGTCAGAAAGCAAGAAGGGCTAAACGAGACTCAAACTATGCAAGTATGTAGTTCGGGGGAGCAGTCGACAGAGGACAATCAGCTTTAGAACACCATGAATGGAGACGCATTTAGTATCAAAGTTTAAACACGGCTACCAGCTACTCTACATATACCAATAACTCATGAGGGAAATGCTTTACCACAAATGTTTGCCTCAATGTTAATTAATTGTTCTATATATATATATATATCCGACGTGAGATATGTCTACCATTTGTTTACTACTGCTTATTACAGTGACATATGTTATCATATCTGTTATATATATATATATATATATATATCTGTTATATATATATATATATATATATATATATATATATATATGTGTGTGTGTGTGTGTGTGTGTGTGTGTGTGTGATTCTACAGTATTGAGTTATGCACGAAATACATACTGTAGGCCTATGCAGTTTGGTATAACATTTAGTAACCCATTTCCTTGATAATATTTAGTAACCCACTGCCTTGATAATATTTTCCAATAGGTGTTATACACCGAGACACCATAAAATACAATAATTCATTACTAGATTATACTGCTTTATAATACTACCAAATAGCAAACATGGCATATTGTTATGCTGTCAAATGTAAAGCGAGTAGCTATTGTATTTTTGTGTATAAGTTCTACATGATAATACATGTATAACCAAACATATATTAAGTCTCTGAGAATCGATGCCACTCTTCTTTTCTACTTTATGGCTATTATTAGACGATTTAATTCAGATTAGGACAATATTTCACATTGGTCCTTCCTAAGCTGTAATTATTCGTCTAATTATAGCCAGGATAAACAATCAAAATGTGTCAAAACCGTCAGAGGGTAAATTAATGAAGGTAAACACGATACCATTACGTATGAAATTGATAATGGTGTGTGTTTGTGTGTGTGTGTGTGTGTGTGTGTCAACTTCCTGTCTGGCATTGGGGTGGGGTGTAAGTGTGCGTGGGGGGGGGGGGGCGGAAGCGGGGGTAGTTTGTTCTCTTCATGGGTGGGGAGGGGAAGGAAGGGGTGACAGACAGGCACACCCTGCCCCTTCTGCCTGGGGTAGGAGTAGTAAGGGGGACTGGGCAGGGCCCACCCCGTTCCTAGCTTCTGGGGTAGTAGGAGTAGGGGGTAAACCCTATGCAAGGACTTTCACTTCTGGGTGTACCTACATCCATCTTCAGGCATGTATATCGATATCGATCCTAAAAGAAAAACAATATAAAACATTGTATATACATGCCTGAAGATGGATGTACGTACATACGAAAAATTGCAATAAACGCCAAAATGTATACGACTCTGGCTCTTATCCTACTATTTGATACA
This sequence comes from Paralithodes platypus, assembly GCA_032716605.1. NCBI lineage: Eukaryota > Metazoa > Arthropoda > Malacostraca > Decapoda > Lithodidae > Paralithodes > Paralithodes platypus. The sequence continues at coordinate 5,605,302 of CM064510.1, read as the reverse complement.
AGATTCGTTACCCTGGAGGCGAACCTACTACGGATTTTTTTTTGTTCTCTATATTCCAACTACTCAAACTCGGGCATAGGCTGAGTGCCTGTACATTCAACCGTACATTGAACGGCCAAGCCCGTGAGGTCTCATTCCAGTCTAAGGAGTGAGACATGTGCAACACTTTGGGATACAACCAGCCCCCGATATCTTGCCTTCGCAAGATGCACGGGTGCACCCACGGCTCGAAGCAGCCACATCTCTGAAGCTGCTTCACTCCAGTGCTTCACTGTCTCACCACCTAGACTCATACCCTCACTCTCAGAACGCCACCTATTGAGAAATGAACTCACTAGGCATTGCCTCCCTTTAGCATATTTTGAATATGGAAATATTCATACAATGCTATTTAATCGGGGAGCAATTAGGGTATTTTTGTTGTTGTTTCGGTGGGCTTTGTGGTAATGCACTGATACTAGGTACAGCACAAATTCCATCTGCTACGACCGGCACTACGAAATAAACAAGGGCACTTAATAATGGACTAGATGATAGGCTATATCTGCAACAACGGTACGCTAATTCCAAACCCTCGAACTATTACGCCGGTGAACAAAACACTTAAACCCTCCAGAGTTAATCTACTGGATAACGGGGTATCAATTAACTGGGTTTTAGTGCACTTCTACAAAGGCTTTCCGGTGACGGCAAAGCCAACTCACAACAGGAGTACTTACGTTACGAAAATGCTCTTAAGTAATAACAATGCTTGAATAAACTATCATAAGATTTAATAAAGGAATATATGCTTACGTTAACTTTAGTGTGAGTCTGTACTCAACACTAAACTCTTCAATGCTCTATGAAAACACTAGAAGTCTAGTCCTACAGCAATCAGACAGGGAATCTTCTGAAAAGGTCTGATGCTCTAAGATGCTCGTCAATATAGAACAGAAATAATGCAGGGGCAGGACACCAAAGCGTGTATCTTAAATACACCAATAAGTAGGATACATATATATAACAAGTGAGTGCAACAACTCTGTGACAGCACTAATAATAACCACTCAAAAACAGTACTTCCTTAGCCAACATAACCGCCAAACTGGGTAGTGCACTATGCATCAACCTAGGCTAAAATAAGGCGTGAATTATTCCTAAAGCATACACAAGTAAAGTTAATAAACACAATGCTGTCTTTCTCACTAATAAAGTCTAGTAGTGGCATAAAATGTATCAGGAAACTAGGCAGAGCGCAAGCATGCTCGTAGCCTACTGTCTCCCCTTGAACAGATTTCCCTTATGTTACGTTAAGTGACTTGGAGGCTCTCTTGGTAAGTCCAGATCTCAAGTATCTGGTCTTACCCTGGCGCTCCACAAAGGTCAACAAAATGAGGTAGCAAGCATACAGGTAAGAGTAGGCAAAAGCCCTTCACCTGTATACTGCTACACTCGCAAAGGAAAAATATGCACAAGGATTACAGGCTACCTAGCTTCGTCGAAGTCGTACAGGCTCTGACTTGCCACATACATTACTCAGACAACGACTAAAGATACCCTCCACTGTCTAGCATTAAATAGTAGGAAATAACAACTTAATAATTAGAAGCACCCCAATACTATGATACCATGTGACTATGACTCTAATAATCCCTAAACCTAGTGCAAAACATATATGGAGAACTGGTGCTGGTAATACGACTGGCCGACTATGGAAGTCGTATGCAGAACCAGAAGGGATAAGTAATTAAATAAAGATGAGAAGTATGAAAGAGAAGAAGTTCAGAGACAGAAACAGTAGTACAGGGGGTTAGATTTGGGGACAGATTGCAAAGGACATGTAGGACCAAGCACGCTATGCCAAGCTCTGAAGGAGACACGCGGGCAGGAGCCCGCCCCACCTTCCTAGGACGGCGGCCTCCAATCACAGACGACTACATCATGAAAAGCAGGCGTCATATGACGCGTCAGGCCCGCCGGCCCATCAAGATCGTGGGAACCTCCTCCCGAGCGAGGGAGTCACACGTACATACACACGCACATATTACCACCTCGCTGCTCGCTCTCTTTCTCCCTACAACTTCACACAACATATCTTATATTCTATAAATGATATAAAATACTTCCAAGTGTCACAGACAAGAATAAAGACCACCACTGATCTGTCTGTGACAACATGAACTCTATGAAAGAAAGAACATCGTTCTATAATTATTGTAGCCCATTTCACTGCCCTGGCGAGCGCTAGCGAGTAACAAGTGCATTCTGGCAAGCTGGCCAGCGTAACACCCCGCCCAAGATGTGGGACGTTTCAGCCTCAGGTGAACTCCACATCTGACCAGCCAGAATGCCCACCAACCCCGCATCACCCAGCTACTCTCCCAAGTTGTGAAAACAAGGCACGATCACAAACATAAAACACTTCATTATCAAAAAAAATCTGCACATCACTTCCCCAAAATAATAGCATCATAATCATTATATCACGCTCAACGAGCAAGCTTCACAAAGCTTAGCCTACTAAGACAACAACCCAGAGTGTCTTAGATTCTTGCTGTAATATACTGCACTTATTTACTATCAAAAAGAAAGTTTTTATGTGAGTTTTTTTTTTTTTTTTTTTTAATAGTGTTTTTGGCGGCTTTGCACTACAGGGGCAAGCCTAATTTTTCTCCACTCTCAAACAAACACTGACTGAACGGCGAAGGTTCTCCTTGAAACATACCCTCCCATGACAAACAATCAGCCAGAACATTATCAGTGCCCTTAACATGCTACACATCCAACTTGTGTTCCGGCAGCAAAACAACACCTGACACTGATAAACTGCCCAGTCCATCACAAGACTGGCACTTCTCTTCGCTCTCTCCGGCATCGGGGCCTGCCAATAACCTTTCACTTCCACCTTAATGATAAACGAGGCAGCCCCGATGCGGTCTCTGGTGTCGTCAACTCTGGGTAATGGATAGGCGTCTGTCAGGGATAATGCACCCACACTCTTGCAATCAACACAAACACGGATCTTGCCACTCAACTCAGGTTGCAAAGTCACTGGCAATGACCACTCACGATATCCTTTATCCCTCAGACCCTTCTCCAACAAGTCTAGCTCTGCTTTTACGACAGGCTGTTGAGCAGGATTTATACGGTAGGGAGCCAATTTGAGCCTTGCAATGTCTCCAGCCTCCACGTCGGATTCTACCCCGTACATCTGGCCTGGAGAATCAACAAACATGCAGACGTACTGCCACAGCCTTGTAAACGACTTCTCTTGGCGCTCAGGAACAAGAGGTTGCAACTTATCTCGAAGAACAACATGCCTAGTGCCCTCCCACAACCCAGCCGGGACCACAGTTTCTACACTATAGTCTCCCTCCTTCTCCACCTTTGACCCTAGAACAGCCAGGTGATGAGAGGGACAATCTGTACCACCTGTGCAGTCACTCCCATAGTTCATAATTGCTAAGGCTTCCCCGCCGATACCGTACATGTGCACCCCCGTATTCCTTGCGACTACATCTGCCTGCGCAGCATCACCGCCTTCAGCGCCACGGCCAGATACAGTCGGTCTATGATAGGGCTGTTGCATTCGACTAGAGTAGCATTGGGAGGCTATGCGACGACCGGGCGAATCCACTCCACAGCCAACCTCACCAATCTGCTTAACTTCCTGATTCTGACCACCACCCTTAGCAGCCATGGGTCGACCCTGACCTGACAACCATGACAAAGCCTCGTCGCCCACCTTGAACCACTGAAACAAGGAGGCCAACGGTTTACTAACACTCAAGTGACCTGCCAGCAGAACATCGTGCACCGCATGAGTTGTGAAGCCTGGGTGCTTGGCACAAACAGTGGGGTATGAACCGAGCAGGTGCTGGAGCGCTGCACACTGCTGCTCAGGCAGGTGCTCAAGCGCTTCCACAGCCACCTGAATCGTGTCCCCCGCCCACTGCTCCGCCGAGACATGACAATCCCAACTTTCCTCCACCCGTGCCCCACTGCCCCCCTCTCCTTCTCCACCTTGGCCGCTGCAGACCAACACAGGGACAGTAGGCTGCTCAGGTGGTTGCCTCACAAACTCAGAGGTTCTTTAACAGGTTCACATGACATGCTTCCCCATCCTCGTCGAGTTCAATAGCCCCGTTCCCACAACTCTCAAGGCTAAGATCTTCTAGTTGCCCCTGGGAACTACTCTGTCGCGGAGTGCCATCACGCCCTACCATGTCACTAGGGGGGACAGGTTCTGGGGCCACTCCGGAGCTTAACTTTGGTTCAAGTACCGAGTCACCAAGGAGTGTCGCTGGGTCCAAACTCTCAACCCGACCACCAGCCTCGACTTTCTCCTTCCGACCCTTCCTCCGCTGGTCTGAGACTTGGGTACTAGGCTGTGACACCTGAGCGGACTGAGATCTCTCGAGCCCCTCTTGCCCTTCCCTACTCGTGTCGGCCGCCCTCTCAGCAACGACTAAGGGTGGAACCTCGGAAGTGGGCACCGCAAAGTCGTTGCCGAGAAGGAGGTCGACCCCCTTAACTGACAATTTCTCCACCACACCCACATCCAACTCCCGTGTCACACCGTCCACCTCAAGCTCCACTCTGACCAGCGGGTAAGACCGCGTAGCATTGATGCCTTAAACCACCACAACCCGAGCAGCGTTAATAGGCTTGCCAGTGAAATTCTTAACAAGTGTCTGGGAAGCGCCTGTATCACGCAGCAACTCAAGCCTATGCTTCACACCAGCCCACCTCAAAGTGCCGTGCCCCCTATGACCACAAAAAACATCTCTGACGGGTGACGAGCCCTCCTGCTGCTTCTGCACCGGCGATGACTTCGCAACCGACTGTTTACCCTGGGCAAACGCGGAAGACCTCAAAGACACGCCGATGTTGCTAACTAGTGACACCACTGCTGTAGGCGGTGCGCTCGGACATGAGCGCGCAATATGCCCCTTCTCATGACACTTGAAACACTCCACTTCGCTCTTGGACTTCCTCCGAGGTGAGGAAGGGGCCTGGCCTTTCTTTAACGGGAAGGGTTTCAACTTGGGTTCATAATTGGCAACAGTACTCTTAAATGGGTAATTAGTTGTTGCGTCATTAATTCGGGGGGGTGGAGTGGTACGCCCCTGGTTACCTGCCTCAGCTCTCTGTGCAGACCCGCACCCACGAATCAATGACACCCTAAGGTCAGCCAGCTCAGCCGCCTTCTGCAGAGTTTTTGGTTGCTTTTCTTTCAGGTTAAGAGTCAAGTCACTGCCAGTACATTTAAAAAATTGTTCCAGCAATACTAATTGTTTTACTGAATCAAAAGTAGTTGCCTTCTCCGACCTCAACCAATTTTCAAATGCATCTGACAGCTCTCTAGCGTGTTCCTGGAAAGTATTCTCCTTTCTTTTTGGAACCGCCCTAACCTTCTGCCTATAGGTCTCTGGCTGTAGCTCATACGCCCTCAGGACAGCCTCTTTCAACAACTCATAATTCACACAGGAATCTAGGGGCAAAGCATCGTACGCCTTGAGTGCTTTCCCCGTCAATCGTGAAGAAACAAGGGCTGCCTACTTCTCCTCGGGCCATTGGTGCTCCTGGCACTTTTTCTCAAACCGGAGAAAAAATTCTGTAACTCCTAACTCATCAAACACTGGAACCAACTTAAGTAGATACGACAGGGACTGGTCATGGGCTCGACCCCCCTGGACGACTCGGTTCCTTGTCACCTCTACACGAGTCTTCTCTAGATCAACATCGGCACGATACCTTTCAGACTCAAACTTGCGCTCAGAATCTCGCTCACGCTGCTCGAGCTTAACCTCTCGCTGCTGCTGCTGCTGCTGCTGCCTGAGCTCAGCCTCATGCTTTCGCTGCTTGAGCTCAGCCTCATGCTTTCGCTGCTCGAGTTTGGCGAGCTCGAGCTGATACAACATCTCGGGAGTCAAACCCTGAGGAAGGGGTGCTACTACCGGGGACCCACCCCGTGAATCACCTAGAGGCATACCCAACCGCCAGCGGGCATCTGCCTGCGGGAACGTACCCGGCTCCGGAGCTCGAGGGGGCGCCATGATAGGAGTCGAGTGGAATGGGGGCTGGGCCGAAGGTGCCCCAGCTCCCGCTCCACCCGAAACCCCATGCACCCCACCGAGCATAAAGGTAACCAGCTCCCCTCTCGACAAACCGCTAGTACCGGGAAACCCTAAGACCGTGGCTACACACTGCACTCCGTAACGGTCTAGCCCCGACACACGGTCTGCTGATACAGGCTCCTCCAAAAAAATCCGAGCATCCTCCTCATTGTTCACCACCCGAACGCCGTTTAACAACTCCACCTTCTCCACCTCCTCGCCTGCCTCTCACACTGTGCCCTCACTATGCTCAGACCCGTCCAGTGACATGATGGAGTCAACAAAAAAAAAATCTCAAGTCAAGACAAAAGTAGCCAAACTCTCGCGTAGCTTTATTCACCAAAAAATATTCGAAGATGTTTTTGAGTGCAATACTAGGACACCAATAACTCCAACAAGTTCTATATATCCTCAAAACAATGTCTACTGCCAACAATGCGAGAAATAAATTCAACCCCAAATGGCAATAAGATTTCTCCAAAAAAAAACTGCAATATTCAGTTCACTATATACTGGTCTAAGGTCGCCATTTGTTATATCTACTAGGATATGATACTAGGCAAGGTCGCCATTTGTTACGACCGGCACTACGAAATAAACAAGGGCACTTAATAATGGACTAGATGATAGGCTATATCTGCAACAACAGTACGCTAATTCCAAACCCTCGAACTATTACGCCTGGAAAGTACTCTCCTTTCTTTTTGGAACCGCCCTAAACTTCAGCCTATAGGTCTCTGGCTGTAGCTCATACGCCCTCAGGACAGCCTCTTTCAACAACTCATAATTCACACAGGAATCTATGGGCAAAGCATCGTACGCCTTGAGTGCTTTCCCCGTCAATCGTGAAGAAACAAGGGCTGCCCACTTCTCCTCGGGCCATTGGTGCTCCTGGCACTTTTTCTTGAACCGGAGAAAAAATTCTGTAGCTCCTAACTCATCAAACACTGGAACCAACTTAAGTAGATGCGACAGGGACTGGTCATGGGCTCGACCCCCCTGGACGACTCGGTTCCTTGTCACCTCTACACGAGTCTTCTCTAGATCAACATCGGCACGATACCTTTCAGACTCAAACTTGCGCTCAGACTCTCGCTCACGCTGCTCGAGCTCAGCCTCTCGCTGCTGCTGCTACTGCCTGAGCTCAGCCTCATGTCTGTGTGTCTGTGTATCTATGCAACTATGTAACTCTCTCTCTCTCTCTTTCTTACTTTCTCCTTCATTCTTTCTCTCTCCTTTACTCTCTTTCTCTCTCCCCCCCTCTCTCTCTCTCTCTCTCTCCCTCTCTCTCTCTCTCTCAGTGTCTCCGTCTCTGTGAATCAAGTGAGTCTATAGTTCTCCGCCTGGAAACTTGCACAAGAACAGAAATACATGACATAAAAATTAACTAAACTATTAAACCGCTAAGTCAATATCAGTATGTTGTTTATAGATAGTAAAAATAATGTTGATGATCCCCTAGAGTTAAATAAGAAAGGTGATTTGATTGGCCTCTAGGGGTACCCATCCAGGACGGCAAAATGTCGCGCTTTTCCAGCCTAAACTACCAAATGTCTTCCGTTTTCTATGAACGTGACATTGTACCGTATCACTTGAATATCTGAATAAAAGATTCTATCATGTACACCGTACAGTGGTGCAAATAAGTCATGTCTCAGCTGTCATTATGTTTGTCTCGATCTGTGCTGTATTAAACCCTCTTTAGCGGGGCCAGACTTAAGTCGGTCTAGAGAACCAAGGACTATGTGGCGGGAACCGACTTAAGGCGGTGTGCAATTTTGGGCAATAATTGGCTCTGAGAGAGAGACGAGCGGTGGGAGGAGCGTAGGTCGGCTCGGACCGTTCGGCACGGTTCCCGCGCGGCAACTGCTCTCCCCTCCACACACATCCACACTCACTATCTCGCTACACAGGGAATTATGTAAGGAAATTGCCGTATTTTAGGGATTTTTCCTTCGTGTTGCACGATCGTTGCAAGAGAATGCGTGGTCGTAGAAGGTTGGTTCTGGTGTCATTGGAAAGCTCAATTATCGCCCTTTCAGGGATACATAATTGTATTACGCTCCGGCTCTTGTTTATGCATGAAAAAGAGCATGGAAATATGGTCGTTTAGGGTAAAACCACCCGCTGGGCGAGTAGTAGAAGTAACTGACGGGCCCGCTCGTAGGGCGTTAATGTATGTCAGATGTTGGATAGGGTGGGTAGGTATAGGAACATGTTTGTATATCTCACTCGAAATGAATAAATCAAGTATAGATATTGCTGATACCAACTATTGATCAAAATATACTTGGTGCCGAGACATCATTTATTTGGCCGACTGTAAATTAGCATGAGTTTCATAATCACCACAATTGCTAACGTTAATTAACCAAAAAAAAATGCATTAATACAAAAACGACAAACTAAAAATAACTACTATCCAATAAATACATTATACTCACGCAAACTTGCAGGTGAACACAGTCAAACACACAGGTATATATTGTGTAAATCTGACCATATATACTTACATATTCCTTTCAACACACAGATTAGTATACACATAAAGGCACGCACGCACGCACACACGCACTCCGCCGCCTCTCTCTCTCTCTCTACTAGAATTAAGTCCTGACCACCTCGCTGGGATTGTAAGGTCTATGTGGTTAGTGTATCTATGTAAATCTCTCTCTCTCTCTCTCCTACCCTGAACTTGCTGTGTAGCCTACATGTATCCTAGTTTGCCTTTCTTTACTTATCCTTCTCCTACACTTGTCTCTCTCTCCATTTTTTCTCTCCCCCCTTACCTCTCTCTCTCTCTCTCTCTCTCTCTCTCTCTCTCTCTCTCTCTCTCTCTCTCTCTCTCTCTCTCTCTCCACTTCGTCTTTGGTGTATTCTCTATTTCATCGACTAACGGTCCAACAGTTGAAGTAACTACTTTTTTCTTTCTGATATAACTATAGAATTCTTTCGGGTTTGTTTGACTTTGATTCGCAATATGTAACTCTAGGGTCTTTTTACTTTGCTTAATTAACTTTTTGGCTTTGCGTAGTAGCTCTACAAATTTCACCCGTTCTTTGTCATTTTGTGAGGATTTTAATCTATCATTAGCAAATTTTTTAGCAAGCAGGCAGTTTGAAATATCTTTATTCCACCATTTGGGCTTATTATTATGGCCTGGACGCCGTATTTTCGATGGTATGCAGTCTTGCACTGCTTTTAGGTAAGTGGTTTCGAATAACTTCCAAGATGTATTTATGTCGTTATTGTTAATTAGAAAGCTCCAGTCAGTTTCTTTAAACATAGCTCTAAGTTTATGAAAGTTTGCTTTCTTGAAATTAGGGACTTTTTCGATGCTACTATTTGGTTCGTTACTAGTAAAGTTTAAAGTGAAAGTTATCGTACGATGGTCGCTGTTACTGAATTCATCACCAACATTCAAATTCTCTATTAATTCTTCTTTTGTTGCAAGTACAATGTCAAGAACGTTATTACCACGGGTCGGTGTTCGAACAAATTGATAAAGTGAACTCTCTTGCAAGTTCGTATACAAGTCATGTCCGGAGTGTGAAGTAAGAGTATCGCCCCACTTGGTCACAGGTAAATTAAAGTCGGTATCTTGTGAGTTACTTACATCTGCAATTTGTTCATAAATTTCTCGGTCAGTTTGCACTGATTGAGCTGGAGGTCTGTATATTAATGCAAGTATTATTTGTGTACCTTTATTATTCTTTATTAGCACAAAAGATGTGTCGACGTTCACAATTTGAGGTTTTGACATGAGGGTCGGGTTAAGACTTTCTTTGATATAAAATAAAACGCCACCTCCATTTTTATTTATTCGTCTTTTCTCAAACATTACATAACTGGGAAGTGAATACTCTGCTAAAAAGTCTCTATCTTCTGTATTGAGCCAAGATTCTGTTATACCAATCACATCATTATTTTCAGTAAACACTAGTTCCTCTAAATCTGAAAATTTATTGCGTATGCTACGAACGTTTGCATAGAAAACCTTTAAAGTTGCGGTTTTAGAACTCACAGAACGTTCTTTAATCAAATTATTGGTTCTGGTCGGATCTACATTTACATTCATGGCTGTCATCGGTCCTCGGTCGTTATCCCTGGTGGTTTTGAATTTGGGTCGTGTTGGTGGAGCTTTATCCAAATTCACGGTTCTTGACAGATTAGCATTTATTTCCTTCGCAGGTTGCCGCCCTCGCTGTCTTCGGTCCTCCTTCCTGGTTGTCCTGTGCTGAGTCGATTTCTTCTCCGAAAATCCTTCACCGCATCGTTGAGAAGACGCCCAAAACGTGCTGGTCCCACCTGGTTCAGATGAACTCCATCGTCGGAAAACAAATAGTCATCGTAGTAGAAATTGTCCCAGGTGTCGACGAATCCCAAGTTTTCCTTCCTGCGGAGGTTTGCTAGACAACGATTTGTGCTGGTGGCTAAGTTGTAAAATCGGCTCTCTACACCAAGCCGGGGGACGATTTCTGAGACGATGATCCTTGATGACTTCTCCTTAAACGACTTGATCAGCTGCTGGTACTTTAAAAGCAAATCTTCCGACCGGGTTCGCTGTACATCGTTGGATCCAACGTGGATGACGTACATTATATTAGCAGGGGCCAGCTTAGATACTTCATCAACTGCAGCAACTACGTCGTCCACACCATCACCACGGATACAAAAACGCTTCCTGGTCTTAGGTGCTCTGGCGCAAAACTCTGTGAGCTGACCACGTATCATCGAGTCTCCCACGAGCCGGACTTCTTCTATTTCCGCTTCATCATCTGAGTCTGTGAGTATCTGGAAGCGGTTTTGACACTCGGTAATCGGTATGGGTTTTCTGGTCTTGGGGCAAACGTTGTTCCTCACGACACGGAAGTTGTCTTGAGGGAGAAGAGAGTCACTATTTGTTCCTTGAGTATCGGAACCATCAGCTGAAATGGCTACTGCAGGCGTTGAATTGTTGGCAGTTGACGTTGGGGCGTTGGTGGCTGCTGGAGTTGCGGTGACAATTGAAGTTTGTGGTACTCCAACGTTGAGTGTTACAAACTCTTGGAGTGATTCCAGCTTCATGGTGAGGACGTTGATCTTGTTGTAGGCTTCATCTAATTTCACTGTCAAATTCTCTCGTTGCTGGCAGAGACGGCAGACTTGAAGATCGACAGTAGCAAACATGGACTCACCAAACCTACCGGCGCAGTTCGTACAAGTGTGAGGCATGGTAACAGTCAGTTTCTTCAGATCACTTCACTCACTTTAAAACACTTAACGCACTTTAAAACACTTAACTCACTTAGGCTATAGACCCAATAGAATAACCTCTTTAAAATTACAGGCTCGCTATTGCTCGCCAGGAACAAATCGACAGGTAAATGCCACGAAAGGTCTTAATATTGACAACGAAATTGGGCGAAAGGTGTTAAAATCGCTAAACTAATGTGCTGAACGTCTTAAAATCTCAAAACTAATGGGGCTAAATGCGAGGGAAAAAGTGGTCCAGAAAATCGGCACATCTCCACTTAACTTTATGTATAGTTTATTTATAGTTTATTTATAGGGTCTCTAGGGAAGCGGGTTCTGAGGCAGGGTGTCAAACGATAGCAGAGTAATTTATGTTTAGTATAAATTATCGTATATGCAAAGATGTAATTGGGGTTTATCGTTTAAATTATGGTTTTGAAAATTATAAAATGACCAAACAATGCTATTTCGCGATAATTGTTCTGTATTTAGTTGCTCATGTTCTGGGTGTGGTGTCCCGAGTTCGAATCCCGGGAGGATCATATATACTTGCATTAATCTATTTAAGTGCGATATTTGTCCTGTATTTAGATGCTTATGTTCTGGGTGTGGTGTCCCAAGTTTGAATCCCGGGATGATCATATGCTTTCATTAATATATTCAAGCGCATTGGAGTTTGTAATGGAGGATTAATGTTAAGAACAGGGTGATCCTTGATTCCTTCATATCCTGTATTCCTTCATTTAAGTCTTCGAACAAAATTGCTCCGGTTTGACACCCTGTTCGGAGGATGGAATTTAGATAAGGTAAGCAAACTTTGAAACAATGGCTTCGACCACTTGCGAGTTTCCCCCTTTGATAATAAAACAGTAAACATAGTAACCAAGCTGGCTAACACACCAGAGTTACCCACCGCAGGTCCAAAGTGCAGAGATATAGAGTTAAGGAGAGATGGGTAGTTTTACTGGTCACCCTTCTTCTTTATGTTAAGTCCCATTAGTTCTCAAATTATAAGACGTTCAGCCCAATAGTATGGCGATTTTAAGACCTTTCGCCCTATTTCTTTTTCAATATTTGGACTTTTCGTGTCATTTAGGTGTAGCTTTATTGCTGGCGAGCGATAGCGAACCTGTAATTTAAGAGAAACAGCCCTTCGGCCGGAATATTTTTCTATCGAAAAAAATAAAAATGTATCTTGAAGAAGGGTCATGGGCGGGTGTTTTTTTAAGTTTGATGGAGGACTAGGGAGGAATAATAAAATAATAAAGATACATAAATGAGCAAATGTATACGCCCATCTCCCCTTAACCCCTTCTGTACCGCGACGTCTTTTTCATCTTATTCTAGCTATATTTAGATGATTTTGTGCAGCTTAAGAAGGATCAGTGGTAGTATAAAGGGTTAAGTGAGATAGTTCAAAGCCTGTTAATTGCTGGAGGCCCTTTTTAAACTGAATAACATCGTCCAATAGTAGCTAGATTTTTTTTTAAAGACGTCGCCGGTACAGAAGGGGTTAAGAGCTGCGACAAATCACAACCCAACTCTAGCCCTCTATCATGTAGTGTGTGTGTGTGTATGTGTGGGTTTGTGTGTGTGTGTGTGTGTGTGTATGTGTATGTGTGTGTGTGTGTGTGTGTGTGTGTGTGTGTTTATCTTCATAGGCTGATCCTAGCCGCTGAGCAAACATGAACATAGAGGAGGCCTTCACTCATTACCCAAGCTTAGTAGTCAAAAGAAGTCCTATAACCATAATCTACTATTTGTACACAACTGGGGTGAGTTAACCCCTTCTGTACCGGCGTCGTCTTTTTAAATGTTATTCTAGCTATATTTAGACGGTTTTCTGCAGTTTCAAAAGGGTCTCCAGCAATTAACAACCTTTGAACTATCTCCCTAATCCCTTTTAACTGCCAGAGATCCTTTTTAAACTGTACAAAATCGTCTAACTAATAACATATAAAAGCGTACGTCGCCGGTACAGAAGAGGGTAACCCCTGACCCTCTCTAACAGGCTTATCTCAACATAATAAATCGTAGGCTTGTCCACCATTCTTAGTGTTATGCCCTGATTTTATACAGGACTAACTTTGTATAGGTGAGTTCTGCAAGACTGGGTTATTGAATTTCTTGCAAAATACATAAAGAGAATCAACAGAGGACATAGATAATCTCGGATAAATGGTTTGTAATACAGCTTTATTCTAAATAACACTCAGGTGTAAAGGTACGTAATATAATTCACACGAACAATAGATGTTGGAGCACTCAGGTAGGTTATTGGACTTATTACAATCTCCCAGCACTTATCGCGGATTTGGATAGAGACATACTTCCCACTTCCAACGTTCAGGAATTATTCTTCTGATCACATTGCTTTATGATACGTAGGGTACATGAATCACACAGGTTAGGTATTTCGCTTTGTTAACTCTCTGGTAATATGACTCTTAAAATCAAGGATGAAAGTATAAGTAATTTGGTTATTGCCCAAGAATTAACGTAAAGGAATAACTGTAACTAGTTGCACTGGTCTAGGATGTTCACTTGTCTAGGTGATACTTCGGACCGAAAATATCAGTGAGGGCGAATCAGGTTAAACCTGATGGCAAGAATAATTACGGGAGTCAGTTCGCCTAAGCTAAAGTTCACTGATATATATTAATACATACTAGCATAGTAATCACTTGTTTCCTAACATCAGGAAAAGTTGAGACATAATCGAATACACTGGATGGTTGAGTTAACCCGTTGAGCCCCGGCTAGTTATAATATTTTGTTCACCCCAGTCCCAAGCCATTTTCACTTATTTTTTTTGTTTGCTAAAATGGAAGACAAGGATGAGAAATGAAAAAAAAACAAAAAAAAATCACCTCTGACATTTTTTTTGGGGGGGGGGGGGGGGGGGGGGGGGGGGGGGTGGGGGGGGGGGGAGCTTCAAAAAAATTTGTTGAGCCAAAATGGAAGAGAATGGTGAGAAATGAACACACAAATAAAAAAAAACTAATTTCGGTCATTTGGGGGGCGGGGGGGGGGGTTTCAATAGTTCGTCTCCCCCGCATGACCACCCGCCCGGGAGCACTAGGGTAAAAACTGAGTATGGCATTGTACGGCATACATCCTAAGGAGTATCTCACATAAATCTCAAGCCTCTAGCTCCCATACGACCGGAGTAATGAAGGTTCAAAGTGGCGGTAAACTAGGGGTGTAAACTATCCCCACTAAGCCCACCACCAGCCGCGCGGCTGTCTCGGCCCGCTCACACCTACTGGCCCGGCTCCCCCACACACTACGGTACCGCCCCCTCCTATTCTCCCGCCATTTCCTACCTTACGAGCCACGTAAGTGTTTTTTATATGTCGGACGCACGTGATGCGTCGCTGGGAGTTGGTGATCAAAGACTGCCGACGCAACACGTGCGACGCTGGGTTTCAACGGGCACCGTAGCACCGTAACACTGGTACTTTGCGAAGTAACACTGTGATAGAGTTTTCCTGGTTATCTTGCGTTAGTGATATTGGGGGTTAACAGTAGCTCTGGGGGCCGTCCAAGCTGTCCGGTAGTGTAGAGAAGGTTTTCCAGATGGGCTTCTTGCACCTTTTTGGCAACAAATGCTGATGGGGTAAGACAGTCGATTATTGCCAAGGAGTTATTCTTGCAGAGTCCTCACTCAAGAGTTTCTCGCATAATCCCTTCTAACATAACAAGATCTTTCTGCCTTAGATCAGTTATGAGTTATGATTGTTCGTAACTCAAGTAGCGGATCTAACACTATCAGAAGTTAATGAAACAATCAATAATTTGTGAATTTGTTGTCTACCAATATAATATTACTGCCGGTAGTCCCGATCGCAATAAAACATTCGTGAAGGGTTAAATCACTTCCTCACAGAGGCGCACAGATTACGGAACGCCGAATTATCGTGAATCTTGAGGGGGGGGGGGGGGTATTAGAAGCCACCGCAGTGTGGCCAGCCGTTGCTTTGGGCTCTAATATTCAAACAGCCAGACTGTTGTCTCTGTGTCTTATTTATAGGCAGGTCAAGGAAGCTTCAGGAATATTCTAGAAGTTTTGGATGTAGGTGCTATGAAGTAGTTAATTTATTCTGGTGAACTTAGGGGGTTAGGGAGGGGGTCTTTAATGTGGCGGTAAGTAACTTGTTATCTGATTTATTATCGTGGATATCTTAACCCTAGTATGAGGTACTAGTAGAGTTGTTTAGGCAGATTTGGTGAAGGTTTTTAAGTACTACTTTGTTGGCGCCCTACGTGACGAGGCTGGGTGGTATTATTCATCAATTCACCTAAGTATCCTTCTCTGGTCTAGCTGACATGCTATTCGAAATTTAGGATAGGTTAAGGGGGATATTGGGGTTTTAGTTAAGGATGGGGTAGGATGGTATTTGGATAGGTATCTAGATTTGTAGGTCCTAACCTGTTGGAAACTCACCTGTTGTCTGGTAAGAATTTGCTGGCTTGCGCGGGTCATGGTAATTCTCCGCGGGGGTCGGTGGGGTCCCCGTGTGGTTGGGGGGGTAGGCCGCTCCCTGAATATGGTTATCGAGAGTTCTTACGTTAATTGGGTTGAGATATGAGTTCAGGTTGTCAGGAGGTATCTTCCTAGTTAGGGTTGATCATGTGACGCCTACCAGCGTTGGCAGAATCGCCTCCCGTTAGCCACTAGCGCTCGCCAGGGCAGTGAAATGGGCTACAGTTATCAGAGAAGGATGTTTTTTCTTTCATAGTACTTGCATTGTTACAGACAGTCCTGTGGTGGTCTTTATTTTCGTCTGTGACAACGGGAAGCATTTTATATCATGAGTAGAACATAAGATGCATTGTAGTGTAGTTGAGAGAGAGAGAGTGAGCGGGCAGCGAGGGGGTAGTGAGTGTTGCTTCCCTCCTCCCTCCTCCCTCCTCCCTCCCGGAGGAGTTTCCTGCCCGCGTGGCCTTTCTCTCGGTTTTGATTGGCTGGTGGTTCCTGGCGTCTTCTGGAGGCCTGCTGCCTGGTAACGTAGCGGCCTGTGATTGGCTGACCACCATGCCTTTATGGGATCCTGGGGGTCCCGAGGAGCTACTCTCTTTAGAGCAGGCTAGGGACGCACATGACTAACATCCTTTTTACAACTGTCTCCCATATCTCCACCATTCTGATACTGTCTCTCTTCCTCAACTTCTTCTCTTTCATTCCTCTTATCTTTTAACGTCACAACCCTCCCTTTGGGTTCTGCACACGATTTCATATCAGCCCATCGTATTATGTGCGTCGCTCTCTGAGATATTTACATGTATTTAGAATAGGTTTGAGGGTTCTTAGTTAGTAGAGGTTAAGAATTCGGTGCGTGTCTCCATTATTGAGTTAGTGCTCTGCTGGGTTATTTAATGCTAGACTGGGATAAGGCTTCTGTTGTCGTCATCAGCGATGTGTGTACGGTTCGCTTATACCTACATGACTTCGACGGTTTCTGTGGTAGCCTAGTTTGTCTTTTTAGTTGTGCCTTTTGCGAGTGCAGCATCGTGTGGTAAGAGGGCATTAGCCTACTTCCTTGTCACACAGTGCTGCCTCTTTGCTTGACTTTAGAGGGATCGCCAGGGTAGAACCAAATACTTGAGATCTGGATCTACCAAGAGAGCATCCCCGTCATTTAACGTAACTTTAATCATACCGCCTTAAGGACAACGCTAGGCAATGAGCCAGTCTTGCTCAGCCACAGTTTCCTAACCTTGATATCCCAGCTAGACTTTTTTCACCTAGCAGACACTAGTTAGGATATGAGCTCTTTATGATATGTATGCATTATTATTCATGGCATTTATGAGTCTAGGTTGCTGTTGAGTTGCACAACCATAGTAGACTGTTTCGTTGATGAGGAAGCATTTCTTTTAGTGTCGAATATTACTGCCGTTGCGCACTTATAATATTCTCGTGTCAGTTAACATTATATGTCCTCTCTTTTTGTGTACTCCGTATACACGTTGGGTGTCCTGCCTCCTGCCTTTCTATAATTTAAGATATGAGCATCTTATGAGCATCAGACTTTCTTCAGAAGTTTCCAGGTCTATGCTGTAGGACTAGACTTCACTTTCTTTCAGATAGGAGTGAAGAGTTTATTGTTGTTAGAGTTAACTATATTGAAGCATCTTTTTATTGTATTAAATCTTGCATTAATTTAATTGATCTTTCCATAGCTTCCCTTTTGTGCATTTTAACGTAACTTGCATCTTGATTGTAATCAGGCTATACCAGTGTGGGTTAGCCTGGAGTAGAGTACATTTATGCCCAGTTAAGCATACCCCGTTATCGCAGATTAACTCTGGAGGGTATAGGTGTTTTTTGTTGGCCGGCATATAAGTTCAAGGGTTTGGATCTAGCGTACTGTTGTTGCATAGTGCCCTATTACTAGTCCAAACATTAAGTGCCCTTGTTTTATTCGTAGCCCCGGTCGTAACAAATGGCGACCTTGTCCAGTATTTTATTTTAGTAGAAACCAGGATCCATTTGTTGATTATTGCAGTAATAACAAATAATGACCTTGCCTGGTATCTAAGGAGGAATTGCAGGATTGTTGGACATTTGTTTTTTGAGGAATATTTTGGACACGTGGATTTTTTTTTTTGGCAACGTGGCATAGCACTTCAGTTGTCTTCGAGCATTTAATATTTTTGAGTGAATAGTGCTACATGAGAGTTTAGGTTCTCCTTTTTTTTTTATAAACGTTGAGAATTTTCGGTGGACACTATGTCGAACGACGGATCTATGTACGGGGAGGACACAGTACGGGAAACAGACTCTGAGGTGCAGCAGCGGGGTTTGTCCGAAGGCATTAGAGTTATAACTAGTGAGGAGGATGCAAGAAAGTTTCTGGAGATGCCTATTACTGCTGACCGGGTGTCGGGGATTGATCGGTATGGTCTCCAGTGTTTGGCCACGGTCATGGGTCATGTGGGCACTAGCAGCATAACGAGAGGTGACCTGGTGGCCTGGGTGCTCGGCGGGGTGCGTGGGGCTTGTGGTAGAGCGGGAGCTGGGGCACCTTCGGCCCAGCCCCCATTCCACTCGACTCCTACCATGGCGCCCCCTCGGGCTCCGGAGCCGGGTACGTTCCCGCAGGCCGATAGTCACTGGCAGCGTGGTTTGCACTTGGGTGAGTCTCCAATTGTTGCTTCTCCTCCTCCTCAAGGTTTGATTGCACTTATGATCTTCCAACTTGAGATGGCTAAACTTAACCAGCAGGCTGAGCAACGAAGGCATTAAGCTGAGCTCGAGCAATGGCAGCGGGAGGCTGAGCTCAGGACTCAGCAGCAGCAGCGAGAGGCTGAGCTCTGGATTTAGGCTGAGGAGAGAAAGACCATGTACTGTGCAGACATAGGTCTTGAGAAGTCTAGGGTGGAGTCGACAGGGCAGCGTCTCGGTTCTGGGAATCGAGGTCTTGATCAGTCTTTATCGCACCTTCTTAAGTTAGTCCCTGTATTTGACGAGTCGGGTGTCACCGAATTTTGTATGCGTTTTGAGAAGAAGTGCCGGGAGCACCAATGGCCCGAGGTTAAGTGGGCAGCCCTTGTTTCCTCTAGGTTGGTTGGCAAAGGACTCAAGGCATATGATGCGTTGCCCTTTGGAGCCTTGCATCGATTATGAGGTATTGAAGGAAGCTGTTCTGCGGGCATACGAGTTACAACCAGAGACATATAGGTTGAAGTTCTGGGGTGTTACGAAGGGTCGTGAGAGCACTTTTCTAGAACATGCCCAGGAACTGTCTGATGCATTGAGAAATTGGCTGAGGTCAGAGAAGGTGACGACGTTTGGAAGCTTGAGCAGTTAGTCCTTCTAGAGCAATTTTTCAAGTGCACAGGCGGTGACCTGACTTTGAACCTCAAAGAGAAAAAACCTAAAACTCTACAGGAGGCAGCTGAGATGGCTGACCTTAGGCTATCGCTGATTCGCGGGTGCGGGTCTGCACAACGGAACGATGCAGGTAACAAGGGGCGCAACACTCCACCCCCCCGAGTCAGTGATACACCATATAACCATAAAAACAAGAGCAACGATATTAAGTCTGACCATAAACCCAAATACCGTCCCGTTTAAGAAGGGTCCGGGCCCTTCCCCACCTCAAGGGAAGCCCAAGGGGGAGTTAGAGTGTTTTCATTGTCACAAAAAGGGGCATTTTGCACGATCCTGTCCTAGCAAGTTACCTACAGCAGTCGTGTCTTTGGCTCGCAACATTGGAGTGTCTTTGAAGTCGTCTGCGTTTGCCCGGGGTAAACGGTCAGAGGCTGGAGCACAGTCAGTGAAGAAGTGTCCGGAAGGCTTGACACCTGTCCGGGATTCTTTTTGTGACCATAGAGGGCGCGGCTGCGTGAGTTGGGCTGGTTGCAAGCATGGAGTAGAATTTTTGCGTGATACGGGTGCTTCCTTGACATTGATGAAAAACTTTACAGGCAAACCTCTAAACGCAGCACGGGTAGTTGTGGTGCAGGGTATCAACGCTACAAAGTCATACCCGTTAGTCCGAGTGGAGCTGGAGGTAGGTGTGACACAAGAGTTGGATGTCGGAATTGTGGAGAAACTGCCAGTAGAGGGCGTCGACCTTCTTCTCGGCAATGACCTTGCGGTGACTCCTCCTGAAGTTCCACCCTTAGTCGTTGCCGAGAGGGCGGCCGACGTGAGTAGGGAGGGGCAGGAGTTGGTCGAGAGGTGTCAACTAAAGCAGATGACGAGTGTTGTCACCCGTTCTCATGCATCCAAAGTGTCACAGCCCAATCCTCAGTCTCTAGACCAGCGGAGGAACGGTCGAAAGGAGAAGGCTAAAGTTGGGAAAAGTTTTGAGAGTTTGAACCAGCGGCTCTCCTTGGCGACTCAGTATTAGCACCTATGTTAAGGTCCGGAGTGGCCCCAGAACCTGCCACACTTGTTGGGGAGGAAGGGCGTGTGGAAACTCCGAGACAGCACCGTTACTCGCAAAAGCAGGATAGGGTCGAACATCCTAGTACCGGGGGAGGCCATAAGTTGCTCCGGGAGCATCTCGATAAATTAGCTCCTTCGGATATCTGTCGGCTGCAGTTGGGTGATCCTGAGCTTCAGTAGTGCAGTAACGGTGCAATCGAACTGAAGGAGGACGGGGATGCAAAGCTGGGGGACTTCTTTCGTGTAGGGGGTATTTTGTACAGGCTTTTTCTAGATCCCAGACGGAGTTGAGAGGGGGGCTCGAGAGTGGTTGATCAGTTGGTAGTGCCTCGTGGGTGCCGGGATAGCCTACTGAGGTTGGCACATGACGTACCGTTGGCAGGGCATTTGGGTGTACGTAAGACGGTAGCAGCATGGGAGAAATTGTTTTGGTGGCCAGGGATGAAAGCACATGTTGCGTCATGGGTGGCGATGTGTAGTACCTGTCAGACAGTAGGCAAACCAAACCAGTGTATCCCCAAGGCTACGTTACACCCTATTCCTGTTATCGGGCCACCTTTCAGTAAGGTCATAATCGACATGGTTGGCCCTCTACCCCCTACTAGTGCAGGCAACAAGTACCTCCTCACCATTTTGGATGTTACCACTTTTTATCCGGATGCATAACCAACACCAGACATGTCAAAACTATTTTGCAGAATCTCTCAGTAGATAAGGCTCCTGGTCCAGATGAAATTCCTCCAATAGTACTTAAGAATTGCTCCTTGGTGCTCGCTCCTGTATTGGCAAAATTTTTCCGTCTGTGTACTCATACCTCATGCTTCCCAGTACCCTGGAAAGAAGCAAACATCCATCCAGTTCCTAAAAAAGGTGCCTCTTCAGATCCATCAAACTACAGACCAATAGCTATAACTTCCACTCTTGGTAAAGTCTTTGAAATTATATTAAATAATCACATAATTAAGCATCTTGAGAATAATAAATTAATCAGTGATAGGCAATATGGTTTTAGACGATGTCGATCAACTGCAGACATGCTTTGCCTTCTTACGCATCAAATCAACCAAGCTACAGACCAACATGGTGAAACACATACAATAGCACTGGATATATCAAAGGCATTTGATAGAGTCTGGCATCAATCCTTATTGTCGAAGATGCCATCTGTCACACTACGGCCTTGCATCATTAGTTCCACTAATTTCTTCTTATCTTCATAACAGAAAAATACGTGTAATGGTAGATGGCCTTTATTCTCAATTTCACTCAATAAATGCTGGTGTTCCCCAGGGATCAGTTTTGGCCCCAATTCTGTTCCTCATTCATATCAATGATCTTATATCTACCACTCATAATCCAATACATTCCTACGCAGATGACTCAACACTCCACAGTTCCTTCACATTTACCAATTCCTTCACCCAACCCGATCTTATAAATTCAAAAATAAACACTGCAATTTCTCTGAACCAGGACCTTTCTAGAATTAATGGATGGGGACAAAAGAATCTAGTTTCCTTTAATGAACAGAAAACCAAATACATTCAATTTTCTAACCGACAGAATCTCACTGACTCCCATATATTTTTTAATGATGTAAATATTCCCACTTCCCCTAGTATTGACATTCTCGGTGTAACATTAACTACTAACTTAAGCTGGACACATTATGTTAGAAGCATTGCTAAGAATGCCTCTAAAAAACTGGGACTCCTGTACAGAGTTCGAGAATTTTTCACTGACGAGCAGTTGGCCGTGATATATAAAAGTCATGTGCGTTCTCAGATGGATTACTGTTTACCTCTGTGGGGTGGAAGTGGAGTGGTTGCATTGAGGCAGTTGGACAAAATTAAAAATAAAGCTATTAGATTAATCAATAACCCTGCAATCACACAGGACCTTCCTACATTATCCATACGAAGAGACGTTGCATCCCTTGCATTATTCTACAGATATTTTCACAGCAATTGTTCCGAGGAACTTGCTTCAATTGTGCCGCCTCTCCACATCTTTCCCCGTAGAACTAGGGCAGCTGAGAGCGCCCATGAATTTAAACTTTCTCCTCCACAATGCAGAACTTCTGCTTATCAGAATTCATTTATCCCCAGAGCTACTACTCTTTGGAATTCACTTCCCTCGAATTGCTTTCCACAAACTTACAATCTACAAATGTTTAAATCCAGTTGTTACAAACATTTTATGAATGGAGGATGCCTTTAGGCACATGGACCTTTTTGTTTTATCTGTGTTTTTCCTTCCTCCGTTCATTGTCTCTTAAAAAAAATTGAAATGGTACTGCTAAGACTGTGGTTCGTAACTTGCTATTGTACTGCTCTAGGTACGGGTACCCGCAGGAATTGCAGTCGGACCAGGGATCCAACTTTACTTCTAGCCTGTTTAAACAGACCATGCAACAGCACGGCGTTAGTACCATTGTCTCTTCAGCCTACCACCCAGAGAGTCAGGGGGTGTTGGAGAGGTGGCATTCGACTCTCAAGAGCATGCTGCGGTGTTATTTGGTTATTGTGGCGGGTCTTGTCGGCATTCTGTCTTGTCAGATATGGTGCTCGCCTAATGTTGAGCGTCCCATGTCTTGGGCGGGGTGTGACGCCTACCAGCGTTGGCAGAATCGCCTCCCGTTAGCCACTAGCGCTCGCCAGGGCAGTGAAATGGGCTACAGTTATCAGAGAAGGTTGTTCTTTCTTTCATAGTACTTGCATTGTTACAGACAGTCCTGTGGTGGTCTTTATTTTTGTCTGTGACAACGGGAAGCATTTTATATCATGAGTAGAACATAAGATGCATTGTAGTGTAGTTGAGAGAGAGAGAGCGAGCGGGCAGCGAGGGGGTAGTGAGTGTTGCTTCCCTCCTCCCTCCTCCTTCCCGGAGGAGTTTCCCGCCCGCGTGGCCTTTCTCTCGGTTTTGATTGGCTGGTGGTTCCTGGCGCCTTCTGGAGGCCTGCTGCCAGGTGACGTAGCGGCCTGTGATTGGCTGACCACCATGCCTTTGTGGGATCCAGGGGGTCCCGAGGAGCTACTCTCTTTAGAGCAGGCTAGGGATGCACATGACTAACATTCTTTTTACCACTGTCTCCCATATCTCCACCATTCTGATACTGTCTCTCTTCCTCAACTTCTTCTCTTTCATTCCTCTTATCTTTTAACGTCACAACACTCCCTTTGGGTTCTGCACACGACTTCATATCGGCCCATCGTATTATGTGCGTCGCTCTCTGAGATATTTACATGTATTTAGAATAGGTTTGAGGGTTCTTAGTTAGTAGAGGTTAAGAACTCGGTGCGTGTCTCCATTATTGAGTTAGTGCTCTGCTGGGTTATTTAATGCTAGACTGGGATAAGGCTCCTGTTGTTGTCGTCAGCGATGTGTGTACGGTTCGCTTATACCTACACGACTTCGACGGTTTCTGTGGTAGCCTAGGTCGTCTTTTTGGTTGTGCCTTTTGCGAGTGCAGCATCGTGTGGTAAGAGGGCATTAACCTACTTCCTTGTCACACAGTGCTGCCTCTTTGCTTGACTTTAGAGGGATCGCCAAGGTAGAACCAGATACTTGAGATCTGGATCTACCAAGAGAGCATCCCCGTCATTTAACGTAACTTAAATCATACCGCCTTAAGGACAACGCTAGGCTATGAGCCAGTCTTGCTCAGCTACAGTTTCCTAACCTTGATATCCCAGCTAGACTCTATTCACCTAGCAGACACTAGTTAGGATATGAGCTCTTTATGATATGTATGCATTATTATTCACGGCATTTATGAGTCTAGGTTGTTGTTGAGTTGCTCAACCATAGTAGACTGTTTCGTTGATGAGGAAGCATATCTTTTAGTGTCGAATATTACTGCCGTTGCGCACTTATAATATTCTCGTGTCAGTTAACATTATATGTCCTATCTTTTTGTGTACTCCGTATACACGTTGGGTGTCCTGCCTCCTGCCTTTCTATAATTTAAGATATGAGCATCTTATGAGCATCAGACTTTCTTCAGAAGTTTCCAGGTCTATGCTGTACGACTAGACTTCACTTTCTTTCAGATAGGAGTGAAGAGTTTATTGTTGTTTAGAGTAACTATATTGAAGCATCTTTTTATTGTATTAAATCTTGCATTGATTTAATTGATCTTTCCATAGCTTCCCTTTTGTGCATTTTAACGTAACTTGCATTTTGATTGTTATCAGGCTATACCAGTGTGGGTTAGCCTGGAGTAGAGTACATTTATGCCCAGTTAAGCATACCCCATTATCGCAGATAAACTCTGGAGGGTATAGGTGTTTTTTGTTAGCCGGCATATAAGTTCAAGGGTTTGGATCTAGCGTACTGTTGTTGCATAGTGCCCTATTACTAGTCCAACCATTAAGTGCCCTTGATTTATTCGTAGCCCCGGTCGTAACAATCACTACATCTAGTTTGCATGTACGAGGATCACTCGTGGGTGTTAAGAATAGTGGTTTTGTGAAAATGCAAGTCAGGGGGAAATTTACATTTTTAAGGGGGGACGAGAGGGGGTCGTCCTATCCTTGTGCCGGCTATTGTTCTGGTTCAGGTTGTGAGTGGGGCTAGGGAGTTAGAGGATAGGTAAGGGGGGGTACAAAGATAGGTCCTTACCTTCCATTTGTTGAGGTTAGTGAACGAACTGAGTCGGCATGTTATAATGCTCTTATGGCGTCTTTACAGGGGGAGGGTTGTGAATTGTAAAGGGGGTGGTTTGAGGCTAGGCGCCGCGCCGCTCGTGACCTAGGGTCGTGACCCTTAATGCGCTGGACATAGGGGTGGCATTTCCCTAAGATCGAACAGGTAGTGTGGTGTGTGCAGCGGGGCGTGGAGGAGAAGAGGACAGGATGACCCAAAAACAGGTTACCACTGCATAGGGTCACGAAGCAAAACAGAGTAGTGTGGATTGTGGATAAGTAGGAGGTGATTGGAAGACGTATAACAATTGTGGAAAAGTAAATGGAAGAGAGGAACACAATGGCGGATAAAAGATAATTAACCTAAGGATTGAATACATGCATGAATGACGACATTATAGCCGTTGTCCTAATAAGATGATGAAACCGGGTTGGTATGCACGTGGAACAATACGACACTAGGACAGTGTCGTATCAATATCGGTGGGCATACTCCGGTTAATATTATATATATACTTAGTTACTAGAAGAACAAGACAAGGGGCAACTGAGCACGTGGGTACATACCTATATACTTAGTTACTACAAAAGAAAGGAACATCTGAGCATGGGGTTGGTATGTGGGTGTTGTAACTGAGCAGGGGGGCTGCATATATCTATTCTCGTAATGGAGAGAGATACTAGGTAGCTTTCCTGCAATCCTCTTGAGATGATCGTATGCAGATTGGTCATAATTAAACATAATTATATAAATCAACAGATATGAATCAATACAATAACTGGCAGAGGTTTAGTATTGCGGGTTAGAGGTTAGGTCAGAGGACGGAGGGGGATCATAATTAATTATAGGGCTGACATAATCATGATCGGATTCGTTGTGGACTGGAAAACGAAGGTGTCCTGAGATCGCCTTCGCACCTACACAATTAAAATACTATTACTCACAAGGTGGTTATCTAATTATATACATACTTAGTTTGTAGGCTACATCAAGAATATCCAGGAGGAAAGTCATGTGGTTTGTATTAAAGAAGACTGGGTTTTTTAAGAGGCGTGTAACATGCGGAGTTAAGTGGAAAAGAGAAAACATCGTGGATAACAGATAGTTACCCTAAGGATTGAATACATGCATAAACGACGGTATTATAGACGTCGTCCTAATAAGATGATGAAAACCGGTTTGGTATGCACGTGGAACAATACGACACAAGGACAGTGCCGCTATGTCGTATCAATACTGGTGGCATACTCCGGTTAATATTATATATACACTTAGTTACTAGAAGAACAAGGCAAGGGGGCAATTGAGCACGGGGGTACATATATCTATACTCGTCATGGAGAGAGAGATACGAGGTAGCTTTCCTGCATCTCTCCTGATAATCGTCTGCAGATTGGTCATAGTGAGTTTATCCGAATTAACAGGCCTAAATCAATACAATAACTGGCATAGGGTTATCGGGTGTATAGAGTCGTGGTTAAAGGTTGTTACATAACTCGTAATTAACTTATCTAAATCAACAGGCATAAGTCAATACAAGAACTGGCAAGGGACACAAATTGACAGACGACCAATGCAACGTGAGGTTATGTATAGCTAACTGCTAAAAATGGGGGAACGAAGATAGATGTCTTCTCTTTTTACAAGTTCCCTAAATTATGTTAACATTAGGGAGTTGGTACATCAATAAAATAGCAATGTGGATCTCAGTGAGTTATGGGGCTGTCTAGTGTAATTTCATAATTAATCTCGGAATTACTCCTAGGTATTTAGTCTAGGGAAATGGAGGTTGTATTGGGAAGGTTGGGAATATATATAGTTAGTGGATAAAACAACGGGAGGTTAGAGACATACAATTGCTAGAATTGGGGGGGGGGGACTATGATTGTTATATAACTAAATACAGGGCTGACGTAATCACGATCTGATTTGATGTGAAATGGAGGCTAAGGTGTCTTTTAGATCGCCTCGAACCTACACAATGAAAGTATATAGCTTGTATGGTGGTTGCATAATTAAATACATACTTAGGTGGTACATCAAGAATGTCAGTGAGTAAAGTATTGTAGTTTGTATATTAGAAGACTGTGATTGAGAGACGTATAATATGTTGAATGAATTGGGAAGAGAGAGAGAGACTAAATCGGGGATGGACATGAGACCGGGGATCTCGTTGGGGGTGGGGTTTTCGCTCTCAGGATTTTCGTTCCTGTGGCTCGTTAGGGGTGGGGGTTTCGCTCTCAGGATTTTCGTTCATGTGGTATTTTACTTAGAATAACAGTGTTCGTAGCGCAATGGATAAATGCACTGAAGTTCGGTGTGACCATTAGGCCGTACCAAAATTTGGTCAAGTTGTCCAATCATTATGTAGGCTGATAGAAAAGTGCCAATGCATGCCCTAAGCAAGTATATCAAGTTTCAAGAGGATTGGAGGTTTCTAGACGTTAGGTTCACCCCCTATTTATGATTTTGCCCAATTGTGCCCTTGCGAGCAGGAAGTATTACATTTGTAGCAGTCATAACTTTGGATCCATATGACGTAGGAGGCTGGGAGACCACTTAAAATGCTCACAGTTGAAAGCAGAACAACTTTGTTATACAACAATAAGCTTGAAATTTAATATTTATTTCAAACCCCCCCCCCCAATTTTTTTTTTTCTCTCATTTAATGACATAAATGGAAGAACAAATCTTGAATAGTAGGAAATTACATTACATGATTAATAATAAACCTCCAATATCACCTCAATGACAGGCAGCTACACCCTACATTGGGATGGTAAACTATTGAAGACTCTTGACCCACGTAGGATCTGCTGAAGAGCGCACCGCCATCCTTCTTGTTGGTGGCACAGACGAGATTCTCCTAGGAATCCCCAAGATTGAAAAGGGTACAGCCGAGGCGATGACATCAGAGATAATTGAGATGCTCCACAGAAGAGAAATTGATGTCGCAAAGATCGTTGGCCTGGTATTTGACACTACGGCTGTCAACTCTGGTATACACACCGGTGTGGTTGTGCGACTTCAGAGGCATCTGAAAAAGCAGCTCCTGCAGCTAGCATGACGTCATCATGTCTCGGAACTCTGGGGAGGATCTGCATGTGGCGTGGTGTATGGAGCAACTCAGTCGCCGCATTTTTTTTTTTTTTTTTTTTTTTTCTATATTCCAACTTACTTCCTCTCGGGCATAGGCTGAGAGCCTTAACATTCACCGCTTTACAATGAACAGTGAAGCCCGTGAGGTCTTGTTCCAGTCTAGGGAGTGAGACATGTGAAGCACGTAGAGTACAACGAGCACCTGCCATCTCGCCTTCACATGAGGCACGGTGGTCACTCATGGCCCGAAACGACCCCATCTCTGAAGCCACCTCGTTCCCGTGCTTCACTGTCTCACCCCCTACACTCTGACTCTCACACTTACACACACACAATGCCACCTGTTGAGCAGATAACTCACCAGGCATTGCACCCCTATAGCATATTTTGAATATGGGAATATTCATACAGTGCTATTTAATCAGGGAACAATGAGGGTATTTTATTGACGTTTCGGTGGGCTTGTGGTAATGCACTGATACCAGGTACAGCACAAATTTCATCCCAATAATATCTTCCCATTGATACATCGGGATTTGAACCTGGGACCTTTGGATTACCAGGCCAGTGGCAAGACCACTCCACCACACCTCCCCTGATACCTGTTTCAAAACCCTCTGTCGGGTCTGGGCCACCACAAACTACAAGTTGCCACAAATCAAGGGAAGATTCCTCATAGATCTCCAGAAGAAGACTCTAGACTTCCTACTTGAGTTTCTGTCTGGTGACAATAGCATGATCCGAGCAGACTATAGGGAGCTTGCTGAGCTGTCACTGCTTCTGCTTGGTGGCCTCCTGCCTGACCATGATGGTATCACAATACGCAGCCCAGGAGCAACCCATCATGCCCGATGGATGGCGTCAATGATCTACACCTTCAAGCTGACCCTGTATCGCCACCAACTTGATGACTACTTTGAGGAGAGTTCTCTCAATGCGATGAAGATGCTAGCTGTGTATCTGGCGCTGTTTTATGTCAGGTAATATTATAATAATAAAAATAAATACTATAAATAAATAATATATATATAATATATATAATTATATATATAATAATATAAATAATATATAATATAAATAATAATAATAATAAATCATAAATAATATATAAAATAATAATATAGCGACCTAATTTTGTTCAGGTAGGTACGCATATCAATGCAGACGCAAAAATGGGCACTATTTTTGTTTATCGAGTTGCTTCTGTCAACCTATAACAGATTGAAAATTGGGGGTAGGGGGGATAAATAGCAAAAAGGCTATATTTTAAAAGCAAATCAAAAAATTTCTTGTATCTCTTATTCTTTAAGAGAGAGAAGACAAATAAGAGATGCGTCTCCATTTTTTCACAAAACGCCCTGGACCTAAGGAGACGCAGGTATGTTTAAAACACAAAAACACATAAAATTATATAAGTACTTACCTCATGGGTACCAGAAAGAAAGCATGGTACTTTTGGTTGTAAATTGACAATGCTAAAGCAATAAAACGGACTGACATAGGCCTTATAATATATATTATTAGAGAGACATAAAATATTACTAAACATATTAATTGCTCATTGTAGGCCAATAACAAAACAGTTTAGAAGATGCAGGGAAGTTATATATGTAACATTCATGCTAATACGAGGTTTAAATCAAGCACCAGTCGCCAACCCGGGCATATTTGGGGAAAATAGGGATAGGAAATGGGCGGAGGGCCTGGAAATATAGTCTATTTTTTCATCACTAGGCTGACAAGGCCCACACAAACATTTGACTGCTGGCAAGAACATGCTTAATGTGATTTTGAATTGCTGATGGGGTAAAAGGGGTGCGTCTCCTTAGGGCAAGCAAAACATTCTGGAGGTCCAATAGAGACGCATTTTTCAAACTGTTGCCGTACCTCACTGGTAGAAAGCCATTCTCCCCACTATGTATGGTGTAATTAGGGTCGAGTTTCCTTCACCAAGGATAAAAGAAAAGGTTATTATGTTTAATAATGTTAACAAAATAAACACACATTTACAAGGACCTAAGGAGACGCAACCCGGCTACCCAGCATATTAGGTGATAGTTAAAGAATATTTTGGCCCACCATTCATGCATCTATCTACTCATCTTATGCCTGTGCAAGTTTTTTTGTTTCAAGTGCGTCTCCTTTGGGAAATGCGTCTCCATTGGTACTCGTACCCCTATTGGCTCTGCTGTACCAGTGCAGTAGATGCCCCTGCCGAGGACTTGGCAATCCTGAAGCTCGTGGAGAAGGCTGAGGAGAGCTCCATCCCAGCAGAAATGAAGGAGCTTGTGGTGGCCAGCAAAAAGAAGCTTGTGAATGGTAACTTGTGGTATCTCAGCAAGCGGCTGGTGCCACTTTCTCTCTTCTCTCATCGAGTCACTGAGGACGAGAAGAGAGAGATGGTGGTGAAGCTGCGGGTCTATGAGGGAAAGGAGAAGCCCGGGCAACAAGAGCAGCCTGCAGCGAGACAGTGGAGGGACAAGAAACTGAAGGACTTCATTGGACCTGACAGTTACACCTTCTTACACCTTTTTGGGGTCGAGCCCAGTTTTCTCAACAATCCGGTTTCCGAATGGTCCTCCGATCTCTCCTACAGTCTGTTGAAGGGCCTTGTTTACTCCACCAAGGTAGTAAATGACAGTGCTCGGCGAGAACTAGGGCTGATCACTGAGTTCAACCCTGGACAGGTCACCCATGATGAAGACCAGAAGCAATGGCTCTACCAAGTCGTCCGAGAGATGAGGAGACAGCAGAAGGAGGTGACATATTTTTAATTGTATTTCAGCTACATTTAGACAATTTTATGAAGCTTAGGAAGGATATGTGGTAGCTAAAAGGCTTGATTGGGATAGTTTGTAGCCTTTTAATTGGTAGACGACCTTCCTAAGCTGAATAATATGTTATAAATGTAGCTGGAATCAAATAAACAATACGTCGTCGGTATAGAAGGGGTTAATACACTCCCAGGCTGATCAGAACATTAATAATTTATCTATCTATCTATTGCCCGACGCCGTGATCCCCGAAGGGGTGGCCACGAACGAACCGCCCCCATGCACCTCTGTCCCCAGTCAGTCGACGCCTCTCCCCTCAACCAGCACCGCCTTCGTTCATATACTTCCTCACTCCATCCTTCCACCTCTCTGTCCCTCCACCTCGCTCTCGTACACCCTCCTAGTCATTCTCTCGCTCTCCATACGTTCCATATGGCCGAACCATCTCAAGTTGTTCCTTTTCACACTTTCCAGCACATCTACCTCCACACCACACCTCCTTCTTATTTCCTTATTTGTCTGTCTATCCCTCCATGTAACTCCGCACACGCTTCTTAAGTAATTCATTTCCACTGCTCTCACTCTTGGTCTGAGTCTCTCAACCAACGTCCATGCTTCGCTTCCGTAAGTCAGTGTCGGGATTACCACACTGTCATGCAAGGACTTCTTCACTTCTATACTGACCACCCTATTTCTTGTTACTGCTTTCAGCGTTCCTACAACCCTCTTCCCCTGTTGTACCCTCTCCCGCACTTCTTCATCCATAGTCCCATCTTTACTCAACACACTGCCCAGATACTTAAAAGAGTTGACGATCTCCATAGCCTGACCGTTCAGCTTCACCTCACACTCTGTGACTTCACCCCTTTCGAAGACCATAACCTTGCTCTTCCCTGCATTTACCTTCAAATTCCATTTTTCACACACTGTTCCAAACTCATTTACTAGACCCTGCAACTCCCATTCATTATCACTCATCAGAACTGTATCATCCGCAAACAGCAGTATAGGTAGCTTCCACTCAATTCCCTCCCTTTTCAGCGATACACTAACATCCACTGCTCTTGATAGTACCTCTTTTATGACTCCATCCATATATACAGTAAACAACCACGGGGACATCACACACCCCTGTTTCAAACCAACATTTAGGTCAAAGAACTCGCTCTGCTCACTCTATCCACGTACTGCCGCCTATGCACCATCATACATGATCTTCACTGCTTTCAGCAACTTGCCATCTACTCCGTATATTCTAAATACTTTCCACAAACCTTCTCTATCCACTCTGTCATAGGCCTTCTCCAAGTCCATAAAGGCAACTTACACCTTTTGTTTCTTCTCCAGATATTTCTCCACAACACAATTCAGGGTAAAAATCTGATCTACACATCCTCTTCCCTTCCTAAAACCTCCCTGCTCGTCGCCTATCCATTTCTCCGTTCTCACTCTCACTCTCTCTATCACAACCCTACTGTATATATACCCTCCCTACTACGCTTAGATGACATATTCCTCGGTGGTTACCACACACTCCTCTTTCCCCTTTGCCCTTATATAGGGGGACTATTATGCCAGTCTTCCAGTCATCGGGTGCACTCCCCTTCTCCCATGCTAGTTTGCACATTTTCCATACCCATTCGATCACTATCTCACCACCATACCTCAACATTTCCCCACACACTCCATCTGTTCCTGGGGCTTTCCCCAACTTCACTCTTATCATGGCTTCCCACACTTCTGACCTCCTTATCCTCACCTCCTCCTACACTACTTCTCTTAATATATGCTATATATAATATAATAATTTATCTATCTATATGCTCAGGCCCAATCCCCATTTTGGGGGTAGCCGACTCAAGACAGAGCAAGAACAGGGAAAACACAAAAACAACATAAAACAACAAATAAACACAGATAAAAAGCACAAACTCACACACATCCAGGTCACCCAGGAGAAGACCCAGAGACCAGGGTCACCAAGGTCGCTCCAGCACTCCCCCGGCCCCCGACCACCCGGAGAGGTTCCGATCTCGGCAGGCAGACATGCAGCGGAGCCAAAGCCACAAGCCCTCCCACCACACTTCCAGGCGCACCCTTCATATTAATCGTCTCCCCGGGCCAGGCGCCTGATGGACTATTATCTAGTCCAACTTGCACCCGACCCCTTACTCCAAATGACCACGTGTTCACTCAACTATTCACAAGCATTCTCCATTCACTCCTGTCCACCACCACTTCCCCTGCCTGATCTATAGTCATTCCTCTATCATCCAAAGCCTTTCTTACACAGTCTCTCCATCTCAATGGGGGTCTTCCTGCCCTTCTATCTCCCCTTGTACCTGACTCACATATTCTCTTTGTAAGCCTTTCATCTCCCATTCGTTCAACATGACCATACCAGCTCAGCACCCTTCTGTCCACTCTGGCTGACAAATGTTCCTGCTGCCCCACTCTCGTACGTATTTCTTCATTCCTCAATCTGTCTCTACGAGTAACTCCACACATACTCCTCAAGCAGCTCATCTCCATCACATCCAGCCCTAATTTATAAGCTGACAAATTAACTTCTGATATAACTTTAATGCTGATGTGGATTAAGCCTTCCAGTGTGTCCATTTGTCCATTAGATAGCTCTCTAAATTTATGTAGAAGCTCTTTTACATATTTGAAGGGGCGGGAAGAGATAAGTAGATTGTGTTAAACATGTCATTGCGGTAGGCGAGGACACTCATATAGGCTAGTGAAAAAGGTGTCTGCTGGTAGCCGAATAAATAAAGTTGATATACGTTTGATACGCGCTTAGCCCCTTCTAGTTAATTAAAACATGACTTCAGAGGCAATCAACCCTTCTGGATTATTAAGCCAGCACACTGCAAGTCAAGTACATATTTTTCAGGACTGAGGCCCTTTTCGAGAACCCCAGTCCCTTGAAACTGCGATACAATTT
Organism: Paralithodes platypus; assembly: GCA_032716605.1. Lineage (NCBI taxonomy): Eukaryota > Metazoa > Arthropoda > Malacostraca > Decapoda > Lithodidae > Paralithodes > Paralithodes platypus. The sequence continues at coordinate 5,571,594 of CM064510.1, read as the reverse complement.
AATCTCTTCATTACCGCGACGTCATTTCCATTTTATTCTGGTACTTATTTGACGATTTATTCAGCTTAGAAAGGACGTCTATCAATTAAAAGGCCACGGAATAACTAAATTAATCCTTTTAGCTACTATATATCCTTCCCAAGCTTCATAAAATAGCCTCAATGCAGCTGAAATAGAAACGAAAACACGTCATCGGTACAGAACGGGTTAACTACAATAAAGCATATACGTCTGATATAGGTTCAAACTACGGTACAGCAGATAGGTGTATTACAAGTTTAACCTCTTCTGTGCCGGCGACGTCTTTTTCACTTTATTCTGGCTACTATTAGATGATTTTATTCAGTTTCAAAAGGGCCTCAAGCAATTAACTGGCTTCAAACTATCTCACTTAACCCTTTCTACTGTCACAGATCCTTCTCAAGATACACAGACTCGTCTAAATACTCTAAATATAGCTAGTACAAAATAAAAAAGACGTCGCCGGTACAGAAGGGGTTAAACTTCTGTACAAGAGATAGCTTTTAATAAACGTTAAAAATACAGTACAAGATATACTTTTGATATACTTTCAAACTACGGTAAAATAGATATGTTTGATATACGTTTAAACTACGGCACAAAATATACATTTTATATAAGTTTAAACTACGATTAACCTGACAAGCGCGATATAGACCTAGGGGCTAGGGTAGTTATTTGTGCATTTCTAGCCTTGGATTCTGACAGAATTCGTTATATTTACAATATAGAGCATTATTTGTTTTCGGTATGCTTTTATTTTACATATATGATGTATATATGAACCTTCAAGAGTGCTAAAATAAGTTGGAAAAGCATTTGGGTGGTGAAAAACGAAGATATTGGCCACCCGGTCATAATCTCAGGCAAGAGAGAGCCACAGGCAACCCTCCCCTCTCGCTGTCTGTGAGGTAACTGAGACGAGCGGGGCGGTGTGGGCCGGTGTCTGGGTGTTACATAACGATCTTTTATGCAACCCACTTGTGCTACATTATCGCGGGAGAGAAAAATAACCGATAAATGATGATAATAAGAGGAAAAATAGGTGATAATTGAGGAGGGGAGGGAGGGGGGAATAAGGTGGGGAAGGAGGAGAGGGGGTTGGGTGAGATACACATGGATGAATACTGGAGGGGAATTATCTCACCTAGAGACAAATTCCTTTGTTTTGATAGGCCCTTTTTTTTTTTGGAAGGCTTTTTTTATGGTCTTGCTTCCGTGAGGCCTATCGCGTTCCCTATAGGAAGCCTTTCATGAGGCCCATCGCGCTTAAGGGGTTAAAGAGATACGTTTGACATGCGCTCAAACTACGGTAAAAGACATTCGTATGATATACGTTTAGGCAACAAGAGATCCTTCCTAAACTCAAAACCTATTATGTGGGTAACTAAACTAGGATTAGGTAGGAAATTATAAAGAAAGCAAACAAAATTTCCCGGAATAAATATAGTGAATCCAACCCCTGAAAGCCGCCTCGTGTGGAAGTCGCCATTCCGGACCATTAATGCCCCTTTCCCACTGGTGAGAGTCACGATTTTCGTCGCCGATGACTTAGTTTTGTCAAATTCGCAAGAATATGTGCGACGTTCACGATTTTGACCGTTACAAACAGATGACAAATTATACTCAGCGAAAATGTCGCCGATGTCGGCGACGCAATCGCCGACCTTCTGCGACGTTATCGGCGAAGTGAGCGATGTTTCGCTGATGACCTCTGCGAGGCATGTCACATTTTCAAAAATATCTTGCGAAATCATGCGAGGATGAAAGAAAACTCGCTGTATGTTCTGCGACGTCTTTGGCGATTCAAGCGATGGTTCGGCGTATTGAAACCTGGATGGGGGTAAACGTCTTAAAACCCCCAGAGTGCCAGGTCCGTATATTGTTACGACTGAGGTTTAAATATATCAGGGTTCTTATTCATTGGACTAGTAATGGCATAAATGCTACAACGGAAAGCGCTAAATCCAACCTCTGATGTATATTCACAGTGAACAAAGAACACAAATACTCTCCAGAGTTCTATATGCAATTATAGGTTATTAAACTCTCAATAAATGTGCGTCTACTCTAGGCTTAATGTTATGTGAAAACAGCCTATTACTACCTATAACCGAAGGTGCTTGGATATGGTATGCAAAGTAAGGTGGTAAGAGAGGTTACAGCTTACGTTACTTTAATCAATAAATGTCAGGCACTCCTGCATGAAAGAAAGTGCACTAAAGTCCTTCAACACCAACAAGGAATCTTCTTTAAATGTTAGATGCTATCAAGATGCTCGAATCAGAAATGGAACCCAAAAAGGCAGGCAGCGGAACAATGCTCGTGCAGGCTATGCACTCAAAAGGCAGGAGATATAATGCAGTCGGAGCCAAGAATATCCTAAACGCCACAACAATAATAATAATCGCCACGACAATGCAGTATTCCTATCAACAAAAAGAGCCTAAGTCGTTTGTGTCTCAATACATCAAACTAGGCTGCGAAATGCTTGTGTAATCATAAACGGGTATGCATAAAAAGAGTAATTGGTTTAATATACTTAATGTCTACTTTGACTGATAAAGTCTAGCTAGAGTCAATGATACGAGATACTGGTGCGCATGGCATGCCGCATAGCCTAGTGCAAATCTCAAGTCTGTGCGTCAAATATTACGTTATAATGAAGGGTAGCTCTCTTGAGAAACCTTAATACCGAAGTACTAAGCGTTCTCCTGGCGTACCTCAAAGACAAACAACGAGCAGAATGGTATAGGCAAAAAGCCCTCATTCGTGCATGCTCTACTCTCAATGGCACACAGACTAGAATTTACCCAATCAACTCCAGTTCTCAGGTATGTCGTGGAGCTTTTAACTAAAGCCAGCACCCATCGGAAACAATACCTTATAGTATCAGACTCCTAGTCTAGCATTATCTAATCCAGCAGAACACTAATAATTATAGGAAGCGGTACTGAACAATATGAATGCCAACCAATGCTTTGTGATCAACTTATCATAACAACTAACATACATGGGTTATATCAGACCTTAACGCACAATACAACTGGCCAGCATGAAGCTGATTATGCAGAGTTAACCAGAGGGGGTATAATATTAATAAAAAGGTGGTGAAAGATATGGAAAATGAGAGAGATAGGCAGAGGAAAAGGTTCTCAGGTGCAGCAAGGGGGACAGATATCAAAGGGATAAGACGGATGCATTCTAGAAACCAGATCTGAGGGAGAGAGTGGCAAGGAAGTTGTATATATACTAGAACTAGCTCAAACCGTGTGGGAAAGCGGTAACAAGTCCTCTAGCCAATGCTAAAGAAGCTAGCCAAACATGACGTCACCAAGCATGGTAAAAACTCCTTCAACGAATCCCCATGAGGCCAGCCAGCTATGACGTCATCGAGTATAGCAAAAAACACTGCGTGCCTCCCCACACTCTGTTCTACTCTCTCTCTCAAATCCTATCATTACTACTTAATGATAAAACATATACTTTGCAATTAAATATATAAAGCCTTTACATGGGTGAAAACAAAGAGCCTTTCTGGACTGCCCATGACACAAGCTTTCATATGAAATAATGCACACAACAATACACCAACTGTCGCCACATCCACTGCCCTGGCGATCCTAGCGAGTCACTGTAGGACAAGCCATGCGGTTCGAACGGAGTGGTTAACGTCACACCCCCCCCAAGATTTTTCTCAGAGGCCCAAGGCTCACAAACATCTGATTGTTAGAACCCATGCTATATCTCTACTTCCCATCACCCAGCGGCAGTAAAATATCTGGCACAGTTCTCAACAAAACATTTTACAAAATTATAACCCTCCCCAACACAATAGGTTAAATCATATGTAGATATGCTCCTCAAGAGCGAGCTTCTCTAGCCCAGCATTCTGAGAGGAGTGCAACTCAGGATTACTGCTATAACATACTGAACAAATTCAACTATCAAAGAAAGAGTTTTTATTTGATTTTTATGTTTTTAATTTGTTTATTTCGGCTGCACTATAGGGGCAAGCCTAGTTTTTTCTTCTATACCAAACGCTCAACTCCTGCTTTACGACCCAATACGCTGGGCTACAACCGCGAGCCAACAAGCACCAAGCGCAAAATACTATTCAAACTAAAGCAGGAGGCTACCCGTGTGTCAATCTACCCAGGATCATCTACCCTTGAAAGACAATCTGCAACCACGTTGTCACAACCGGCAATATGGCGTATGTCCAGGTTATATACCAGTAACCTTAGTGACCACCTGGTTAGCCTCATATTCCGATTGTGAAACTGGTCCAAGAACTTGAGAGGGTGATGATCTGTGTAAACTACAACGACCGGACCATAGGCTGGAACATAGACCTCGAAATGCCCCAGCGCAAGCACAACCGCCAGCAGCTCCTCCTCGACAACAGAACAGCTCCCCTGGGCCGAATTTTACTTCTCCGAGCAGAAACTAACAGGATGCTCCAGCCCATCATCGTCCTCTTGCATAAGTACGGCACCAGCCCCCACACCACTAGCCTCCGTTGCTAGTTGGAAAGGTAGGCTAAAGTCAGGGGCCCTGAGGATCGGGTGAGTGCACAACAGGTGTTTTACTACTCTAAACGCCTTCTCACACTCAGGCGCCCATTTGACTTTCTTATCCTTCCAGTTATCCTCCACCTGAGCTTGACTGTCCCGTTCTCCTTCTCCACCTTGAATGCTAAACGTCATCACAGGCACAGTGAGAGGCTCAGGGGGGTGCCTCACATACTCCTTCATGAGATTAACGTGACATAACTGATTGCGCTTACGTCTGTCTGGAGCGGCCACCAAGCAATCCAGGTCCGATAGCCTCTCAACCACCCTATAAGGACCAGTGTACTTCGCGGATAAGGGATGACCTACAAGGGGCAGTAGAATCAACACCTCCTGACCCACGTGAAACTCCCTGAGTTTAACCCTGAGGTCGTACCTGTCCTTCATGAGGGCCTGAGAGCTAGACAAATTACGGCCAGCCAACTCCAGACTGCGCAACATCCGTTCTCGACTGTCGAGGACATACTTGAGCATAGAACAAGGTTTTCCTGCACCCTCCCATATTTCTTCAACCATATGGAGAGGCCCTCTGACACGGTGTCCAAAGACGAGCTCATTAGGGCTGACTCCCAAACCTTCCCCAGGTACCTCCCGTGCAGCAAATAAGACACATGGCAGGCCAAGATCCAAACCATTCCCACTCTCAAAGCAACAACAACGAAGCACAGATTCCAAGGCTGAGTGCCATCGCTCTAACACACCCTGGCTCTCCGGATGATACGCAGATGACACAACCGTAACAATCCCATGCTGCGGCACAGCTTGAACAAAGAGGCTAGAAGTGAAGTTGGATCCTTGGTCTGACTGAATTACCTGCGGGTAACCATACCGGGAAAAATACACTAGCAAGTTTCGGACCACCGTCTTCGCTGACCCATTTCTCATAGGGTACGCGTCAGGGTACCTTGTTGCTACCTCCATGATGGTCAGGGGATACTTGTAAAAATCTCCCGACTGTGCATCACTGTCCTCCTTCAACTCGACAGCACCGGTACCACATTCAAGAACCTCCGGGTCTTCTAAGTGCAATTTACGAATGTCCGAAGGAGCAAGCTTATCTAAGTGTTTGCGAAACAACTCATGCCCCCCTCCTACATTGAATTTAGCCTCCCGTTTCTCTCTCTGTGTATCGTTGCTGTCTCTTCGTCTTTTTAAGCCCATCCTCTGCCTTCTTACTAACAGTTAATGGGTCTTCTCCAGACTCGAAAATTGGTCCTAATAATGAGTCCCCGAGAATGTCCGTTGATACTGAACTCTCAACCGCATCAACTTCCAACCCCTTCTCGGTACCTTTCCTCCGCTTGTCTAAAGACTGTTGACCAAAATGTGACTCCCTGGATGCAAGAGATCTGGTGACAACACACGCCATAGGTTGCACCGGACACTTCTCAACCCACTCCTGCTCCTCTCTACTCACGTCGGCCGGCTTCTCGGCAACGACTAAGGGTGGAGCCTCAGAAGTAGGCCCCGCAAAGTTGTTGCCGAGAAGGAGGTCGACGCCCCCAACAGGTAACTTCTCCACAATTCCTACATCCAGGTCACGAGTCACACCATCAACTTCCATCTTCATTCTTACAAGCGGGTATGACCTTGTTGCATTAACCCCCTGAACCACAACCACCCACGCCGTATTTACAGGTTTACCAGTGAAATTCCTCAACAATGTTTGCGATGCCCCAGTGTCATGCAAAATTCTCACCTCATGTCTTCTACCCCCCCACTCCACACAACCGAGTCCCCTGTGGTCACTAAAGGCATCACGGACAGGGAATAAGCCTTCCGGATCCTTCTGCACTGGCAGTGTATTTACCTCGGAAGAATTGCCTCTAACAAACTCCGATGTCCTCTTGAACACTCCAATGCCATGAGCAAAAGACACGGCTGCCGGAGGAGGTCGACTAGGACACTCATTTGCCTTATGACCCTCCTGGTGGCACTTAAAACACATAAATTTCGGTTTCGGCTTATACTGTGATGTAAAAAGCCCCTGACTTTTCTTATACGGAGTGGTGTTAGGTTTGGATTCAGTTTTAGTTTCATTGCTCTTTTGTTTAAATGTGTCATTGCTACGGGGAGGGGGAGGATAACGGTCCCTAGCACTTGCATCGTACTTCTGTGAGGACCCGCAACCCCGAATCAACGACAGCCGTCGATCAGCCATTTCTGCTGCTTCGACTAGAGTTCTTGGGTTTTTCTCCTTTAAGTTCAAAGTTAGATCACCGCCCGTGCTCTTAAAGAACTGCTCCAACATCATCAACTGCTTAACTCCATCAAATGTTGTTACCTTCTCAGATCGGAGCCAGTTCCCCATAGCATCGGACAAGTCCCGGGCGTGTTCCAAAAAGGTGCTATCTCTTCCCTTGGTTACACCCCGGAACTTCAAACGGTACGATTCTGGTTGCAGTTCGTAAGCCCTCAGGACAGCCTCCTTGAGATCCTCATACACAATACATGACTCCAAAGGTAACGCATCGTAGGCTTTAAGACCCTTGCCTATTAATCTAGAGGATACAAGTGCTGCCCATTTATTCTCTGGCCACTGGTGTTCCTGGCACTTCTTCTCAAAGCGTGCAAAAAATTCTGTTACACCACTCTCATCAAACACCGGAACCAGTTTCAATAAGTGCGAGAGAGATTGATCATGAGCACGGTTACCAGCCCCAAGTCGCTGTCCCGTTGTCTCTACTCGCGACTTCTCTACGTCCCTGTCGGCACAGTACCTAGTCGACTCTTAATCAGCTCGGATTTTTGCTAGCTTGGCTCTCACTTCTATCTGGGCTAATTCTAATTGCTGCCGAAGCTCACATGCCCTCACATACCCTGGAGGAGGTGAAGGTGCTACAATGTTTGAAATTACCGGTGGTCCCCCCAGGGGCAACCCACCCTGCCATTCACCACCCAACAGTGGAAGCGTACCCGGGGTCGGCAAACTACTGGGATGGCTGGGAGTCGAGTGTAGGGGAAGCATGGCCGAAGGGCTCTGGGCACTTAACCCATCTCGCTCACCAGTCACCCTGCCCAGTACACACGTTATCAAGTTATCCCTGGTCATGCTGCTAGTACCCGCATGACCGATAGCTGTGGCCAGGCATTGAAGACCGTACCGATCCATACCCTCCAACCGCTCGGCAGTAACAGGCCATTGCAAAAATATATTAGCATCCTCCTCACAGTTCACCTGATTAACCATTTCATCATACTGTAATTCCTCAGTTTCGACATTACGTACTGTGTCTCCATTCTCCTCTGATCCGGTATAAGACATGATGCTCACAAAAATTTCCCACCTCAATATTCAGAAAAGAATCACCCCAAACTCTTATACCTCAATATACACACAAAAATTCTCGGAAAATACTCAAGGGCTATACTATGTTGCAAACAAAAAAATATTCTTGCTGATCCACGCAAAATATTCCCTAAAACAACAAATGTTCCCTGCTAATAAATGTAGGTTCACCAAATCCTAGGTAAGGTCGCCATTTGTTACGACTGAGGTTTAAATATATCAGGGCTCTTATTCATTGGACTAGTAATGCCATAAATGCTACAACGGAAAGCACTAGATCCAACCTCTGATGTATATTCCCAGTGAACAAAGAACACAAATACTCTCCAAAGTTCTATATGCAATAATAGGTTATTAAACTCTCAATAAATGTGCGTCTACTCTAGGCTTAATGTTATGTGAAAACAGCCTATTACTACCTATAACCGAAGGTGCTTGGTTATGGTATGCAAAGTAAGGTAGTAAGAGAAGTTACAGCTTACGTTACTTTAATCAATAAATGTCAGGCACTCCTGCATGAAAGAAAGTGCACTAAAGTCCTTCAACACCAACAAGGAATCTTCTTTAAATGTTAGATGCTATCAAGATGCTCGAATCGGAAATGGAACCCAAAAAGGCAGGCAGCGGAACAATGCTTGTGCAGGCTATGCACACAAAAAGGCAGGAGATATAATGCAGTCGGAGCCAAGAATATCCTAAACGCCACAACAATAATAATAATTGCCACGACAATGCAGTATTCCTATCAACAAAAAGAGCCTAAGTCGTTTGCGTCTCAATACATCAAACTAGGCTGCGAAATGCTTGTGTAATCATAAACGGGTATGCATAAAAAGAGTAATTGGTTTAATATACTTAATGTCTACTGTGACTGATAAAGTCTAGCTAGAGTCAATGATACGAGATACTGGTGCGCATGGCATGCCGCATAGCCTAGTGCAAATCTCAAGTCTGTGCTTCAAATATTACGTTATAATGAAGGGTAGCTCTCTTGAGAAACCTTAATACCGAAGTACTAAGCGTTCTCCTGGCGTACCTCAAAGACAAACAACGAGCAGAATGGTATAGGCAAAAAGCCCTCATTCGTGCATGCTCTACTCTCAATGGCACACAGACTAGAATTTACCCAATCAACTCCAGTTCTCAGGTATGTCGTGCAGCTTTTAACTAAAGCCAGCACCCATCGGAAACAATACCTTATAGTATCAGACTCCTAGTCTAGCATTATCTAATCCAGCAGAACACTAATAATTATAGGAAGCGGTACTGAACAATATGAATGCCAACCAATGCTTTGTGATCAACTTATCATAACAACTAACATACATGGGTTATATCAGACCTTAACGCACAATACAACTGGCCAGCATGAAGCTGATTATGCAGAGTTAACCAGAGGGGGTATAATATTAATAAAAGGTGGTGAAAGATATGGAAAATGAGAGAGATAGGCAGAGGAAAAGGTTCTCAGGTGCAGCAAGGGGGACAGATATCAAAGGGATAAGAGGGATGCATTCTAGAAACCAGATCTGAGGGAGAGAGTGGCAAGGAAGTTGTATATATACTAGCACTAGCTCAAACCGTGTGGGAAAGCGGTAACAAGTCCTCTAGCCAATGCTAAAGAAGCTAGACAAACATGACGTCACCAAGCATGGTAAAAACTCCTTCAACGAATCCCCATGAGGCCAGCCAGCTATGACGTCATCGAGTATAGCAAAAAACACTGCGCGCCTCCCCACACTCTGTTCTACTCTCTCTCTCAAATCCTATCATTACTACTTAATGATAAAACATATACTTTGCAATTAAATATATAAAGCCTTTACATGGGTGAAAACAAAGAGCCTTTCTGGACTGCCCATGACACAAGCTTTCATATGAAATAATGCACACAACAATACACCAACTGTCGCCACATCCACTGCCCTGGCGATCCTAGCGAGTCACTGTAGGACAAGCCATGCGGTTCGAATGGAGTGGTTAACGTCACACCCCCCCCAAGATTTTTCTCAGAGGCCCAAGGCTCACAAACATCTGATTGTTAGAACCCATGCTATATCTCTACTTCCCATCACCCAGCGGCAGTAAAATATCTGGCACAGTTCTCAACAAAACATTTTACAAAATTATAACCCTCCCCAACACAATAGGTTAAATCATATGTAGATATGCTCCTCAAGAGCGAGCTTCTCTAGCCCAGCATTCTGAGAGGAGTGCAACTCAGGATTACTGCTATAACATACTGAACAAATTCAACTATCAAAGAAAGAGTTTTTTATTTGATTTTTATGTTTTTAATTTGTTTATTTCGGCTGCACTATAGGGGCAAGCCTAGTTTTTTCTTCTATACCAAACGCTCAACTCCTGCTTTACGACCCAATACGCTGGGCTACAACCGCGAGCCAACAAGCACCAAGCGCAAAATACTATTCAAACTAAAGCAGGAGGCTACCCGTGTGTCAATCTACCCAGGATCATCTACCCTTGAAAGACAATCTGCAACCACGTTGTCACAACCGGCAATATGGCGTATGTCCAGGTTATATACCAGTAACCTTAGTGACCACCTGGTTAGCCTCATATTCCGATTGTGAAACTGGTCCAAGAACTTGAGAGGGTGATGATCTGTGTAAACTACAACGACCGGACCATAGGCTGGAACATAGACCTCGAAATGCCCCAGCGCAAGCACAACCGCCAGCAGCTCCTCCTCGACAACAGAACAGCTCCCCTGGGCCGAATTTTACTTCTCCGAGCAGAAACTAACAGGATGCTCCAGCCCATCATCGTCCTCTTGCATAAGGACGGCACCAGCCCCCACACCACTAGCCTCCGTTGCTAGTTGGAAAGGTAGGCTAAAGTCAGGGGCCCTGAGGATCGGGTGAGTGCACAACAGGTGTTTTACTACTCTAAACGCCTTCTCACACTCAGGCGCCCATTTGACTTTCTTATCCTTCCAGTTATCCTCCACCTGAGCTTGACTGTCCCGTTCTCCTTCTCCACCTTGAATGCTAAACGTCATCACAGGCACAGTGAGAGGCTCAGGGGGGTGCCTCACATACTCCTTCATGAGATTAACGTGACATAACTGATTGCACTTACGTCTGTCTGGAGCGGCCACCAAGCAATCCAGGTCCGATAGCCTCTCAACCACCCTATAAGGACCAGTGTACTTCGCGGATAAGGGATGACCTACAAGGGGCAGTAGAATCAACACCTCCTGACCCACGTGAAACTCCCTGAGTTTAACCCTGAGGTCGTACCTGTCCTTCATGAGGGCCTGAGAGCTAGACAAATTACGGCCAGCCAACTCCAGACTGCGCAACATCCGTTCTCGACTGTCGAGGACATACTTGAGCATAGAACAAGGTTTTCCTGCACCCTCCCATATTTCTTCAACCATATGGAGAGGCCCTCTGACACGGTGTCCAAAGACGAGCTCATTAGGGCTGACTCCCAAACCTTCCCCAGGTACCTCCCGTGCAGCAAATAAGACACATGGCAGGCCAAGATCCAAACCATTCCCACTCTCAAAGCAACAACAACGAAGCACAGATTCCAAGGCTGAGTGCCATCGCTCTAACACACCCTGGCTCTCCGGATGATACGCAGATGACACAACCGTAACAATCCCATGCTGCGGCACAGCTTGAACAAAGAGGCTAGAAGTGAAGTTGGATCCTTGGTCTGACTGAATTACCTGCGGGTAACCATACCGGGAAAAATACACTAGCAAGTTTCGGACCACCGTCTTCGCTGACCCATTTCTCATAGGGTACGCGTCAGGGTACCTTGTTGCTACCTCCATGATGGTCAGGGGATACTTGTAAAAATCTCCCGACTGTGCATCACTGTCCTCCTTCAACTCGACAGCACCGGTACCACATTCAAGAACCTCCGGGTCTTCTAAGTGCAATTTACGAATGTCCGAAGGAGCAAGCTTATCTAAGTGTTTGCGAAACAACTCATGCCCCCCTCCTACATTGAATTTAGCCTCCCGTTTCTCTCTCTGTGTATCGTTGCTGTCTCTTCGTCTTTTTAAGCCCATCCTCTGCCTTCTTACTAACAGTTAATGGGTCTTCTCCAGACTCGAAAATTGGTCCTAATAATGAGTCCCCGAGAATGTCCGTTGATACTGAACTCTCAACCGCATCAACTTCCAACCCCTTCTCGGTACCTTTCCTCCGCTTGTCTAAAGACTGTTGACCAAAATGTGACTCCCTGGATGCAAGAGATCTGGTGACAACACACGCCATAGGTTGCACCGGACACTTCTCAACCCACTCCTGCTCCTCTCTACTCACGTCGGCCGGCTTCTCGGCAACGACTAAGGGTGGAGCCTCAGAAGTAGGCCCCGCAAAGTTGTTGCCGAGAAGGAGGTCGACGCCCCCAACAGGTAACTTCTCCACAATTCCTACATCCAGGTCACGAGTCACACCATCAACTTCCATCTTCATTCTTACAAGCGGGTATGACCTTGTTGCATTAACCCCCTGAACCACAACCACCCACGCCGTATTTACAGGTTTACCAGTGAAATTCCTCAACAATGTTTGCGATGCCCCAGTGTCATGCAAAATTCTCACCTCATGTCTTCTACCCCCCCACTCCACACAACCGAGTCCCCTGTGGTCACTAAAGGCATCACGGACAGGGAATAAGCCTTCCGGATCCTTCTGCACTGGCAGTGTATTTACCTCGGAAGAATTGCCTCTAACAAACTCCGATGTCCTCTTGAACACTCCAATGCCATGAGCAAAAGACACGGCTGCCGGAGGAGGTCGACTAGGACACTCATTTGCCTTATGACCCTCCTGGTGGCACTTAAAACACATAAATTTCTGTTTCGGCTTATACTGTGATGTAAAAAGTCCCTGACTTTTCTTATACGGCGTGGTGTTAGGTTTGGATTCAGTTTTAGTTTCATTGCTCTTTTGTTTAAATGTGTCATTGCTACGGGGAGGGGGAGGATAACGGTCCCTAGCACTTGCATCGTACTTCTGTGAGGACCCGCAACCCCGAATCAACGACAGCCGTCGATCAGCCATTTCTGCTGCTTCGACTAGAGTTCTTGGGTTTTTCTCCTTTAAGTTCAAAGTTAGATCACCGCCCGTGCTCTTAAAGAACTGCTCCAACATCATCAACTGCTTAACTCCATCAAATGTTGTTACCTTCTCAGATCGGAGCCAGTTCCCCATAGCATCGGACAAGTCCCGGGCGTGTTCCAAAAAGGTGCTATCTCTTCCCTTGGTTACACCCCGGAACTTCAAACGGTACGATTCTGGTTGCAGTTCGTAAGCCCTCAGGACAGCCTCCTTGAGATCCTCATACACAATACATGACTCCAAAGGTAACGCATCGTAGGCTTTAAGACCCTTGCCTATTAATCTAGAGGATACAAGTGCTGCCCATTTATTCTCTGGCCACTGGTGTTCCTGGCACTTCTTCTCAAAGCGTGCACAAAATTCTGTTACACCACTCTCATCAAACACCGGAACCAGTTTCAATAAGTGCGAGAGATTGATCATGAGCACGGTTACCAGCCCCAAGTCGCTGTCCCGTTGTCTCTACTCGCGACTTCTCTACGTCCCTGTCGGCACAGTACCTAGTCGACTCTTAATCAGCTCGGATTTTTGCTAGCTTGGCTCTCACTTCTATCTGGGCTAATTCTAATTGCTGCCGAAGCTCACATGCCCTCACATACCCTGGAGGATGTGAAGGTGCTACAATGTTTGAAATTACCGGTGGTCCCCCCAGGGGCAACCCACCCTGCCATTCACCACCCAACAGTGGAAGCGTACCCGGGGTCGGCAAACTACTGGGATGGCTGGGAGTCGAGTGTAGGGGAAGCATGGCTGAAGGGCTCTGAGCACTCAACCCATCTCGCTCACCAGTCACCCTGCCCAGTACACACGTTATCAAGTTATCCCTGGTCATGCTGCTAGTACACGCATGACCGATAGCTGTGGCCAGGCATTGAAGACCGTACCGATCCATACCCTCCAACCGCTCGGCAGTAACAAGCCATTGCAAAAATATATTAGCATCCTCCTCACAGTTCACCTGATTAACCATTTCATCATACTGTAATTCCTCAGTTTCGACATTACGTACTGTGTCTCCATTCTCCTCTGATCCGGTATAAGACATGATGCTCACAAAAATTTCCCACCTCAATATTCAGAAAAGAAGCACCCCAAACTCTTATACCTCAATATACACACAAAAATTCTCGGAAAATACTCAAGGGCTATACTATGTTGCAAACAAAAAATTATTCTTGCTGATCCACGCAAAATATTCCCCAAAACAACAAATGTTCCCTGCTAATAAATGTAGGTTCACCAAATCCTAGGTAAGGTCGCCATTTGTTACGACTGAGGTTTAAATATATCAGGGCTCTTATTCATTGGACTAGTAATGGCATAAATGCTACAACGGAAAGCACTAGATCCAACCTCTGATGTATATTCCCAGTGAACAAAGAACACAAATACTCTCCAAAGTTCTATATGCAATAATAGGTTATTAAACTCTCAATAAATGTGCGTCTACTCTAGGCTTAATGTTATGTGAAAACAGCCTATTACTACCTATAACCGAAGGTGCTTGGTTATGGTATGCAAAGTAAGGTAGTAAGAGAAGTTACAGCTTACGTTACTTTAATCAATAAATGTCAGGCACTCCTGCATGAAAGAAAGTGCACTAAAGTCCTTCAACACCAACAAGGAATCTTCTTTAAATGTTAGATGCTATCAAGATGCTCGAATCGGAAATGGAACCCAAAAAGGCAGGCAGCGGAACAATGCTTGTGCAGGCTATGCACACAAAAAGGCAGGAGATATAATGCAGTCGGAGCCAAGAATATCCTAAACGCCACAACAATAATAATAATCGCCACGACAATGCAGTATTCCTATCAACAAAAAGAGCCTAAGTCGTTTGCGTCTCAATACATCAAACTAGGCTGCGAAATGCTTGTGTAATCATAAACGGGTATGCATAAAAAGAGTAATTGGTTTAATATACTTAATGTCTACTGTGACTGATAAAGTCTAGCTAGAGTCAATGATACGAGATACTGGTGCGCATGGCATGCCGCATAGCCTAGTGCAAATCTCAAGTCTGTGCGTCAAATATTACGTTATAATGAAGGGTAGCTCTCTTGAGAAACCTTAATACCGAAGTACTAAGCGTTCTCCTGGCGTACCTCAAAGACAAACAACGAGCAGAATGGTATAGGCAAAAAGCCCTCATTCGTGCATGCTCTACTCTCAATGGCACACAGACTAGAATTTACCCAATCAACTCCAGTTCTCAGGTATGTCGTGCAGCTTTTAACTAAAGCCAGCACCCATCGGAAACAATACCTTATAGTATCAGCCTCCTAGTCTAGCATTATCTAATCCAGCAGAACACTAATAATTATAGGAAGCGGTACTGAACAATATGAATGCCAACCAATGCTTTGTGATCAACTTATCATAACAACTAACATACATGGGTTATATCAGACCTTAACGCACAATACAACTGGCCAGCATGAAGCTGATTATGCAGAGTTAACCAGAGGGGGTATAATATTAATAAAAGGTGGTGAAAGATATGGAAAATGAGAGAGATAGGCAGAGGAAAAGGTTCTCAGGTGTAGCAAGGGGGACAGATATCAAAGGGATAAGAGGGATGCATTCTAGAAACCAGATCTGAGGGAGAGAGTGGCAAGGAAGTTGTATATATACTAGCACTAGCTCAAACCGTGTGGGAAAGCGGTAACAAGTCCTCTAGCCAATGCTAAAGAAGCTAGCCAAACATGACGTCACCAAGCATGGTAAAAACTCCTTCAACGAATCCCCATGAGGCCAGCCAGCTATGACGTCATCGAGTATAGCAAAAAACACTGCGCGCCTCCCCACACTCTGTTCTACTCTCTCTCTCAAATCCTATCATTACTACTTAATGATAAAACATATACTTTGCAATTAAATATATAAAGCCTTTATATGGGTGAAAACAAAGAGCCTTTCTGGACTGCCCATGACACAAGCTTTCATATGAAATAATGCACACAACAATACACCAACTGTCGCCACATCCACTGCCCTGGCGATCCTAGCGAGTCACTGTAGGACAAGCCATGCGGTTCGAACGGAGTGGTTAACGTCACACCCCCACCAAGATTTTTCTCAGAGGCCCAAGGCTCACAAACATCTGATTGTTAGAACCCATGCTATATCTCTACTTCCCATCACCCAGCGGCAGTAAAATATCTGGCACAGTTCTCAACAAAACATTTTACAAAATTATAACCCTCCCCAACACAATAGGTTAAATCATATGTAGATATGCTCCTCAAGAGCGAGCTTCTCTAGTCCAGCATTCTGAGAGGAGTGCAACTCAGGATTACTGCTATAACATACTGAACAAATTCAACTATCAAAGAAAGAGTTTTTTATTTGATTTTTATGTTTTTAATTTGTTTATTTCGGCTGCACTATAGGGGCAAGCCTATTTTTTTTTCTATACCAAACGCTCAACTCCTGCTTTACGACCCAATACGCTGGGCTACAACCGCGAGCCAACAAGCACCAAGCGCAAAATACTATTCAAACTAAAGCAGGAGGCTACCCGTGTGTCAATCTACCCAGGATCATCTACCCTTGAAAGACAATCTGCAACCACGTTGTCACAACCGGCAATATGGCGTATGTCCAGGTTATATACCAGTAACCTTAGTGACCACCTGGTTAGCCTCATATTCCGATTGTGAAACTGGTCCAAGAACTTGAGAGGGTGATGATCTGTGTAAACTACAACGACCGGACCATAGGCTGGAACATAGACCTCGAAATGCCCCAGCGCAAGCACAACCGCCAGCAGCTCCTCCTCGACAACAGAACAGCTCCCCTGGGCCGAATTTTACTTCTCCGAGCAGAAACTAACAGGATGCTCCAGCCCATCATCGTCCTATGCTGCAAGGACGGCACCAGCCCCCACACCACTAGCCTCCGTTGCTAGTTGGAAAGGTAGGCTAAAGTCAGGGGCCCTGAGGATCGGGTGAGTGCACAACAGGTGTTTTACTACTCTAAACGCCTTCTCACACTCAGGCGCCCATTTGACTTTCTTATCCTTCCAGTTATCCTCCACCTGAGCTTGACTGTCCCGTTCTCCTTCTCCACCTTGAATGCTAAACGTCATCACAGGCACAGTGAGAGGCTCAGGGGGGTGCCTCACATACTCCTTCATGAGATTAACGTGACATAACTGATTGCACTTACGTCTGTCTGGAGAGGCCACCAAGCAATCCAGGTCCGATAGCCTCTCAACCACCCTATAAGGACCAGTGTACTTCGCGGATAAGGGATGACCTACAAGGGGCAGTAGAATCAACACCTCCTGACCCACGTGAAACTCCCTGAGTTTAACCCTGAGGTCGTACCTGTCCTTCATGAGGGCCTGAGAGCTAGACAAATTACGGCCAGCCAACTCCAGACTGCGCAACATCCGTTCTCGACTGTCGAGGACATACTTGAGCATAGAACAAGGTTTTCCTGCACCCTCCCATATTTCTTCAACCATATGGAGAGGCCCTCTGACACGGTGTCCAAAGACGAGCTCAGTAGGGCTGACTCCCAAACTTACCCCAGGTTCCTTCCGTGCAGCAAATAAGACACATGGCAGGCCAAGATCCAAACCATTCCCACTCTCAAAGCAACAACAACGAAGCACAGATTCCAAGGCTGAGTGCCATCGCTCTAACACACCCTGGCTCTCCGGATGATACGCAGATGACACAACCGTAACAATCCCATGCTGCGGCACAGCTTGAACAAAGAGGCTAGAAGTGAAGTTGGATCCTTGGTCTGACTGAATTACCTGCGGGTAACCATACCGGGAAAAATACACTAGCAAGTTTCGGACCACCGTCTTCGCTGACCCATTTCTCATAGGGTACGCGTCAGGGTACCTTGTTGCTACCTCCATGATGGTCAGGGGATACTTGTAAAAATCTCCCGACTGTGCATCACTGTCCTCCTTCAACTCGACAGCACCGGTACCACATTCAAGAACCTCCGGGTCTTCTAAGTGCAATTTACGAATGTCCGAAGGAGCAAGCTTATCTAAGTGTTTGCGAAACAACTCATGCCCCCCTCCTACATTGAATTTAGCCTCCCGTTTCTCTCTCTGTGTATCGTTGCTGTCTCTTCGTCTTTTTAAGCCCATCCTCTGCCTTCTTACTAACAGTTAATGGGTCTTCTCCAGACTCGAAAATTGGTCCTAATAATGAGTCCCCGAGAATGTCCGTTGATACTGAACTCTCAACCGCATCAACTTCCAACCCCTTCTCGGTACCTTTCCTCCGCTTGTCTAAAGACTGTTGACCAAAATGTGACTCCCTGGATGCAAGAGATCTGGTGACAACACACGCCATAGGTTGCACCGGACACTTCTCAACCCACTCCTGCTCCTCTCTACTCACGTCGGCCGGCTTCTCGGCAACGACTAAGGGTGGAGCCTCAGAAGTAGGCCCCGCAAAGTTGTTGCCGAGAAGGAGGTCGACGCCCCCAACAGGTAACTTCTCCACAATTCCTACATCCAGGTCACGAGTCACACCATCAACTTCCATCTTCATTCTTACAAGCGGGTATGACCTTCTTGCATTAACCCCCTGAACCACAACCACCCACGCCGTATTTACAGGTTTACCAGTGAAATTCCTCAACAATGTTTGCGATGCCCCAGTGTCATGCAAAATTCTCACCTCATGTCTTCTACCCCCCCACTCCACACAACCGAGTCCCCTGTGGTCACTAAAGGCATCACGGACAGGGAATAAGCCTTCCGGATCCTTCTGCACTGGCAGTGTATTTACCTCGGAAGAATTGCCTCTAACAAACTCCGATGTCCTCTTGAACACTCCAATGCCATGAGCAAAAGACACGGCTGCCGGAGGAGGTCGACTAGGACACTCATTTGCCTTATGACCCTCCTGGTGGCACTTAAAACACATAAATTTCGGTTTCGGCTTATACTGTGATGTAAAAAGCCCCTGACTTTTCTTATACGGCGTGGTGTTAGGTTTGGATTCAGTTTTAGTTTCATTGCTCTTTTGTTTAAATGTGTCATTGCTACGGGGAGGGGGAGGATAACGGTCCCTAGCACTTGCATCGTACTTCTGTGAGGACCCGCAACCCCGAATCAACGACAGCCGTCGATCAGCCATTTCTGCTGCTTCGACTAGAGTTCTTGGGTTTTTCTCCTTTAAGTTCAAAGTTAGATCACCGCCCGTGCTCTTAAAGAACTGCTCCAACATCATCAACTGCTTAACTCCATCAAATGTTGTTACCTTCTCAGATCGGAGCCAGTTCCCCATAGCATCGGACAAGTCCCGGGCGTGTTCCAAAAAGGTGCTATCTCTTCCCTTGGTTACACCCCGGAACTTCAAACGGTACGATTCTGGTTGCAGTTCGTAAGCCCTCAGGACAGCCTCCTTGAGATCCTCATACACAATACATGACTCCAAAGGTAACGCATCGTAGGCTTTAAGACCCTTGCCTATTAATCTAGAGGATACAAGTGCTGCCCATTTATTCTCTGGCCACTGGTGTTCCTGGCACTTCTTCTCAAAGCGTGCAAAAATTCTGTTACACCACTCTCATCAAACACCGGAACCAGTTTCAATAAGTGCGAGAGATTGATCACGAGCACGGTTACCAGCCCCAAGTCGCTGTCCCGTTGTCTCTACTCGCGACTTCTCTACGTCCCTGTCGGCACAGTACCTAGTCAACTCTTAATCAGCTCGGATTTTTGCTAGCTTGGCTCTCACTTCTATCTGGGCTAATTCTATTTGCTGCCGAAGCTCACATGCCCTCACATACCCTGGAGGAGGTGAAGGTGCTACAATGTTTGAAATTACCGGTGGTCCCCCCCAGGGGCAACCCACCCTGCCATTCACCACCCAACAGTGGAAGCGTACCCGGGGTCGGCAAACTACTGGGATGGCTGGGAGTCGAGTGTAGGGGAAGCATGGCCGAAGGGCTCTGAGCACTCAACCCATCTCGCTCACCAGTCACCCTGCCCAGTACACACGTTATCAAGTTATCCCTGGTCATGCTGCTAGTACCCGCATGACCGATAGCTGTGGCCAGGCATTGAAGACCGTACCGATCCATACCCTCCAACCGCTCGGCAGTAACAGGCCACTGCAAAAATATATTAGCATCCTCCTCACAGTTCACCTGATTAACCATTTCATCATACTGTAATTCCTCAGTTTCGACATTACGTACTGTGTCTCCATTCTCCTCTGATCCGGTATAAGACATGATGCTCACAAAAATTTCCCACCTCAATATTCAGAAAAGAAGCACCCCAAACTCTTATACCTCAATATACACACAAAAATTCTCGGAAAATACTCAAGGGCTATACTATGTTGCAAACAAAAAATTATTCTTGCTGATCCACACAAAATATTCCCCAAAACAACAAATATTCCCTGCTAATAAATGTAGGTTCACCAAATCCTAGGTAAGGTCGCCATTTGTTACGACTGAGGTTTAAATATATCAGGGCTCTTATTCATTGGACTAGTAATGGCATAAATGCTACAACGGAAAGCACTAGATCCAACCTCTGATGTATATTCCCAGTGAATAAAGAACACAAATACTCTCCAAAGTTCTATATGCAATAATAGGTTATTAAACTCTCAATAAATGTGCGTCTACTCTAGGCTTAATGTTATGTGAAAACAGCCTATTACTACCCATAACCGAAGGTGCTTGGTTATGGTATGCAAAGTAAGGTAGTAAGAGAAGTTACAGCTTACGTTACTTTAATCAATAAATGTCAGGCACTCCTGCATGAAAGAAAGTGCACTAAAGTCCTTCAACACCAACAAGGAATCTTCTTTAAATGTTAGATGCTATCAAGATGCTCGAATCGGAAATGGAACCCAAAAAGGCAGGCAGCGGAACAATGCTTGTGCAGGCTATGCACACAAAAAGGCAGGAGATATAATGCAGTCGGAGCCAAGAATATCCTAAACGCCACAACAATAATAATAATCGCCACGACAATGCAGTATTCCTATCAACAAAAAGAGCCCAAGTCATTTGTGTCTCAATACATCAAACTAGGCTGCGAAATGCTTGTGTAATCATAAACGGGTATGCATAAAAAGAGTAATTGGTTTAATATACTTAATGTCTACTGTGACTGATAAAGTCTAGCTAGAGTCAATGATACGAGATACTGGTGCGCATGGCATTCCGCATAGCCTAGTGCAAATCTCAAGTCTGTGCGTCAAATATTACGTTATAGGGAAGGGTAGCTCTCTTGAGAAACCTTAATACCGAAGTATTATGCGTTCTCCTGGCGTACCTCAAAGACAAGCAACCAAGCCTAGAACAGTGCAGAATGGTATAAGCAAAAAGCCCTCATTCGTGCATGCTCTACTCTCAATGGCACACAGACTAGAATTTACCCAATCAACTCCAGTTCTCAGGTATGTCGTGCAGCTTTTAACTAAAGCCAGCACCCATCGGAAACAATACCTTATAGTATCAGACTCCTAGTCTAGCATTATCAAATCCAGCAGAACACTAATAATTATAGGAAGCAGTACTGAACAATATGAATGCCAACCAATGCTTCGTGATCAACTTATCTTAACAACTAACATACATGGGTTATATAAGACCTTAACACACAATACAACTGGCCAGCATGAAGCTGAGTTTGCAGAGTTAACCATAGGGGGTATAATATTAATAAAAGGTGGTGAAAGATATGGAAAATGAGAGAGATAAGCAGAGGAAAAGGTTCTCAGGTGCAGTGGGGAGGACAGGTATCAAAGGGATAAGAGGGATGCGTTCTAGAAACCAGATCTGAGGGAGAGAGTGGCGAGGAAGCTGTATATATACTAGCACTAGCTCGAACCGCGTAGAAAAGCGGTAACAAGTCCTCTAGCCAATGCTAAAGAAGCTAGCCAAACATGACGTCACCAAGCATGGTAAAAACTCCTTCAACGAATCCCCACGAGGCCAGCCAGCTATGACGTCATCGAGTATAGCAAAACACTGCGCGCCTCCCCACACTCTGTTTTACTCTCTCTCTCTCTCTCTCTCTCTCTCTCTCTCAAATCCTATCATTACTACTTAATGATAAAACATATACTTTGCAATTCAATATATAAAGCCTTGACATGGGTGAAAATAAAGAGCCTTTCTGGACTTCCCATGACACAAGCTTTCATATGAAATAAATCACACAACAATACATCAACTGTAGCCACATCCACTGCCCTGGCGATCCTAGCGAGTCACTGTAGGACAAGCCATGTGGTTCTAACGGAGTGGTTAACGTCACACCCCCCCCCCAAGATTTTTCTCAGAGGCCCAAGGCTCACAAAAATCTGATTGTTAGAACCGCATGGCTTGTCCTACAGTGACTCGCTAGGATCGCCAGGGCAGTGGATGTGGCTACAGTTGATGTATTGTTGTGTGCTTTATTTCATATGAAAGCTTGTGTCATTGGTAGTCCAGAAAGGCTCTTTGTTTTCGCCCATGTCAAGGCTTTATATATTTAATTGCAAAGTATATGTTTTATCATTAAGTAGTAATGATAGAATTTGAGAGAGAGAGAGAGAGAGAGAGAGAGAGAGAGAGAGAGAGAGAGAGAGAGAGAGAGCAGAACAGAGTGTGGGGAGGCACGCAGTGTTTTGCTATACTCGATGACGTCATAGCTGGCTGGCCTCGTGGGGATTCGTTGGAGGAGTTTTTACCATGCTTGGTGACGTCATGTTTAGCTAGCTTCTTTAGCATTGGCTAGAGGACTTGTTACCGCTTTTCTACACGGTTCTAGCTAGTGCTAGTATATATACAGCTCCCTCGCTCTCTCCCTCAGATCTGGTTTCTAGATATACGCATACGCATCCCTCTTATCCCTTTGATACCTGTCTCCCTCTCTGCACCTGAGAACCTTTTCCTCTGCTTATCTCTCTCATTTTCCATACCTTTCACCACCTTTTATTAATATTATATCCCCTCTGGTTAACTCTGCATAATCAGCTTCATGCTGGCCAGTTGTATTGTGCATTAAGGTCTGATATAACCCATGTATGTTAGTTGTTAAGATAAGTTGATCACAAAGCATTGGTTGGCATTCATATTGTTCAGTACCGCTTCCTATAATTATTAGTGTTCTGCTGGATTAGATAATGCTAGACTAGGAGTCTGATACTATAAAGTATTGTTTCCGATGGGTGTTGGCTTTAGTTAAAAGCTGCACGACATACCTGAGAACTGGAGTTGATTGGGTAAATTCTAGTCTGTGTGCCATTGAGAGTAGAGTATGCACGAATGAGAGCTTCTTGCCTATACCATTCTGCACTGTTCTAAGCTCGTTGTTTGTCTTTGAGGTACGCCAGGAGAACGCTTAACCCGTACAGCCCCAGCGACGCGCCTGACGCGTCGGCGATGTATGTAACACACAGCCCCATAGACGCGCCTGGCGCGTCATCCTAATTGCGCCGACCGTAACCTCAGGTGTACCCACTCAAGAGGGCTCAGATTTGTATGGGAACTGTGTACGTATCCCACGCAACCGTGCCGATGGTTGAAAACTCTCAAAGTCCACGTGCGTGCGCGTGAGTGCGCAATAACCTGGTTTTTTGGGGTAATTGCCTTCAATTTTGTACGCTTGTAAAATACGTTTTCGGGGGCTCTGTAGGACCATTCTTTAAACTTTTTGAGCGGTTTTTCGTGGTTTTTCCTTCATTCCTAACCCATTCGCTATTGTTTCTGGAATAAAACCATTTTTTGAAAACCGGCCGGGTTCTGGTGAACAAACATTTCAAAACTAGCCGGGGCTGGACGGGTTAATACTTCGGTATTAAGGTTTCTCAAGAGAGCTACCCTTCCCTATAACGTAATATTTGATGCACAGACTTGAGATTTGCACTAGGCTATGCGGCATGCCATGCGCACCAGTATCTCGTATCATTGACTCTAGCTAGACTTTATCAGTCACAGTAGACATTAAGTATATGAAACCAATTACTCTTTTTATGCATACCCGTTTATGATTACACAAGCATTTCGCAGCCTAGTTTGATGTATTGAGACACAAACGACTTAGGCTCTTTTTGTTGATAGGAATACTGCATTGTCGTGGAGATTATTATTATTGTTGTGGTGTTTAGGATATTCTTGGCTCCGACTGCATTATATCTCCTGCCTTTTTGGGTGCATAGCCTGCACGAGCATTGTTCCGCTGCCTGCCTTTTTGGGTTCCATTTCCGATTCGAGCATCTTGATAGCATCTAACATTTAAAGAAGATTCCTTGTTGGTGTTGAAGGACTTTAGTGCACTTTCTTTCATGCAGGAGTGCCTGACATTTATTGATTAAAGTAACGTAAGCTGTAACTTCCCTTACCACCTTACTTTGCGTACCATAACCAAGCACCTTCGGTTATAGGTAGTAATAGGCTGTTTTCACATAACATTAAGCCTAGAGTAGACGCACATTTATTGAGAGTTTGATAACCTATTATTGCATATAGAACTCTGGAGAGTATTTGTGTTCTTTGTTCACTGGGAATATACATCAGAGGTTGGATCTAGCGCTTTCCGTTGTAGCATTTATGCCATTACTAGTCCAATGAATAAGAGCCCTGATATATTTAAACCTCAGTCGTAACAAATGGCGACCTTACCTAGGATTTGGTGAACCTATATTTATTAGCAGGGAACATTTGTTGTTTTGGGGAATATTTTGAGGGGATCAGCAAGAATACAAATTTTTTGCAACATAGTATAGCCCTTGAGTATTTCCGAGAATTTGTGTGTGTATATTGAGGTATAAGAGTTTGGGGTGCTTCTTTTCTGAATATTGAGGTGGGAATTTTTGTGAGCATCATGTCTTATACCGGATCAGAGGTGAATGGAGACACAGTACGTAATGTCGAAACTGAGGAACAGCAGTATGATGAAATGGTTAATCAGGTGAACTGTGAGGAGGATGCTAGGATATTTTTGCAATGGCCTGTTACTGCCGAGCGGTTGGAGGGTATGGATCGGTACGGTCTTCAATGCCTGGCCACAGCTATTGGTCATGCGGGTACTAGCAGCATGACCAGGGATAACTTGATAACGTGTGTACTGGGCAGGGTGACTGGTGAGCGAGATGGGTTGAGTGCTCAGAGCCCTTCGGCCATGCTTCCCCTACACTCAACTCCCAGCCATCCCAGTGGTTTGCCGACCCCGGGTACGCTTCCACAGTTGGGTGGTGACTGGCAGGGTGGGTTGCCCCTGGGGGGACCACCGGTAATTTCAAACATTGTAGCACCTTCACCTCCTCCAGGGTTAACTCCAGAATTATTGTATCACCTCGAATTAGCTAAGCTTCAGCAGCAACAAAGGCATGTGAGCTTCAGCAGCAATTAGAATCAGCTAAGATCGAAGAGAGAAAGGCTATCAGGGTATCTGAGCAGCAAATAGAATTAGCCAGGATAAAAGAGAGAAAAAGTCACCAGCACATAGAGCTAGCAAAAATCCAAGCTGATTTAGAGTCGACTAGGTACTGTGCCGACAGGGACGTAGAGAAGTCGTGGGTAGAGGCAACGGGACAGCGACTTGGAGCTGGTAACCGTGCTCATGATCAATCTCTTTCTCACTTATTGAAACTGGTTCCGGTGTTTGATGAGAGTGGTGTAACAGAATTTTTCGCATGCTTTGAGAAGAAGTGCCAGGAACACCAGTGGCCAGAGAATAAATGGGCAGCACTTGTATCCTCTAGATTAATAGGCAAGGGTCTTAAAGCCTACGATGCGTTACCTTTGGAGTCATGTATTGTGTATGAGGATCTCAAGGAGGCTGTCCTTAGGGCTTACGAACTGCAACCAGAAACGTACCGTTTGAAGTTCCGGGGTGTAACTAAGGGAAGAGATAGCACCTCTTTGGAACACGCCCGGGACTTGTCCGATGCTATGGGGAACTGGCTCCGATCTGAGAAGGTAACAACGTTTGATGGAGTTAAGCAGTTGATGATGTTGGAGCAGTTCTTTAAGAGCACGGGCGGTGATCTAACTTTGAACTTAAAGGAGAAATACCCAAGAACTCTAGTAGAAGCGGCAGAAATGGATGATCTACGGCTGTCGTTGATTCGGGGTTGCGGGTCCTCACAGAAGTATGATGCAAGTGCTAAGGACCGTTATCCTCCCCCTCCCCGTAGCAATGACACATTTAAACAAAAGAGCAATGAAACTAAAACTGAATCCAAACCTAACACCACGCCGTATAAGAAAAGTCAGGGGCCTTTTACATCACAGTATAAGCCGAAACCAACATTTATGTGTTTTAGGTGCCACAAGGAGGGTCATAAAGCAAATGAGTGCCCTAGTCGACCTCCTCCGGCATCCGTGTCTTTTGCTCACGGCATTGGAGTGTTCAAGAGGACATCGGAGTTTGTTAGAGGCAATTCTTCCGAGGTAAATACACTGCCAGTGCAGAAGGATCCGGAAGGCTTATTCCCTGTCCGTGATGCCTTTAGTGACCACAGGGGACTCGGTTGTGTGGAGTGGGAGGGTAGAAGACATGAGGTGAGAATTTTGCGTGACACTGGGGCATCGCAAACATTGTTGAGGAATTTCACTGGTAAACCTGTAAATACGGCGCAGGTGGTTGTGGTTCAGGGAGTTAATGCAACAAGGTCATACCCGCTTGTAAGAATGAAGATGGAAGTTGATGGTGTGACTCGTGACCTGGATGTAGGAATTGTGGAGAAGTTACCTGTTGGGTGCGTCGATCTCCTTCTCAGCAACGACTTTGCCAGTAATTCAGTATTTCTGAGGCTCCACCCTTAGTCGTTGCCGAGAAGCCGGCCGACGTGAGTAGGGAGGAGCAGGAGTGGGTTGAGAAGTGTCCGGAGCAACCTATGGCGTGTGTTGTCACCAGATCTCTTGCATCCAGGGAGTCACATTCTGGTCAACAGTCTTTAGACAAGCGGAGGAAAGGTACCGAGAAGGGGTTGGAAGTTGATGCGGTTGAGAGTTTAGTATCAACGGACATTCTCTGGGACTCATTATTAGGACCAATTTTCGAGTCTGGAGAAGACCCATTAACTGTTAGTAAGAAGGCAGAGGATGGGCTTAAAAAGACGAAGAGACAGCAACGATACACAGAGAGAGAGCAACGGGAGGCTAAATTCAATGTAGGAGGGGGGCATGAGTTGTTTCGCAAACATTTAGATAAGCTTGCTCCTTCGGACATTCGTAAATTGCACTTAGAAGACCCAGAGGTTCTTGAATGTGGTACCGGTGCGGTCGAGTTGAAGGAGGACAGTGATGCACAGTCGGGAGATTTTTACAAGTATCCCCTGACCATCATGGAGGTAGCAACAAGGTACCCTGACACGTACCCTATGAGAAATGGGTCAGCGAAGACGGTGGTCCGAAGCTTGCTAGTGTATTTTTCCCGGTATGGTTACCCGCAGGTAATTCAGTCAGACCAAGGATCCAACTTCACTTCTAACCTCTTTGTTCAAGCAATGCCGCAGCATGGGATTGTTACGGTTGTGTCATCTGCGTATCATCCGGAGAGCCAGGGTGTGTTAGAGCGATGGCACTCAGCCTTGGAATCTGTGCTTCGTTGTTGTTGCTATGAGAGTGGGAATGGTTGGGATCTTGGCCTGCAATGTGTTTTATTTGCTGCACGGGAGGTACCTGGGGAAAGTTTGGGATTCAGCCCTAGTGAGCTCGTCTTTGGACACCGTGTCAGAGGGCCTCTCCATATGCTTGAAGAAATATGGGAGGGCGCAGAAAAACCTTGTTCTAGGCTCAAGTATGTCCTCGACAGTCGAGAACAGATGTTGCGCAGTCTGGAGTTTGCTGGCCGTAATTTGACTAGCTCTCAGGCCCTCATGAAGGACAGGTACGACCTCAAGGTTAAACTCAGGGAGTTTCACGTGGGTCAGGAGGTGTTGAATCTACTGCCCCTTGTAGGTCATCCCTTATCCGCGAAGTACACTGGTCCTTATAGGGTGGTTGAGAGGCTGTCGGACCTGGATTACTTGGTAGCCACTCCAGACAGACGTAAGCGCAATCAGCTATGTCACGGTAATCTCATGAGGGCGTATGTGAGGCACCCCCCTGAGCCTCTCACTGTGCCTGTGATGACGTTTAGCAGTCAAGGTGGAGAAGGAGAACGGGACAGTCAAGCTCAGGTGGAGGATAACTGGAAGGATAAGAAAGTCAGATGGGCGCCTGAGTGTGAGAAGGCGTTTAGAGTAGTAAAACACCTGTTGTGCACTCACCCGATCCTCAGGGCCCCTGACTTTAGCCTACCTTTCCAACTAGCAACAGATGCTAGTGGTGTGGGGGCTGGTGCCGTCCTTGTGAAAAAGGACGATGATGGGCTGGAGCATCCTGTTAGTTTCTGCTCGGAGAAGTACAATTCGGCCCAGGGGAGCTGCTCTGTTGTCGAGGAGGAGCTGCTGGCGGTTATGCTTGCGCTGGGGCATTTCGAGGTCTATGTTCCAGCCTATGGTCCGGTCGTTGTAGTTTACCCAGATCATCACCCTCTGAAGTTCTTGGACCAGTTTCACAATCGGAATATGAGGCTGACCAGGTGGTCACTAAGGTTACTGGTATATAACCTGGACATACGCCATATTGCCGGTTGTGACAACGTGGTTGCAGATTGTCTTTCAAGGGTATATGATCCTGGGTAGATTGACACACGGGTAGCCTCCTGCTTTAGTTTGAATAGTATTTTGCGCTTGGTGCTTGTTGGCTCGCGGTTGTAGCCCAGCGTATTGGGTCGTAAAGCAGGAGTTGAGCGTTTGGTATAGAAGAAAAAACTAGGCTTGCCCCTATAGTGCAGCCGAAATAAACAAATTAAAAACATAAAAATCAAATAAAAACTCTTTCTTTGATAGTTGAATTTTTTCAGTATGTTATAGCAGTAATTCTGAGTTGCACTCCTCTCAGAATGCTAGGCTAGAGAAGCTCGCTCTTGAGGAGCATAACTACATATGATTTAACCTATTGTGTTGGGGAGGGTTATAATTTTGTAAAATGTTTTGTTGAGAACTGTACTAGATATTTTACTGCCGCTGGGTGATGGGAAGTAGAGATATAGCATGGGTTCTAACAATCAGATTTTTGTGAGCCTTGGGCCTCTGAGAAAAAATCTTGGGGGGGGGTGTGACGTTGACCACTCCGTTAGAACCGCAGGGCTAGTCCTACAGTGACTCGCTAGGATCGCCAGGGCAGTGGATGTGGCTACAGTTGGTGTTTTGTTGTGTGTTTTATTTCATATGAAAGCTTGTGTCATGGGCAGTCCAGAAAGGCTCTTTGTTTTCACCCATGCCAAGGCTTTATATATTTAATTGCAAAGTATATGTTTTATCATTAAGTAGTAATGATAGTATTTGAGAGAGAGAGAGAGAGGGAGAGTAGAACAGAGTGTGAGGAGGCGCGCAGTGTTTTGCTATACTCGATGACGTCATAGATGGCTTTCCTCGTGGGGATTCGTTGGAGGAGTTTTTACCATGCTTGGTGACGTCATGTTTAGCTAGCTGCTTTAGCATTGGCTAGAGGACTTGTTACCGCTTTTCTACGCGGTTCGAGCTAGTGCTAGTATATATACAGCTCCCTCGCTACTCTCTCCCTCAGATCTGGTTTCTAGAACGCATCCCTCTTATCCCTTTGATACCTGTCTCCCTCTCTGCACCTGAGAACCTTTTCCTCTGCCTATCTCTCTCATTTTCCATACCTTTCACCACCTTTTATTAATATTATAACCCCTCTGGTTAACTCTGCATAATCAGCTTCATGCTGGCCAGTTGTATTGTGCGTTAAGGTCTGATATATCCCATGTATGTTAGTTGTTAAGATAAGTTGATCACGAAGCATTGGTTGGCATTCATATTGTTCAGTACTGCTTCCTGTAATTATTAGTGTTCTGCTGGATTAGATAATGCTAGACTGTGTTTTTCCTTCCTCCGTTCATTGTCTCTTAAAAAAAAAAAAAAAAAAAAAGACTAGGAGTCTGATACTATAAGGTATTGTTTCCGATGGTTGCTGGCTTTAGTTAAAAGCTGCACGACATACCTGAGAACTGGAGTTGATTGGGTAAATTCTAGTCTGTATGCCATTGAGAGTAGAGCATGCAGGAATGAGGGCTTTTTGCCTATACCATTCTGCACTGTTCTAAGCTCGTTGTTTGTCTTTAAGGTACGTCAGGAGAACGCTTAATACTTCGGTATTAAGGTTTCTCAAGAGAGCTACCCTTCACTGTAACGTAATACTTGACGCACAGACTTGAGATTTGCACTAGGCTATGCGGCATGCCATGCGCACCAGTATCTCGTATCATTGACTCTAGCTAGACTTTATCAGTCATAGTAGACATTAAGTATATTAAACCAATTACTCTTTTTATGCATACCCGTTTATGATTACACAAGCATTTCGCAGCCTAGTTTGATGTATTGAGACACAAACGACTTAGGCTCTTTTGTTGATAGGAATACTGCATGGTCGTGGCGATTATTATTATTGTTGTGGCGTTTAGGATATTCTTGGCTCCGACTGCATTATATCTCCTGCCTTTTTGTGTGCATAGCCTGCACGAGCATTGTTCCGCTGCCTGCCTTTTTGGGTTCCATTTCCGATTCGAGCATCTTGATAGCATCTAACATTTAAAGAAGATTCCTTGTTGGTTTTGAAGGACTTTAGTGCACTTTCTTTCATGCAGAATTGCCTGACAATTATTGATTAAAGTAACGTAAGCTGTATCTTCACTTACCACCTTACTTTGCATACCATAACCAAGCACCTTCGGTTATAGGTAGTAATAGGCTGTTTTCACATAACATTAAGCCTAGAGTAGACGCACATTTATTGAGAGTTTGATAACCTATTATTGCATATAGAACTCTGGAGAGTATTTGTGTTCTTTGTTCACTGGGAATATACATCAGAGGTTGGATCTAGCGCTTTCCGTTGTAGCATTTATGCCTTTACTAGTCCAATGAATAAGAACCCTGATATATTTAAACCTCAGTCGTAACAAATGGCGACCTTGCCTAGGATTTCGTGAACCTACATTTATTAGCAGGGAAAATTTGTTGTTTTTGGGAATATTTTGCGGGGATCAGCAAGAATAATTTTGTTTTGCAACATAGTATAGCCCTTGAGTATTTCCGAGAATTTTTGTGTGTACATTGAGGTATAAGAGTTTGGGGTGCTTCTTTTCTGAATATTGAGGTGGGAAATTTTTGTGAGCATCATGTCTTATACCGGATCAGAGGAGAATGGAGACACAGTACGTAATGTCGAAACTGAGGAACAGCAGCATGATGAAAGGGTTAATCAGGTGAACTGTGAGGAGGATGCTAGGATATTTATGCAATGGCCTGTTACTGCCGAGCGGTTGGAGGGTATGGATCGGTACGGTCTTCAATGCCTGGCCACAGCTATCGGTCATGCAGGTACTAGCAGCATGACCAGGGATAACTTGATAACGTGTGTACTGGGCAGGGTGACTGGTGAGCGAGATGGGTTGAGTGCTCAGAGCCCTTCGGCCATGCTTCCCCTACACTCGACTCCCAGCCATCCCAGTGGTTTGCCGACCCCGAGTACGCTTCCACAGTTGGGTGGTGACTGGCAGGGTGGGTTGCCCCTGGGGGGACCACCGGTAATTTCAAACATTGTTGCACCTTCACCTCCTCAAGGGTTAACTCCAGAATTATTGCTTCAGCTCGAATTAGCTAAGATCGAAGAGAGAACGGCTATCAGGGTATGTGAGCTTCAGCTTCAGAATCAGCAGCAAATAGAATTAGCCAAGATAGAAGAGAGAAAAACTATCAGTCAAGCAAAAATCCAAGCTGATTTAGAGTCGACTAGGTACTGTGCCGACATGGACGTAGAGAAGTCGCGAGTAGAGGCAACGGGACAGTGACTTGGGGCTGGTAACCGTGCTCATGATCAATCTCTCTCGCACTTATTGAAACTGGTTCCGGTGTTTGATGAGAGTGGTGTAACAGAATTTTTCGCACGCTTTGAGAAGAAGTGGCAGGAACACCAGTGGCCAGAGAATAAATGGGCAGCACTTGTATCCTCTCTAATAATAGGTAAGGGTCTTAAAGCCTACGATGCGTTACCTTTGGAGTCATGTATTGTGTATGAGGATCTCGAGGAGGCTGTCCTGAGGGCTTACGAACTGCAACCAGAAACGTACCGTTTGAAGTTCCGGGGTGTAACTAAGGGAAGAGCTAGCACCTTTTTGGAACACGCCCGGGACTTGTCCGATGCTATGGGGAACTGGCTCCGATCTGAGAAGGTAACAACATTTGATGGAGTTAAGCAGTTAATAATGTTGGAGCAGTTCTTTAAGAGCACGGGCGGTGATCTAACTTTGAACTTAAAGGAGAAAAACCCAAGAACTCTAGTCGAAGCAGCAGAAATGGCTGATCGACGGCTGTCGTTGATTCGGGGTTGCGGGTCCTCGCAGAAGTACGATGCAAGTGCTAGGGACCGTTATCCTCCCCCTCCCCGTAGCAATGACACATTTAAACAAAAGAGCAATGAAACTAAAACTGAATCCAAACCTAACATCATGCCGTATGAGAAAAGTCAGGTTTTTTTTACATCACAGTATAAGCCGAAACCGAAATTTATGTGTTTTAAGTGCCACCAGGAGGGTCATAAGGGAAATGAGTGCCCTAGTCGACCTCCTCCGGCAGCCGTGTCTCTTGCTCACGGCATTGGAGTGTTCAAGAGGACATCGGAGTTTGTTAGAGGCAATTCTTCCGAGGTAAATACACTGCCAGTGCAGAAGGATCCGGAAGGCTTATTCCCTGTCCGTGATGCCTTTAGTGACCACAGGGGACTCGGTTGTGTGGAGTGGGGGGGTAGAAGACATGAGGTGAGAATTTTGCGTGACACTGGGCATCGCAAACATTGCTAGGATCTTGTCACGCCCAGTGCCAGGTCCGTATATATACGGACTCGCCGAAAAAATATCGTAGCAACGAAACGACTGCACCTATGGCTTTCATATTTCTACCACATGTACCTTACCCTTTGTCTAGTCAGCCTAGGGCAAAAATGTGCCTAACCCAAGAGTAACTGCAATAGAAATAAAACTTGCTGTTTTATTATTACTTTAGTCCTATGGCATCACATATTCAAAATCAAGTAGATTCTTTCATTTGGAAATGTGTGAAATCTTGGTTTGAAATGAAGCAGATGGCATAATTTTGGGAAATTTCGCATATCAATAATTTGTGCATAAGATAACCATTTTTAACGCAGAAGAATGGAATGAGGATGATTATTTAGTTTATTTTGGTCGTACTTTCATTTGGAATAGGTTTCATTTGAATCAAATGATGCCATATGCCCGAAATCGGAATAATTCTACCCCGCATCTAGCAATTTTGATGCATCCAACCCGGAAAAGAAAGTTCAAATGTATATATGCACGATCATATGGAGTTGGATCAGACATGATCTTGTCAGAATATATATCTTGAAATAATAGCACTTGTGTGTTAATGTTTAACACCAATAAAGAAATGTTCCAGGAAAGATTTATGTTACTCCTGTTCGTATGACCCTTTTGACAGTCACCATATTACTCTTATTATAATTCAGGTTTCCATTTATTTATCACGGTTGTACTTTAGAGCAATGTACAGTAATGTATCACATTCATTCCTTTATACGATTAGGTGTTTAAATATTTGTCTTTTCTATTCAGAAACTGGGATAATGGATATATGTGCCTTCTGCGAAAAGACATTAAGTGGAGAGCCACATAAGCCCACTTGTGTGCTGACTGGAAAAGGCTGCGCAGGGATTCAGAGAGCAAGCAATGAAAGAGGGACAGAGGTTGTTGTTGTTCCAGGACAAAAAGTGCATGTGGAATGTCGGAATGAGTTTTGCAGCAAGCTGGAAATTGAGCTTTTAAAATCGTAAGCGTGCAGCAGAAACATCAAAACCCTCAACAAAACAACTCCATTCTGGAGATTCATTATTCATATACAAGGATAATTGTCTTTTCTGTGGGCAGCCAGATAAACATGGGGGAAAAAGAAAAGGATATGAACTGATTCCAATAAGGACCTTTGATTTCCAGAACAAGATAACTGAAGTTTGTGAAAGTCGGGCAAATGTTTGGGCAACAACAGTGAAGCAAAGAATAATTTTTGCCCAGGATTTACCTGCAGTAGATGCTGTATATCATATTTGTAGTGTGAACGTTAGGACAGGCAAGAAAATCCCTCACTACTTTGCAGTAAATGATGATAGCATAGAGAAAAGCACCACTGACATTGGGCGACCAAAGGATTCATTGCGAGCTGATGCTTTTTTGAGAACATTGGACTACTTGGAGGCAAACGATGATGAGCAAGTGACAGTGAATGATTTGATAAGATGCAAGAGTATATCGGCGATTCTGATTGTGAAGCATACACTTTCAAGTACATGAAAGACCACTTTGGTGACAGGATAATCATTACTGAAATTAATGGTTAGTAATATTGACACATTTTGAATAACTGCTTTCTCTTTGCTCCGTAGCTTTTATGAACAGCCAAAGGAGGATGACAGTGAGATCGAGAAGCTCAAAGTGATAGCCACAGCTGCAAAACTAATTCAAAGTGACATTAAGGCAGTCACTCAACCTACAGATGTCTATCCAGCAAGCCTTGATGTGTCATCAGTTGAACATGCCATGATCTTTCTTCCTGAATCACTGAAGCACTTTCTTGAACACTTGTTTGTTGGAAAAGAAAGAGCTGTGAAAATGTGCTCATTAGGGCAAGCTATGATGCAGGCTACAAGGCCCCGAGTTCTCATTCTACCATTAATGCTTGGTCTGGGAGTCCAAATGCACTCCCACTTTTCATCCCGTTTTCTCATAGACACTTTACACACCCATGGCTTCAGTTCTTCATACACAGAAGTCCAGCTTTATGAACGGAATGCAGCACCAGCAAGATCAACAGTCATCAACAATTTCCTACCTGGAAGCTTCATTAAATACACAGCAGACAACATTGACCATAATGTGCGCACACTTGATGGCAAAAATACTTTCCATGGCATGGGAATCATCGCAAGTGTTACACCAAAAATCACCCACCAAACATTAGTGCGGAGAATGTCTGTTTCATCTGAGGACATTGCTCGGGTTGGCAAGATCAACATTATGCAGTACGTTGCCGCTAGTGGTGTTATGAAACAGTTGCAATTTCACAAGCTACCTAATGTTACAAATGACGATGACAAGCCAACCAATGTGAACTTGCTCTGGAAATTCTCCCTGACAGTTAAACCCGTTCGGCCATCATGGTCAGGCTTTATGCAGGCGATTCACAAGGGAGACCACCCTGGTGTAGCATCAATCATATATCTTCCTATCATCAATCTGAAACCTAGTGACCTAACCTGTATAAACTCAACACTGCACTTTGTGACTGACCATGCCAAGAGGTATAATGTCACACCCGTCCTGACATTTGACCAGCCACTTTGGTGGAAGGCCCTGTCCATTGTGGAAAACTCTCTAACTGACAGCAAACTAAGGAGGGTTGTTCTACGTTTGGGAGGTTTCCACACCCTTATGAGCTTCTTAGGATCTATTGGACATCTGATGACAGACAGTGGCTTAAAGGATATTCTTACACTCGTCTATGCTGAAAATACCACTCAGCATATCTTAGGCGGGAAGGCAGTTGCCCGGGCTTTGCGGAGAGACTTTCTCATCGATGCAGCTTTGAATAACATCCTAGCATTGCAGTCATTTGGAGAAGATGAAAAGGACTGCGATGATATTTCTGTCACTATCCCAGAACTGAAAGAGGCAGGGGCTCTGTTTGATGCTTTACTGGCAGGGACAGCAACACTACAAAGTACAAAGGAAATCAAGCAACAACAGATCTAGTGACCCTTCTAGGTTGCTTGTCCTCCAAAACACTGAGGATCAAGTGTCCAAATAGTGGTTTAGAGTGGGTAAGGGAACATTGGAAAGGGAATTACTGCCCTGGAACTAATGTCCGTGGCAGGATTAGGAAGTTAGTAGAGGACAGATGGGTTAGTAACTGAGGGGGGGATAAAATAAAGTTATTCATTTACAAACGCAGTCAGTCGCGGGTTTGATGAGAGATATTTGTCTAGGCGGAGTTTAAATGAATCAACGGTGATGCAGTCTATAACGTTTCGGGGAAGCCCATTCCACAAGTTGACAACTCGATTGAAGAAGAAATTCTTAGATTCGTGCGAGTTAAAAGATTTACCAATAACTTTGCAACCGTTTTCCCGCGTGTAATTAGATTGGTCGATAGTGAAGTACTTACTACAGTTCATATTGTCGATGCCTTTGATGATTTTGAACACTTGAATTAAGTCACCTCTTAATCTGCGCTGGGTTAAAGGAAATAGATTTAATTCTCTAAGACGCTCTTCGTATGGTTTGTTCTTTAGGCTAGGTATCATTTTGGTAACTCTATGTTGAACTCGTTCTAGCTTGTTTATATCTTTTTGGTAATAAGGGCACCAGGATTGAACGCAGTATTCCAGAAGAGGGCGGACTAAGGAATTGTAAAGGGTTAGGATAACTTCTTTGGATTTATGCTCAAATGACACTGGAAGATGTAGCATCTTCAGAGAATCTTCACACCATTGACAAGAACATTCAACAGTTTAAAGAAAGTTTACAGGATGAACGGACTGCTCAGCTTTGGTTCCAGTATATGGAGATGGTGGACATAGTGCGTGATTTCCTTAAGTCTGAGAGGGTTGGAGACTGGGAGCTGCACTTAAGCACAATGCAGAAAATGTTACCATATCTCGCAAGTTCGGGCCATAATTTGTACACAAAGTCTCTTTACCTGTACTTACAGATGATGGCAAAGTTACCAGAACAGCATCCAGATGTCTATGACAAGTTCCTCCATGGCCTCCACGTTGTAAGAATATCAGATCGGTTTTGGGCTGGTCTATCAGCTGACCTGGTTATAGAACAGGTCTCATGAGAAGTCTGAAGTCGACAAGATGGTTGACGAGAGGAAGGGGAATGTCAGAGACACAGCGAGTGATATGGGCCTTGTCTAGCTCAGTCTGTGCTGAGATCAACCAAGCCTTGCAAAGGCTTACTAATACTATATACACTACAAGTGAACAACATAAGGACATGTCACATTCAAGGCAGGAAAGTGACTGTAGTGATTCTATGAAAATACTAAGTTACCTGAGAGACTGCAACCCCTTCAAAGTGAATGGACCTCTAATGAACATTTCCAATGGCATCTCCGCTGACAGTACAGTCAACGTAGATGAAGCAAAGGGCGTGGGACAACGGATTCTGGATGGAATGGTTGGACAGTCAGTTCTTGGGTTTGTCTTCAGGAAGAAGAATCAAGCTGTGACACTTGGTAGCAAGTCATCAGTGAAGATAGATAACGAGACAGTGCCAATTGACCCACAGTTACTCTTTCAAAGGCTCATTATAACTGGTTCCCAAGCGGGTACCCTCGTAGACACCTTTAAGTATGAACTGTGTAGCTACCCACCAGCTCTATTTGAAGGTCATGGCATCATGTTAGCTGCCAATAAGCCTGTCCTTGCAAAAGCAATGTTAGCGGCAGCTCCAGAAGATGAAAGTGGACCCTCTGACAACCACGGCTTTGTAATTGATGGTGGAGCTCTCCTACACAGGATACCATGGCAAGTTGGGGAGACTTACAATGAAATCATCAATCACTATACTGTGTATGTGACTAAGAGGTATGGCAGAGCAACAGTGGTTTTTGATTGGTATTCTGCAAAGCCATCAACAAAGGATGCAGCCCATCAGCGGAGAACATAAGGACGGTTGGGGAGAAAGGTTACATTCCATGGTGACGTGAGAGTGGTGATGTCAAAGCAAGAATTTCTCAGTAATGTGGAAAATAAGCAATGCTTCATTTACATGCTTGGTGAAGGGTTGGAACGCTTTGGGTGAAACATGCTAGTGGTAATGCAGATGTCCTAATCGTTCAAACAACACTTGCAATGTCCCACAAAATGGATGCTGTTTTGGTGGGTGAAGACACAGACCTACTTGTCCTCTTGGTCCACTACACCATTAGCGATGCACGCTTCAAGACGTTCTTTATTTCTGAGCCAAAACAGACCTCCAAGCACCAAGTAAATTATGTGAACATTAATTATCTGTGTGTTGCATTGGGCAAATCAGTCTGCCAGAATATTCTGTTCATTCACACAATTTTGGGTTGTGACAAGACTTCAAGACTACAGGGTATAGGTAAAGGAGTAAGCTTTAAACTAATGAGGGAAAGCATCTTCTTTGCCAAACAGGCTGCAGTATTTAGTAACAGAACTTCTGGCCCAAAAGAGGTAGAACTTGCTGGTGAATGTGCATTGGTCACAATATACAAGGGTAGACAAATTGATACCCTTGATGACTTACGACATCAGAAATTCCAAGAAAAGGTGACAGTGGGTAGAACATTCTTGGATCCACATCAACTCCCACCTACATCAGCAGCAGCTAAGTTTCACAGCTACAGAGTGTTCCATCAAATTCAAAAAATGGCAAGGACATGAACTTGAGGCAGAAAAATGGGGGTGGAAAATATCTATAGGTGGAAAATTGGTGCCAATCCAGACAGAACTGTCAGCAGCGCCTAAGTCTCTTCTAGACCTAGTAAGGTGCTCATGCAAGTCTGGATGTAATGACAAGCGTTGTGGCTGCCGCAAACAGGACCTTCCCTGCACATTGGCCTGTGCAAACTGCAGGGGTGCTTGTGCTAATTCTGAGCAGATTGATTTCACGAACTCCGAATCA
Organism: Paralithodes platypus; assembly: GCA_032716605.1. Taxonomy (NCBI): domain Eukaryota; kingdom Metazoa; phylum Arthropoda; class Malacostraca; order Decapoda; family Lithodidae; genus Paralithodes; species Paralithodes platypus. The sequence goes on along the minus strand of CM064510.1, from coordinate 5,532,846 downwards.
GAGGAATTTGAGCTATGATTGTGGTAGCATAGAAATGGCAAAAAGGCCTAGATCAAGGACTTAATTATGTTTCATTTGATAGTTTGGCAATATAACCCAGTAAATGATACCAGGTTATTTCTTTTATCTCACATAATGTCTGAGTTATGCCTGTTTCATGAATTTCAAATTAAAAGGCAAATTAAATGAAAAATGGACTTTCAATAGCAAAATTCACCAACTTCCAACTTAAGGATTTTCCTTGATTTTTAATATGTTGTTTAGCAGGGCCCTAAGGTACCAATAAAACAAATTTCATTTCTATTGCAATTTGTCTTGGGTCATCTTTCATATTTACTGGCCTATTCTGTCTTTTTGCCACCACCAACACAACCCCTTCCCCCCACCCACTCGCTGACTATCGGTTGGCCTCACAAAGAAAAAAAAGGAAAATATGTGGCGGCGAAACGACTGAACCAATCGGTTCCATATAAATGTGACAAGTCCCCTACCCTTCTGCCGTCCCCCCACCACACCCCCACCTCCCTCCCACCACCCACTTCCAGCGTATCCGTACGAAGAAAAGGAAAAAAAGGAAAATCCGTGGTGGCGAAACTACCTCACCAATCGGCTTCATATTTGTAACACGAGTCAAGTACCCTTCTACCTTCCCCCCACCATCCCCCAAATATGAAAACTAATGGGGTTAACCATGAGGAAGAAAGGGGACCAGAAAAACGACCCAAAAACAAAAATATATATATGTTGGCTCGCTACCACTCACCAGGAAAATATTGAAACCTGGATGGGGGTAAACGTCTTAAAACAGTAGGCTGAACGGGGCCGAACGGATTATAGGCAAAGAGAGAGAGAGAGAAAGAAAAAAAACGAGGAGGGAGAGAATGAGAAAACATCGAGGTGGGCTCAAATAGGCTAAGCCGTAACGTAAACATTGAGCCCACCTCACTGTTTTCTCTTTCTCTCCCGCCTCGTTTTTTTTTTCTTTCTCTCCCACCTCGCCGAAGGTGCTCTTTGGCATCGTCGATGTTCTCGGAACATCTGAGAGCATCGGCGAGCAGAGCATCGGTGAGCATCCATGCAGTGCAGCGTTGCAAAGTTTTTTTTTATGCGAAACCCTCCGCGATGTCTCGCCGATGTCGCAGATGATCGCAGATACCCTCGCAGATCCCTTCGGCGATGCTCGACGATGCTTTCAAGGGTAACCAATCCTCGTGAGTCCTCGTCCAAAATTTTGAACTGTGCGAACATTTGCGAAGGCCCTTGCGAGGCCTTGAGAGTCAAACGATTGTTCATGAGAGGTGTTGAGACATGTCACGAATGTGCCAATTTATTGGTGTCGGCGACGAAAATCGTGACTTGTCTCACCAGTGGGAAAGGGGCATAAGGGGGATGGCCGTATTTATTAGCTCATTTATGGATCTTTATATAATTTGTTTAGTTTCCTCCCTAGACCTCCATCAAGCTTTAAAAAAGAACCAAGACCCTTCTTCAAGATACATTTTTACATTTTTCGATAAACAAATTTCCCGGCCGAAGGCCGGTTTCTCTTAAATGACCGACTCGCTATCGCTCGCCAGGAAAAAAAAGACCCCTATATGACACGAAAAGTTTTAATGACAAAAAATTGGGCGAAAGGTTTTACAATCGCCAAACTAATGGGTCGAACGTCTTATAATCTGAGAAGTAATGGGGCTAAACATGAGGAAGAAGGGGGACCAGAAAACCGACCCATCTCCCCTTAAAATATGACAACACCGAAACGATCCCTCGGCATGGTGAGTCGTATAGTGTAACCTGGATATAATGGCCGGGCAAGTATATATTATAGACCACATACACAATATTATGAGCCGTCACTCACTCTCACACTCACTCTCTCTCTCTCTCTTACATTTGGAAACCCATTACGCCATCAGACAATACAGTACACTGGGACCATATGACTGGGAAAGTGTAGATAACAGAGAAGGATGGAGATTGAATTAATATGAAATAATAATTATGCGTGTTAAATGTAAATTCCCTTTCAGATTACTTTCTTTCTATACTCTACAACAACTTTCCTTGTGGACATTTCCTGACTCATAAGGTCCTTTTTCCGGTAAGTCTTTTTAGTCGGAGGGAGTGGGAAGAGCGCCTTCTACTTTGCTGTCCTATTCTTCTACTATACTAGTAGTATTAAGGCCGGACCACCTAGTAGAAACCTCAAGGTCTGTGTGGTTAGAGTATTTGTGTAACTCTGTGCTATGCTTTCTTTCTCTTCCCTATATTTGGTGTTCTGCTGTTTCTACTAGAATTAATTCCTGGCCAACTCGCAGTTACCTCACTTGACCACCTAGGGTCATTTGTGGTGCAGTGGTTAGCAGACTCATCTCATAACCAAGTCCCGGGTTTGTTTACGGGGCAGAGCGAGAAGATAGGTAGGCCCAAGGTCTATATCCCCCTATATAGATCTTTAGTAGGCCTAGTCTAGAAACCGTTTCGCGCACCAGAACGCGATTGCACCCTTTCATGGATAATTAAAAACCTTTGTGGCCATCATGGGTGTTTAGAAACCTTCAGTTTAGTTACTTCAACCTCTACAGGTGTCTCTGGACAATTTTGGGGTAGAAAACTAATTTTGGAGAGGTAATTATGAGATTAGATAATCATATTTACGAATACTAAACGGCAACCATATGGATTATGAAAGGGTTAATTCATATTTGTTTTCACCAACTCACCAATTAATTTACAAATAAACCCAACAAATGACATCAATGAAAGTAATGAATACATGTGGTACTCCAAGGACTCGAACCTAGTATACTCATACCGAAATTCCACACAATAAGCATTAGGCTATCAAGACAGTTAAAGGTTTATGCACAAACCTACGATATATTATGCATTCTCGAATACTGCATATTAATCTTTGCCTGTACATATACCCAACTGCACTCTGATAACGTAGTGATTAGACAAATGGAAGGAGCAATTAATGGGGCACTTAACCACAAAGGAAGGCCTCGCTATAAATTACTCCCGAAGCTGGATAAATTCATAAGTGCTTTCACTAAATCACCAATTAATTTACAAATAAATCCAACTAATTAAATCAATTAAAGTAATTAATACAAGTGTGGTACTCCAAGGACTCAAACCTACCCAATGCCTCTGTTCACCTAAGCAGCAAATTAGGTACCTAGTTTTAGGGGACAGCTGTGACATCCGATGGGCAATGAGACGGAGATGAGCACAGCGGCGACGCTCTGTTTCAACGTATGCCTCTGAACTTGTATACAATCTGGCTTGTGTGACGCATGTCCAGTGTGAGCATGCTGTACAGAACGCCTAGTCATGCCCCACTCTCGCTAGGATCGTCAGGGCAGGAACTTTGGCTGTAGTCTATGTAGAGTTTCCAAACTTAGTTCATGTGAGCCGTTGTACTATAAGTATTATGAATATGTATTTTGTTTTCATCTGAGTCAACGAGTTCTATTTTTATATCATTAGTTATAAGTATTGTGTGTAAAACTTATTTGTAATGATGGGAAGAGAAACAGCCACAGTTGGGGGTCAGTGGGTGCGCTAGGCGGGAGGTGGGCCTAACTCACTAGCACTCCCCCCTCCCCCCTCCCCTCAGTGCTAGGGGAGCCTTTGTCTATCCCAGAGGAGAGAGAGAAATTACGTAATGGTTGTCAGTGGGCGGTCCTTAGTAGTTCACGTTGGGCTCACTAGAGGGCCGGGTATAAAAAGGGAAGTCTAGCCATTTTTTCATCAGAACTCATTAGGCAGAGCGACTTCTCATTTCCCTTGCTAACTATATATATTCTTCTGACTGATGTGAACTTTCTCTCCTACCTTACATTCTTATCTCCTCTTTTCCCTGCCTTTTTTAACTTCCATGGTCCCGTTGGTGCAGAGCTAGTCAGCCAACGTATTAACGCTTGAGTTCTCACAAGATACTTGCCTATTAGATAGCCTATTTTGGAAGGGTTAACTAAGAATAGGATTGATTTATGTTTGTTGCACTTGTATATGCATTTCCATGTGTGTTATTATTATTATTCCTGTTTTCTGCTAGTCTAGGTAATGCTAGACTGGGGTAAGGCTTTTCTGTGTTAGGAGTTGTTGTTTGATGCAGTGGTTAAGCGATAAACCTGCATACTCGTTTCGGTTCAGTGAAGCCTAGGTTGTCTTCGCGGCTGACTGTGTTGAGTTAATAATTTACAGTGCGTGAGGGCAAGAGCCTAACCACCCTGTATTTTATTAACAATTTGTTTTTACTTTGTCAAGGAGCCGGGAGAAAACCAGATACAAGGGATCTGGATTTCTCAAAGTGCACTTGTTAGTTTTAACGTAATACTTTAAACAGTTGTGAGGACTTCGCTAGGCTACGAGCCGTTTTTGCTCAGTCACTGCTACCTTTTGCCCACAGTACCCCAGCTAGACTTTACTCGATTAGTAGATACAGAATAGTATTGAAGCTTTCCTTATGTATGATATTGTTTATGCACTATTGATTTCATGTGTTGCAAGCTTGGCTACTTTAGTGATTAGTGGCCCACGAGCACAATCCGAGTAGGCTATTGCCGTTGCATTTGCGGAGTACTTCTTTTTAATGTTTGCCATTTACTTTTATATTATGCTTTTGCTTTTGCATATGCTTTTAATTATTCTTATGCCAATTTAAACCTTTAATAGTATTTAATTGCCAGTGTTTTTGCTTATTGAATTACTGTTCAAAATCCGATACGTACTTCTTACGAGCATCTGAGAAGCATCTAACTTTTTTCAGAAGATTCCTTGCTCGATGCTTAAGGACTATTAATTAACGTAACGTAATAGTGCCGATCCGAAGTAGAGGGTGGAGGACTTCTTAAGTTCTTAGTCAAGGGTGGATTACTTCGGCTTCGGCCAACACTATTCTTTGGTGTTGTTGTTTCTTACTTCATTGTTTGATTGCTGACCAGACTAGATAATTCCTGTCTCTTTATTAGTCTGTTGTTGAACACTAGTACCGAGTTCTTGTATACCCCGTTATAGCAGATTGAACTCTGGAGGGTATTGGTGTTTTTTGTTCGGCTGGCAGTACTCAGGGGTTGGGATCATGTGTTTCCGTTGTGGCAGCGAGCCGTATTCGAGTCCTGATTGAGAGCCCTTGTGTACCCGAGTGCCAGTTCGTAACAAATGGCGACCTTGCTTAGGATTTTGTGAACAGTATACATTTTTGCAGAGTTGTACAAAATTTGTTTGTTTGTATTTTAGCGTGCATATTGAAGAATATTTTTTTTGTATGGCAATTAGTAAAGCATTTAAGAGACTCCAGTTAATTTAGTAATTAGTGCTTGCATAGGAAGTTTAACACTTTTGTCTCGAGAATTTTTTTGTGGACTTCAGTATGTCGTGCATTAGCACTGACGATGAGCGAGAGATGTCACTTGAAGGTGTGCCGTTAGTAACCAGTGAGGAGGATGCTAGAGTTTTTGTGAGTAAGCGGTACCATGTGACGGAGGAGAGGCTGACTGGGGTGGATGTTTGTGGCTTGCACCTGATAGCCAAGGTTTTGGGCATTTCCAATGTAGTAGGGATGTCCAAGGGGGAGCTGATTTCCTGGGTGTTGCGTGGGCGACATGGGGTTTCGGAGGAGAGGGCGTTTGGGGGGGTTGCTCCCCAGATCCCCTCTCACTCGACTCCCACAGTGCCGTCCACTCAGTTACCGGAGGTTAGCACTCTCCCACAGAGGGATGAGAATTGGCAGATTGAAGTGCCCTCGGGTGGTGCACATGGTGGTTCCCCAGTTTTTGCCCCCCCTCCTTCAGTAGTGGCAGCTCCCTCTTCCTGCCTGTCTCCAGATATGGTATTTAGACTTGAGCTTGCTAAGATTGAGGGTTGGAAGCAGGAGAATGAGACTAGGAGGCATGAGATTGAGGTTAGGAGGCAAGAGGATGAGACCAGGAGGCAAGAGGATGAGACCAGGAGGCATGAGGCTGAGCTTAGGTACGACTCAGAGAAATATTGTGCTAAATTAGATTTAGATAAGACTCGTACATAGTCTACAGGGACTCGGATGGGCCGTGAGGGCCAAGTAAGAGAACAGTCCTTAGCCCACTTAGTCAAATTGGTGCCGGTATTTAGTGAAACTGAAGTCACAGAATTTTGTAATCGTTTTGAGAAGAAGTGTAGGGAGCATAATTGGCCTGAAGAGAAGTGGGCAGCTCTAGTCTCCTCAAGACTTACGGGTAAGGGTCTGAAGGCTTATGATGCACTGCCTTTAGAGTCTTGCATTGACTACCCAGAATTGAAGAGAGGCCTACGGGCATACGAGTTGCAACCGGAAACACATCGATTGAAGTTTCGGGGTGTTACAAAGACGGGAGGCGACCTTTCTTGAACATGCCCGGGACTTAAAAGATGCACTTAAAAACTGGACACGTTCTGAGAAAGCTGAGACGGCAGAACAGTTGACTGAGCTGTTTCTGCTCGAGCAGTTTTATAAGTGTACTGGTGCAGAAATGACTTTAACTATTAAAGAAAAGAACCCAAAAACTCTACAGGAGGCAGCTGAGATGGCTGACCTTCGGCTATCACTAATTCGTGGGTGCGGGTCTGCCCAGCGTAGTGAGGCAGGTAACAAGGGGCGTGATGCCCCACCCCCCCGAGTTAGTGATATACCTTATGCAAACAAGTACAAGAGCCATGATACCAAGACTGACCACAAGACTAGCACCGTCCCATTTAAGAAGGGGCCGGGCCCTTCCCAGTACCAAGGGAAGCCCAAAGGGGAGTTGGAGTGTTATCATTGTCATAAAAAGGGGCACTTTGCAAGAGTCTGTCCTAGCAAACCACCTACAGCAGCTGTGTCTTTGGCCTGCAACATTGGTGTGTCTCCGAAGTCATCTGAGTTTGCCCGGGGCAGTTCGTCAGAGGCTGAGGCACAGCCAATGCAGAAGCACCTGGGAGGCTCGAACCCTGCTCAGGATGTTTTTTGCGACCATAGAGGGCGGGGTTGCGTGATGTGGGCGGGGCGCAAGCATGGAGTAGAGGTCTTGCGTGATACAGGTGCTTCCCAGACTCTGATGAAAAACTTGACTGGCTACCCTATAAACGCGGCTCGGGTGGTAGTGGTGCAGGGTATTAATGCAACTCGGTCATACCCGCTGGTGTGGTTGGAGTTGGAGGTGGATGGTGTGGCACGTGAATTGGATGTCGGGATTGTGGAGAAACTGCCAGTGGAGGGCGTCGACCTTCTTCTCGGCAACGACTTTGCAATGCCCGCTTCTGAGGTTCTACCCTTAGTCGTTGCCGAGAGGCCGGCCGACGTGAGTAGGGAAGAGCAAGAGTGGGTCGAGCGGTGCCAGACACAACCCATGGCGTGTGTTGTCACCCGAGCTCGGGCAGCTAAAGTGTCACAGCCTAGTCCTCCGTCTTCGGACCAGCGGAGGAACGATCAACAGGAGGAGGCTAAAGCTGGAGTTGGTTTTAAGAGTTTTGACTCGGCGGCTCTCCTGGGTGATTCAGTATTAGCACCATTACTTAATTCTGGAGTAGCCCCTGGGCCTGTCATCGAGAGTGACGAGGCTGGGCATAACCAGTCTCCACGACAGCAACGTTATGTACATCGAGAGATACAGAGGGAGCAGCCCAGTATCAGGGAAGGTCATGCATTGCTCCGGGAGCAGTTAGATCGCTTGGCACCCTCAGATATACGTCGGTTGCAACTAGAGGACCCTGAGCTCCAAACGTGTGCTAATGGAGCTGTAGAGCTCGACGAGGACGGCGATGCACAGCCAGGAGATTTTTTTTATTTAGAAGGCATCCTCTATAGGCATTTTCAAGACCCTAAACGTAGTTGGCAAAAGGGGTCCGGAGTAGTGGACCAGTTGGTGGTGCCACGGGAGTGCAGGGATAGCCTACTGAGGTTGGCGCATGACATACCACTGGCAGGACATCTAGGGGTGAGAAAAACGGTGGCGGCTTTGGGGAAATTGTTTTGGTGGCCGGGGATGAAGTCTCATGTGCAGTCAAGGATAAACTCATGTGATATTTGTCAACGTGTCGGGAAACCGAACCAAGTTATTCCTAAGGCTCCGTTACACCCTATTCCTGTGATTGGGCCACCCTTTAGTAAAATTATTGTTGACATGGTTGGTCCACTCCCTCCCACTAAGGCTGGAAATAAATTTTTGTTAACCATAATGGATGTTGCCACTAGATACCCCGATGCATACCCTATGAAAAATGGAATGGCTAAGACGGTAGTCAGTAACTTGTTGTGGTACTTCTCAAGGTACGGGTACCCGGAGGAGATTCAGTCTGATCAGGGATCTAATTTCACCTCCAACATGTTCAAGCAAACAATGCAACAGCATGGGATACGAGCAGTAGTATCGTCAGCGTATCACCCTGAGAGTCAAGGGGTGCTTGAGCGGTGGCATGCTACACTTAAAAGCATGCTCAGGTGTTATTGTGCTGACAATGGTATGGATTGGGATCTTGGATTGCCTTATGTGCTGTTTGCTGCTCGGGAGGTACCTGGTGAGAGCCTGGGATTTAGTCCAAACGAGCTGATTTTTGGACACCGTGTCAGGGGCCCCCTTAACATGCTGAAAGAAATTTGGGAGGGGACTGTGCAGCCTTGTCCATTATTAAAGTATGTGCTTGAAAGCCGTGAGCGCATGCTTAAGAGTCTGGAGATGGCAGGTAGAAATTTGACAGAATCACAAGCTTTGATGAAGGACAGGTATGATCGCAAAGTGAGGCTCCGGAAGTTCACTGTAGGACAAGAGGTATTAATTTTGTTGCCTTTGGTTGGTAACCCCCTCTCTGCGAAGTACACTGGACCTTATAAAATTGTAGAACAAATTTCAGACTTAGATTACCTTGTTGCCACTCCAGACAGGAGGAAAAAGAACCAGTTATGTCACGTGAACCTTATTAAAGAGTATGTGAGGCGCCCCTCTGAGCCTCTCACTGTCCCTGTGTTGGCTTGTTGCGGCCGTGGTGGAGAAGGAGAGGGGGACAGTCAAGCTTCAGAGGAGGATAGCTGGGATCAACATGTTTCAGCGGATCAGTGGGCGGGAAACTCGAGCCTAAGGGCTGACGAGGCTATAGCTCATTTGCCTGAGCCGCAGTTTGATGCTATCCGTCAGTTGTTCGGTTCATACCCCACTGTATTTGCTGAACACCCAGGCCTCACTACTCAGGCTATGCATGATGTTGACGTGGGGGACCATCTACCCTTTAAGTCAATCCCGTACCGTGTGCCCCCCATAAAACTACCAGCTCTGAGGGATGAGTTGGAGTATATGCTTGGTAGAGGGTTGATAGAGAAAGGCACAGTTAAGTGGACTTCCCCCGTAACACTGCAGCCTAAGCCAGATGGCAAGGTACGCTTTTGTATTGATTTCCGTAGGTTAAACGGTTTGACTCCAACTAACCCATATCCTCTTCCTCGGGTTGATGATAGTGTTGACAAAATTGGTAATGCTCGTTTTTTGTCTAAAGTAGATTTAGTAAAAGGTTACTGGCAAGTACCTTTGTCCGAGCGTGCTAAAGAGGTATGTGGTTTGTTGTGGACGGGAGTACCTACCGGTGCAATGTTATGCCTTACGGACTTAAGAATGCACCAGCAACGTTTCAGAACCTGATGAATGAAATTGTAAAGGACATTCCAAATTGCACCGTATATTTGGACGATGTAATCATTTATGATGACGACTTTGAGAGCCATTGTGAGCACCTTGAGACCTTGTTCCGGAAACTTAGTGAAGCAGGTCTGGTAGTAAATTTGGCAAAGTGTGACTTCGTAAAAGCCACTGTGCAGTACCTTGGGTTTGTAGTGGGAAGGGGACAGGTGTGCCCTCCTCAGAACAAGGTACAGGCTATCAATAAATTTCCGCACCCAACAACCAAGAAGCAGATTATGAGATTCTTGGGTATGATAGGCTACTACAGACGCTTCATAAAAGGTTACTCAACGGTGTTGGCACCTCTCACAGATTTGTTATCTAAAGACAAAAAGTTTTTGTGGGCACCTGAGTGTGAAAAGGCTTTCACTTTGGTGAAACATTTGCTATGTACTCACCCGATACTCAGGGCCCCAGACTTTAACAGGCCTTTCCAGCTGGCAACAGATGCTAGTGGTGTAGGGGCTGGTGCCGTCTTGCTACAGACAAACAATGAAGGTGTGGAACACCCAGTAAGTTTCTTTTCTAAGAAGTTCAATGCTGCACAAAAGAACTATTCTACAATAGAAAAGGAATTACTGGCGATTGTGCTGTCGCTCAGGCACTTCGAGGTGTATGTTCCAGCCTATGGCCCAGTCGTGGTTATCTACACTGATCATCACCCTTTGAGATTCCTGAATCAATTTCACAATCTCAATATGAGACTGACCAGGTGGTCTTTGATGTTGCAGGAGTATAACCTGGACATCTGTCATATTGCTGGATGTGACAATGTGATCGCGGATTGTTTATCAAGGGTGGATGATCAGTCGTAGGCTATCACAGGTGTGTGGGTTTGAGTGGAGGAAAATAGGCTGCCCTTATAGTGCAGCCGGGAAAAACATATTAAAATATAAAAATCATATAAAAACTCTTTCTTTTGATATAGGTAATCGTATAAGTTTGTCATAGCCTATAGAGTTTGAGTAGTCCACGAACTATCAAACGGCTGAGCTGCTGTAAGCTCGCTCTGGGAGCATGATATTGTGTCTTTTTGCTATTGTTGGGAGGAGTTATAAAATGTGATTTTTTTTTTATAATAAGATGTGTTTTGGTGATAAACTCAGCTTTGTTTTAGTGCCATGCGGTCGCTGGGTGTGAGGGGCTTGATGGGGTTCTGTGTTTGTCAGATTTTAGCTCAGGGTTGAGCAAGTAAAATCTTGGGGGAGGTGTGACGCATGTCCAGTGTGAGCATGCTGTACAGAACGCCTAGTCATGCCCCACTCTCGCTAGGATCGTCAGGGCAGGAACTTTGGCTGTAGTCTATGTAGAGTTTCTTAACTTAGTTCATGTGAGCCGTTGTACTATAAGTATTATGAATATGTATTTTGTTTTCATCTGAGTCAACGAGTTCTATTTTTATATCATTAGTTATAAGTATTGTGTGTAAAACTTATTTGTAATGATGGGAAGAGAAACAGCCACAGTTGGGGGTCAGTGGGTGCGCCAGGCGGGAGGTGGGCCTAACTCACTAGCACTCCCCCCTCCCCCCTCCCCTCAGTGCTAGGGGAGCCTTTGTCTATCCCAGAGGAGAGAGAGAAATTACGTAATGGTTGTCAGTGGGCGGTCCTTAGTAGTTCACGTTGGGCTCACTAGAGGGCCGGGTATAAAAAGGGAAGTCTAGCAATTTTTTCATCAGAACTCATTAGGCAGAGCGACTTCTCATTTCCCTTGCTAACTATATATATTCTTCTGACTGATGTGAACTTTCTCTACTACCTTACATTCTTATCTCCTCTTTTCCCTGCCTTTTTTAACTTCCATGGTCCCGTTGGTGCAGAGCTAGTCAGCCAACGTATTATCGCTTGAGTTCTCACGAGATACTTGCCTATTAGATAGCCTATTTTGGAAGGGTTAACTTAGAATAGGATTGATTTATGTTTGTTGCACTTGTATATGCATATCCCTGTGTGTTATTATTATTATTCCAGTTTTCTGCTAGTCTAGGTAATGCTAGATTGGGGTAAGGCTTTTCTGTGTTACGAGTTGTTGTTTGATGCAGTGGTTAAACGATAAACCTGCATACTCGTTTCGGTTCAGTGAAGCCTAGGTTGTCTTCGCGGCTGACTGTGTTGAGTTAATAATTTACAGTGCATGAGGGCAAGAGCCAAACCACCCTGTATTTTATTAACAGTTTGTTTTTACTTTGTCAAGGAGCCGGGAGAATACCAGATACAAGGGATCTGAATTTCTCAAAGTGCACTTGTTAGTTTTAACGTAATACTTTAAACAGTTGTGAGGACTTCGCAAGGCTACGAGCCGTTTTTGCTCAGTCACTGCTACCTTTTGCCCACAGTACCCCAGCTAGACTTTACTCGATTAGTAGATACAGAATAGTATTGAAGCTTTCCTTATGTATGATATTGTTTATGCACTATTGATTTCATGTGTTGCAAGCTTGGCTACTTTAGTGATTAGTGGCCCACGAGCACAATCCGAGTAGGCTATTGCCGTTGCATTTGCGGAGTACTTCTTTTTAATGTTTGCCATTTACTATTGCATATTCTTTTAATTATTCTTATGCCAATTTAAACCTTTAATAGTATTTAATTGCCAGTGTTTTTGCTTATTGAATTACTGTTCAAAATCCGATACGTACTTCTTACGAGCATCCGAGAAGCATCTAACTTTTTTCAGAAGATTCCTTGCTCGATGCTTAAGGACTATTAATTAACGTAACGTAATAGTGCCAATCCGAAGTAGAGGGTGGAGGACTTCTTAAGTTCTTAGTCAAGGGTGGATTACTTCGGCTTCGGCCAACACTATTCTTTGGTGTTGTTGTTTCTTACTTCATTGTTTGATTGTTGACCAGACTAGATAATTCCTGTCTCTTTATTAGTCTGTTGTTGAACACTAGTACCGAGTTCTTGTATACCCCGTTATAGCAGATTGAACTCTGGAGGGTATTGGTGTTTTTTGTTCGGTTGGCAGTACTCAGGGGTTGGGATCGTGTGTTTCCGTTGTGGCAGCGAGCCGTATTAGAGTCCTGATTGGGAGCCCTTGTGTACCCGAGTGCCAGTTCGTAACACTTGAATCGTAAGGCCTGTGTGGTCAGCGTATCTTTATAAATTTATATATAATCTCTCTCCCATTGCATGTAGAAGATAATATATTACGACAATAATGTGGACATAATCACATGTCAACAGATACACCGAATGATTAATCTCTGGGTTTTATAATATGGACATAGTATATCAAGGGAATGAGGCCGTTTAATGGGACCTTTGGTAAATATTTATGGATAAAGCGTAATATTAATTGATCAATATGTATGATGGAGTGATTTAAGGGGAGATTTTCATTTAAGGATATTTTTTCGAACCTCCGTCTCCCTCATGTTTAGCCCCATAGTGTTTTTGTTTTTTTATGACGTTCGGTCCATTAGTTAGGCGATTTTAAGACCTTTCGCCCCATTTCTTTGTCAATATTTAGACTTATCGTGTCATTTAGGTGTCGATTTTTTTCCTGGTGAGCGATAGCGAGCCTGTAATTCAAGAGGAACTGCCTTCGGCCGGGACAATTTTCCATCAAAAAATTTACAAATTTAACTTGAATGAGGGTCTTGGGGGTGTTTTTTAAAGCTTGATGGTGGTCTAGAGAGGAAACTGAAAACATGATAAAAATGTATATATCAGCAAATATATACGCCAAGCCCCCTGATCTATCTACCATTTCCAATTAGGGCAGAGAAAACAATTGTTGCCTTTAATGCTTCCAAAACCTAATGTCTTCATCTATCTACCCGTCATGAACTCCCAAAATACTATCTAATCCCTAATACTTTAACAATACGCAAATCAACCCTTCAATTTCTCTCAGTATTCTCGGAGATTCTTTCTCTTCTGCTCTCTCTTGGAAGGACCATATTACCAGTCTTGCTAAGGCAGCCTCCCGGAAGCTGGGAGTGCTCAACCGCTTCAAGATATTCTTTACCCCTGCACAGCTTGTTCTGTACAGGGGCACTGTGCGTCATTGTATGGGTATTGTTCACATGTTTGGGGAGGATCCTCTCACACAGCACTTCTAGACAAAGTAGAGAGGAAAGCCTTTCGTATCATTAACTCCCATCCACTCACTGACTCTCTTCAGTCTTCTCTCTTCGCCGCAATGTAGCATCTCTCTCGCTATTCTATCGCTACTATAATAATCAGTGTTCCTCAGAGCTCTCTCAGTGTATACCGCCTCCTCTACGTAGGGTACGTAGTAACCGCCTTGCAACACATTCCCACCCCTACTCTCTGCAACTCTTCAACTCATGAGTGAAACGATACTCCCAATTTGTCTTCTATTCAACAGCTGAGCTCTGGATCTCCCTCCCTGAATCCATCTTTCCCTCATCCTATGACTTAAATTGCTTCAAACTCCGGGTGTCCAGGCATTTTGGCTCGACTGTTCATTGATTTTGGCCCTGTCACTCTTTCAACTCTAGGGGAGGCACTCGTCACAGGCAGTTTTGCCTTTTGTCTCCCTCATCAACATAGAAAAAACAAAAAACAAAAAACATTCTTTGATTCTCCACACCTAAAACTGTCGGAGAGCGGTATGGCAGTATATTGGGGTCACCTGCTCCACGGAGCCTAGCTACCTCCGCGGAGGGTCAGAGGTCCACGTAATTTTAGAGATGGAGTATGAAATTTGAATATTTAAGTTAATTACTCGGTTTTAATACATAAACAAGTGTATAAAATTACAAATTATTTTATTTTCATGCATTAAAGTAGAAAAGATTACTAATAAATAATATATATAATGGTGAAAATAGCGTTTAGCGTACGTCGTTTTCCGAGTCTTCGCCATGTAAACAAAAGATTTGGTCAATGACTTATTGACTTTATTATGATCTAAAACACATACTCCTCCCATATTAGTGCAAAGGAACTTTGATCAATATTTACGAGCCGCACCACAGCTGGGATCTCATTTATATTGGTAGTTTTGGGTTCCTATCATTTTATGCTTCATTGCTATATAAGGTTTATCCACCGGAAAATATTTTGTTTTATCTTTTTGTTTTTTTTAGCATTAACCTAACCAAAAAACCTAACCTAACGTAACCAAAAAGCCTAACCTAACCTAATAACCCCCAAATATATTTAGGTTAGGTTAGGTTAGGTTTTTTGGTTAGGTTAATGCAAACAAATAAAAATAAATCAATAAAGCCAAGATTTTGTTTTTTTATGCATGAAGATAAAATAATATGTAATTTTATACACTTGTTTATGTATTAAAACCGAGTAATTAACTTAAATATTCAAATTTCATACCCAATCTCTAAAATTACGTGGACCTCGGACCCTCCGCGGAAGCAGGTAGGCTCCGTGGAGCTGGTGACCCCAATATACTGCCATAGAGCGGCGTTGTGGGTACAATCAACGTAGCTAACTGTTGCTGGCATTTGTACAGTAAGTCCACAAAGGTAATATGATTGGTGTCCGAAGTTGTCGGGTCGTGTGTCGGTGAAGAGAGAGAGAGAGAGATGTCGCGTGTGTGTGTTTAGCATGTGTTTATGTGTGTATGTGTTTGTGTGTGTGTGTAGAGAGAGAGAGAGGTGTCGTGTGTTTGTGTGTGAAATGAGTGGTCACGAGTGTGTGTACAGCATGTGTAGGCGTTGAGAGAGGAATCATGTGTGTGTGTAGGCTACACAATGTGGAGAGTGGTCGGATGTGTAGGGAGTGTGTTTTGGAAAGAGGGAGAGAGTGGAGGATTCGTTTGGGAATATGTGTCACGTGTGTGGAAAAAGTGGTCATGTGTGTGTGTGTGTGTGTAAAAAGAGGTCATGAGAGAGAGAGATTAGGCTACGTGTGTGTGTGTGTGTGTGTGTGTGTGTGTGTGTGTGTGTGTGTGTGTCGGAAGTTGCTGGGGTCGTGTGTGTGAATGTACGTGTGTGTGTGTGTAAGTGGAGAGTTGGGTCACAAGTCATACCGGCGATGACAAAGTGAGAGTACAGTAAGTTTAGTTAGGAGTTGTCCGGAGCTATGTGTCTTCCAGCAATGGCGCCTGGACAACCTCCCACCAGTACAACTATTAACCCCTTCAGTACCGGCGACGTCCTTTTCATTTTATTCTGGCAACTATTAGACGATTTTATTAAGTTGAAAAAGGGCAACCAGCAATTAACAAGCTTTGAACTATATCACTTAGCTCTTTTACTATCACAGATCCGTTTTAAACTGCGCAAAATCGTCTAAATATAACCTGAAAACAACTAAAAAAAGACATATCGGTACTGAAGGGGTTAACCCTCTTCAGCACGATGACGTAGTTTTCATAATATTCTGGTTACCATAACACGATTTTCTTCAGCTTATAATCTACCTCTAGGATTCGAAGGGATAAATACAATCTCAATAAACCCTCTGAATAATACAGGTCCTTCTTATACTGCATAAAATCGCATAATTTAAGCAAGAATCAAAGGTAAAAAGGCGTTATGGTGCTGAAGGGGTTAAGGGCTTGGACACTCTTCTCTATGCTGACAAAGTGACAGCACATATTTTCCAAATATCAGTTTCTTATCTCTTAGAACGAAATTGTCTATGAACGAATTGGTATGCTATATATATATATATATATATATATATATATATATATATATATATATATATATATATTAATACATGGACAAGACCAAACTTACTTAGTAAATCTTTAGTTTGTATTAGCTTTACTACTCGATAATATTTGGGGAAAACCTATAAACTTCTAATTAGGGATTTTCTACCCTCTCTGTTCTTAATACTAAGATGGCGTACGGTCCAGACGGTGTTCCTCCTGTTGTACTAAAAAACTGTGCTTCCTTGCTGACTCCCTGCCTAGGCAAACTCTTTCGTCTCGGTCTCTCCTCTAATGTCTTCCCTTCTTGCTGGAAGTTTTCTCTCATTCAACCTGTCCCAAAAAAGAGTGACCGCTCTCAACCCTCCATCTATCGTCCAATTGCACTCATCTCTTGCATTATTAAAGTTTTTTAACCCTTTCCCTGTGGGTGACGTTCGGGAACGCCATGGCAATTTACAGCAATTTCCAGGCTTTAAAATCCTTTAAAAGCCGTAGAAATCGAGTGTCAGTGGGGGGGAGCGTGAGGGACCTCCGTCCGACCCTCAGAGCAGCCAGCCGTTCACTGACTAAGTCTCTGGTCTCGCGCAGCTGTCACGACAGTGTTGCCGAGCGAGCGAGAGCTAATAATTAGCGAGTTTTCACGAATGTCTGTGGCAACGCTGCGGGTGAACCTCGCCACCTACGAAGCTCGTTCTGGTGTCATTTTGAAGCTATTTTCGCCTAGTTCTCGGCAGAATACAGTTCACTTCATGCAGATACTTGATTAATCATTCAGGAGTGCCTGAATATGCACTAAATAGCGCAAAAAAAGCCCGCAACTATTCTTGCTTCCAAATTTCTTAAGCATATCTCTTCTCATAATCTACTCTCAGATCGCCAGTATGGCTTCCTTAAAGGTCACTCTACTGGTGATCTTCTTTCGTATCTTACTAACTCTTGGTCATCCTCCTTTCCGGACTTCGGTGAGACTTTTTCTAATGCACTAGACATATCGAAGTGCTTCGTTAGAGTCTGGCACAAATCTTAATTTCCAAACTACCCTCCTTCGGTTTCTATCCCTCCATCTGTGCCTTTGTCTGTAATTTCCTTTCTGGCCGTTCAATAGCTGCAGTTGTGGACGGCCATGGCTCACTTCCTTATTGTATCAACTCCGGTGTTCTTCAGGGCTCTGTCCTAACTCCTATTCTTTTTGTAATTTTCATAAATGATCTTCTAAACTGTACCTCTAGTCCCATCCATTCATACGCAGACGTATGACTCTACCTTACACTACTCAATTAGCTTTACTGAACGCCCCAGCCAGCAGTCCCTCAAAAGCAAACATAATGAAGCCATGCAACACTTATCTTCTGATCTAACTACTATTTCCAATTGGGGCAGAGAAAACCTTGTTACCTTTAATGCTTCCAAAACCCAATTTCTTTATCTTACCACCCGTTCAGAACTCCCAGAGGACTATCCCTTACTCTTCAACAATACAAAAATCAATCCCTTATCTTCTCTCAATATTCTCGGTGTCTCTTTTTCTTCTGCTCTTACTTGGAAAGACCACATTACCAGTCTTGCTAAGGCAGCCTCCCAGAAGCTGGGTGTGCTCAACCACCTCAAGGGTTTCTTTACCCCTGCACAGTTTCTTGCTCTGTACAGGAGCACAGTGCGTCCTTGTATTGAGTATTGTTCACAAGTGTGGGGATGATCATCTCACACCGCACACCTAGACAATGTAGAAAGGAAAGCCTTTCGTATCATTAACTCCCGCCCACTCACCAACTATATGCAATCTCTCTCTCTCTTTGCCGCAATGTTGCATCTCTCTCGCTATTCTATCGCTATTATAATAATCAATGTTCCTCAGAGCATTCCCAGTGTATACCACCTCCTCTACGTAGGGTACGTAGTACCCGTCTTGCAACTCAATCCCACCCCTACTATGCGCAACTCTCCAAACCAAGAGTGAAACATTATTCTCAGTCTTTCTTCTATTCAACTGCGGAGCTCTGGAACTCTCTCCCAGAATCAGTCTTTCCCTCTTCCTATAACTTAAATTGCTTCAAACTCTGTGTTTCCAGGGATTTTGGCTCAAACGTCCCTTGATTTTGGCCCTGTCGCTCTTTCAACTCTGGGTGAGGCAGTTGATTCAGGCAGTTCTGCCTTTTGTCTCCCTCATTCACATAGAACAAAAAAAACAGCAAGGTGGACAGCCCTCCACCTTTTATTCTTCTACTTGCCTCTTTCTTTTCTCCTTTCCTTCTCTCTAATTCTTAAGAAACCTCTCACCGCCCCAACCTGTCTATTCCCCCTCAACTTTCAACTTCATTACTCGATACAAATTCATGTTTGTTTATAATCGTTTTCGAAGAAATATGGTGGGAGTTGGTTGTCAAGTTCTTCAGAAGTACCGTACGGTAATGTTTACTCTAAGCCTTATTCTGTAGACGGTATTGAATAGAATATTAGATGTTACTTCCAGCTTCCCTAGCCTATGCATAACATTTTCATAGTAAGTAGAGCTAGACATAAAGTATACAATTGCGCACTTAAGTTCTTTACCCCTCCGTGATTCTATGTATTTTATATTCTATGTGAATGAAGAATACAAAAGGCTAAGCTGCCTGTATATAGTGTCTCCCAAAAATTTGATATAATAGCATAAATGGCTTTAGATGAAAGTTTGTTCTATAATAGTACCGGTAGCTTGAATTAATGTTATCAATTACACTCAATTGGAACTTTAAATATTGTTTCTGTTCGGTCTCTGTCTTGAGTCGGCCACCCGTTGTAGTAAAAGGGGATAAGTGAGATAGTCCGAAGCCTGTTAATTTCTGGAGGCCTTCTTTAATTAAACTTAAAAAAATCGTCTAATAGCAGCCAGAATAAAGATATACCGGTAGTAAAAGGACGTCTTCTGTACTGAAGGGATTAATGAATGATAAGGTATAATGTTCGCTCAGGGTTGTATCGAGCATGAAAGAAAGTTTACGAATTTAACTTTTTGAAATAATATTGCTTGGAGTGACCATGAGAGGGCTCTCTCTCTCTCTACGACTTGAAGGGAGGTAATATAGCACCTATTTTAGAAGAGTAATGGTGTATGCTAGCGATACCTGGCCAGTCAAGATGGACAATATAAATAGGCTGGAGCAAAATTAAATGAGGATGGTGAGATGAATATGTGAGTGGAACTCGGAGAGCGCTTAGGCATTGAGAGTGATTAGTGAGGAGATGCGTAGGAGAAGGCTTAGATGGTATGGACATGTGGAATGGATGGGTGAGAATAATAAATTGGGTTAAGAAAAGCAAATCTATAAACGTGGAGGGAGTCACAAGGAGCAGTACACCAAGAAGGTACAAACAGATCTGGCAGCCAAAGGGCTGACTAAAGGGGACGCCAAAGACCGGGCTGCCTGGAATGCCACCATTAGGTGAACAAAGAGACTAACCTACTCACATGTAGTTCATAGTCTTTAATGTAGCTATGTAATGTATGTATAACCACTTAAGTATTATGACGAACTTTTATAGTTTATTCTGGCTATCAGTAGACGAGTTTATTCAATTTAGGAAGGATCTGTGGGCATCAAGATGGTAAAACCTATTTCAATTAACCTTTTAACTTCCATGTATTACCCCCCCCCCCCCTCCCACACACACACACACACACCAATTCATCTCCAACATACACACACCCGCACATTTTACTTTCTTATCCTAGCCTAAATGAAATTAAGCTAGTTACCCTGAGATTTGAACTACTCCACAGAAAATGTGGTAATATTATCGATAATGGGCGAAGCGTCTTATGGGTCGACAAATCAATGAACACACAATTATGGATTACCCAACAAACTTAGACACCGAAAACCTTACGGATTGTGACTCATTTTGACAGTTTATTCTGGATATTATTAGACGATATTAAACAACTGAGGAGGGATCTGTGGGAATCAAAAGGGTAAAGAATATCTCAATTAACCCTCTAACTTCCATATATCATTCCTAATCTGAGTAAAATCGTCTAATAATAGCCAAAATAAACTGTCAAAAATGTTTCATAATCCTCAAAGGGTTCACTTCCCCTCGTATTCTATCAGTTCCTCAGGTAATCAAGGGGGCTCATTCATTAACTAGACTTTACCTCCAGTTTCTTCTTATTAGTGCCTTTATTTACGGCAAGCTTAACGACACCTTAATTCCCGCTGCCGTTCCATATATCCCAGGTAACCAAAGAGGAGCTCCTCCATTAACTAACCCCTACCTTAACCTCTTTTGTACCGGCGACGTCTTTTTAAGTTTATTCTAGCTATATTTAGAAGATTTTTTGCAGTTTAACCTCTCGGCTGCACAGCCCCTGTATTATACACCATACCCCTGTGCTTAGGTTTTCTGATTAATTCCTCACTAAAATCGTTTATTTACAATAAATATAATTAATACTTATCCATATGCGCCTATTTTACGTTTAATATGAAGATAGTAACATGTAACAACAATAAAACAAGTGGGAATAGTGTTTGGATGGTCATAATCACGAATTATTACCGAGCGATTCATTCATCAAATGTGAGCCAGCCGGCCATACACCCTATCCTCTCGAGGGCTGAAACCTTACGGACTTACTCCCTCACACTCTCCCAGAGTCTCCCTTACGCAACACACTCGCTAGTCACATGACAACACAATGGAACTGGCCTGGAGATGGTAACACAAAAATATACCAATGAATAAGGGAATAACAGGGAAAATAGGTGATAATTGAAGGGGGGGGGGGGGAGAAGGAGGGAAGGAAGGGACTTTGACACATGTGAAGGAGTGATTGGGGGTATGGAGGGAAATTTCCTCACATAAACACAATTTTATTTTATTTTTTTTAAGTGCCACTGGGGTGTTTTAAATGTTTGTTTTTAGACCTAGGATCTTAAGAGTCTCCCCGCAGTCACCCAGTAAAACCTCTTAACCCTCTCCGTAATATATGACGCGATCGCATTATATAGCGGTATGCCCAAGAGTATCATATGACGCGATCGCGTCATATGAACTTAGTGAAGTAGCTCAATAAGTAAGTCATATTGAGCTCATTAAATTAGGTAATTTAGATCAGAATCTGTCGGTTGGTGGGAACCCCAAATACCTCCGACTTTTACCGGTACCTCTTTGTTAGAGAGAGTGTTGTGATGGAAATACCGGGTGCTCCGCCACCCCGTCAGCAAGTTAGCAACTTATGTCTGACAGGGTTAAGAGTCTCCTCGTAGTTGCCGGGCTAAGAAGGATCTGTGATAGTAAAAATTATCAAGTGAAATAGTTCGAAGCCTGTTATTTGTGTGAGGCCCTCTTTAAGCTCGGTAAAATGTCTAATAGTAGCCATAAAAAAAAGTAAAAAAGACGTCGCCGGTACAGAAGGGGTTAAGGTTCTTGTTGGTGCCTTAATTTACGGCGGTTAACGAGCAGAGCAAGGGAGGTGGAGGTGCGTGGGAAATATGACCAGGGAGGTAACTTGGAGTGGAAATGAATAAAGCGGAAAGATAGAAAACGGAATAATGAAAATGTAAAACTAAAACAAAGGGAATGGATTACGGGTAACCTAACCATTTGTCTGTTCTCAGGTGTGGAATATACGTGCATGTGCGTATGTACACATGCACACATGCATGGGAGTCACACATGTGCATTATTCAAATGAGTGTAGGAATACCACAATTTGTGAGGACTAACATACTGTCGTCCTCACAATTGTGTACCGCACCTGGGTTCCTTAACCCTGTACCGTACCGAAATAATTATATAAAAACGCATAGCCCATAATTATATTGGGGGTTGCTTTCCTGTATAGTTCTCCATATATTTTGATTGACTACAGTATGTACTA
The DNA here is from genome assembly GCA_032716605.1 of Paralithodes platypus. Taxonomy (NCBI): domain Eukaryota; kingdom Metazoa; phylum Arthropoda; class Malacostraca; order Decapoda; family Lithodidae; genus Paralithodes; species Paralithodes platypus. Next base: position 5,510,715 of record CM064510.1, on the reverse strand, counting down.
TAAACTCTGAACATTGTATAACATGATGCATGGCATTCAGCAACAACGTTCCCCAAAGTGTTGGGGCTTGTACTGAGTGCTAAATAACGAATATTAAAAACAAACAAAATACGGAGACAAGAAGGTGACATCCATCTTTCCCTCATCCTATGTCTTAAATTGCTTCAAACTCCGTGTGTCCAGCCATTTTGGCTCGTACATTCCTAGAGGTTTGCTTGTCACTATTTCAACTCTATGGGAGGCACTCATCACAGGCAGTTTGACCTTTTGCCTCCCTCATCCACATAGAATAAATATAAACAAAAGAGACATAATTAAAAAGGGAAATATGGGAAGGAAGGTAGAAGGTAGGTACGAGAAATGGAAAATAAGGATATAATAGGATATTGTGGCACATGCAGTAAGAGGGAAGGAGTGGGGAAATGAACAAGAATATAATTATGGAGAACTAAGGTATAATTATGCTGGAGGAAAATATAAGAGATTATTCTTATTAACATCGTTCTTAATACCAATAACACCCCAAATGAAATTAATGAAAACATGCGATTCTTCCAGCATTCGAACATAGGATATCTCATACAGAAATTTCACGCTCTAACCATTACACCATTATTAAAAGGGAAAAATGGGAGAAACGTGCAGTGTAAAAAAAAAAAAAAAAAAAAAAAATATATATATATATATATATATATATATATATATATATATATATATATATATATATATAGGCTACAATAGAAACAAGAATTAGGAGAAATGAATACCACAATTAGAGGGATTTGAAAGTAATAATGGAAAATACTTAATTACGGAGGATTTTTTTTTCTTTTTCGAATATTCATATACTGGTACAGTATTCATATACTGGTACAATATTCATATACTGGTACAGTATTCATATACTGGTACAATATTCATATACTGGTACAGTATTCATATACTGGTACAATATTCATATACTGGTACAATATTCATATACTGGTACAGTATTTATTATTTGTTTCAACTTTCCTCCCTAAACCTCCATCAAACTTAAGAAAACATCCATTAGAGCCCCCTTCTAGATTAATTTGTACATTTTTCGGTAGAAAATGTCCCGATCTTTCTTTCAAAAATATAGGCTCACTATTGTTCGCCAGGAAGAAATTCGACACCTAAATGGCGCGAAAGGTCTTCATATTGATAAAGATGTGGGATGAAAGGTCTTAAACTCGACAAACTAATGGGATGAACGTCTTAAAATATAAAAACTAATGGGGCTTAACATGGGGAAAAAGGGTAGCCAGAAAACTGTCTTGATAGCCTAGTCCGTAGTGTGCGGAATTTCGTTGTGAGTATCCAAGTTTCGAGTCCTTGGAGTACCACAGGTATTCATTACTTTCATTGGTTTTACTAGTTAGGTTAATTAGCGAGGCTGTTCTAAATTATCTGTGCCCTATGAATATCCTTTCCTCTCACTTATACATTAGGCTACCATAGCGCGGTGGGAATATGAACATGATTAGATTAATATCAAGTATTCGAGAATGGATAATAAGTCGTAGGCGTGTGCATAAACCTTTAACCGTCCTGGTGGTGTAGTTATGGTTAAGGTGTCTAAAAATCTGTGTGTGATAATCCGGGTTCGAATCCTGGTGGATCACATATATGCTTTCAACTATATTACGTAGCGAGGCCGTTCTAAATGACCTGTGCCCCATGAATATTATTTCCTCTCACTTAAACATTAGGCTACCATAGTGCGGTGAGAATATGAACATGATTCGATTAATATCCAGTATTCGAGAATGGATAATAAGTCGTAGGCGTGTGCATAAACCTTTAACCGTCTTGGTGTGGTAATGGTTAAGGTGTCTAAAAATCTGGGTGTGATAACCCAGGTGCGAATCCTGGTGGATCACATATGTAAGCTTTCAACTTAATAGATTAGTTGGTGAGTTGGTGAACACAAATATGAATACTGCCTTGCTACTTCATACGTGACTGCCATCACCAAGACTCCATCCCATTCCCTTCTCTCTCTCTCTCCATGTTTTATTCCTCCCCCATACTATGAATTCTCTCTCTCTACATATTTCTCACCCATAGATCTCTTGTCCTCTTCCCTTCCCAATATATCCCACCTCTCTCCCGAAAGAGTTCTATAGTTATATCAGAAAGAAAAAAGTACAGTAGATACTTCAACTGTTAGTCGATGAAAATGGAGAATACACCAAAAACGAAGTACAAATGAGTAATCCCCTCGATACCTTCTTTGCATCAGTTTTTACAACAGAAGACCTCAGTGATATCCCTACACCATCGCTGATTCAGATTGATAATTCAGATGTTCTAAGCAATATCACAGTTACAGAGAGAGAAGTATTGAATTGTTTAGATAAACTCCAGGTAAATAAAACGCCTGGACCTGATACAATCTCACCTAGAGTTCTAAAGGAAGCTAATGATGAAATCTCCAAACCACTGACATTGCTATTCAATAAATCCTTGCAGTCTGGAACTATGCCTGATCAGTGGAAGCTAGCCAACATAACACCGATATTCAGAAAAGGCAGCAAATCCCTACCTAGTAACGATCGTCCAATTAGCTTAACCTCAGTTGTATGTAAAATGCTAGAAACACTCATAAGAGACAGACTCGTAAATCACTTAGAGGAAAATAGCATACTTAAAGATACTCAACACGGCTTTGGTAAAAAACGTTCCTGTTTAACAAACCTCTTAGACTTCTTCCACGATATCCTCAACCTCTACGACGAGAGTAAAACTGTAGATATTATATACCTTGATTTTCAAAAGGCCTTTGATAAAGTTCCCCACAAACGTTTACTGCTAAAACTAAATGCGCATGGAATACAAGACGGTGTGTTGAAATGGATAGAAAATTGGCTCTGCAACAGAAACCAAAGAGTAGTCATAAACGGTAAGGCATCTAAATGGAACAATGTATGTAGCGGGGTACCCCAGTGATCGGTACAAGGACCAATTCTCTTTCTAATTTACATCAACGACATAGCCTAGATGAGGGTCTCACCTGTACAATCTCAAAATTTGCTGACCATACAAAAATTGCAAATAGCATACTCTCAAAAGAACTAGTTGACGATATGCAACACAATTTCGATAAGTTGTCATGTTGGGCCCAAATTTGGCAAATGAGTTTCAATGCGGATAAATGTAAAGTACTACATATCAGGTACCAAAATGAGAAAGCAAACTATTCGATGAATGGCACTCAGCTTAAGAATGTAAACCGAGAAACCGATCTTGGAGTAACAATATCGAGTAACCTAAAACCGAGTCAACATTGTTCAGAAGTTGTTAAGAAGGCAAACAAAATAATTGGCTTTATAGGCAGGTCATCTGAGCATAAATCCAAAGAAGTTATCCTAACCCTTTACAATTCCCTAGTCCGCCCTCTTCTGGCATACTGCGTTCAATCCTGGTGTCCCTATTACCAAAAAGATATAGACGAGCTAGAACGAGTTCAACGTAGAGTTACCAAAATTATACCTAGCCTAAAGAACAAACCATATGAGGAACGTCTTAGAGAATTAAATCTATTTCCTTCAACCCAGCGCAGATTAAGAGGCGACTTAATTCAAGTGTTCAAAATCATCAAAGGCATCGACATCATAAACTGTAGTAAGTACTTCACCATCAACCAATCTAATTACACGCGGGGAAACGGTTGCAAAATTATTGGTAAATCTTTTTACTCACACGAATCTAAGAATTTCTTCTTCAATCGAGTTGTCAACGTGTGGAATGGGCTTCCATTGATTCATTTAAACTTCGCCTATACAAATATCTCTCATCAAACCCGCGACTGACTGCGTTTGTAAATGAATAACTTTATTTTATTCCCCCTGTCGTGAATCCTCGTATAGATACCGTAGTTTTAATTTCCTGGGTTCACGACAGCTGGTTCCTTTTTGTTTATACGTATTACTTTATTTATCTTTGTGGATAAATATTACTGTGGTTGCACCAATTATATCTTAGTTTATTTTCCCTTATTATTTAATCACAGGGGACGATATAAAACCCTTAGATATATTTTATATTGTCACGACAAAAGGGAATCTCAGACACACTTCACACAGACTTGTTCCCGCCAACTACAGACCGCCAGCTGCTGCCACATAACACCAGAACTTCCCTGATATTCACCTACCGACATGTCCATCATCTAATCTACACTCTTTGCATCACAGCTAAGTTCCTTTAATACTAGAAGTACTTCATAGATATTACTGGGACTACCACAGATAACCTACATATACATTTTAACATGTAAGTCAACCGCCGACCCGGTAAATTTTGAATAGCCTAAGCCAATTCATCTTTCCAGGTTTAGTTATTTAAGTTATATCCGTTTCTCCTCTACCCCCTAGGAATAATAAACAGGATACCCCCCTCAGTTACTAACCACTCTGTCCCCTACTAACTTCCTAATCCTGCCATGGACATTAGTTCCAGGGAAGTAGTTCCCTTTCCAATGTTCCCTTACCGACTCTAAAACACTGTTTGGGCACTTGATCCTCAGTGTTTTGGAGGACAAGCAGCCTAGAAGGATCACTAGAACTTTTGTTGCTTGATTTCCTTTGTACTCTTTTGTACTCCTCCCCTCTCTCTCTCTCTCTCTCTCTGTCTCTCTGTCTCTCTGTCTCTCTGTCTCTCTCTCTGTCTCTCTGTCTCTCTCTCTCTCTCTCTCTCTCTCTCTCTCTCCTTAAAAAAACACTTCCTACCCCGTCTAATCACAGAGGAAGGGCCGGTCCTGGAAGAACAGCAGCTAGACGTCAAATTAGTGGTCTGATTAGGGCAATTAACACGAATCTGATAATTACGATTGACTGGGGTTGAGTTCTGGTAGCTAGGTATAAGAGAGGTAGATTATCCGAAATGGGTTGGGATTGCAGGGATAGGCTTGTGGAGTGGGGGGGGGGGGAGGAGGGAATTCAGCATGGGCAAATTGGAGGGTAGGGGTGGTGGGGCAGGGAGGAGAGGTGGATAAGCTGATTCGGGTTGGAATTGCAGGGGTAGGGTTGTAATGTATTATTATGTTCTATCCAACAACCAACTCTACTCCTAAAATCGATTAATGAAAGTTAACAAACACATGTGGCAGTCCGTGGATTCGAACCAAGGACGCTCACACCGAAAATCAACACCTTATGCATTGCGCCACGAAGACAGTTAGGAGGGGGAGATAATTTTAACATGTAGGGCAGGGGGGCAAGGTAGGTAATCGGATATGTGTTTTTTTTGTGTTTTTTTTTCTATGTGAATGAGGGAGACAAAAGGCACAACTGCCTGCAGCGAGTGCCTCCCCCAGATTTCAAAGAGAGACAGGGCCGAAATCAAGGGACGTTGGAGCTAAAATGCCTGGACACACTGAGTTTGAAGCAATTTAAGTCATAGGAAGAAGGAAAGACTGATTCTGGGAGAGAGTTCCAGAGCTCGGCAGTTGAATAGAAGAAAGTCTGAGAATAGCGTCTCACTCTGGTTGGAGAGTTGCACAGAGTAGGGGTGGGATTGTGTTGCAAGGCGGGTACTACCTACCCTACGTAGAGGAGGTGGTATACACTGGGAAAGCTCCGAGGAACACTGATTATTGTAGTAGCGATAGAATAGTGAGAGAGATGCAAAATTGCAGCGAAGAGAGAGAGATTGCAGAGAATTGGTGAGTGGACGGGAGTTAATGATACGAAAAGCTTTCCTTTCTACTTTATCTTGGAGTGCGGTGTGAGAGGATCCTCCCCATACATGTGAACAATACTCAATACAAGGACGCACTGTGCCCGTGTACAGAGCAAGTAGCTGCGCAGGGGTAAAAAACCTCTTGAGGCGGTTGAGCACACCCAGCTTCTGGGAGGCTGCCTTAGCGAGACTGGTAATATGGTCTTTCCAAGTGAGAGCAGAAGAAAAAGAGACACCGAGAACATTGAGGGAAGATGAAAGGTTGATTTTTGTATTGTTGAAGAATAAGGGATAGTCCTCTGGAGGTTCCTGATGGGTAGTAAGAAAGATAAATTGAGTTTTGGAAGTATTAAACGTAACAAGGTTTTCTCTACCCCAATTGGAAATAGTAGCTAGATCAGAAGATAAGCATTTTATGGCTTCATTACGTTTACTTTTGAGGGACTGCTGGCTGGGACGTTCTGGAAAACTAATTGAGTGGTGTAAAGTAGAGTCGTCTGCATATGAATGGATGGGACTAGATGTACAGTTGAGAAGATCATTCATGAAAATTAGAAAGAGAATAGGAGATAGGACAGAACCCTGAGGAACACTGGAGTTGATAGGATGAGGAATTGAGCGATGGCCGTCCACAACCGCAGCTATGGAACGGCCGGAAAGGAAATTAGAGACAAAGGTACATATGGAGGGACAGAAACCGAAGGAGGGCAGTTTGGAAATTAAAGATTTGTGCCAGACTCAATCGAAGGCCTTTGATATGTCTAGTGCAACAGAAAAAGTCTCACCGAAGTCCCGAAAGTTGGATGACCAAGAATTAATAAGATATGAAAGAAGATCACCAGTAGAGCGACCATTAAGGAAGCCATACTGGCGATCTGAGAGCAGATTATGAGAAGAGAAATGCTTAAGAAATTTGGATGCAAGATTAGTTTCAAAAACTTTAGAGATACAAGAGATGATAGCAATTGGACGATAGTTGGAGGGTTGAGAGTGGTCACCCTTCTTTGGGACAGCTTGAATGAGAGCAAACTTCCAGCAAGAAGGAAAGACGTTAAAGGAGAGACAGAGACGAAAGAGTCTGCCTAGGCAGGGGATCAGCACTGAAGCACAGTTTTTAAGGACAACAGGAGGAACACTGTCCGGTCCATACGCCTTCTTGGTATTAAGCCCAGAGAGGGTAAAAAGTGCATCTTTAGAAGAGATTAGGATATTAGGCATAAGTAGGAGAGAGGGGGGTGGAGAAGGAGGAATAGCACCGGAATCATCCAAGGTAGAGCTTCTGGCAAATGTTTGAGAATAGAGTTCATCTTTGTCAGAGGAAGAAGTGATGGTTGTACCATCAGAGTGGAAAAGGGGAGGGAAAGTCGAAGAAGAAAAGTTGTTGGAGAGGTTTTTGGCTAGATGCCAGAAAGCTTGGAAAGAGCTAGAGTTCATACCTTTAACTACATTCTTCCACCAGCCTAATACTCCCAGCCATTCTCCTCATCATTTTCCCAATCACCTTTCATACCTATAAGAAGAGATAGGCTGTTTTTCTGGTCTCCCTTTTCCCTCATTAGTTTTCAGATTATAAGACGTTCGTCCCATTAGTTTGGCGATTTTAAGACCTTTCGCCCCATTTCTTTGCCAATATTAAGACTCTCCGTGTTATTTAGGTGTCTAATTTTCCCTGGCGACGATGCCGAGCCTGCAATTTAGGCTAAAAGAAACCGGCCTTGGGCCGGTACATTTTTCGGCAGAAAAATTTACCTTGGGCGGGTATATTTTAAGCTTGATGGAAGTCTAGGGAGGAAACTAAATACAAATGAAAAATATATGTATAAATGAGCAAATAAATACGCCCATCCCCCCTTAACTGCATTCTTCCACCTCTACATTCTCCCAGCATCCTCTACATAATTTTCCCAATCATTATTATATACCAATAACTAAATGCTTCCACCTCTCCATTCTCCCAGCCATCATCCTGTTCCCCTCATCCCGCCTCGGTAAAAAGTTATTTCACTTGTATCACGTCGGCTCCACAAAGGCCACTCTCTCAGCACCAGCTCAGGCCACTAGAAACGAAATAGAAGCCCCTTGAAGTCTGCAGCTGAAGGCTATTTGACCTATTTTAGACGACTAGCCTGAGGGTAGACTATCATATACGTTCCAGAATCCCTACAAGGTTTTATTTATTTATTTTTTTTATTTATTTTTTGTCTATGTGATTGAGCGAGGCAAAAGGCATAACTGCCTATAGCGAGTGCCTCCCCCATAGTTGAAAGAGTGACAGGGCCAAAATCAAGGGACGTTCGAGCCAAAATGCCTGGACACATGGAGTTTGAAGCAATTTAATTCATAGGAAGAGGGAAAGACTGATTCTGGGAGAGAGTTCCAGAGCTCAGCTGTTGAGTAGAAGAAAGTTTGAGAGTAACGTTTCACTCTTGGGTTGGAGAGTTGCACAGAGTAGGGGTGGGATTGAGTTGCAAGACGGGTACCACGTGCCCTACGTAAAGGAGGTGGTATGCACTGGTATAGCTCTGAGGAACACTGATTATTATATTAGCGATAGAATATCGAGAGAGATGCAACATTGTGGCGGAGAGAGAGAGATTGCAGAGAGTTGGTGAGTGGACGGGAGTTAATGATACGAAAGGCCTTCCTTTCAACTTTGTCTAGGAGAGCGGTGTGAGAGGAACCTCCCCACTCATGTGGACAATACTCAATACAAGGGTGCACTATGCCCCTTTACAGAGCAAGAAGCTGTGCAGGGGAAAAGAACCCCCTAAGGCGGTTGAGCACACCCAGCTGCCAGATCGATATGCACGAAAACAAGTTGATTGAAGAGGCACTCGTGTAAAGTCTGCAGCTAACGCGATCTCCAAACCCACTTGAACTCCGAGAAAAGAGAAATCGAGAGTGTACGAGTTGGATTGGATTCGGCGCCCTTGGGGAGGAAAGGGTGGAGGTGGTTTTGATCTCTCTGACAATGATGTTGTTAGGGTTTTATGTTTATTGCGATTGTTATTCTGATTGTTATTGTTAGATTGTGTTTGGTTCTTGTTTGGTTAAAGTTAGATGAGCATATTGTGTTTCTTATGCTAATTATGTTGGGTTGTGTGTTATTCTTGTTTGGTTCGAGTTAATAGAGAGGTGCATGGTATCTTTAGCATGCCTATTAACCTAAGAAGTGCGAATGGGGGGTATGAGACACCACACTCCTGTGCTGACGTATTTGAGCTGTTCCCATCACTAACATCGTTATTTTACCATAAATAGCATTAATACTTAACCATATGTGCCTATTATAGGTTGATTATAAAGGTATTAACCTGTTACAACAATAAAACAAGTGGAAACAAGTGGGGAAGGAGGGGAGGTGGAGGAGTGATATTTGGCATGGCCCAGGGAAAAAAAAAAAATGGGTGTTTTAAATGGATTTTTGTTTCCCCTTACTCTTAAGAGTCTTCCCGCAGTCCGCCGGGGGAACTCTTAAGAGTCTCCCCGCAGTTCCCGGGTTAATGCTGGTTTGTGTATTCTTGTTTGGTGTGAGCAATTAAAGATGAGCATGGTGTGTCTATTTTGCTTATTAATGTTGCATTGATTGTTATTCTAGTTTGGTGTGAGTAATTCGAAATGGGCATGACGTGTTTAGTAAGCTATTAATGTTGGCTTTTGTATCATTCTTGTTTGGTGAGAGCATTTAGAGATAAGCATGGTGTGTTTGTTATGCCTATACATGTTGATTTGTGCATAGGTATTCATGCTTGTTGTGATTAATAAAAATGAGCATGGTATCATTATTATGCTTATCAATAATGGTTTGTATGTTATTCTCGTTTCGTTAGATTAATTAGATATCAAATTGTTATGTTATCGTATTCAAGCTGCAGCATTGTTGTTCCTGTTTGACGATACGATAAAATACTTGTGTTTGCGGTGGTTTCTTGTAGTTTGGCTTGTTATACTGTTGTGTGTTTTGGTATTTCTGCCCCTGTACTCTGTGTTTAAAGTTAAAGAAAACTTATTTCGTTGGAATTGGATTCGGATCTAAAGGAGGGTGGAAAAATCCTTTGATGTTTCTGTTGATGGCATTGTTGTTTTCATTGTTGTTGTCAATACTGTTATTGTTTATGTTGTTACTTATTGTTTTATATATTGATTGTGTTGATTATATTACTAACTTTACTATGTTGTTGATTATGTTTTGTAATTCTTATCACTGGTATGTTGCTCCTGATTGATGTTGATTATGTTGTTGATAATCTACCTGAGAAACTTAATTTATATGTAACCACAATACATTGTATTATTAATCGACCCATTTTAACCCGAATATACCTCAATTAGTCTTAATCCACCTCAGTTAACCCTAATTAACCATAATCCACCTCAGTTAACCCTAATTAACCATGATCCACCTCATTTAACCCTAATCCACTCTAAATAACCATAATTCATACTAATTAACCATAATTCACACTAATCAACCATAATCCATCCGTTAGCCTTAATCTACCCTAATTAACCATAATCCACCCTAATTAACCATAATCTTTAGTGAGTATTAATGAGGACTATATTTGTGTCTATAAATTAATGTGTTTGATTTTATATAAAAGTATAATAGGTTGAATTTGAGTAGATGTGTGTATTTTTTTTTGTCATGGTTGTGAAGGGGTGTATTGCTGCTATAGTGTGTTTATGTGGGCGTGCATTGCCAAATTAATGTAGGTGGAATATAATATCATGCAAAAGGTTCTATTGTATTATATATATATGTAAGTGTATGTATATGTTTGCATATGTGTAAATTTGTGCATGTGTGTATAATTATATATGTACAAAGGAGTACAAAGGAGTACAAAGGAGTACAAAGGAAATCAAGCAACAACAGATCTAGTGACCCTTCTAGGTTGCTTGTCCTCCAAAACACTGAGGATCAAGTGTCCAAACAGTGGTTTAGAGTGGGTAAGGGAACATTGGAAAGGGAATTACTGCCCTGGAACTAATGTCCGTGGCAGGATTAGGAAGTTAGTAGGGGACAGATGGGTTAGTAACTGAGGGGGGGATAAAATAAAGTTATTCATTTACAAACGCAGTCAGTCGCGGGTTTGATGCGAGATATTTGTCTAGGCGGAGTTTAAATGAATCAACGGTGATGCAGTCTATAACGTTTCGGGGAAGCCCATTCCACAAGTTGACAACTCGATTGAAGAAGAAATTCTTAGATTCGTGTGAGTTAAAAGATTTACCAATAATTTTGCAACCGTTTCCCCGCGTGTAATTAGATTGGTCGATAGTGAAGTACTTACTACAGTTCATATTGTCGATGCCTTTGATGATTTTGAACACTTGAATTAAGTCACCTCTTAATCTGCGCTGGGTTAAAGGAAATAGATTTAATTCTCTAAGACGCTCTTCGTATGGTTTGTTCTTTAGGCTAGGTATCATTTTGGTAACTCTACGTTGAACTCGTTCTAGCTTGTTTATATCTTTTTGGTAATAAGGGCACCAGGATTGAACGCAGTATTCCAGAAGAGGGCGGACTAAGGAATTGTAAAAGGTTAGGATAACTTCTTTGGATTTATGCTCAAATGACCTGCCTATAAAGCCAATTATTTTGTTTGCCTTCTTAACAACTTCTGAACATTGTTGACTCGGTTTTAGGTTACTCGATATTGTTACTCCCAGATCGGTTTCTCTGTTTACATTCTTAAGCTGAGTGCCATTCATCGAATAGTTTGCTTTCTCATTTAGGTATCCGATATGTAGTACTTTACATTTATCCGCATTGAAACTCATTTGCCAAATTTGGGCCCAACATGACAATTTATCTAGATTGTGTTGCATATCGTCAACTTGTTCTTTTGAGAGTACGCTATTTGCAATTTTTGTATCGTCAGCAAATTTTGAGATTGTACAGGTGAGACCCTCATCTATGTCGTTGATGTAAATTAGAAAGAGAATTGGTCCTAGTACCGATCCCTGGGGTACCCCGCTACTTACATTGGTCCATTTAGATGCCTTACCGTTTATGACTACTCTTTGCTTTCTGTCGCTGAGCCAATTTTCTATCCATTTCAACACACCGTCTTGTATTCCATGCGCTTTTAGTTTTAGCAGTAAACGTTTGTGGGGAACTTTGTCAAAGGCCTTTTGAAAATCAAGGTATATAATATCTACAGCTTTACTCTCATCGTAGAGGTTGAGGATATCGTGGAAGAAGTCTAAGAGGTTTGTTAAACAGGAACGTTTTTTACGAAAGCCGTGTTGAGTATCTTTAAGTATGTTATTTTCCTCTAAGTGATTTACGAGTCTGTCTCGTATGACCGTTTCTAGCATTTTACATACCACTGAGGTTAAGCTAATTGGACGATAGTTACTTGGTAGGGATTTGCTGCCTTTATTTAATATCGGTGTTACGTTGGCTAGTTTCCACTGATCGGGCATAGTTCCAGACTGCAAGGATTTATTGAATAGTAATGTCAGTGGTTTGGAGAGCTCATCCTTAGCTTCCTTTAGAACTCTAGGCGAGATTGTATCAGGTCCAGGCGTTTTATTTACCTTGAGTTAAATGTATGTGTATACAATTTTGTTGTCGGAGCATGTGAGTAAGACTGATATTGAGGTGCCTTTTAAAGAGAGTATTTCTCTCAAAGGGCACAACCATATATTATATTCTACATATGTATATATTGTATACTATTTTTGGCAAAATAAACAATTTCAATCAATCAACAAAAAATAATCCACCTCAGTTAACCATAACCCACCTCAGTTAACCATAACCCACCTCAGTTAACCATAATCCACCTCAATTAACCATAATCCACCTTAGTTAACCATAATCCACCTCAGTTAACCATAATCCACCTCAATTAACCATAATCCACCTTAGTTAACCATAATCCACCTCAGTTAACTATAATCCACCTCAATTAACCATAATCCACCTCAGTTAACCATAATCCACCTCAGTTAACCATAATCCACCTCAATTAACTATAATCCACCTCAATTAACTATAATCCACCTCAATTAACCATAATCCACCTCAATTAACCATAATCCACCTCAGTTAACCATAATCCACCTCAATCCACCTCAATTAACTATAATCCACCTCAGTTAACCATAATCCACCTCAGTTAACCATAATCCACCTCAGTTAACCATAATCCACCCTAATTAATCATAATCTACCTCAGTTAACCATAATCCACCTCATTTAACCCTAGTCCACCCCAGTTAACGATATTCCACCTACTAAAATTTAATCCATTTCATTAAAATGTGATCCAATTATGTTTACCGTACTCCACTTCAGGTAAATTTAATTAAAATTATTTTACTTTCAACTCAATCCATCTGAAAACCCTAATGTCAAGCCTAGTTTATTAATATTGTTGATAATTAAATAGTTATTTATCTTATTTTCTTATGTTCTAATATTCATATAACCGTAATCAATCTCTATACAATTGGGTCACGCCAAACTAATTATAATCATTGAACACCAGTTAAGTGGGAGGTACTCGCTTTTTCTGGACCCCCATCTCCCTCATGTTTAGCATACTAGTGTTGACATTTTACGAAGTTTGTTCCGTTAGTATGGTGATTTTGAGACCTTTCGTCTCATTTCTTTGTCAGTATGAATACCTTTCGTGAAAGGGGGTTGAGGTCAACGGATTTTTTTTTAAACTTGAGGTCAAACGAGGAAACTCAAAAATATAACTAACTATATAGACCAAACACCAAGCACTACCCCCTTATAATAATAGAACTCCAGTGAATCCAGTTAACTAATATTGCCATATAGTAATATTGATTTACAGGATATAATGTTGCTGCCGAAAAGATATGCATCAAATTCCTTATAACACTGACTAAACTCAATTATCGATAGGCCTAACCTCTACGGTATCTTAAGTAGCCTTATTTACTGTATGCTATCTTAATTGACCTTTGATTTGAAATAACTAAAGTAAATCAAAATAATTTAGCTGATCTGTATAGCTTAATTATCCTTCACCTTAATTAACTCCAATATAATTAATAAATCTCGGTTAACACAATCCATATAGTCATCCTACTTAGCATGAACCTCATATAATCGTAATATTACCAATCAACTTTGAATGCCATAATATATAATAAGTGATCTAGATATATTAGCATGAACCTCATATAATCGTAATACTACCAATCAACTTTGAATGCCATAATAAGTGATCTAGATATATTAGCATGAACCTCATATAATCGTAATACTACCAATCAACTTTGAATGCCATAATATATAATAAGTGATCTAGATATATTAGCATGAACCTCATATAATCGTAATACTACCAATCTACTTTGAATGCCATAATATATAATAAGTGATCTAGATATATTAGCATGAACCTCATATAATCGTAATACTACCAATCTACTTTGAATGCCATAATATATAATAAGTGATCTAGATATATTACCATCGGAACAAATTAATCTTGACTTAAAAACATCGGGGTTATCAAATTAAAATCACCAGTAACTTATATTGCATAGGACAATATAATGAACGCAGCCATATAAGTGTTGCCTTAAACAAACTACACATATTATACAGACGAGTAAAATGACACAAAGAAACAATAAGATCGGAAAGAAACAATCAGGGGAAGAGGGAGGTGGGTTGGGGGGGGGAGAGGGAGGTGGGGGGAGGGAGAAGACGAGGGAAGTGCGGAGGGAAGAGGGAGGTGGGTCGGGGGGAAAAGGGTGGGTGGGGGGAAGAGGGAAGTGTGGGGGGGGGCGAAGTGGAGAGGATGTGGGAGGGGGAGAAGGAGGAGGTAGGTGGGTGGATGAGGGAGGGGGGTTAACTTAAGGAGAGAGGTTGGGAGGGAAAGCGGGAGGTGGATGGGGGCGAAGAGGGAGGTGTAGGTGGGAAGAGGGAGGGGCAAGCGAAGAGGAGGAGAGCATTGGTAAGAAAGGGAGGTGGGAAGGGAGGAGTGATATTGGGAGAAACAGAGGAGGGGGAGGGGATGACACAGAACCGATGGTGAGGAATGGAGGGAGGTGGAGAGGGAAGACTTTGAGTAGAAGGAAAGAACATAAGGCAAGGAGATAAAAGGGGAAGGAGGAAGAGGGTGAAAGATGTAGAGGGAGGTGAACATGAACACGGGAAAGGAGTAGAAAAGGAAAGATATTTGATTGGACACAGGAGCCGAACTCAGAGGGACTCAAAATCCGGCAATGTAGGTAGGGCTCGAGGCTAGAAGAAAAGGAGGGATGGGAATGGGATGGAAACAGCGGGGTAGGAGTGATAATGATGGGAAGGGATGACGGTAGGGAGGCGAAAAGCAAGGGAGGACGAGGGGGGGGGGGGGAGCAACGGGATTGTTTTTGTTTTATTTGATTATTTTATTAAGTTCGTATAAATACAGGATATACAAATGTTGCATATAGGTATGTGAATAGACGGAGACTCAAAAGGGTGAAGATGCTTGGGCTTCTTTCCCCCCAGTCTATATTGTAATATATATATATATATATATATATATACTGTATATATATATATATATATATATATATATATATATATATATATATACCGGTATACATATATATATATATATATATATATATATATATATATACATATATATATATACAGTATATATCAAAAATGTACTTACATACAATGCAGTAAATCAACTAAAGTACATGGCATGTATATGACCTCCTGTCTAGACTTTGATACAGGGGCAGTTAGTTAACCCTCTCACGACCATATGACGCAGAGGTTGCCAGATTAGCAATAAGAAATAGAGTTATCTCACTCTTATAATTACCTCTCCAAAATTAGTGTTCTGCCCACAGCTAACTCAAAGACAACTGCAGAGGTTGAAGTAACTAAACTAAAGGTTTCTAAATACCCCTGATGTTAACAAAGGCTTTACAGTATCCCTAATAGGCTCAAAATTGCGTCAAGAACGTGAGAGGGTTAATCCCTGCCAATCCCCAGTGGGCTGGAAAACAGTCAGATTATCTCTTAACGAGGAAACCGGACCGCCCCCCAGCCCACCTGGTGTCATTAGCAAAGATTCACACATTTATGGCAAACTAATTTAGCTAGAGTATCTATATTTTGGTGACTTGTAGATAGTAGCTAGTTAATTATAGTACATCACTATAGTAATAAAATTATAAAGTTAACACAATAAGTATAATAATAATAATTATAATATAAATACAAATACAAATAATAACTAATAAATAAATAAAATGAAAAGTAGTAATAGTAAAAAATAATAATAATAATAATAATTATTATAATAAAAATAATAGGTTCAATGTTATTTTAATACCACAAATTTTATTGATATATTTGAAGATAAATATTGAATCTATATGCTCTAAAGGTCATAAGAAAATTTGTTTTAACGGTCAATATACAGGAGGCGCTACAATATTGGTAAAAAATTAAGCTCAATAGCATGTGATTAAGCGATTTTTCTCCAAATTGTTGATGTAGGTGTCATTCCCGGGAAACTAACATAATACATATTATATGAATATTTACGTTTTAAGGGTTTGTTTACACTTCATTTTTTTCGTCTTCATCTGGGAGACTTCTTTTGCGTGACTGTCAGTCAACAACTGAGACATCTGGTGACGAATGCAATGAACTATACTGGTGGCGTCGTAGCCAAAGTAATCACCCTACCTAATTCATGGCAAGAGTACTCGAGTTCACTGACACGTGATGTCTATCGACCAATCAGGTGATGCCATGATTTGGAAAACAGGTGGCCCAGGATATAAGCTGTCAGTTTGACTCTGGCCAGCTTGTGTAGAGGGTGTGAGCCGATCAAAGCTTTTTCCACCGTCTTTAAAAACACTGAGGCTGCTTAAGACCTTTTCGCCTTCCAATAAGTGTAAACTGTCCAAAGTGCAATAATCAGTGTTCCAAATACAGTTTTGAAATGCACATACACTTGTTTTACATGGAAAAATTCGAAACAAAAATCCAACAGCTGTTGACCAAGATGAGTGGTGATCAAGCCTCCAGCGGCCAGCCAGGCAGCCCAGTACCTCCTCTGTTCATTAAGGTTAGTTGGTTGGTTGGGACAACATAAAGGAGCCGGACCACAGCTAGCTCGGGAATCTTAATGGGTGATCGCAAAGTAACATAAAGTAAAAGATGTTTTCGCATAGGATTAAACTGGCATGCAAGGGCTAGTTGGTTATAATGATGTTTTGGACCGACAGTTAGCTCATCGATCTTTTTAGGCCTAATAGGTCCGGTAGAGCATAGGCTATACATCATTGCTATATATGTCATTAAGAGCTGAAATGTAGTATAAGGGAGAACAAAAATAAAATAAAATACATAGGCCTACTGTAAAACAACAAGTTTTTCAGCCAGTACCCAACCAGCGGGGGTGTGGGGGCGGCAGCCCCCACCAATAATACTAGGTTAGGTTAGGTAAGGTTGTTAGGTTAGGCTAATGTTAACCCCATTCTTACTAGGTTAGGTTAGGTAAGGTTGTTAGGTTAGGCTAATGTTAACCCCATTCTTACTAGGTTAGGTTAGGCTAATGTTAACCCCATTCTTACTAGGTTAGGTTAGGTAAGGTTGTTAGGTTAGGCTAATGTTAACCCCATTCTTACTAAGTTAGGTTAGGTAAGGTTGTTAGGTTAGGCTAATGTTAACCCCATTCTTACTAGGTTAGGTTAGGTAAGGTTGTTAGGTTAGGCTAATGTTAACCCCATTCTTACTTCGTTAGGTTAGGGTAATGTTAACCTTATGAAAACCCAAACAAAGATTTTATTAGGGTTACTGTGTAATTTTAACATGAACATTAGTAAAATCCGAGCCAAGTTTCGTCAAAACTTGGCTCGTGTTTTCGAAATGTCGGGTTATATGGGTATGGAAATTTACAAAACCCGAGCCAACATGTTAATAAGGTTACTGTGTTATTTTCTTTTTTAAATTAGTTAAATCCGAGCCAAGTTTCGTCAAAACTTGGCTCGGGTTTTCAAAAAGTCGGGTTTTATGGGTCTGGAAATTGACAAAACCCGAGCCAATAAATTACCAAGGTTACTGTTTTTTTTTCATTTTTACATTTGTTAAATCCGAGCCAAGTTTCGTCAAAACTTGGCTCGGGTTTTCAAAAAGTCGGGTTTTATGGGTCTAGAAATTGACAAAACCCGAGCCAATATTTTTCCAAGGTTACTGTGTTTTTTTTAATTTTTAAATTTGTTAAATCCGAGCCAAGTTTCGTCAAAACTTGGCTCGGGTTTTCAAAAAATCAGGTTTTATGGGTTTGGAAATTGAACAAACCCGAGCCAAATTTGAGTTACAAATGTGTATTATCGTGTTCTATAGTGTTCTATACGCTTTTTACCCCTCAATTTCCCTGATCTTCATAGCCCTCCCCACTATCGGGGGGCGTGTCTTTAGATTGATGGATAATGGGTAAATGCTTAATTCCCATTCAATTTCATCGCTAGATTCATTCGACTAAAACACCAAAAACAAAATCAAAATACCAAAACAAAAAAACCTGAAAAACACGTTGTTGCGTCTCCTGTATATTAACCGTTTTGACCCTCGGCAAAACCTAATAAAAAAGTATGGTACTAACATTTATTTTTCGTAACAAGGTTGTCAATACGGTACTTCCAGTTATAGACAGCTCTAAAGATCATATGAAAATGTGTTAAACCCTCGGAAAACCTAATATAAAAGTATGCTACTATAATTTAATTTTCGTAACAAGGTTGTCAATACGGTACTTTCCCGTTTTCAATGTACAATCAAAGCTGAACATTGCAGAGTAAACACCGTAGACTTCATCGACTTTTAATTTCACCTTCGTATAATCGACAGCCAATTTGGTTTGTTTTTATTTACTAAGGGATTAGTAGTCAACCAGCGGGGGTGTGGGGGCGGCAGCCCCCACCCATAATACTAGGTTAGGTTAGGTAAGGTTGTTAGGTTAGGCTAATGTCTTTTCAAATCACTATCGGGGAACAACATCGATCGATAGGCCTTATGGGGAAAATAGGTTTTCCCGAGATTTCTAATTAATTACAAACTCTATATATTGATGCAAATGAACAATTGTGTTTATAAAAAACACTCGAAAAATTCGTGGTATTAAAATAAAAAAAATCCGGTAATTTTCCTGTGTTTATTACGAAGATTATGTATAATAATCTTACACTGATCAACTATGTCCTTACATACTGGGTGCCTGCTATTTAAGGATTCCAGGGCACTTCGACTATCGACGAAAAAACAAACATCTCCCTCTCCATTTCTAATTTCTAGTAGTCCATAGACAAGGGCACACATTTCTGCTAGGGTTGAAGATACGTTATCAGCTATTCTATAACAATATTCACTCTCAATGTGTTCATTATTTGCCTTGTCTATCACCAAGACACCATACCCTGCTCTTCCATTTTCTGCTACTGAGCCATCACAATACACGTGGGCTACATCAGCCTCATACAACTTACTTATATGTTCTTCTACTATTGTTTTGAGTTCTATAATTTCATACATACATTTTTTCTTTAACAAAGGTATTATATCTATTTCAGTTATTTGCTCCTCCCAGGGTGGAAGTTGAGATATAGATTGAGGGACTACACAAGCATTTGATAAATTATACATCCTAATATTCGCAATCAGTCCTTTTAATACTCTTGCTTGCCTAGTTTCCTAAAGGTTCGGAAGTTATGTATACGTTCAGTAAGGTTATTTGATAATTTAATCCCACCTCCTGATCTTGTATGTCTAATAGCAGCTATAATATTTACCTCTTCAATTCTATTTCTTAATGACCCTAGGTTTAATTCCAATTGCATTGGATAGATCGGGCAACGGGAGGGGGTGGCGAGGAGGTTGGAGAAAACTCGGGTAGGGTAGGAAGGACACAGACTCGAACAATCAGCCGGGAAGCTATCAAAAACACCCCATATAAACATCAATCAAGCAATACCACCCACCTTTCTGCATGGCTCCTCTCTCCTCTGTTCTCCACCTATCCCCACGAACAAGCATATCGCACACTTCACTATCACACGCGAACGAAAACACGAATTATGTAAGCCGCCGCGCACGCCCACTCGCCACACGGCCATCATCACTCAGGAATGAGGCCGCATGAGGGTTGCTTGCTAGATCACGTGACAATGCGCAAGATACAGGTGCCGATGAAGCAATTATGGGTGTATTTATGTTGCGTGATTGAGCCATTGTAACAAGTTTTGTCGGTTTAAGTATATTATGTGGTTTGCTTATCGACTTTATATACAGGAGCAACATTTATCCTTTACGCTCGAAATATAGATAAAGATTGAAAATTGCTAGTGGTTCAAGTTCTTAGTGCCTCAGCTGTTTAGATGCCAGTAATGCCCCCTGTTGAGAATTAGAGACAGTGTCATTTCTATTCGTAAACAATGGGATGTCTAACACGAAGAGAAAATTGTATCTGTTGGTCTAAGTTTGATTGATTTAATATAATTATACATACTCAACACAAGAAACAATGGAACGGTACATAATAAATACATATACTAGATCGCTGGATTATACTATAGTATAGTAACTTGTGAAGAGTCTATAGAAGCCGATCCTCAATACATATACTAGATCGCTGGATTATACTATAGTATAGTAACTTGTGAAGAGTCTATAGATACATATACTAGATCGCTTGATTATACTATAGTATCTATAGATATACTAGATCGCTTGATTATACTATAGTATAGTAACTTGTGAAGAGTCTATAGATACATATACTAGATCGCTTGATTATACTATAGTATAGTAACTTGTGAAGAGTCTATAGATACATATACTAGATCGCTTGATTATACTATAGTATAGTAACTTGTGAAGAGTCTATAGATACATATACTAGATCGCTTGATTATACTATAGTATAGTAACTTGTGAAGAGTCTATAGATACATATACTAGATCGCTTGATTATACTATAGTATAGTAACTTGTGAAGAGTCTATAGATACATATACTAGATCGCTTGATTATACTATAGTATAGTAACTTGTGAAGAGTCTATAGATACATATACTAGATCGCTTGATTATACTATAGTATAGTAACTTGTGAAGAGTCTATAGATACATATACTAGATCGCTTGATTATACTATAGTATAGTAACTTGTGAAGAGTCTATAGAAGCCGATCCTCAATCTCGAATAACTCTAAAAGGACTTACACAATGGGGGCGGGAACCTAGGAATCCTCCTCCCCTTGAAAAACTCACCTACTAGACGAGTCAGAGAAAAGTACGACGGAACGCAAAAGTGGTCCCAAACTCTAAGAATAAGAATAATAAGAAATACCGAGGGTGTTTTTTTCTGGACCCCCCTCTCCTTTATGTATACCCCATTAGCTTTGAGATTTTAAGACGTTTTCCCCGTTAGTTTGGTGATTCTAAGAACTTTTACCCCAGTCTCTTGCCATTTAAGTGTCGATGTTTCCACAATTCTTTTCTTCTCCCCCAAACTGCCTCCTTCCCGGCCCCTCGTCCTTGAAGAATTACGTAATAAGAGCAAACCAGGTTATAAGGAAGTTGGAGCCGTATACATCGATATTAAGCAGATGTGCAATAATAATGTAGGTTTCTGATGGATCGAAAGTAGGTTGAAATACATTTCCTGTGTATATAAATGAACTACAACCGTATTTTAGCTGGCAATTTTGCTTATTATCGATGTCTACGGCTCCAACTTACTTATAGACCGACACTCGCAAATGGTCACTGCGCAAACAACGGAATATTTAATATCTGAACTTGTTGAACACATCCGGTGACGAAACAAATAATCTTCAACAGTTTTCCCGAATGTTTATTATGGGTATGGACAAATTTGAGTGTAAAGCGAGGCTAGTGAAATTATTGCCTACCGTTCCAAATAAGTATACCAAAACTCTTGAACATGAACCTCTATAACTCACAAACGACTAGAGTAATCCAGCAAATATTTCTACCATTTGGGAAGGGTCAGCCAGGGAATAGGTGTGGATATTTACAGCTCATTTGTTCTAGCCATTTTTGAGTTTCAGTGGTCAGGGGTAGGTAATTTCTAGCCTACCTATATTATTATTATTATTATTATTATTATTATTATTAAAATAGGGATTCGCACCAAGCCTAAAAAGACTATGTGGCACCAAAATAAACTTTGTGTAAAAAACATCGGAGTTGTTGTGGGGCTGGGCGCAATGCGTAGTAGAGGATAAGAAGAATAGGAAACACTAATTAAAGAAGCTGGAGGAGACGGGTATGGAGGAGAAACCGCATAAGATGTGGGAGGGAGAAAGTGGGGGACTCTCCAAGCATATTGGCTAAGACGGGGGGGGGGGGGGGGGCGATTAAGGGAGTATATGAAGGGGAATGCCTACCGTCGGGCATTGGAGAAACGCGGACAGTCTATCAGGATGTGCTGGACAGACACTGGAATATGGCAACAAGGACAGAGCGTGGGGACATCACAGGACATCAAATGACCATGCGTGAGCCTGGTGTGGCCGAGCCGAAGACTGTCTCCAAACGACGATTGCGATGAGAATAATAATTAAGACTTCCAAGGTAGGACGGAAGGTTTGATAGAACGCAGTTTGACATCAGACACCCTCATGGAGGTCCACCCCTACCTATATGGAAAAGGGTATAGTAGTACCAATATGGCGGATATATCTGCTACTCCTCCGTCTCAAACCCCTTCCAATCCTCTTTCCACCCAGCACCACCACCACCAACAACAACAACGCTACCTTATGTGCTATAGGTCACTTCGCCTATATGTCCGTTCACCTGCTATTATTTTCGTCTACCTCAGGTCAGGTGAGAGTATTGAGAGATAAGCCTTTACAACTGCACCTAATAGCTACTTTCTACTTTCCTATTTTCTGAAGAGTGTTGAGAGGGGAAAAGGGGTGTTGGAGAGAGGAAGCTGTTGGATTGGCTGTGTTGCGTGTATTATTAGTCTGTATACAGTACGTCGTCGAGGTGTTCCCCGACTGGGTGCAAGCATGTGATACACGCTAGGACGTACAGTCAGAAACCGCAATTTCTGAGACACTTTGATAGGGCCCGGACATTTGGAGTGCATCGTTTCTGGACGACAACCCACTTTAACTATCACAAGGCCGCATACCTATGAACACACGTTTGGAACCAATAGATGCTTCACTCAGTCTGCCATGTAAAATTATAATGCTGCTGCTATGCTATGATCCGCATTCATATATTTATGGATTTATTGCATATTCCCTTACGTATCTACAGTAAATACAGACACGAATATTACCATAGGTTTTAAGAAGATAAACATGAAAATAAATACTTCCAAATTGCTGCCCTACGACAATGGCTTGGGTTCCAACCTTAAACGTTTCATTGGCTGTTACGAAATTTGGTAGTTTAAGTTCACTCTCTCGTCCCCACCCCACAGAGAGCTGTCTTCATTGCCGTGTTCCCAGTCACCACGTTCTGCATATTTGTATTAATTTTGAAGAGGCGATCATGTTCAGTATTCCAGTGTAAATGTTTACCTTGCATTGGTGTGTAATAAATAGTTGTTGTGTAAAGTAACGATGGAAATTATGACGTGAATTGCTAGATACGATTATTCGAATGTGTGTATGTGTGTGTGTATATAAATGAACCAATGTGTGACGTGTATTGTAATAGACATAATGCTCTACAGTAGGTGTCAAACACTGAACACAGAAGTGTCTGCTTCATGACATACAACACAACGAACAATGCAATGTAATATTACATGTTACAATCTGGTTACGAAATTCAGATGTGAAATGGCAATGAGTTATCAGTAGTGATATATGGGAGGGTATTATGTATTACCACACAAAGTTAACCTTCGGACGCTGATAGGTTTATATATTCGGTATTAATTTAGTTAAAAAACTGTATGTAACACTCTAAAGGGTAAAGGCTATAATGCATCGTATCATGACATTACGCCTAGCAATGGCTATAGATACCTTTTTGATGTTAGTATTATAGTATCTGATATATTACAATGTTTATATAGTGCAACAAGGTTAATAGCATGATATAAAATGGAGGAATTATATGTGAGTACCGGTATGTGTTTAATAGTAACTGATATGGATGACGTCTGATGAATCTCTCTCTCTCACACACACACAACGAAAGCCTGTCCATTCACTGCAGTTTGGTAGTGTTTCTTTACATTCTTAACTCTTTAATAGCTACCCGTGTTTAATGTAGATACAGGAGGGAATAACAATGGTATTTTTGTCATTTATATATCAGATTCTGTAGTATGAATTGTATCGTAGCATAACAACAGCAAAATAATTTGATATGGCAGACTGAGTGAAGCATCAATTGGTTTAAAACGTGTGTTCGTACGTGTGCGGCCTTGTGATAGTTAAAGTGGAATCGTCCAGAAACAATACGCTCCCAATGTCCGGGCCTTATCCAGGTGTCTCAGAAACTGCGGCTTCTGACTGTACTACCACACCCACTAAATGTCCTTATATGCAATTAGCAGTAGGTTTGACTAGGTAAATTTAGGTTATATTGAGGTTATATCTTATTAGCGGCTAACGCCTCTCGGGTATTTCGCTGTCTGGCAATAGATAGATAGAAATATGTAGGTTAGGCTAGGTTAGTGTAAGGTATAGACGAATCCTCCAAACTAGCCTACAGTTCCCAAAAATGAATTCTACACCGTTGAACAGTATGGATATTAATAGGTTAATTAGGCCTATGCATGAGTAAGCCCTACCTTAATTGCATATATCCTCGAATATTTTTGCAGACTAGTGATCATAAATACTCGGTCGTTGGAGAAAAGATTATTGGGTAAAAAGTCCATAGCCTCCAGCCACCACACGGGCCTTGGACAAAGAGTGTTGGATCCAGCTCCCCAGGTTGTTTTGTTGTGATCCCTCCTGAGGCCCTGGGAGGCTGGTGGTGTTGCGTGGAGAGTGGGGCATAACGGCCGCGATACTGAACGGCCACAGCCGAGAAAACTGCACTCTTAACCGACCACAACCAAGAAAGCCGCAATCCTAAACGGCCACAACCAAGAAAGCCCCACTCCTAAACGGCCAAAACCAGAGCGATCAAAATAAAAATGGCAACTACCTGAACAGCCACACTGATAAAAGGTCACAACCAGAACGGCCACATTCCTAAACCGCTACAGTTAGGACAGCCACTCTTAAACGGTCACAACCAGAACGGCCACACACCTAAACGGTTACAGCCAGAACGGCCAGTACAGAGGAAATCAAATAATTAACACCGCGTTCTTAACATTAATCATCAATCACAAACCCCAATGTACTTGAATAACATATCGATTGATCCTTACGAGGCTGCTTGTAACCAATACTATTTAACCTGTGGTAAAATAGGTATTTGTAGCACAATAAAGAGTGGTACTATTCGTTTGCAAACACAGTTAATCAAAGCGAGATATGTATCTAATCAATGTTGTTGAAGATTCAACAGTACTACACTCAATAACATTACTAGGTATTGGATAGGAGGAGGTGGTGGTGGTGTAGGGAGAGGAGTTGGCGGTAGTGGATGGGAGGTGGTGGTGGTGTATGCGAGAAGGAGGTGGATGGGAGGAGGTAGTTGTAGTGGTGAAGGGGGGGGGGGAGAGGGGAGGAGGTGGCGGTATTGGATGGGAGGTGGTGGTGGTGTATGCGAGGAGGAGGTGGTAGTGGGGGATGGGGGGGGGGAGGGGGGAGGATGTGGCGGTATTGGATGGGAGGTGGTGGTGGTGTATGCGAGGATGAGGTGGTAGTGGTGGATGGGGGGGGGGGGGGAGGGGAGGTGGATAAGGGAGGAGGTGGCGGTATTGGATGGGAGGTGGTGGTGGTAGTGGTGGATGGGAGGAGGTGGTGGTGTTGTTGTTGTTGTTGATGCGTATATTTTATACTAGCGCACTGGGCCAGGGCCCTCACAAGGCTAGTGTTCGGTGAGGAGGTACAAAATTCAAAATTGGTGGTAATATATGGGGGGAGGAGGTGGTGGTGGTGCTGGTGGATGGGGGGAGGTGGGGTGATGGTGGTGGTGGTGGTGGAGGATAGGAGGAGGGGGAGGTAGTGGTGGTGTAATATCTGATTCTCCCGTACTGTCCCTGGTCTGTCTATCTGTCAGTCCGCCTGTCTGTCTGTCAGCGGGATCTTGACAGTCATCCCATTCTCTCTCTCTCTCTCTCTCGGCTTTGCTATCGTTTCCTTCCTCTTCCCCTTACTCTTAGGGTTGCTATCTCTACCAGGATTAAGTCCTGGTCACCACAACAGGAACGTAAGATCTGTGTGGCCAGTGTATCAATGTAAATATCTCTCTCCGTCCCACACCCACCCTCCCTCCCTTTCTCTCTCTCTCTCTGTATTAGTTATTTATTAGAGGGAGACTTGTGAATTATACAGTGGGTAGCTCCATTGTCTTTTAGTACATGTATTCCCAAAACTACACCTCTCTCTCTCTCTCTCTCTCTCTCCATTAGCAAATTAATTAATGCCCGAACACCCAAAAATGCATCGGTAGTCATTTCAAAAGGGGAGAAAAATGTCAAAGCTTTGGGGTAAGAAGAGAAGGAAGGTATTATTACGATAAAAATACAGTGGAAAGGAGGATGCTGAGAGGAAAAAATGGAGAGAGAGAGAGAGAGAGGAAGTTGTGCCCTGCTCTTCTAATTAAGGGAATCTACTTATAAAACTCCCCCATGCTTTACACCTTATTGGCGGGCTAGGCGGTCTATTTGACCGTACCGCACAGCGTTTTTTTTTTTAGGGTTGTTTCCGTGCTCATTTTCATGCCTAAATAAG
Organism: Paralithodes platypus; assembly: GCA_032716605.1. NCBI lineage: Eukaryota > Metazoa > Arthropoda > Malacostraca > Decapoda > Lithodidae > Paralithodes > Paralithodes platypus. The sequence continues at coordinate 5,484,142 of CM064510.1, read as the reverse complement.
ACCCAGAGCATAAAACAAGTATCTATCCCTGAAAGGGCGTAAACAGAGCTTTTCAATGACACCCGAACCATCCTTGTACGACCACTGGTTCTCTTGCAACGATCGTGCAACACGAGTGCAAAAACCCTGAAATAAGGTCATTTCCTTACATAATTTCCTGTGTAGCGAGTGAGAAAGGGGGGAGGAAAGTAGAATACAGTTCAGTATGTCCACGGTGGTCGTGGGAAGCGGTCATAAGGTTACTACACTCGTCCCACCGCTCAGCTCTCTCTCTCAGCAACATTACGTGCTGAAAATGGCGCTCGACAGCTGTCGTGCACCACCACTTAGTCCAATTTTATTTCACTCGACATATGTTGCGCGCCGCCAATAAGGGGTTAACAATGGGGAATGTGGAGCAGAGAGAGAGAGAGAGAGAGACTGACATTTTAGAAACCGAAAACAATTACACATTTATCTTGAAAGGAGGTCTAGGGGGTGTTTTTTAAGGCCTGATGGAGGTCTAGCGAAGAAGCAAAACAGATAATAAATCATTTAATATATAGCCCAAAAGAATAACCAATAGCCTATGACAGAGTGGATAGAGAAGGTTTGTGGAAAGTACTTAGAAGGTGGGGTCAAAGGCTGAGTGAGAATTTTGAAGAACGAAAGAAGATGTTCTGGAAGGAGGTAAATAAAGTAAGGAAAGGAGGACAAAAGAGGGAAGAGTCAGTGAAAGATGAAAATGGAGAATTACTAGTGGAACCCGTTGAAGTGAGGAAAAGATATGCCGAGTATTTTGAATCTTTGTTAAATACAAGAGATGGAAGAGAAGCAGTGATTGAAGCAGAGGTGGATGGAGATATGTTACCCAGGCCACCCAGGTGGCAGGGAATGAATGAAAGGATTGAGGTGGAAGTGTGGTGGGAGGGCTTGTGGCTTTGGCTCCGCTGCATGTCTGCCTGCCGAGATCGGAACCTCTCCGGGTGATCAGGGGCCGGGGGAGTGCTGGAGCGACCTGGGTAACCCTGGTCTCTGGGTCTTCTCCTGGGTGACCTGGATGTGTGTGAGTTTGTGTTTTTTTTTTATCTGTGTTTATTTTTTGTTTTATGTTGTTTTTGTGTTTTCCCTGTTCTTGCTCTGTCTTGAGTCGGCTACCCCCAAAATGGGGATTGGGCCTGAGCATATAGATAGATAGATAGAGGAAAATGAGGTGAAAGAAGCAGTGAAACAAATGAGAGCGGGGAAAGCAGAAGGTTTGGATGGTATTGCTGTGGAGTGTATAAAGAAGGGTGGAGGTGTGATAATAGATTGGTTGGTGAGACTTTTCAATGTGTGCTTTGCTGTGTCGATGGTACCAATAGACTGGAAGAGTGCATGTATTGTGCCGTTGTACAAGGGGAAGGGAGATCGGCAGGAGTGTTCAAGTTATAGAGGTATTAGTTTATTGTCAGTGGTTGGAAAGCTGTATGGAAGGGTGTTGATAGAGAGGATAATAAAGTGTACGGAAGTTGCAATAGGAGAAGAACAGTGCGGTTTTAGGAGGGGAAGAGGGTGCGTGGATCAGATGTTTGCAGTAAGACAGTTATGCGAGAAGTATTTAGAGAAGCATAAGGAGATATTTTGGGCTTCTATGGACTTGGAAAAAGCGTATGATCGTGTGGACCGTGAAGCAATGTGGAAGGTGTTAAGGATTTATGAAATAGGAGGAAATGTGTTAGAAGCAGTTAAGAGTTTTTATGAAGGGAGCAGAGCATGTGTGAGAGTAGGAAATGGTGAGTTGAGTGAATGGTTTGAGGTAAAGGTAGGTTTGCGACAGGGTTGTGTAATGTCACCATGGCTGTTTAGTATGTTTATGGATGGTGTGGTGAGGGAGGTGAAAAGGAGAACTATGGGAAGAGGATTGGGTTTAGTAGGAAGGAATGGTAGAGATTGGGAGTTGAATCAGTTGCTGTTCGCTGATGACACAGCATTGGTGGCGGATTCTGATGAGAAACTGCAGCGGGTAGTCAAAGAGTTTGGTAAGGTTTGTGGAAGGAGGAAACTGAAGGTGAATGTCAATAAAAGTAAAGTAATGGTGTGTAATAGGGGAGAGCATAGGGTGAATCTAGATGTGAGGCTGGATGGGGAAATATTGGAACAAGTAGAGTGTTTTAAATATCTAGGAGGAACGATAAGCAGGAGTGGAGGTATGGAAGTGGAGGTAAAACAGAGAGTGTGTGAAGGAAGGAAGGTTTTCGGAGCAATGGGAAGTATGTGGAAGACGAGAAATCTCGGAGTGAAAGTAAAAAGTGCACTGTATCAAGGAATTGTGCCAACAGTGATGTATGGGGCTGAGACATGGGCTCCGAAGAAAAAGGAGAAAAGAGGGCTGGATGTGATGGAGATGAGCTGCTTGAGGAGTATGTGTGGAGTTACTCGTAGAGACAGATTGAGGAATGAAGAGATACGTAGGAGAGTGGGGCAGCAGGAACATTTGTCAGCCAGAGTGGACAGAAGGGTGCTGAGCTGGTATGGTCATACTGAACGAATGGGAGATGAAAGGCTTACAAAGAGAATATGTGAGTCAGGTACAAGGGGAGATAGAAGAGCAGGAAGACCCCCATTGAGATGGAGAGACTGTGTAAGAAAGGCTTTGGATGATAGAGGAATGACTATAGATCAGGCAGGGGAAGTGGTGGTGGACAGGAGTGAATGGAGAATGCTTGTGAATAGTTGAGTGAACACGTGGTCATTTGGAGTAAGGGGTCGGGCGCAAGTTGGACTAGATAATAGTCCATCAGGCGCCTGGCCCGGGGAGACGATTAATAAGAAGGGTGCGCCTGGAAGTGTGGTGGGAGGGCTTGTTGCTTTGGCTCCGCTGCATGTCTGCCTGCCGAGATCGGAACCTCTCAGGGTGGTCGGGGGCCGGGGGAGTGCTGGAGCGACCTTGGTGACCCTGGTCTCTGGGTCTTCTCCTGGGTGACCTGGATGTGTGAGAGTTTGTGCTTTTTATCTGTATTTATTTGTTGTTTTATGTTGGTTTTGTGTTTTCCCTGTTCTTGCTCTGTCTTGAGTCGGCTAGCCCCAAAATGGGGATTGGGCCTGAGCATATAGATAGAATAGACTTAGAATATACGGAGTAGATGGCAAGTTGCTGAAAGCAGTGAAGAGTATGTATGAGGGTGCAAAGGCGGCTGTACGTGTGGAGAGTGAGCAGAGCGAGTTCTTTGACCTGAATGTTGGTTTGAAACAGGGGTGTGTGATGTCCCTGTGGTTGTTTACTGAATATATGGATGGAGTCATGAAAGAAATACTATCAAGAACAGTGGATGTTGGTGTAATACTGCTGTTTGCGGATCATACAGTTCTGATGAGCGATAATGAATGGGAGCTGCAGGGTTTGGTAAATGAGTTTGGAACAGTGTGCGAAAAGCGGAATTTGAAGGTAAATGCGGGGAAGAGCAAGGTTATGGTCTTCGAAAGGGGTGAAGTCACAGAGTGTGAGGTGAAGTTGAACGGTCAGGCTATGGAGGTCGTCAACTCTTTTAAGTATCTGGGCAGTGTGTTGAATAAAGATGGGATTATGGATGAAGAAGTGCGGAAGAGGGTACAACAGGGGAAGAGGGTTGTAGGAATGCTGAAAACAGTAACAAGAAATAGGGTGGTCAGTATGGAAGTGAAGAAGTCCTTGCATGACAGTGTGGTAATCCCGACACTGACTTACGGAAGTGAAGCATGGACGTTGGTTGAGAGACTCAGACCAAGAATGAGGGCAGCGGAAATGAATTACTTAAGAAATGCGTGCGGAGTTACATGGAGGGATAGACAGACTAATGAAGAAGTAAGAAGGAGGTGTGGTGTGAAGGTAGATGTGCTGGAAAGTGTGAAAAGGAACAACTTGAGATGGTTCGGCCATATGGAACGTATGGAAAGCGAGAGAATGACTAAGAGGGTGTACGAGAGTGAGGTGGAAGGACAGAGAGGGAGAGGTAGACCGAAGGAGAGGTGGAAGGATGAAGTGAGGAAGTATATGAACGAAGGCGGTGCTGGTTGGGGGGAGGGGCGTCGACTGACTGGGGACAGAGGTGCATGGGGGCGGTTCTTTCGTGGCCACCCCTTTGGGGATCACGGCGTCAGACAATAGAGAGACAGAAGAATAACCACTACCTACTTAACCACTTCTGTACCGGCAACGTCTTTTAATTTTCTTCTTGCTATAGCTAGACGATTTTGTGCAGTTTAAGAAAGATTTGAGGTAGTAACAAAGGGTTAACAGAGATAGTTCGAAGCCTGTTAATTGCTGGAGGCCCTTTATAAATTTGAAAAAAATCGTCTAATAATAGCTAGAATAAAGTTAAAAGGACGGTTCGGTACTATACAAATGGCCCATCCAACAACAAAGGAAGCCAGAGTCTCCCGGTAGAAGGTTAAGGGGTGTTGGTTCACTTTTTGGGCGTTTTTTGCATGTATTCATTATTTGTCTAGTTTCCTCCCTAGACCTCCATCAAATTAAAAAAAAAACATCTATTAGTTCCCCCTTCTTGATTAATTTGTACATTTTTAGGTAGAACAATTTCCCGGCCGAAGGCCGGTTCTTCCAACATTACAGGCTCACTATCGTTCGCCAGGGAAAAAATCGACATCTAAATAGCACGAAAGGTCTAAATATTGACAAAGAAATGGGGCGAAAGGTCTTAAAATCGACTAACTAATGGGGCAAACCTCTTAACATCTGAAAACTAATGGGGCTAAACATGAGGGAGAAAGTGGTCCAGAAACCCGGCCCTTCCCCCCTTAAGGGTGGGATTGAGATATATGGGTGGAGAGACGAAGTGTTGGAGCGGATCGGATTATATTAGATCAACACCAAACGTGATTATTGGAGACAGGTAGGCTAGGTCTTGTATTGAAGAAGAGCTGAGAGAAAGGAGAGGGAAGGAGGAGAATGAAGGATAAAATGAGAGGAAAGAATAACGTTGAGGGCAGACAATATAAGATATAAATGATAGAATGTGGGGAAAGAGAAGATGGAATATGATGGAAGAAAAAGAGAGAAGCGAAAATGAGAGAATGGATGCATATGAACAAGAAGTAATTAAAAGTAAAGCAAGAGGTAATAGAGAAAGGAAGATGTTGGAGCAGAACGGATTAGATTAGATCAACCCCTGACGTGATTATTGGAGACAAGTAGGCTAGGTCTTGTATTGGTGAAGAGGTGAGGGAAAGGAGAGGGAAGGAGGAGAATGAGGGATGAAAAAGGAATGACGCTGAGAGAATAACAAACAAAATACAATCTAATTCATTCATTTCACTCCAAACTCCAAACACCTCCCACTGAAATTAATGAAAGTACGTGATCCTCCCAGGATTCGAACCTGGGTTACCACATATACAGATCTTAAACACTCTAACCATTACGACCATAATTATAAACGACATAATGTGGGGAAAGAGAAGAAAGAACAAAGAAGGGAGGAAGATAATGAGAGAAGCGAAGAATGAGAAAATGGAGGCTTATAGAAGAGTATACGTAATTAAAAGTGAGGCAAGAAGATTAATGACAATCAAGAGGGGAGATGTTGGAGTAGGCTACATCGGATTAGATTAGATGAACCCCTGACGTGATTATTGGAGACAGGTAGGCTAGATCTTGTATTGAACCCTAGCCCGAGGGTAAAGGAGAGGAGAGGAGAACAAAAGTAGAAGAGAGGGAAGAAGGGGAATGGAGGAGGAGAGGAAACAGGAGAACAAGAGGAGTAATTATAGGTTGAGGAATGTGAGAAAAGAAGAGAGAGAGAGAGAGAGAGATTCAGGACTAAGATGTAAAGGAAGGCAAATGTGCGAAGAGATGAGCATCAAAGGTCTCTTTCGAACCGTTTCAATCACTCAGCTGCTCCAAAACCTTTTCCTTCCTAGAGTCTCTCCTCCCCCTGACAACTCTTTCGGCTGATCCAGTCCAAGAAGAAGAAGAAGACGTAACAACAAAATACAGCAAGAAGGAGACGTGTGGAACCGAATGGAGGCAAGTAAACTAGGACAAAAGTAGGAAGAGAAGTCCAGGCTAATGAAAGAGAACTCGGGCAAGGGAAAAGTTAGGGGAGAAGAGGTGTTTGTAATTAAGGAAGTCGAGGCTTGACTCTTGGCTAAAGGTAAATAAATGAGGCGAAAGCAAGAGAATGAAAGACTAATGAGGAAAAGCAAGAACAAATATTTATGACATGGAATTGTACGAACAAAATGAGCGTCCCCTATAGAACATAAAATAGTCAAATTAAACCTGTTGCAAGCAATGAAAAGTAGTATCTCAATAATTATGTTACCCTAATATTGAGCTAAACTTGTTCCATTCAAAGGTTGTATATGGAATAGAATATTTAAGATTGTTCAAATAATACAAACAAACAACGCATTAGCAAATCTCAAGACTCTCATCCCAAGAAACGAAGCCTCCGAAATATGCAAAGCAGAATTAGGCGGTGGTGGGGTAGAAATGTCTGTGCGGGCCAACAAGGGTGAATTGTCTGGCTCCCTCAAAGGAGTAAGAGGAAATGGCTAATTGTTTTGGTCGATTATTTCATTTATTATTATAGTTTCCTCCCTAGACGTTCATTAAACTAAAACAAATCAATCAATCCCAGAATCCCCCTTCAAGATATATTTGTACATTTTTCGGTAGAAAAATTTCACGGCCGAAGGCCGGTTCCTCCTAAATTACAGGCTCGTTATCGCTCGCCAAGAAAAAACGTACACCTAAATGATACAAAACTCTTGATATTGACAAAGAAAAGGAGCGAAAGGTTTAAATATCGCCAAACTAATGGGCCGAACGTCTTTTTTTGTTTTTTTGTTTTTCTATATTCCAACTACTCCCTTTTGGGCATAGGCTGAAAGCCTGCACATCCAACCGCTCAACACGGTGAAGCCCGTGAGGTCTTGTTCCAGTCTAGGGAGTGAGGCAAGTGAAGCACTAGAGTTCAACTCACGGCTCGAAGCAGCCCCATCTCTGAAGCTGCTTCGCCTTCGTGCTTCACTGTCTCACCACCTAGACTCGGACCCTCACTCTCAGTACGCCACCTATTGAGCAAGTAACTCACTAGGCATTGCCCCCCTGTAGCATATTTTGAATATGGGAATATTCATACAGTGCTATTTAATCAGGGAACAATGGGGCTAAACATTAGGAAGAAAGGGGACCAGAAAAACGACCCATCTCCCCTTAAGGAGGGAGGGGTTAGATAGGAATGTATGTGCGGGCAAACATGGGCGAATTTTCTGGCTCCGTCAAAGGTTTCAGAGAAAGAGCATCTGCGAGGCAAACGGTCTTAAATAAGCAAACATCAGAGGCGAGGAGGAGGAGAAAAGGGTTGAGGTCTGCAATAGTTGTTAATGTTATTCCTACCCTCCAACAGAGAGAAAAAACAATTATTAAACACAAGTAAAATTAAAAATAATATATAAATAACTACAACATATAATTATATACAAATACAAATATATACATTATATATACAAACTACAACATATAATTATACAAATTACAAAATATATACAATAATATAACTACAACATATAATTATATACAAATACAAATATATATACAAATAATATATAAATAACTACAACATATAATTATATACAAATACAAATATATATACAAATAATATATAAATAACTACAACATATAATTATATACAAATACAAATATATATAAATAACTACCATAATACAACAACAATATATACAAATAATATAATAACTACACATAATTATATACAAATAATATAAATAACTACAACATATAATTATATACAAATAATATATAAATAACTACAACATATAATTATATACAAATAATATATAAATAACTACAACATATAATTATATACAAATAATATATAAATAACTACAACATATAATTATATACAAATACAAATATGATAAATTAAAAATAATAGATAAATAACTACAACATATAATTATATACAAATACAAATATATATACAAATAATATATAAATAACTACAACATATAATTATATACAAATACAAATATATATACAAATAATATATAAATAACTACAACATATAATTATATACAAATACAAATATGATAAATTACGATAATTCCACCAACTAACTTAGGCCTTAAATAAAGATGTTTATGTATACAATGTTGAGGTCCTAATTTAATAGTTACTTTATATCAGGATTACATGGAATAGACAAGATTAATTATAAAAATATATATATTATTTAATAATGTGAATATCAATATAGACCAAGTATTTTATGTATATGGAAATATTGCCGTTTCATAGCCGTTCACCTTTACGAGAGAATGAAAAGTTAAAAAAATAAAAATATGAAAATAAAAGCCATATACAAAGGAAAGCAATTAACAGATACGCTGATCCTTTCGGAGCCGAGAGAGAGAGCTACATAGAGCTACATAGATACACAGACCACACAGACCTCAAGGTCCTTACTAGGCAGTCTGGCCTTACAAACTATATATATATATATATATATATATA